>OZ023312.1:66014438-66614438 GCA_964007375.1 Ophion obscuratus | reverse complement strand
ATGACTGGGAAAGCTGGACTTCGTAGTGTGCTCTCTGCACTTAGCAAGAGACGAAAGCTCTTTTGGGATACTTTTGTGTCGCAAACCCATTCCTACCCTACGTCAACGGAATTTTTTTTCCAGATATAACAATTGGGAAAACCTCACCTCTGGCTGTACACACAATAGTGTCCATGCAAAGAACTACAAATGATGAAAACAATGATTTGTCAGACTTCCTCCACAGTACTGTGCATGTAAAAAACTCTGACTAACATTTCATAATTTTCTTTACAGGGCTTCAGTGAATCATCAGATTTCTCTTGCCGCTGAAAAAGATGACAACTTTCACAACCTGTGAAAAATTGAATAACTTGTCCCATTGTTTATCAAACTTGTCATTTTGTTCAACAGTGAGAGATATGTTATGATGATTCACTGAATCCCTCTAAGGACGGTTTGAAATGTTACTCAGAGGTTTTCACATGGACAGTACTGTGGAGAAAGTCTAACGAATCATTGCCTTTAACTTTTGTAGTTCTTCGCGTGGGCACTATTGCGAGTACAACGATAAGTGAGATTTTCCAAGTTTTATATACGACCAATGTTTCTTTGGAATACACGGTAGAGAATTTTGTGTGCGGCTCAGGATTATCTGCAAAAAGCTTGTGAAAGTACAGAAAGACTGCAAAGTGTAGCTTGCGCACTCACCGTACACATAGTTATAAGCGCTGACTCAAGTTAATTCATTTGTCTTGACAACAGCAAATGTAATTTTCCAAAACAATGAATATTCATAGAACAACTGATGCCGAGCTTGTTCAGATAGTTCTGTAATGCACCCGCAATGTTTAGCCCTAGAAGGTGGGAAATTATTGAGTAGTTTAAATGTGTTTAACAAAAATTGGATTGTGAGACTGTAAGAGTGAGCGATCTGAACTTGACTACGAAAATATTTCACGCACGGTCGAGTTGCATGTATTTATATTTTCCATTTCTCTATTGGTATTATTAAGCAGCGTCTTCTTTTTGTAAATTGAGGTCGTGAATTTCTAACAAAGTGTGTAAAAACGTTTGAAGCATTTTCACTGCCTGCACCGACCAAAAACCGTTTGAGCATAAAAGGTGAATTTATTTTCGTTCCAAAACAAGTTTGATGATTTAACAAGAATTCATTTTAGTTCCAAAAAAGTTTGAGCGTTTAAGAAGAATACATTTTCGTTCCAAAAAAAGTTTGAGCATTTAAGAATTCATTTTCGTTCCGCCATTCCAACCATGCAAACTTCAGCGTCATGGAGTTGGGATCACAAAAATTAAGAGAACAAAAACTTATGAAAATTTTTCAGGGATTATCAAATTGCTCTATTTCCGCGGAAAATCATCATAGGAGGAAATTTAAAAAAAAAAGCATTTCACGTGTTAGAATCTCTAGATTTCAAGCTTCCACTTGAAAGAATTGTTTGCTCTTTTGTCATTAATAAATCAAAAGAAGCGCTGCAAAGGAAAATGTCCGATTTTTGTTTCAAAAAGGTGTACAGACAAGGACAAATTTTTTGATTAATGACGCGATCAGACGTATTTTCCTTGGATCGCCCTTTCTATTTTGAACTTAGAAACAAGTATACATCAATTACATGATTGAAGTCAAATGACACTTTTGACTTTAATAATCAATAATTGATGGACCATTCATCGTACACGAATTTAAAGCGCAGTTCTGGAAAGCTGAAAGTATGCTCTTCAAGGTAAGAAATAATTCATTTTTAATCAGTTTGTTTTCTGTGAGATGTGCAGTTAAAAAATGTCAAAGATGCCGTTCATCTTTAAATCAAAAGTTACGACATCTTTGCGGATAGCTATCGCGAATATTATGATCAGGTATTTTTTTCAAGGTGATTGTGTACCCAAAAAGTATGCTAAGCGAAAAGTTACCCCGATTTTTCCATGTAGTATTATTTCTAATGTGTACTATTATTTCGCTTACTCGGTAAAAAAAATCGTAATTTACTCATGTAAAGTGCATATTTGCTCATGGAAAGTGAGAATTTGCACAAGGAAAAACATTTAACTTCTTTTCAATAAACAAAAACTTCTCTTTTTTGTTCAAAAGGAAATTTACTTTTATTCGATTGTCGATTTCTTATTAAATAATAACAAACATACCCTCTCAAAGTAAAAAGTTCCATTCATTAACCTTTTTTTGATGGAAAAATGGATGTTAAAAGTTGTAACCCCTCTGTATTTCCTATACTTTTATTAACTTGAAATTAATCTTCTCATAAATTAGCATATTGTGAATTCTTTATTGTAAAAAAAGCCGTAAAAAAAACAAAAAACAAGTTGTATTCATTTCTTTAAAAAAAATATTCAGTAATGAAAAGTAATGTTGTAAACGAGTTTGAAATTGCAGACGTTCTAGTTAGATATATTGAAACTCCCCTTTCAAAAAGATTTGAAATCTCTGATCTTTGAAATTTCAAAATGTACAAAAAAGTGAAATGACTTTTATGAAATAACCAAGCATGTTTACTAGTCATGTTGCAAACTAAATTGTTAAAGCTTAGGAATAATATTTTTCAAAATATTTAATTTAAGAAAGTCATAATGCTATTGTAAGAAAAAAATTGACACCACCATTAGATAAAAGCACAAAGTAGGTAACACAGAAGTACACTGGAAATGCTGTGCAATGACTTGGCGTGCATGGTTAAAAAAAAGTTCGGCGAAGGATTTCGTCATTTTTTATGCAAGTGAAAACCAGATTCATGTGGAGTACGAATCAAATGAGTGATATGCCCTTCGATCACACGGCACTTGTTAATTTATTTGGATAATACGAAAACATGTATATAAAAGCATTTACCTTTTATTCTATAATAGAATACCCGCATATCTCATGAAATATATTGCGTCTTATAGACTTTGATGTAATGGATAAAGTGTGCATCTCTAAACCCCATCATCAGCAGGTTTAAAGGTTAGCATTACTGTTTTATCTTCCTGCTGGTGGAAAGAGAAATTTCGTACCGATAAAGCTCCACTAGATATGATTGCTAATAGTCCTGGTACCTGATGAGACATTATAAATTGAAATGTTCCTAATACGCCTGTTAGTCAAAACCACGTTATAATGTAAAATTATATAGAGGGTGATCCAGAATAGGTGTATCAGTGGGAAATCCCGGGTTCAGCAGGTTACTCTGAACAGTTCTACTGGGCCGTATTTTATTTTTCGACCGCGTCATCAAATGGGAAGCATTATAAAATAGGTGTTCGATCTTCAAAAGGAACGCTCGAATCCGCCATGATAGACGATCGAAAAGGGCCAAAGAGTAGACGACGGGCCACGTAGCCGTGGCTGACGTCAGGAGGGTTCTGCGAAAACGTAGCGTTTCACAGACACCAGCGCGCGTGATCTAACGTTAAGCGAATCATTCGCTACGTTAGTTGTCAGCCTATCCGGTTCGAGACTCGTGACAAGCCGCAGGATTTAACGTTTCACCTATCGTCTGCTATCGGTCGGCGTGCCAAAGAGTGAAGGGCGCCGTAATTCATGAGATTTACGATTTTTATCGTGCTTATCCATTGAGAGTGCCTGTTCTTTTCGTTTTCTTAAGAAATAAAAATTTAAAAAACCAGAAAATTGTCAATGATCATCAAATTTCGATGTACTGAGCGATTTTTTTTGCGCATTGAAAAAATCAAAAGCCGAATTCTTAGTAAAAAATCGGTTGTTTGTAAAGTCGGTTTACTGACGATGGTTGAACGTGATAACGTCATAAGAAAATACTGATGGAATGGTTTCATTTTTTAAAAGAAAATTTTAATTTTATTTGTTTGATAGATATTTTGTATGGATATAGAGAAGGAGGTAAACGGAAATCACAATTGAATTAATCAAGTTACATTTATTTGTACGCATAAATACAATTATGTCAATTTTTATTTATTTTTTTACAATGTACATAGTTTTTACAAGTATGAATGTGCTTTGAGCAATTGTTTTACAACTTTTATTTACAACTTTTAAACATGTGTGATATTTAACTTCTTACAATTTGTGTTATTCTGTTGAGAATAGGACGATGATAGGAAAAGTAGGAAATGAAAGGGAGTGTTTCGAGTGTAATGTGTCTTGAAAAAGTCAAATCGATGGTGGTGCCTCTTAGTGTTGTTGACTTATTAACGTCTGATGCACAATCGAGATTGAACATGTCTTTCATGAATTTGAGAAAAGTTTCGTCATTTTTCACGTTTGTGTTGAAGTCGCCACAAAGAAGAATTGGTACATCGGTATCAACTTCCATGATGGGATGTACATACTGGCTGTTGTAAACATACGGAAATAGTGCTTGATGCAGCAGAACACTGATGTTAGAGATACTTGCTCCAGGATGAATATAAACTGCGCCAAGAACCATTTTAAACGTGGTATCAGCGGTGAAGCATGTAAATTCTGCCAAGCAAACGTCACCAGTGTTTCTAATAAGGCGGGTTGTATCCGACAGTTCAACGTTGAGAATTTTGGCCGTGGATGTCGATGATAAGTTTCTATAAATTGCCACTCCACCTGCTGCGTTTGTTTCAGAATCTGATCGATTATTCTGCCGGGTTACACATTCAAAATTTTCAATTGAAATTGGATCACAATTGTCACGCATCCACGTTTCAGTCAAAATCAAATAATCAGACCTTGGAATCACTGTGTCTTTTTCAATATCTGCAAAGTGAGCAGGCAAACTCTGTGAATTAAGGTTCGTTATTAAAGTTTGTCCTGCATTGTTTGAGTCATTACAGAATTGTACTGCATTATAAGTAATTGTTCGAAGTGTGTGTCCACGAAGTCGAATGTATTCGTTACGGATATCTCTTGTTGTCTGTGAATCATTTCCTTCCCGTCCGTGTTTAAAGCGAAATGGAGCATCTTTTTTGGTGATAATATGCAAGCCTTCTATACTTGTTACCCGACTCAGCGCCACGTACACCAA
The DNA here is from genome assembly GCA_964007375.1 of Ophion obscuratus. Taxonomy (NCBI): domain Eukaryota; kingdom Metazoa; phylum Arthropoda; class Insecta; order Hymenoptera; family Ichneumonidae; genus Ophion; species Ophion obscuratus. The sequence continues at coordinate 66,609,471 of OZ023312.1, read as the reverse complement.
CTGTTGCGGTTGCTTGGATGAGTATTTATAAACAATGACAGCAAACGTCCCACCTTGTGACTTGTGAATAGTGATGGCACAAGCAGGAACGCAAGGAAACTGTTTTCGTTTGCATTTTATAGTTTTTGTTAGTGTAATGTTTACTATTTTCTTATAAACTGGTACCCAGTTTGTAGACAAAGTGTTTGGCTTGCTTTGCACGTGAGGTCGACATTTAACTTTTGCTCTGGTTCCTGTTGTTTCTTCTGGAAACTCGAACCATAAAGTAACAATTTCTTCTCTAGCTGCTGGCGAAGTTGTACTGGTCGATGGTCCTGCTTCTGCAGAATTAACTTATTGTTATAGTTTTGTCAATTATAGCATAACCTACAATCGCTGCACTAGCGGACCGATGCTATTTATTTTAATGATGAAAGCACGAATAATCGACAATATATCACTGAACATATATTTAATATCGAAAGAATCATTACCTTTATCGCCGCAATTATCGTTGCTATAAACAATTCACACCACATTCACTTTTCACTGCACTTCATACTTGACGAAAACATGTACATGTATTATTGTATAGCAGCTGTCCACGCGGACGCATCGCTCATGGCTTCTGCACACTGCGCGCGATGGGCGACAAGCAATGAGCGATATCCAATGAGAGCTCGAGTATGACGGAAATGCTCTATGAGAGTGACGTTGCCATTGGATATCGCTGAGCGCTCGTCGCTCGTCCCTCGCAGTGTACAGAGGCCTTCACTCAAGTAGGAGAGAGACAAATGTCGAACGCTGCCGAACGCTGCCGAACGCGGAGGCCGATTGTACCTCTTTGTCGCTCGTTCCGCGCTCTCGCTTACACTTCAAGCCATAAATGGAACGCCTCAGAGCGAGGTAACGGCAATGAGTCATGCTTTTTCGTGCGTGCAGCCGGCTCCATCGATTTATAAGACGTTATCACGTCAAAAACTCTTAATAATTTGACGCTAAATTTTCGGGGATTGGATGTTTTTCGGATTCCATTTCTGCTTCGAATTCCGTCTTGTATGATAGTCGGAATGCAAAGTGTGTTCGAGCTGGGTTAGGGAACATGAGTAGAAGCTTTGCATTTTCTCATAGGGAACGAAATCAGTCGGTTCCGGCAAAAGAAAATCGATACGGCGTTTTTTGAGGATTGAAACAAGATGAGAAAATCTTCTGTACCGCCTGAGATGCAATTTTTCACGTCCTGATAGGGACTGATTCCGGAAATCCCAAAGCCAGTCTGTTTGTGATTTCTCTTAAGAATGTTAGAATGCCAACGTAGTCTGAAATGTCAAAATTTGCGCACATTTATAAAAGAATGTTATTTGGTGGCAATCCTCCGAGTTCAGTTACAGCGATAGACCATCCACGTCTTGAGCATCGTTTACTGAACCAGAGATGAAATCGATGCAGTTTATGACGAGCATGACAGGGTTATGGTGAAAACTACTTGAATGTCCCAATCGAGCCGTTGATTTCATCGTATTCGCAGCTTATACCTCTGCTTAAACGATCCACTCTACCCGATCGGGAACGAGATAAAATCAACGACAAACTCGACGGGACGGTTTCGAGAATGTGTTATGGATGCTCGAAAAATGATTGAGAGAATCGATTTCATCTCGTTCCCGATCGGGTAGAGTGGATCATGTCAGCAGGGGTATAAGCTGCGAATACGATAGCTCCTTTGCATACGTGCAAAAGATGAAATCAACGGCTCGATTGGGACATTTGTGTAGTTTCCACCATAACCCTGTCATACTCGTCATCAACTGCATCGATTTCATCTCTGGTTCAGTAAACAATGCTGACAACGTGGATGGTCCACTCAGTTCCTAGCGAACAGAGGTAAAATCGATTAATTCAATCATTTTTTTAGTATCCGTAACACATTCTCGAAACCGTCCCGTCGAGTTTGTCGTTGATTTCATCTCGTTCCCGATTAGGAGGACTGGAACATGTAAGCAGAGGTATAAGCTGCGATTACGATAGCTCCTTTGCGTACGTATAAAAGATTAAATCAACGGCTCGATTGGTACATTTAGGTAGTTTTCACCATAACCCCGTCATACTCGTCATAAGCTGCATCGATTTCATCTCTGGTTCAGTAAACGAAGCTGAAGACGTGTATGGTCTATTGCTGCATACGGCGGCACATCGTGCCACCAATATGCTGTCTTTGATTTCCGCATTAAGCTGCACATTTGCGCCACAGTGCGTGGTTTGGCGAAATAAGTGTGTGATGCCAAGACGGTACATTTGCAGCAAATATACGCAACAATTACCTGCTGCAGCAACGGTACTGATGAGGCAAGCTCCAGATTTGGAGCGATGTCATCTTTATATCCCGTTTCAGTCATAAATGCACCACGCTGTAACGCTCCGTTGCCGGTAAAAACGAGGCAAGTTATTGCAGCATTCAGACGGAAAATTTTGAATACGTTATTCCGGCAAGGTTATGGCACATTGGCGGCACGCTGTGACGTTCTATTGCCGGTAAAAACAAGGTATGTGGTTATAACCATAGGCAGATTCGCTACGACAAATGTCATAATCCTAAAATTAGTTATATAAGTTGAACCAGTTGGATGGTCGAGTGGTTAGCGTGCTTGCCTTCTAAACCAGCCCATCGTGAAGTTGCGGGTTCGAATCCCAGCCTCGTACTTCAGGAAAAAAATAATTACGGGCATGACGCTGGTCCTCAGTCATACGCAGGCGTCGCACACACGAATCAGTACGAGGGTGCAATTGTATTCAATTAAATTATTTATTTTGCCCTTTTTCTATTCCCACCTGTCCAGCTACCGGTAATGCAGAACCCCATTTAGCCGGTCACAACGCCGCAATAGCGGGCCTCGTTTATGCCGACGAAGGAGCGTTACGGCGTGTTCTAAATATGCCGGCAACGGAACGTCACAGCATGCCGCCAATGTGCCCACACCTTGCCGAATAGCGTATTCCAATTTTTCTGTCGCAATGCTGCAACAACCCAGCAATGAACGTGCTCCAAATGTACCGCCAATATTCTGTATTTTCGTACTGCAATATTAACACCAGCATTCACGCGAGGATGCCCAATGCTGTGCTGCTAGAACACAGCTTAATGCGGCGGCAAAGGATGCTATTTTTCTGTCACAGCTTGCTCTCGCTTGGCGTGGTGTTGCCAATGTGTTGTCGCCAAATTTCTTACTGGGTCCTTTTATAAAAGTGCGCAAATTTTGAAATTTCAGGCTACGTTGGCATTCTAATATTCTTAAGAGAAATCACAAACAGACTGGCAACGCTTTGGGGTTTCCGGAATCACTCTATTGGAACGTGAAAATCTGCATCTCAGGCGGTACCGAAGATCTTTTCATCTTGTTACAATCCTCAAAAACGTCGTATCGATTTTCTTTTACCGGAACCGACTGATTTCATTTCCCCTAATGAGGAAATGTAAAGCTTCTCCTCATGTTCCCTAACCCTGCTTGAATACACTTTACATTCCGACTATCATACAAGACGGAGTGGTCGAATGAGAAATAGAATCCGAAAAACATCAAATCCTCGAAAATGTAGCGTCAAATTATTGAGTTTTTTAAATCCAAATTCGGCTGTTGATTTTTTTCAGTACGCAAAAAACATCGCTCGGTATATCAAAATTTGGTGATCATTGACAATTTGCAGGTTTTGTTAATTTTTATTTCTTAAAAAAAGAAAAAAACAGGCACTCTTAATGAATAAGCACGATAAAAATCGTAAATCACGGCTACGTGGCTCTTCGTCTACTCTTCGGCCCTTTTTGATCATCCATCATTGCGGATTCGAGCGTTCCTTTCGAAGATCGAACGCCTATTTTCTAATGCTTTCCATTCTGAATCCATTCTGAATCACCCTATATACCTTTTCTGGATCACCCTCTATATACATATATATATCGACACATGTCATATGATCACATGTATATACATATATATATTGACGCAAAAATTATTTTCGCAGGGCGGTTGGAACGGAAAATTCTGTATCTTCCCGAGCTTTTTCCTAACCATGCACGTCAAGTCGTTGCACAGCATTTCCAGTGTACTTCTGTGTTACCTACTTTGTACGTTTATCTAATGGTGGTATCCATTTTTTCTTATAATAGCACTTTTTTAATTAAATATTTTCAAAAATATTATTCCTAAGCTTTAACAATTTAGTGTGTAACATGATTAGTAAACTTGCTTGGCTATTTCATAAAAGTGATTTCACTTTTTTTTACACTTGCATTGAAGAAGTATAATAAAACCATTTTTTGAACTTAAATGAAAAGTATAGTTTGAGATATTTGAGATAAATCAGAATTTTTATATAGTAAAATAAGCGATAACGATTTTGAGGGATCTTTATTACTTGGCGGTTTTTTTAAACAAACTTTTTAAAAGATAGTGCATTACCCTATGAAGGATATAATTATTACATACTGAAAAATGACTTTTTTCACATTAAAAAAAACGAAAAACATTATTATAATTGAATTTAGCTAATGTCGGGAAATGCCTTCTTCCTTAAATTCAAATAACGTTTTCGGTTTGAAATGATCTTATTCTTTTCGCAATAAATTGTTTAAACATGATAAGAAAGAAAGTTTGACTCATTTGAAAAATAACTAGGGCCCTACCACTTCTTCGTTGCCCTAGGGTTCGAACCTTTAAATTCATCCCTGTCCTGACTATATAAATGTACGATATATCTATGATACATTAATAGTTTTTAGAGTTTTACTTAGTTTTAGAGCTTTCTTAGATAAATCAACCTGAAACACCCCCTCATCCTTTTATAATTATTTTTTTGTCAAATTCTTGAACTCCTAGATCTCCGTTAAATTTTTCCTGCAAGCTTTATCGAACCCTCCTTCAGCCAGAGCTTTTAAAACATGTTCATACATTTCGTCCGACGTTTCCAGTTTACGTATAGAATTTCATTCAGATCCGTTGAGACTAGGGTTTCGCGGACAAGGATTATGATTATTATCGCAGTCGACTCCTTGATGCAGGCATGAGAAATGACGAAGACGTGTCGGATTTTCATTCACGCCTTTAGCGTTATATTCGACGAGCAATCACTGAAGTCGAAGAAAATGAGGGCAACGAAAATGCCCAATTGACAAAAAAAACACTAGAAGCTTGGGCACTCGATGTTTATATTGACGGCTTGCCCGACGCTATAAGGGCCTACGTTCATAGTCGCGATCCCGACACCATGCAGGCTGCTTTCGAACTCGCGTACAAATACGAGAAACGGATACGACCTTCGCGAAATCGAGTAAATTCGTTCCATGATTACGCAGACCCGCAACGGACGTATTATCGCAGGGATGACTCTTCCGAAGACGAATATGGATCCTACTGTGACAGTCGAGATTTCTCGCCGTACCGCCGTGCATACGCAGCCTCTATTGAGGAAGCGCTCTGCCCGGATTGCAAAATTTGCCCTTGTAGATACCGCGGACGTTACACGAGAGACTCGACCACACGAGACGATAGTTGTAGTACACCTAGGAGCATATTAAAGAGAGACAATCGGTCCAACTACCAAGCGTCATACTCGCGCTCTTACGAACGGGGCAGAAGCTCATCCCACGACAGTGACACGCTGTAATCATCGCGAAATTCTCCGCGTCGTAGAGACAATACTCCTCCGCCCGAAAGAAACGCCGATCCCAAAAAGGTAGCTTTAAACGGGAATACCAGCCGCCTGAGCGACGCGTCGATGGCTGCTCAGCTAAATTCGCGTTCGACGACCGCCGTAAACTTCCGATAGTAACGGTGAATTTGCAAAAAAAAAAAAATCCCGACAACCGAAAGCTGTGGTAGAAGTGCCAGCTTTAGAATTAAACAACAAAAAGGCGATATTTTTATATTTTCAATAAAACCAATCATGTTTGTCTCGGAACTCGAAAAACGGCATGCTCGCGCTTTCACTGCTAGCACCACCGAGCCAGAACCACCGGATACACTTACACCTGCTGAACCAACAGAATCAACCAACGACTCCGTCAGCGTAATTCTCACGGCTCGCCAACTGATCAAAGTCAATTTAAAATGCACCACCTTACACGAGGAATACCTCCCGCGATTAATAGCTGACAACAGTCGGCGAAGCCGCCGTCGCCAACCAAAATAATAGCTGTTACGTTATTGTTATCAACACGACCGAGGAAGATGTCGAGATGACGATACCACCGCAGCACTTAATACCGTTCGAATATCGAGGACCGCCGGAAGAAATTTCAGATTCAGACTTTCTCGGCGAAAGTCTCATCGTCGGCAAGGATCGCGTCACCGCCATCTTAGAACTACTGAAACTGGAGTATCTCAGCGATAAGAAGACGGAACATGTTCGTTCATTTGTAGCCACCTTTCCTGATCGTTTCCACCTTCTGGGGGATAAACTAGACCACTCGACAGTGATGACTTGCACAATTCCTAATACCGATGACCTACCAATGAACACACGGCAATATCGGTATCCAATGGTCCACAAGGAGGAAATCAAACGCCAGATGGACAAACTCCTCCATGAAGGAAAGATGGACTAACTCCTCCATGAAGGAAAGATACAACCGAGTACTTCGCCCTACAACTCACCACTTTGGACAGTACTTAGAGTCGTTATCGATTATCGTGCTCTCAACGAGAAGACATTATCGGACGCATATCCGCTCCCAAATATTACGGATATACTGGACCAACTGGGAGGTGCCAAGTATTTTGGCCATTTCGATTTGGCCAGCGGATTTCACCAGATCGCTATTGATCCGAAAGATCGTCCGAAGACCGCCTTTTCCACTCCTGAGGGCCATTACGAATTTGCCGTGCTCCCTTTTGGTTTGCGAAACGGCCCCCCGGTACTCCAATGTCATATGAACGTGACTCTGACGGGACTCAACGGTTGCGAATTATTCGTATACCTTGATGACATCATTATCTGCGCTCTCACCCTAGAGGAGCACAGAAGACGGCTGAGCAATCTCTTCCTCCGTCTCCGGCAGTATATAACCCGACGCTCCAAACAGAGAAATGCCAGTTTCTTCGCACGGACGTTACCTATCTCGGCCACATTATTTCTCGCGATGGTCGCCAACCAGACCCGATGAAGATCGAGGCAGTCCGGAAGTACCCCGCTGCTACCAACGTAAAAGAGGTAGGGGAGCCTGGGGTCAATTGGAACGTTTTTGAGAAAATCGGTTAGTGTGTCTTCAGTTTATACCTTATCTGTTTGATAATGGGCTTAAATTATAGCTAGATTATCTGGCTATATGATGGCATTATTGATTTTGCTTCTACTATGCCCTGAACTTAAGTAGAAGCTATTTAAAAACTCTTGGAAACCGTTTCATTTGACCCTGTGTCGGGGCCAACCGAAACGGTGCCTGGGGTTAGTTGAAACAGGTGTTTTCAGCTGATTCAACTGATGTGTCTACTAAACCCAGGTACTGTTAATGATGTGTATGAAGTGATAAAGTATGTTTGTTGTGAATAAAATACACTTTTAATTAAAATAATCGGTTTTATTGCTTTTCATTCCAGTTTTCGTATCACCGAAGACATATTGAGGTGCTTCAATATTATTTTACTTATCTAGTTTTAATTTACTAAAGATAATCAGTTAATGAATATTTTTTGTTGCTAGCGAGGTACTCAATGCGACCGACTTATTTAGTCTTCGAGGTTCTCCTTTTTACTCTCTAGCCTGTTTTCTGCCGTTTTTCTCTTTAGTCTCTTCCCTTGTCTCTTCTTTTTCTGGGGTATCGGTGTATATTGTTGACTTTCTCTTTTTCCTACCCCCATTTAGCGTTTTAATATTCATATTTTTATATAGGGGGCATTCCATGCCGATTCGACCTGGGTCTGACCCGTCACCTCTCCGATTTGACCCGCGATTTTTTATTTTATTGTACTATCTCTGAAAGGCACTCGAGAATTTTTTCAGATTTTTTGGAACGATTTGACTTCACAATATTTTTTATAAACAAAAAATTAACGCCCAAAATTAAAAATCTAAAAAAAAAACATAAAAATCCTGTGTCACATATCAAACACTATGAGCATTGAGAAAAAGTGGGCGCGCGTTTCGTATGTCCTACAAAGCGCTTTTTTCGCAAAAAAAAAATTTGTTTTATTAAAAAATATAGCATCAATAGCCCACCCAGTCGTTAAAGAGGAAAAAAAATTACATGACATGTAAAATTGACCAGAATTTTTTCAGATTTTTTTCACATTTTTTGTCAGATATTCTTCCGAATTTTTGTCCAAATTTTTTTTCATCATTTTTAGTCAAATTACCGACAATTCTAGTGGCCATGTGGTCAACCCAACTCAAGTATCATAGGACTTGGGCTACAATGTTAAGGGAGAAAACATGCTGAATTAAACATTTTTAATCCAGTCGAATTTTTTCAGAATTTTTTAGTGAATTTTTTGTTTCTTTAAACTTGAAAAAAATTAATCGCTAAAAAATTCAGAAAAAATTTTTAATGGATTAAAAATGTTTAATTAAGAATGTTTTCTCTCTTGACCTTTTAGCCCAAGCCCTATGATACTTGAGTTGGTTTGGCCACTTGGCCACTTGAATTGTCGGCAATTTGACTAAAAATGATTTGACTGAAAATAAAATCTTGGAGAAAAATTCTGAAAAAAATGTGAAAAAAATCTGGTCAATTCTACATAATGTCATGTAATTTTTTTTCCTCTTTAACGACTGGGTGGGCTATTGATTCGATTTTTTTTTAATTAAATTTTTTTTTTCGAAAAAAGCGTATTGTAGGCCTAACGAAACGCGCGCCCACTTTTTCTAAACGCTCATAGTGTTTGATATGTGACACAGGATTTTCGTGATTTTTTCAGATTTTTAAATTTGGGCGTTAATTTTTTGTTTATAAAAAATATGGTGAAGTCAAATCGTTCCAAAAAAATCTGAAAAAATTCTCGATTGCTTTTCAGAGATAGTACAATAACATGAAAAATCGCGGGTTAAATCGGAGAGGTGACGGGTCAGACCCAGGTCGAATCGGCATGGAATGCCCCATATATTTTTTGGCATCTTCATTTGCCTTTTAATCATTTTCGAGTCTGCAGCTTCCGCGGTTCGTAGTTTCGAACGGTTTCTTGGCATCTAAAAAAAAACAAGATTTGGAAAACTTGCTTGCGTATAAAATGTTTGGTCGGGGTCAATAGAAACGCGTTTCAATTGACCCCGAACCGAGTGTTTCAACTGCCCCCATACCCTCGCTTCCAATAATTTATCAAATAACAAAGAACCTAAATGTTCTAGGTAGGCGCTGACCGCAATAAACTCACTAGGATATTCACAGTAATGATCATTGTAAACAACGCTGAAGAAGGAACAATAGTTTTGGAGCAATACGCAAAATGATAGTTATTAAAAAACGTGCTTTCCGTGTCGAAAAAGCGATGCACCCACATAAAACGTTCGACGCTCTCGGAGCGGGGGCGTGAACTAAGCGACAGGTTCCGATATGAAAAGCAGTTCCTTCCCCACTTGGGCCCCCACCGCTATCAATAACCATCTTTGAGTTATTCAAATTGTATCATTTGACCCGTGTTTCTATCGACCCCAGCCTCCCCTACAGCGATTTCATGGTTTCGCCAACCATTACCGATGTTACATCAAGGACTTCGCCAGCCATGAAAGGACTTAAGGCCTTAAGAAAGGACAAAAAATTCGCCTGGACAGAATCGGAGCAGAAAAGCTTCGATGAAATCCGCGAAGCTCTTCGCACGAAACCAGTCCTTCAATACCCGAATTTCAGTCAGTCCGTCGTCCTCACCACCGACGCTTCAGATGCGGGTCTCGGCGCGGTTTGGAGTCAAGTAATTGACGGCCAAGAACGACCGATAGCCTACGCATCACGGACGTTAAGCCCAGCTGAAAAGAACTATCATAGTAACGACAAGGAATGCTTAGCGGCTATCAGGGCGATTGCATATTTCCGGCCGTACCTGTACGAACGGCTATCTAGTCTAGTCACAGATAACCAAGTTGTTGCATGGCTGCACAACATGACAGACCAGTCGAGCCGAAGAGCTCGCTGGAAAGCCAAGGTTTACCATTTCATTGCCAAATACAAACCGCGCAAACTAAATCAGAATGCCGATGCACTCTCTCGCAACCCCATTTCAATCGCCCTCACCGTCATGGCCTTCCCCACAAATTTGTCAGGTACAAAACCTAGCACAAGAGACGGCCCAGCCAACGATGTCTCTTCTAAAGCGACCCGTTCACAATCGCCCACCGAACAAAGGACAGTCAACGAAACCTTCTACCGTACCAAATACAAGCTCTATTGCGGCCCGTGTAAAACGTCGAGACGAGGTGAGGCCAGCTGCGAGGCGCGTCACCTATAAAGAACCGAAGTCTGAAGATCACAGCAATGAGTCCGCTACTGACGCTGTTTCTCCAATCCGGATCACTCATCGTAGTATGACACCCAGCCTCGAGAAGTCCACCATCAATTCGGAACGACCTGACGATTTGCGAGCCGCAGAGCCGCTCTGTGATGACGTATTCGTATCAGAGCCTGAGCAAAACTCAAAGGTATCGACCTTGGACCCTGTAGACGAGATCGCCTCGCCGGTTTCGGATGAGAGCGAGAGCGCAGCAGGAACCGTTGCTGATAGGACGCTGACCCCGGATAAGCTCCTTGCGGAGCCTACAGAGAGGTTAGCCGGCGGTGAACCATTCACCTGATTTTTAGAAGACTTGAGAACATCTTTTTCACAGTTCAACGAATCCCTTTAAGCGCGTGAGGAATCAGGCGAAACCATCGACGTTGAGGACTGCCCATCGTCGCCGGAACACTTACCCAGCCTAATAGAAAAGAGGTACCGCTGCATTTGGGATCTCAGCAGCGCTCTTAGAGAACATGAAACGGACGAAAGAATCTTGGGAAACTATTGCGGAGCGGTCCCTACTGAAACATCAGCCATTATTCCTCCTACCCGGAAATCAACAATCCGAACACCATTACCTGCGTATACGCCTATGGCTAAGTCGTGTCCTTTCCCGAGCTCCTCCGCAACCATCCGCGGGCCCCCCGTCATGGAGAGTCAAGACCTAATTTTGCCACAACCCACCCCATTACTACCGGTTAGTGGGTCAAAATAGTCCGGAATCCGGAGAAGCTCAGTCAGACACCGATACTTGCAAAACCACCATCACGAATAAGATCACCGACTATATTGTCAAACTTTGTCGAGAGGGTTTGACCTATGACAAGGATAATATAGCCCACTTTATCAGCGTTGATTGCAACTTTCTAAACACCTTCGGAAAGTTGCTCTCCGACCTCGGAAAAATCGCAAATTCCGTAGTCAAAACCTCAAAATGAGACACAGCGTCGTAACGTCGAAAGGGAATTTTGAAGTCCTGAGCGCCGTCAGCAAATCACATAATTTTGACAAGCCTAGCTTTGCGGTCATGCAATGGTAATGCAGAATCTATGCATTGCCGTTGAGCGATCCTGGCGATGACCTCGAAGCTTTGCCCTATGACACGCTTAAGGAACTGTTAGAGTGTACTTTCCATGGTGTACCTATCACCATCTATATCTGCACCAGTCTTGTTAGACACAAACCTCCGCAAGAACAGCAGGGAGGTATAATCCGAGAGGCCCACGAAAGCCTACCCGGGGGACACAAAGGCATCATCAAGACATGTCGGCGGCTAAGAGAACGTTACCAATGGGACGGAATGAAAGAGGAATCTGAAAGCCTCGTTCACCAATGGAAAGTTTATCAGAAGGAAATATTGGTGCGAATAAAAACTCGGGAACCAATGTTGATCACGGACACACCATCAGAACCGTTTGGAAAAATCGCTCTTGACACTGTTGGCCCGCTTAGAATTTCACTTAATGGATACCGACATATCCTCACTATCCAGGACAATTTCTCAAAATTCTGTGCAGATATACCCGTCCCAAATATCAAAGCCGAAACATTGACGCTAGCGTTTTTGAAAAACTGGATCGTCCTGTACAGCCCTCCCAAGAGCATTCTTAATGATCGTGGCACCGCATTCACGTATAACCTTTTTGAACAAGTAGCCGAGATTTTCCAAATTCAAAGAGTGACCACTACCGCTTACCGCCCTCAATCAAACGGATCGCCTGAGCGAGGTCACGGCGTCCTAGCTGAGTATCTGAGAGCTTTCCACAACCGCTTCGACGACTGGGATGAATTGTTGCTCTTCGCAATGCATGGGTACAACACCTCGGTGCATGCCAGGACCAACTTTACACCTTATGCGAGCTCTTATACGGGAAAATTTTGTGACCGATGCCCGCATTTTCGCCTGTCGAAAGAATTGATACGTACCCAGATTACATGACTGACTTTACAACATGACTTGAAGAAATACGGCGAATCGCGAGGACCAATATCGACCTGGCTCAACAACGTTCAAATGAAAGATATGATCGTTCTTCTAACCCTGCTTCCTTCCAAGTAGCTGACGAAATTTACGTCCTGCGGGAACCGCGTAAGGGTAAATTGGACTCGCAGCACCCTTACGAGGTTACTGAAATCGCCGAAAAAGGAAACGTTGTATTTATAAACAGTCGTGGCAAGTCGGACATGAAATCCACGAGAGAAGATGCTTCCGTACCTGCTCGTCGTCACGATGATAGCCGTGGCTTGCAACAGCGTGGCCACGCCCAGCTACCAGATCCGGGAAGGACTGGACCATGCAGGAATCTTCTATGAGCGTCTGCCAGACATGCGGGTTACAACTACTTGCTAGAACATCATCTCATACGTCGACGTCAACGAACTCCTTGAATTCGAGCTCTGGGCACCTCCACAGGCCATTCGACTCATAGAAGATTGCCAGAAGCACTTGAGCGCCGCACAATGTGCGACTCTCGCTCCGGTTGGCCGGTTACTTACCCATCATGAGAAATTCCGCAACCTGAAGGACCTAGTCCGTAACCTCGTTTTTCTTTATGGCATCCCAGCTCAGACAAAACAACAAGGACGACGTGAAGCTCCTCTCGCTTTTATAGAATCCATTTCCCACGCTCTCTTCAGAACCATAATGGAGGACGAAGCTAACTTCAACTAACTTGTTGAAAATTTTTCAACTAACTTGTTTCTTGAAAAATTTGGTCCAGAACACCACCCACATAATCCGAGGAGCAATAAACAACTTGGGGTCCAACCTCTTGATTGCGGAACACAACATCCGGGAACTTGCCAACGTCACGACGCAATTGCAGGAAGGTCTACAGAGGGAACAAAATGAAATTCGGAACCTGGAGTACGCCGTCCACTTAATGGGCTTCGCCACTCTCATGATAGATACCATCGATGGTTCCAACCACAAACTCTGGGAGATAATCGAAACCATACGTAACGCTCAACGCGGTATTCTCCATCCGAGCCTGCTTTCCATCGAACAGCTCAAGGAAGCAGCGGGCCGAGTTCACAACACGACAGTCACGCAGTTCTCCATCGCCTTAAACGATCTATACGCGCTTGACATTTCCAGCATTGGCCACCTTAGAACCAAATATCACCATGGCCAACTAATCGTGAGCTTGACGATACCGCTTCTGGAGGTTGAACCTTTCAGCTATACCGCTTGTACCCGTGCCTAAAACCGTAAGATCACCTCGGAACTAGAACGGGTGCCGCCTACATTGAACCTCGGCAACCTTATATTGCCATGCCCAACGAACAAGGCAAATACTTCGCCTTTGATGAAGAATATCTCAAGGGTTGCTACCATCGCCCTGGTCACCATGCCTGCGCCCTCAAGGCCGCCCTGTTAAATATGCATGATGCCAACACATGCGCAGCACACCTTCTTATATCACCCACAGCGGAAGCCTTGAAAAATTGCGACATCCGACTAACGCGGGATCATCAACCCCAGTGAACATATTTGGAGAACACTCATGGTTGGGTATACTCTCTGGAAAGCTCCGTAGGTATCCGGATCCAATGCCGAGATGGTACCCGGAACACCGTCACCGTTCAAGGAACAGGGATCCTACAATTAAACTCAGGATGTACCACATACACGATACACGCCACATTGCCACCTTCAGACTCCGTGTCGACATCCATCCACGACCTCTATCTACCACCGTATAATTGCGCATTTGTTCGTCCTCTCCACGAGTCAATCAGCAGAAGAAATTTGTTCTCTTGTACGTACGGCTTCATCACATCCGTTAAAAAATTTGTGTACCACGCTGTTGTAAGGTTTCCAGATTTTGAAGAAGTGATGACGACATTCTTGTATTTTGCTGCGTATTCATCCACCGTTTTTTTGAATCCTCGGTCCAAAAGAGCCAGTATTCTCTTGTAAGTATACTTAAACTTTTAGCAAGGGCTTTCCGGAAAGGCTCATAGCATATTGTGCTGTACATGAGTGGGTTACTTTGTTCATATCCTTTCTTTTTTACGAAAACCGTTTTTACTCCTACCTACCTATTCCAGGGTTCGGTTATACGTCGACTGGTACTGGCAACGTGGAAAGAGAATATACGAATGTAAATTTATTATACACGCCGTTAAACAGAGCATTTCATTTGAGGTAGACAAACAAGAATTCTTGACTCACCTGTTTGATCAGTGTTGATAACAAAATCCGTGTCGTATTGAGCAATGAGAGCTCGAGTTTGGAGTCGGAACTTTTCTGCCGCAGCAAGGATTTCCTCTTGTGCAACTGTCTCTTTTTCTGACACAAATCTTGTAATGTTCCGCTGACGAATCTTATGCCTTTGTTTAAAATCGATGACCCACAATTCGGAGGCTTTGAATTCTAACTCTGGAAATTGATTGGCAGCAGCAAGTGCCGATTGTTGCAAGTTTTTTGTGGTGATTTGCTGGTTACAATAGATTGTATTGTATTTATCCTTTCGAGTTCCACCATTTTTAATATGTTGTTCCCAAAGTTTCAAATCTCGCATATGCTTCAAGCGAGATGTTCCTTTCGTTTGCAAACTTTTTAAACTCCACGTTGGATGCGCTTTGGCAAGATTAACCATCATTATTTTGTAGTCGAGTGGAACGTAATCTGAATCGTCTTTAATTTTTTTCATCGGGTTCCAACTCATTACTTGACGACGATCTGGCACCCTCCAACACTTGATATTCTTCTTCTTGGTCGATTTCTTCGCTCCAGATCAACTCATCGTCACATATAAACTGATACTTGAATAAAACTTCCACTACTTTCTCGTGTATTTTATTTCCCATTTGAATGTGTTCTTCGGTTATCACTTCGGAACTTTCTAAAGAGATTAGATTTTCTTTGGCCAAAAGATGTAAACTATAATCCATCGCCGTCTTCAATCGTGGCTTCGACGCTTTGCTGTGGATGTTATCGCATGGCTCCTGTTCTTTTTTCGTCAACGTTCCAGGCATACGAATAGTTTCACTTTGGTCCGACATTTTCGGATTTTCTACAATATTTTCCTCACAATTTTATCTCACAAAAATTTTGATATCTTCCAGAATCTGCTCCGGTATTCTCGCACAATTCAAGTTACTTGGCCAAGAGCTAGCAAACGAATGAGCTCCCTAGCTAGTGTCGTCCCTAATGGTCGGGGACACCTTTTTTCTACCTGCGTCAAGAATCTATTGTTCGCGTACAGCCGCCAGAAGCGACCTTCAGGTGAAAAGGAATCTTATTGTGAACGGACTATTCACGTTTATGGCACATTCCCCAAGGAGGGGAAATAGCCAATAAAGGAGAAAGAAGAAGAATTCCTGTTTGAACACGTCGGGAAAGTTTGCAACTCCAAATGTTCTACGATTATGCGCTCATTAAAAAATGACGCCGTAGATGCCTTTTGCGTATAAATAAATAAAATAAAGTATTCACCTCTTTGCTTAATTGGAAAATGAATAATATAAAAATTGAGAAAAGATAGAAAAAGAAAAAAAAAAGTCTCCACACGGGGGGGCGCACCCACGAACATCGAATTACTAGTCCAAGCTCTTACCGCTACGCCAACCGCTGCTTGGCAAACATACTAACGTAAATGGCTTATACGGTGCGAGAACCGCGTCAACATGTTTATTTTCTAAACGCTTGGCTATCTGGAGTTCCCACTTCGGGTACTTTCATTTCTAGCCAAGCCCTGCATGTTCTATAAATTTGAGCGAAATCGGTGATGACGAGTAGGGAATGCCCCCTTGTCAGAGGTATACAAATTTGGGAATTTTGCGTTAAGTAATTTGTGTACGCCCCTGAAGCCGCGGCGCGAGGGACGGTGCCCCAACCACGCTGCCCGGCCGCAACGACGACGCCATTCGCCACTCCGCGCGCCGAAGCGGCGATCGAATTCAATCATCATCTACAACGAGAGAAACGCTCCAACGGGTTTGTATCATATTCAATATGATGCCTAAAAGTATCAGGAATGCTTACGAACTTGAATTTCGCGAAAATGTTGATTACAAAAATGATAAATCAAAGAAACGCAAAAATAACTATATCTCTGCGTCGAACAAGGATATTGAAGCCTTTCTTTCAAATTGGGCGTCTTGCAAAGACGTATGAGTATATCGAAAGTGTTTCATGTAGTCTCAAAATTCAAGTAGTTAGTTGAATTGGTTCGTAAGCAAAATTTCGATATCTTCGAAATACGAATGGTTTTTTTTGAATATTTTTTTTGAGGTTACTCATGAACGTACGCCCTGAAATCTTCACTACGATCTTTTTGCACTCTGTGAACCTTGTAGACGAGTTGCGTAAGGGTGCTTCAAGATGACCTGACGCTTTTATTTATTAATAAAATTGATTATTTATTTGAAAAGTACGAATATTTTCATTTTAATATAAGGTACAAACATGGAGATTATGTGTAGAAAAAAAATATCCAATAAATGGCATAAACGGCATGGACTTGGAAGACATATTCTTTCAACAGGATGGCGCAACCTACCACACTGCGGGCGAAACAATGCAGTTACTGCAGGCGAAGTTTCATGGCCGTATTTTCCCGCGCCGCGGCGATGTGAATTGGTCACCAAGAAAAGTGTATGGCAATGATCCGCAGACCATTCCGTAGCTCAAGGAAGTAATTGGACGCACATTTCAGGCCGGAGCCTGAACTAGAACGTCCAAAGAAGCGTTTTTTCGGGAACCTTTTTAGAAGGGAAAAGAACAAATGAGCCCGTAAACGTTGAGGTATCTTTCCATGTACAAAAAAAATTTCAACATGGAACAATAAATTACTACAAATTTATGAGCCTATTCCATGTGCGTCTTGTCACTGCAGTCCCCAATCACCGGCAAAAATGCAGCACATAATTCTTGACTGAAACAAAAAAACCAATAAAATTTTCAATTGTCACATATTTTTCGTCTGGAACTAAGAAAAAGCTGAAAAAATCGTGAAATAATAACTTTTTTCAGGTTTGAATAAAAATGAGTTTAAAAAATAAACACTTTAACGTGCTATAAAAATGATTTAAAAATACTTCTTTAATGACTGATGATTCCATAGGTTGTTTAGTTTTTTTGCGATCGCCCGCTAATATGGAAAAAACGTGAAACTGAAAACTGGAACAAACGCACTTCAAAGTTTATAGAGAAAATATCAATTTTTCCTTACCCACCCTAATAATTTGCTAATCAGCTATTCCTGGTTCATACAGAAGTAAATCTGCTTCCTCAAAGTGTTCGTTCAGATGACTCTGGTCGAGTCTACGAGCCGTACGCGCATCCGTAACCGTACGCGGCTAAATGAGTGGCGCTTGTCCTCCATCTCAATCCGTTGCGCGTCAGCGAAATCAGCAAGCATCTTGCACTGCTGGCCAATACACAAATTGAGCAACTGCATGGTACTCAAAATCGCTGAATACTCTTCGTTGAACATACCTGCAGCCATGTAGGCGGCAAGGTCTACGATTTTTTTGCCGGAATTCGGATGTTTTAGAGCGATCCGCCAGACTGTTGCGTTGAACGACTCGTTGCAATTTTGCGTGTGACCGCCTAAGCATCGCATTAAAAGGTCATCATTTGAAAGTGGGTCATAAATTGGGCGAATGCGTTTCTCAACTTTTTCATTAATAAAATCGAGCAGGATGCTTAAAAGATCGTAGTTGGTTCATGGATTCAGCTTTGCTATGTTCACACCAGCTGTCGATGACTATTGGACAATTCCCGTGCCGAGGGTATTTGTTGAACAATAATGATCCAGCGTTGCTTAATAGCTTCCTTCATCTTTTGAACAGAATCAATATTTCTTCTAATTGCCAAACCATAATAAATTTTTAGTTTTTTTATGACATCTTCCGTCAGCTGGTTCCCACCACCGAGCTTCTCTTTCTTCTTTATATTTCAAAGTCGTGTACCCATACGTTTTTGTACATGTCCCACGCACTCTTTTTTTGTGACAGGGCGATCGTCACCATACGGATTTGTGTCCAAAATACCCGCAAAAGTTTTCGAATCCCCGTCGCTGGTGAATTTGTATATTTTACACCAAATTTTTCGTCGGATAACACATTTTTATTACAGAATCAACCTCCATCTTTCCTGCTCAACCTACGTGATTTACGGAGCACGATTCTTTGTGATTTTCGTACCACTCTTCAAATTCGTCGTCGTCCAGTGTTTTCTTGTTCATGGTACATGCGTGGCAGTGTGAACTTTCTACGATAAAGTCGACTACTTTACCATAGTAGTAGCCAATGAGAGTTGTTACACCGTATAATGAAGTAAAGCCACGTTTTTTTCCGGGATCCATTGCCGGACACTTCCAAATCAGTTTTGATTCTTCCTTTTTCTACATTCTGTTTCCGCTCCTCCAGTGAGAAAGCTGTCTAAGCTTTCTCACTGACTGTTTTGAACATCGATTCCGATGCCAAATAACGGTGCTGCACTATCCTTTCGTACGCTGATTTTGCCAACCCCTGGTACAGGTCCATGAGGCCACAAAATATATTGATACCTTCTCGTGCACCGCCGAGTAGCCTCATGACGGACACGATCCGTATATTTATTTCGTAACCGGTGTTTATTAACGGTCCTGAATGAATTTTGCTTCGATCGCACATTGACGATAAAGTAATTTTGGAACCTAAACCTCGCTGCCCGCTCTCTCCAAATGTTATGCTTTGTTTGCACGCTCTACAGATTACGATATCAGCAATCGCATGCGAAACTGTGAGAAAATGCAATAATTCTACAAAAATGAAGTGGATTCACAATTATGCCCAGTAAACCAGTCATGTAACGGCAATATAACATGGAAGTTACAATTAATATCACAATGTTACACTTGTGTAGTATAACTGTTATGTAATATGGAAATAACACTGCAATGTTTCACTCGATACCTGTATGTCATATACATATAACGTACAACGGTTACATAGCTAGCATATCGTAACCGTTACATATTATACCTGTAACGATGTGAATATAAAATTAATAATATTCAGGTTATGTAAATGTTATGAAATGTTGCAATGTTGCAGTTGTATAGCCAGTACTTGCAACAGTCACATAACATTGTTACAACCATGTGAGTATAACCATGGTAATACGTACATAATGTGAATGTTCTAAAACAATATAATATTGCAGTTACATAACTAGCATATTGTAAATGTTACATATTATGCTTATAACGATGTGCATATAAAATTGGTAATATTCAGGTAATGTATATGTTATAAAATGTTGCAATATTGAAGTTGTATAACCAGTACTTGCAACAGGCACCTAACATTATTACAACCATGTGAGTATAACAATGAATATAGTTACATAACATATTGTAACCGTTACATATTATACCTGTTATGATATAATTTTAACATTAATAATATTCAAGTTATGTAAATGATATGAAACGTTGCCGATTTTGTATGATTAAGGGCGGGCTTTTCCAACTTCTCGGTAAGCCTCTACCTGCCAGTTATCCTATGCTTGATAATGTATGTTAACATTAATATTAACTTAGGCCGAAAAAAAAAAATTAAGATGTTTTTTTCAGCTCCATTATTGTATATAGCTATAAAACTTATTCTTTTACAACATTGTTTCAACCTTCTAAAATAGGAAAAAATATTTTTCATTTTGATTTATTGAATATTTTTTTAGAAGGCGCCAAAGTTGCGTCTTTGAAAATAATACCTGGTCCCATGGCCGACAGTTAATCTCAGGATTGGCAAGTCTGAGACAAAAAAATCCAAAAGCATTTTAAAGAGAAAGGTTTCGTATACAACAATTTACCACAGTTAATACAGAATCGACGAAAACAAAAAAATGGCGGATGTTTGATCCAAATTTGTGGAACGATGCGGTGTTGCGGTCTTCTTATTATAGGGGACAAATATTTTTTACGGAAAATTATTTCGTCTAAATTTCAATGCAAACCCTGCAGTGTTATAAGTTACAACTTAAAAATCCATTATCTCCCAATCTAAATAGTCGACTGTTCTGAAATTTCACTCAAACATGCATAATGATATGAACAATGTCTTGTTAAAACTTGAACAAAATCTATAGAAACCAAGATTGCGCGCTCGTACTACCTTAAAGACAAAAGATACATGGATTATATTTTTCGTTACATTTTTAGTAATTAGTTGATTAGTACGATTATTGCGATTATATCGTATAGTATCTAGTCGATCGGCAAAGTAAAAAACGATGTATAGTTCATCATAATTATTATAAAATAAACAACTTTACTTTTCCATATATATATTATTTTGACTATTAATAATTTTTTATCCATTAAGAGACGCAATGGAAATATTTAAAATTACATTATGGCTTAATTATACTTTGAAGTTTAGCAATATATTTCATAAAAAGACTTCAAAGGTATTCACGAAGCAATAAAATGTATAAGGTCGAATATGATTAATAACTAATCATATTTTCACAGTAATTACGAACATAGCTTGGTGGAAAATTATAATTGAACCATAGTGTCAAATTATTTGTATTTTTAACATACATAACATAACATAACAATTGAGAACACTGTAATGTTGCATTTATACCAAATGTATTATAATTCGTGTTACCATAATATTAGTTATCTCAGCTCTCACATAACCCTTTGTGTTAATACAACATTAAATTTACTTCAACTGTTACGTAAACATGCATGTGAATGTAACAAAACATTTACATAAACTGTTATCTAACCATTGATGTATTTGTAATATAACATTCATATCAACCATTAAATAACTGTTCAAGTTAATGTAATATTGCAGTTATATCAGCTGATAGGTAACAGATAGGTTCACTGTTATATTACATTTTGAAATTGCGGCTATGTAAGTGTTATGCTACTTAATACAGTCAGCCCTCCGAATAACAAACCAAAAGCCCCCAAGGGGAAGAGTTTTTCTTATATATCGCATACCCCCAACAGGCGCGCGCTCCGCGCTCGACACCTCGGTCTGTCTCTCTCACTTTTTTACGCATGCGATCCTCTCAACAAGAAACTCGCTCGAACGAGTTGCAACCTAGTATTCACATCGCCCATGCAAAAACGTTTTTGATAGGGGTGTGCGGGTAGCAGAATTGGTCGGGTCGGGTCGGGCCGGGTAATTAGACTATGGCCCGAATTTCTTCGGGTACCCGTGATCAGACGAGTATACTCGAACTTTATCGAGTACACGAGTTTTTCGAGTACTCGTCTCAACATCGGGTACTCGACAAGTTGTGTTACCGGAACAAAATTTCGTTTCATAGTATAGATAGTGCCACGGAAACGTACCAAAACGGACGAAATAGACTCCAGCTTTATGTTCTCTACCCTTCGCCGATAGGTTGCAGTTCATAAGAAATAAAAAAAATTAATTTAATAATTTTTGTATTTTTGTTATGTATATGTTTACAATTTTTTCCGGCAAACTTCTTTTAAGACACTCGCATTTCAGGAAATATCGAGATATTTGAATGTCGAATAACTAAATAAAAGCAAAATTCTTCGTCGAATTTTCATTAATTCTGTCTAGTGCTGACTGGTAATTTCGGCGATTCATTCTCCTTGATTGAATTTGTTGTCATTTAAAAAAATTTCCAAATAAAACTAGTTCTTCAAACGCTTACATCTCTGAAACTAATCAAATATATTTTCAATTTAAAAATGTCAAATGGAAGCTACATTCTTCTCGCTTCGAATAAACACAAGGAGTTGAATCTTGGTCTTTTTGGGTTTTTTCTCCATTTAAAACACACATTCAAAAATTCTAAACTTTAAGGCGTTCGCTGGAAGAGAAGATATTTATTGTACATTTTTTCCTTTCGCACACTTTTTAGTGATGCCAAAACGCACCTTTCCCGCGCTATTACGATACGATCCGCCAAAAGTGACCGTTTTTCCCTCCACCCTAACAGACCCCCACACATACACACACACTCCCATATACGTACACACACACACACACGCACACACACACACACACACACACACACACACACACACACACACACACACACACACACACACACACACACACAGGATAGAAAAGTGAGACGAAAAAAGATTTTTTACACTATTATCATTTATTCGTTTTATCGCATTCTTCGAGTTTACGTTTTCTCCCATTATTTGGTCGATACACCGAAATAAAAAATAAAAATAAATATAAATAATAGATACGGATCTCCGAGTCGTTTACGAATATTCAAAGTTTAAGAGTACTCGACGTTTATGAGTACCCGATTACCACATTCGGGTACCCAATAGTGGCGGGTAATGCAAAACAAAACCCGTCGGGTACCCGGCCCGACCCGAACATCGGGTACCCGAGTGAATCGGGTACCCGCACACCCCTAGTTTTTGACTACGCGTGGACATTTATTTAGCGAATTTTTGTTTCACGTTAATATACAGACTATTGAATATTATTGTGTACTACTGTATCTGAATTACTATTAACTGTTATAAAATGACCGAAATTGTAAAGAAGCGTAAGAGATCAGACTGTAGTATACAAGTCGAAGAAAATATTACAGAATCTGCGCCACAACGTGATAATTCAAACAAAGACTTTTATGTCCATATTGTTTTATCCCATTTATATAAAAGAAGAAGTCAATATCTCTGAGGATTCATCTTCGATGGCAGAGTTCGACTCTCTCAAAAATATTCCACCGTCAGTTGAGTGCGTTGCGGATCAAAATAATACGCAACAAGACGAAAACGCTTTTCTTTACGTCTCGGAAACTTTTGCTGTTTTATGTGAAAATCTTTAAACTCCCTTATCTTTGTTTTTATTTTATATGAAATCATGTCAACATATATATGTATCTTTTTAATGAATACAAAAAATTTCTAATAAACTTGTAGATTTTTTGTTACATTCACACATGCACACACACATACTCACGCACACATGCACACATCAATTTACACTACACGTTCACTCTATTTTGCCCGAATAACCTTCCCCAGGCTGGTTTCTTAACCAGAGGTTCCGCCCACAAAATTCTCGAGCTCGGAGTTCGAGTCGGAGTCGGGGAAGCGCTCGAGTGAGGAACAGGGGAAAGTTTCTCATTGCCGGGTTTCTTATCCGGAGGTCGGACTGTATATTACAGTTACATTACACGATGAACCAGTAACGTAACTGAAGTATAACGGTTACATAAGATGGTACATAACCAGTAATACTTATGAGTACGAAATAAGAACTTACACGGAAGTTGCATGTAATATTCGAGTAATATAACTTGTTACTTTCGTTAACGTTACCGTTACATTTTCGTTACATGGCAGTTGCATTGTACAACAAATAACATAACAAAAATGTAACGGTTACATCAAATATTACATAACGAGTAATACTCAGAGTGGGAAATAGCAACTTACATGTAAGTTGCATGTACTATCCGGTAAACATTACTCGTTATTTTCAGTTACTTTGCCGTTACATTGCCGGTACAGAACTGTGTTTACTAGGTAATATTCGAGTAATATAACTTGTTACTGTTGGTAATGTTACCGTTACATTTCCGGTACATAACAGTTGTATTGTACAACAAACAAGTAACATAACAAAAATGTAACGTTTACATAAAATATTACATAACGAGTAATACTCATGAGTGGGAAATAGCAACTTACATGTAAGTACTATCCGGTTAACATTACTCGTTATTTTCAGTTACTTTGCCGGTACAGAACTGTGTTTACTAGGTATCTTCACTGCTCGCAGTTGAAATTTTTTTCGCGCTAGTGCTCGCATCCAACTCTTTAACGTCTGTTTTACTTGTGAATCCATTACCGTGAAATTGACGTTTACGTTGCTTCGAAACCCGTTCGGAGTTGATTCTTGACATTTGAACGAAAATAATGAGAATTTAAAGAATACACAATTTGCCGTCTAGGCTTCCTTAAGGAATTATGAGCGCTTTTGGCGGAAATTGGAAATACGATAAAATTCAACGATTGTTGTTGGCTCATGGGTACAATATCTTTATTTTATCGCAACTCATGGAAATTAACCGGGCGAGCTTCGAAAAGTATTTCTGTGTTTGGGTTTGTTTGGTGGTATCATATAAATACCACTAAACGTAGTATTTTTATGATTTTCAACATAAATTTCAAGATTATAATGCTTTATTTAGTCATATTCTCTGTTTATTTACAACAATAAGAATTGTTCCATATAATTACTACACCGAATGACTACAGATATATTTTACATAAACGTAGAGCCTTACAAGTTCGAAGAGGGATGAATCATACACTTTTAATCCCTCTTCGGACTACTACCGATAAAAAATACTACTTTACTATCTGTTTAGTCCCACTTATAAACGAGGACAACATGGTAGACGTATTTAAAATAAATGTTTAGCTTCTGAGACACTGATGAAACTATAAATTTCCAAGTTACCTTGCACGATGTTGCTTGATATTTTCAAATTCGAAAAAAACGTCATTTTCACTAACTATTGAAAAATTCTCCCGAAAAATCTTCATCGATATCATCGTCGCTCAATGTCTAGTATATAGATTTTACAGTAACATTCTAAGCAGCTTAGTATTGCCACTTTATACTGTTGAGGTGCAGCAACCAGCATTCACTTCGCACGTACCTCCAAGTATGCGAATGGCAAGGAGATATCTCCTAAGATCCCATGCAATGGGGGTAGAAAAAGACTAGTAATGCTTTGGTGTCCTTCCCATGTAGGAAGGACCCCATTCCACCTATTTTATTGGAGATTATTGCATGTGTATGCGATACCAGCAACTGCTTTTCAAACTGTACTTGTGGAAGCGTTGGATCGAAATGTACAATACTATGCAAACGATGCAATGGCTTGAATTGCTCGAATATTGTCGAACAGGACATTCTTAAGCAATGGTGAGATCGATGAAGATTTGTTGCAATTCGTCGGCGACATTGACAGCGCCGCGGATATTAATTTTGCGATCACCGAACCAAATGATGTGACGATGAGATTGATTATGTACCCGCAGGAAAAAAGTATTTTTCTTGCTCCCCTAGCCGAAAGTACGCACTTTCCGGCCGCATTTCAGGCCGGGAAGAGCATTTTTCGTGGCCGGCTGACGAACGCTCGCTCTGAGAGGATTTTCGCGGCCGGCGATATTTATATATGCACGTTATTTTTTTATCTTGTGCTCGCGGTTGCCTTCGATGTGATGAAATAACGAACATCATGGTTGAAGGTGTGGAAGATTTAACGAATAAATATCTGGTGTCCATCAATCAAAATCAAGATGACTATGCTGGGCAATTTGTCATTGGGAAACTTTTTTACAACACAGTAAAGAAATATATCTCATTGAGACCATCGAAGAAATTCACCGACCGCTTTTTTTTATCAAGTATGAAGAAGGCAAATGTACCCGAATTGCAATTGGACGACATAAAATCGGGGAAGTCTCCGAAAAGATTGCGGCCTATCTGAAATTACCCGAACCAAAGAGATACACTGGTCATTGCTTTCGCAGAACGTCTGCAACGCTTCTCTCCGATTCTGGTGCTAACATGCAAATGGTTAAGCAGCTAGGAAGATGGCGTTCAGATATTATTGCCCACGATTACATAGAAAATTCTATGCACAACAGGGAAATGATATATAATGGCGTTACCCAAAAAGTGCAGAAACAAACATACATTCAAAGCCATCTACCAGCGCGCAGACCATTGTACCTGAAAATGATGATTCCGATTTTCGTATTGATCTATCGGGTTTTGACGAAAAATTCATTGTTGATGAGGTTGATGCACTCAAAGGAAGTAAAAAAAAATTATACTCTCATTTAACTATTAAACGCACCTGTATATCACTTATTATTTACAATAGATTTCTTTTCAGATAAAATGGTGAAAAGTGTTTTCACTACAGCAAGAAATAATCCAATCTTTATTCCAATGTCGAATCAAAATAAGCCAGATGTCGGCAAAAAAAACTTGTTTTGGGAAAAACCGGCAATAAGACTAAATTTTCTAAATGAAGAGAATGTGCAGCCTTCTACATCCGAAAAAAGAAAAAACATTACAGATTCGGACAGCGAAAATCAAGCAGCTGTTCAGCCACCGATATTTAAAAGAAAAAAAAAACAATGAAGATTCGGGCAATAAAGTTTACAACGATATAAATTCAACACTGAAGACAGACCGTTTAGAATTTTCCAACTGCACTTTCAATAATTGTGTGTCCGACGTCGTTTCATGTGAATGTAATAAAGAAAACAAGCGTTGAAATCGACAAAAAAATGTAAAACGTTGATTTGATGTTTATGTTAGTAATGTTGGTTTTATTTCATCTTGATGTTTTTAATGCCCGCCCCCCCTTTCGCTCGCCGCCCTATGAGAACGACAGCTTCATTGCATTTCATGAGATGGCCGGCTGACAGCCGACAGATGACAGCTGACAGCACCAATGATAGCATTAATTCCACGGATTGCAAAGTTAACATATTATACGCTTGACTTTCTAATATGAGATCATTTGTAGCTTTAACGTTCCCGTGAAAATTATAGGTAAACAATAATTATTTGGTTAAATACTGAGAAATCCTGATTTTTAAGGGCATCTTCGAATGCGCAAGAAAAATGCGTAGAATAAAAAAAATAACATCTTCCTATGACCATTATTAAGGGAGATGTCGAAATAGTTAACTAAGCCGGGCGACGGGTGCCGTGGCGGAAGAGGCGGTACCCTCACCACACCGCCTGGTTGCACCGAGGACGCCGTTCGCTATTTCACGCGCGCGCAATCAGCTTCAATCTTTATATGTGCATTGCGATAAACACTCCAACGGGTTTTTGCCATATTACGTGTTATGCTTAAGGGTATTAGGATCGCTCACGAACTTGAAAAGCACGAAAATGTTGATAACAACAATAATAAATTGAAGAGACGTAAAAATTACAATATCTCCGTCTGTAATGAAGATATCGAGTTACTTTTTTGGAAATTCTGCCTGTCACAGCCCTACAAAAATCTGCGAGAATATTTCAAGTAGCCTCAAAATTCAAGTACATAAGTGAATTTGTTTATAAGCTAAATGGTTACATCTTCGAAAAAAAATCTTTTTTATGAAAAAAATCACTGTTTCGCATTGGATCTCGAATGTACACGCTAATTACCATCACGTACATTTTTTCCCATGTAGCCCTTCTGGATCGCTTGGTATAAGGAGGTGTCGGATTTACGTAAATCGGTAATTACTCGTTAACTATATGACCTAGCTCAGTAAAACTTAAAGATATCTTTTGGGGATAAATTTGTCTAGATGCTGATTGAGGTTCAAAATGTTAAGCGCATTTATAAACCCAGTACATACCAAAAAAAAAAATCGTTCACCGGTGATTTGCCGTTAAACTAATATAATTGAAAAACCGATTTTTTTCAACACCATCTCTGGTGGTCGCAAAACACCATTTTTTGGGGAAACTTTAGGGTACATTACTGAACCCAAAGAACCTACAAAGAATTTGCCGACGTGCTGGCCTCCGAGAATAGGTTTCATGTACATGCTGACTGGACTAATAGGCCACGGTCCGAATTGCGCTTATAGTGACGATGCAAAATTGATAGAGGGCAGGTCGAAAGTACAAGTGGCGCCTCTACCGTTATAGCTCCAAAGCCTTTGTGGGTAGTTTAGCGTTTAACCATAACACATTTATAGCATAATGCACGTAATTAAATTTGGTTTTTCATCCATATCCGGTCAAACGTTTCGTAAAAGTGTGGAAGAACATGGCAAGCGAATGTGCATGGGTGGCCATGTCACCCATGCCGAGGGGACAAAAAGTGACAATTATGTATATGAAGCTAACAGTAACAACTTTCGAGTATATTTTTCAGCTGGATGAAAATAGAAATACTGTTGATACGTGAGATCAATATGTTGCAGGATTGAGTAAAAGCTGCAAGCATATTATTACCACAGTTTATTACATTAATTCCTTCGCAGGCTTCAAATCCAAACAAATGAGCACTATCTATTCGGCTACTTGCTAATGGACGCTAATTTTTATCATGCTAAAAGAATTTTACATCAGTTGAATTTTGACATGGACAGTCTTGTTATAAAAAGATATGAATTGTTTTGCAAATCAGTTTGTCTGCTTACGTATATAAAAAACACATTATTTCCATTACCCACCGTTGACGTTTTTTCTACTTCTGAGGAGCATGAGGGTTCTCCGACAGAAAAGAATAAACATTTATTTTTGTTTCACTAGCTCCAGCATTTTTTGAATTATTTTTGCATCCTTTGATGCAACATATGTTATTTTCGACTTGCTCATCTACCACCGTATATGTATAACCCAATGCTGAAAATTAATTCAAAACATCACAATCTTAACACATGGTTATTACTTTTCTCAAAGATATTTAAATAACTCTGAATCATTTCTCATAAACGTTTTTTGGATAGCTGTACAACCTGTATAGCTGTATACCTTTCAACTTGATGGAAAGTTCGAAAATACAGCGGAATTATAACTTACCGAAGAAGCCATTTTCAAAAAGTTGTCCAAAAGTCGGCTAAAAGGGCGACAAATGTCCGCCCGGAAGTTATCTTAAAGTCAATAGCCATCCAAAAAGATAACTGTTGGACACATGATAATTTATAGGTAACTTCCAAGCGGACATTTGTTACCCATTTGGACAACTAATAAACAACTATTTTGAAATTGCTACCTGGGTAGTTCGTATATTTTCGGAAAATAAAGCGCACTTTCAATACGTCGATTGCTTCCCAGGTAGCAAAATATTATCTATATGGTATCCAAAAGATATTCCAAAACGGATATGGATAACTTTTTGGTTGTCCAAAAAGATGCCAGTTTGGATTACAAATAGTATCCCTAATGACCGCTTCGCGGATAACTTATTTGTATCCAATAGGTTAACTATACGGCAACTTTTAATGGTTGACAAATTAACAACCAGAGGTTAACTTTTATCCGTCGCCGGTACGTTAGCTTTAAGCTATCAAACCGACATATCCGAAAGATATCCTCTTAAAGGCATGAGAATGCCAAGATTCCATGATTATCTAAAAGTAGTCCAAAAGGCATCCATAAAGTTGACAAAACGACATCCAAACGGCATCAAAAAGTTCTATCGAATGGATATCTATAGAAATATTTGCTGGAATGAAATTGCACAGTACGAAAGGGGCCATCCGATAGCGATAATAGTTTTTTTGCAAGTGGAGGTACTTCGAACATTTGAAGGTCAACTCCATTTTTTTAAGTGGATCGGTATGTTTTTTCTGTATCATGAAAGAGGAGCTTAAAACGAGTTCAACGACCTATAACATAAGGTCATTGAAGGTCATAGGAAGTATAGAAAGGCGATAATACGGTATATACGGATAATAAGGCGGTAGTAAATAAAATTACTACGTTTATAATAAGTGTTCAAATGACGACCATCAGTATCAATGCAACATTGGATTCTTTTTTTGATTGATTGACTTGCAAGTTTTACAGCGTCAAAACTTATTGATGCACAGGCTGTAATAATTTTGTACTTTCTGTATCTGTCTACGAAATGGGTAAACGTACATAATAACGTACGCATTGATATTGATGGTCATCATTTCGAACACTTACTATAAACATAGTAATTTTATTTACTACCAAAACTGTAAGTATTATAGCCTTTCTGTACTTTCTACGACCTTCAATGACCCTATGTTATAGGTCGTTGAATTTGTATTAAGCTCCTCTTTCATGATACAGAAAAAAAACATAGCGATCCATTTTAAAAAATGGAGTTGACCTTCAAATGTCCGAAGTACCTCCACCTGAAAAAAAAACCATTATCGCTATCGGACGGCCCCTTTCGTACTGTGCAATTTCATTTCAGCAAATATTTCTGTGAACCTTATAGTTTCGAAGATATCCAAGGTGCTAATAGTTATTGATCTACCCTGTATATAAATATATCTATTTCTTCGCCAAAATCACCTTATTAATAGTCTAGGATATTTAATATAGCCCAATGTTACCTATTTTTCGTTATTACGTAGTAAACATCGTTAATAACCAAAAATAGGTAATGTTGGGCTATATTAAATATTCTAGACTATTAATAAGTCGATTTTGATAAAAAAAAGATAGATAAGATACTATTATGACGGGTTTAAAGAGGGTCGGGAATGAAATGTTAACTGGTCAATGAAAATAAAATGTAATTTGATATTTCTAAACAATACCTTCATTGTTTGTAACGAATATTGTAAGTGGGAACTAACAATGCAACGGCGAGACATGTGGAATAACGATATTACATTCTATTCTATATTCATTGTTTTTCATTGTCGTTAGGGGGGCAACTTTTGTGAGCCACCAGTTGCCTAGACTTCAACCGGTCGCTCCCACGGCGACGCCAGTCCGCGTTGCGATTTTCGATATCTTTTAATCGCGTCACGGGATGGGTTTCGTACGACATCTGAAAAAGAAAATGCACAAATAATATGAATAGAATTTTATGAAACGTGCCATAACGTCGCTACAGCGAATGACTTTACACTACACTTCGCACAAAAATTTAGGGAGCAAGAAAAAAATCCAAATTTTTGGGGGATTTTCAACAGGCTGTAACTCATACAAAAATGGTCGTACAGCAAAAATAAAAAAAGCAAATTGTAGCTCTAAGTGTCTAGTTTTCGGATCTGAGTTTGAAAATTTTTTTTTGAAAATATTTTTCGAGTAATCATAAGAAAACCACCGAAAAAAAAATATTCGAAATTTTTTTGGTTTTTTTTTTAAATCTACGGACGTGGAAATTTTTTTTTCGACTTAACCTCTATATGCATCGGATAGCGTGTTTATTCAGCTTTAATTTGGTTTTTTAAAAATCTCGATACGAGCATTTCTCGCTGAGATATCGGTGTTTGAATGGAAAAAGATCATTTTGTCTTTGATTACCAATATCTCAGCAACCAATGATCGCACAGAAATTTTGAGGTTGGTTTCAAAAACTTGAATAAATTCTCTACAAGGATTGGTAATTGAATTTTGAAAAAAAAAATTTTTTTCAATCATTACATGAATTTGAAAAAGCGACCAAAAAAGGGCTTTTTGTGGTTTTTTGGAAAATCAAGCGCCCAATCAAAAATATTGCGGAAACCACTAATGTTAAGTGTGCCTTTTACTGTTCAATATACCCACAAAAACCCTACGAAGTTTCAATTTAATCCAGCCAACCGTTTTTTTTTCCCACTTGATCGAATTTTTGAAAAAATTAAAGGAGCAAGAATTTCGCTCTGAAAATGTCACAATTTTTATCAGAAATGAAAAAAAAAAAAAAATTCATTTTTCTCTCAATTCTGTATTAGTGACTTGGAAAATTTAAGAAAAAAAAAAAAATCGAAAATTTAAGAAAAAAAAACTTGCCTTGGGGGTAAACTTTTAATTTATTCAATTAATTTGTGACTAGGAAAATTAAAGTGCGGAAGAGGAAAATCGGTGAGAAAGTGAGTCGCTACATTTCTTTAATTTAGGGCCAATTGAAAAAAAAAATTAAAAAAAAAATTTTTTTTCAAAAATTTTGGAATGTTTTTTTTCAAAAATTTTCGATTTTTTTTTCTTAAATTTTTCAAGTCACTAATACAGAATTGAGAGAAAAATGAAAGAATTTTTTTTTTTTTCATTTTTGATAAAAATTATGACATTTTCAGAGCGAAATTCTTGCTCCTTTAATTTTTTCAAAAATTCGATCAAGTGGGAAAAAAAAACGGTTGGCTGGATTAAATTGAAACTTCGTAGGGTTTTTGTGGGTATATTGAACAGTAAAAGGCACACTTAACATTAGTGGTTTCCGCAATATTTTTGATTGGGCGCTTGATTTTCCAAAAAACCACAAAAAGCCCTTTTTTGGTCGCTTTTTCAAATTCATGTAATGATTGAAAAAAAAATTTTTTTTCAAAATTCAATTGCCAATCCTTGTAGAGAATTTATTCAAGTTTTTGAAACCAACCTCAAAATTTCTGTGCGATCATTGGTTGCTGAGATATTGGTAATCAAAGACAAAATAATCTTTTTCCATTCAAACACCGATATCTCAGCGAGAAATGCTCGTATCGAGATTTTTAAAAAACCAAATTAAAGCTGAATAAACACGCTATCCGATGCATATAGAGGTTAAGTCGAAAAAAAAATTTCCACGTCCGTAGATTTAAAAAAAAAACCAAAAAAATTTCGAATATTTTTTTTTCGGTGGTTTTCTTATGATTACTCGAAAAATATTTTCAAAAAAAAATGTTCAAACTCAGATCCGAAAACTAGACACTTAGAGCTACAATTTGCTTTTTTTATTTTTGCTGTACGACCATTTTTGTATGAGTTACAGCCTGTTGAAAATCCCCCAAAAATTTGGATTTTTTTCTTGCTCCCTAAATTTTTGTGCGAAGTGTATATTGAAACGATAATATATTTATTTATACGTCTAATATACAGGGTGAGGCACTAACTGTTGCCACCTTGAATATCTCTGTAATTGTCGATGGCACAAAAAAATGTTTTAAACAAAAGTTGCACCGTACGAAAGGGGTCACCTAATGCGACCATTTTTTTTATCTCACAAGGAAACGTGTCGAGGTCGATGTCTCCGATTTCGATAAAATTTGGCATGCTTGTAGAATGGGTAAAAATAGGTGACACGTATTTTTTTTATATCGGCGGAACCCGACTTTTAAGGGTTGAAAATCACCCTCGAAAATTGGGGTGTTTTTCGTTTTTCATCGATAACGTTTTAACGGTACAAGATATGGAAAAACTTCAAATTGCAACAATGTTTATTTTTTCGTGTACTATACACTGGAGATGAGAACGATGCAGACAGCAACAAATTTCATATTGTTTATTGCAAAAATGCAATTTTTTCAACCGTATCTCCGAGAATTTTTAATCGATTGGGATGTAAATTTGCATACATGTAGAGAATGGAAAAGTGCGGATACGGATTTTTTCTTTTTCCGATATCTCACAATTAAGGGGTTGAAACTGCCCGTCGATTTTTTTGCCGAGAGCATCGTATTATCAGCTAGCCTTTTGGCATTTCGGTCTAAATTCACGTCAATATACGTTCGTGTTATGACGCAATTGCATATTTGTAACATTCCAGCCCCTCCCCCCCCCCCCAACGGTCCCCCTCTCGAAAGGCAAACGTTCAAAGTTCTTACCGTGCGGCATGGACGAAAATTTGTAGAAATAAAAATGGGTTACAAAGAAAGTACAATCAGTCAAAAGAGTCAATACACATTTTCTCGTTTTGGCGGAACGACACTCTTAAGGGGTCAACGCACCCTTAACAACTTCGTTCTTTCTATAGCTCGTGAACGAGCCGAAATAAAAATAAAGTTCGATAGGAAAAAAATGTGATGAGTACAGCAATAACGTTCAAAGTTCTTACCGTGCGGCATGGACGAACATTTCTAGAAATGAAAATGGGTTACAAAGAAAGTAGCAGCTGCGATGGGTTACAAAGAACAAAGAAAATGGGTTACAAAGAAAGTAGCAGCAGTGCATAGCAGCTGCGTGTTTGCGAGCCGAACGCCGGGGAGAACGCACAACTGACTGCCTCACTCTTTCGACATTTTCCGGAGTTCTGATGGTCCGTTGAAGTCCATTTCTGGGTTTAGCGACACTTCCACACTCCCGAAATGAGTTAACCCACGACAGAATCGAATTACGGCCAGGAACGAGTCTGTGAGGAGGAATTTCAAAGCGAGCACGGAAGGCACGTTGCGTAGCAACAAGTGAGCGACCGTTAGAAAAGAAGCTCTCGACTGCGAGGCCCGCTGCTCTCTAGACCAGAGCATGATGGCAACTGACTGGAGGGAGAAACAAATTTGGGAACTTCCCCCTCCAGATGCGCCCCCTCTCGCCCCTCTACCCGCCCAACTCACCGCGCGGGAATTTTTTCAAATAAGTAAGTTTCTCTGGCGCACCCTGTACCATCAATTAAAATAGTCGATACACATTTTCTCGTTGTCGAAATAAAAATAAAGTTCGAACGGAAAAAATGTTGTACTTTTCGACTACGAAACGTTCACGGTGATAATGATGAGTACACCAATAAATGGCGTGTTGTTTATTGCAATAATTCGTGAATTACTTGTGAAAAATCATTCTTCAGTTTTCCACTAATATGGGCAGAGGCAAGGATCGCAATCACGGACTGACTTCGTGCTTCGGGAAGCAACTGGATTACAATTGTATATTTACGAAGAAATTCTCCCCCGCCACGTACTGCCTTTGAAGATTACAATACAATCGGAAAAGTGTTCTCACGCTTACTCATTTAGGAAATGTTTTTTTATGGATTATACTTATTACAATAATGATAGTCATGATAAAAGTGTTTGAAACAAAGAGATTTCTTACACCACGCACAAGTGATAATAGCTGCTTCGCCGCATATATCGCATGTCGGTACATTTTGTGAAAAGCAAAATTCTACCGGATTTTTGAAGTTTGGTGGTCTTTCTTCTTCGTACCCGCTTTTGTACCACGCATATTTGAAAACATTTGTAAACCATAGAGAAGAAAACTGGTTGTGTATAAGAGATTGTAATTTAACAATATTGTCTCTCAAATGCAGATTGACGTCGTAATTGTATAATATTACTGCGTCAGAAAAGTGTTTAATGAAGTTTTTCCATACACGGAAGCCATAAACATCAAGGGGCTGTATCATTCCAGTCGTACCTGCAGGAATTACTAATTATCATATGGACTAATTGTCTACAGAACTAATGAAACTGGTGCAATATATTTACCTGCTGGAATGGTTAAAACTTTAATATCTTTCCCTTGCATATCTATTTCTTTAAATGCAGTTGGACATTGACCGCTCCAAGAATCCAGAAGTATTACCGATTTTGGACCCGTATTGGGAATATATACTTCTTGGAACCATCGCTTGAAATGGTTAGTCGTCAATTTTCCAGATTTCGAAGCCAAAAGAAATATATTTTCGGCTCTGAATATAGTTTGTTCTAGTCGAGGACCAAATTTGCCAGTAGGTTCGTTCAAAACGATCAACATAGGTGCCAAAAGCTGGCCTCTCGCAGAAACCAAAGGCTGTATAGTATAACTGTGTGTTGTTGATGTTTTCGATTGCACGACTGCCTCAACGGATTCCTGCCCTTCTTTCGCCAATGTGCGGCCTGTATGTAGCTCTAAATTGAATCCACTCTGATCAGAATTAAATGTGTTCTCAGCCCCAACGTTGGTTATGTTGACTTTCACCATTTCTATAAATTCGGTAGCTTTGTTTTGAAGTGTATCAGCGTTTAATAATTGTTGTTTTGTTACATATTTAGTAATCTTCCGTAACACAATTCCATGTTGGTTTTTGAATGTCCTTAGCCAAGAAGCGGACGCTTGGAAATTTACGGCTGGTATTTCTACAATTTCTCGTGCACGTAAGGCCCATCGTCGAAGATCTATATCATGGACAGGCAGCCTTTTGTCCAAAGCATCATTAAAATTGTTTAACGTGTAGTAAGCTATCTTTGTTAACTTTTCTTTGTAGGTGCCCTTATTTATACTATGGGCCCACCGGCGCAACTGCGGCTCTGATTTCACCTTTTTGAATTTCGTTTGAACAGATGATAACTTTATATTCCCATTTGCCCCGGATCTCCAGTAATCTACAGCTCTTGTCTTGTATTCATAACTCAATTCTTCTATATCTTGGGTACATACATTTTCATCAATTTTTGGATCTAGGTATAGTTGTCCGTGCCAATCTCCTTCACTGTCATCTTCTATTGCGGCTGCTTATGAATTTCATTTGGTGACAGAAAATCCAAACCAGTTTCGACTTCCATTTTCATAGGTTGATCCATCGTTTCAATGATCATGTTTTCTAGATCCTTACTGAACTGTTTTTCCTGTTTGGTGATTGGAGTGCGAGGCAAATTCATAGCACGTATCGCTATGGATAGAAGTTGAATAACATTCACCGGATTAACGTACATTTTTATTTGTATTTTGAACTCAAAATGTATGGCTGGCTTCTCCGTCGTAACTGCAGCAATAATGATCGTTGGTGAATTTATATGACTTGAAACCCAATTGATAAATACACACGAAAAAAATAACGACGACATACGCTATTACCAGAACTGCTATTAATCTTCAATAAGGCGATTTCAAGGTTATCATGAGAGCCGCTCTTTGCACCGTAGTCGCTCTTTGCGAAGATTTATTTCTTTCGTTCATTGGTTCCGCTATTTGTGAAATTAAAGTTAAAGATAAAGATTAAATTATGCTGCGTTATAAGCTGATAAAAATGTTTGCATCATTCTGTTCATGAGTTGCAGCGGCAACCCAAAAACGCTGTAACCCTGCAGATAATGCCTTCGATACGGTGAGCGGAGTGGAATTTCTTCGTATATATACAATTGTAATCCAGTTGCTTTCCGAAGCACGAAGTCAGTCCGTGATTGCGAGCCTTGCTTCTGCCCATATGAGTGGGAAACTAAAGAGTGATTTTTCACAAGTAATTCACGAATTATTGCAATAAGCAACACGCCATTTGTTGCTGTACTCATCATTATCATCATGAACGTCTAGTAGTCGAAAAATACAACATTTTTTCCGTTCGAACTTTATTTTTATTTCGACAACGAGAAAATGTGTATCGACTATTTTGACTGATTGTACTTTCTTTGTAACCCATTTTTATTTCTAGAAATGTTCGTCCATGCCGCACGGTAAGAACTTTGAACGTTTGCCTTTCGAGAGGGGGACCGTTAGGGGGGGGGGAATGTTACAAATATGCAATTGCGTCATAACACGAACGTATATTGACGTGAATTTAGACCAAAATGCCAAAAGACTAGCTGATTATACGATGCTCTCGGCAAAAAAATCGACGGCCAGTTTCAACCCCTTAATTGTGAGTTATCGGAAAAAGAAAAAATCCGTATCCGCACTTTTCCATTCTCTACATGTATGCAAATTTACATCCCAGTCGATTAAAAATTCTCGGAGATACGGTTGAAAAAATTGCATTTTTGCAATAAACAATATGAAATTTGTTGCTATCTGCATCGTTCTCATCTCCAGTGTATAGTACACGAAAAAATAAACATTGTTGCAATTTGAAGTTTTTTCATACCTCGTACCGTTAAAACGTTATCGACGAAAAACGAAAAACACCCTGATTTTCAAGGGTGCTTTTCAACCCTTAAAAATCGGATCCCGCCGATATAAAAAAATACGTGTCGCCTATTTTTACCCATTCTACAAACATGCCAAATTTTATCGAAATCGGAGACATCGACCTCGCAACGTTTCCTTGTGAATGTCTAACAAGTATGCGTTATTTTTTGGAGTGATATGTTGGAGTAAAAAAAAAGTCAGACGGATTCGAGAGTTACACACCGCGGCACTGTTGACGCTACTGCACCTTTGTTTCTCCGACTGTCCGTGAGTTATTTTCGCGATTCATTTGATTGTTTCTAGTAGTTGCTGTATTGAGGTACGTCGCAGTACACGTAAAAACAAAAATGTAAAAAAATCATCGCGGGTTTGGACGATAGTGAAAGTGCCGAAATTTATCTGATTGAGTCGAAAATCGAAGAATTTGTCTAGCGAGAATTACCCACGAATAGAGAAGCATTAAGTATATTTTTTGACAATCATAACACTCTTAAATTTTCTGTTCGAGAGAGTACACAAAACGATATCGACAAAATAACTAATAGTTGGAGCGAAACCGGTATAGGAATTTCTCAACCTTACATCAATTTCAAAAGGTTACAAAAATTACGATTGGAGTAGGCAGCATTGAAAAACAATTATTTACGGAAAAATCAACCTGGTCAAATAAAAAATAAAAAAATTTGCGAAAATTATATTATTATGATGCACTGTAAAAAATTTCTGTATAAAAATTAATACACAAGTGTAGGAAGTTTTTATGCCGATACCGCTGATGAAA
Source organism: Ophion obscuratus (assembly GCA_964007375.1). NCBI lineage: Eukaryota > Metazoa > Arthropoda > Insecta > Hymenoptera > Ichneumonidae > Ophion > Ophion obscuratus. The sequence continues at coordinate 66,571,014 of OZ023312.1, read as the reverse complement.
TTTCAGATAAGATTTTGAAAATCCAAAACAGGTTATTTTAAAAATGAAAGTGTAGCTCCGTAATATTAATATACTTGTGTGTGTGAAAAATAATGCACGTGTAGAGAAATAATCACATCCATGTATATTGATATCAAGAACCATTTGCGATATCAATATACGAGTGTATATTAAATTCGTAAAATTCAATTCTTTTGTGCCTTAAATGTAGTGTAAATTTAATATAAATTTCACACTGTTTCATGTGATTTTCATCAGCGTTTATAATTTTTTTTTCAATTCCAGTTTCGCACTTTTAAATAAATCTGTTGTGATCATACATTGTACGTATCGTAAAATTCAGATTCACATATATTATATTTTTCAGGCTGCTGTAAATAAATTTCAAACTTGTTTTGTATTTTCAATGCTCTGTTTTTTATAGTTGATTTATTATACATCTGTAGCAATTTTCAATTGAAGAGACGGGTCAATGCAATACATTTTCCACAAATTTACAAACTTGTTTTTGAAATTCCATGTTGCATCTATTAAATTCTATATCCACGTTAGATTTTCATGTTCCTGTTTTAAATTTACAGTACAAGTGTTTCAAATTTAATTCCATCTACAGAGTTCGTAAAATTCAATTCCTTTGTATTTCAAATGTATTGTAAATTTCATATCATTTTTTACAGTGTGTCTATTGGCAGGGAAAAAAATTTACGAAAAATCGAAACAAAAATTAAGTCGTTTGACCACTACCTAAAAAAATGAATAGGCCTCTCAAATTTTGCATGAATTACTTTTTCATGACGTAGTAACATTTACCGTTGAGTACCGCGAAAAAAAAATAAATTTTTTTTGAATCACCCTAATATACAGGGAGGCCTTAACATTGGCGTCCAAAAATAAAATTTAGGTCCCTTGTATCGTGGGGTATCCGAATCACCCCCATGTACGTTCCGCAACTTTTCATAGTTTTCGAGTTATGAATTTTTTCTGAATTTTCCACTTCGCTGTCTTTGAAGGTCAATGGTAGCCAAAGTAGCCCTATTAAGTACTATTTTTTTTAATGATCATGAAAGCTGAGAGTCTCGCGCATTCTTAAGGTCTAATTAGGAACCATGAAATCACCTGTTTAGATTTAAAAAAATTAAGTTGAAAATTTAAGTCATAATTTATCGAACGTAAATTTGTCACTTTAGACTAACATTTTCATAACTTTCATCACAGTTGCGAAGCTGTTTATTTGATGCATAAAAGTACTACTCATGAAGATGCAGTTGCAAAAAAACCCCGACAAAGTCACTTTTTTAAAGATTTTTCTTAAATTAGTCAGGTCGAAAATTCTCAAAAATTCCGAAAAAAATGCATAACTCGAAAACTATGAAAAGTCGCGGGACATACATGGGGGTTATTCGGATACCCCACGATATAAGGGACCTGAATTTTATTTTTGGACGTCAATGTTCCGGCCACCCTGTATATAGGCTATGTTTGAAAAATCTATAGCGTGATATTCGATAAAACTCTCTAATTATCACAATGATATTAACTAATTGATATAGTTTATGTAATACAACAAATAATTATAGGAATTATGGGGTCTCTTATTCCACCGAAATGCTATAAATACTCGGTAGCCTAGAGGCAGCGTGCGTAGTTATAGGTAGGTAGGTCGGTTCTAGCTTCGATTCCATGTGGATGCAGAAAATTTTCTTCGAAAAAATCTATTCTGAAGGCCAGGGAATGGCGGATTATGATACAAAATCATTGTGGTAGAACTCTAAATTAAGTATTTCAATTTATTTTGGATTTATGAAATATTCGATTAAATATTCTAAAAAACATATTTGAAACAAATAAGATCGTAGTAAAAAACCTATTTGATTTAAGGGGTGAGATGCAGTCGGAATTTTCAAATAATCGATTTCTGATTTACACTTCTTGAAGTATGATGTTTCGAAAATATTCCCTGAAAATGTCAAGCCAATCCGATGAATAGTTTCCGGGTATCCCACAATTAATGAAGGGGCGTCGGGTCCCCAACATATAGACGTGGCTGACAAACGCGAAAACGATAATACCCGGGAAAGCAGAATGCTTTGAAGACAACAACAATTTGATATTTTGGAAGCTTCCACATCGGCAGAAGCCCTATTCTATGGGCCAGGAATTGATAATTCCATGTAAGTAATTTTTTAATTCGTATTTCTATACATAAATCAAGTGTAATATTGGAAAACTCTTTCAGAAATTTTCATACATGTATTACTCAAAAACTATGAACTTTAGCAAAATTTTATAAGGAATACTTTCGTTATTAAATTGCGCAAAATGTTCTAAGAAAAATAATTCATCCCGAAAAACTTTAATTTTTTTAAAATTGTTTTAACAATTGGCTATAAACAATTAAATGCTCGATTTTTCGGCAAAAATTGCGATATTCGGATTCAGCAGATCAAAATACATAAAAAACTTTGGCTTCATCCATCGAGATCAAAATTTTACGATCATATAATACCGTATCCACATCGAAAAATGTTTAACGCGTTTTTCTCGACACTATGTTTTTCAAGTCGGTGACCACTATTATTCAAAAACTACTCGATGGGTTTTAATGAAATTTGGTGTGCTTATTGATAGCATTAAAAACTAGTCCTTAATCGAAGGATTTTCATTTTTGTTGCAAATTTATATTTTTTAAACAATAAACGAGCGATTTTTTGGTCGATAATCGAGAGTTGTCTGTTGGAAGCCGCCATTTTGTTAAATTTCGAAAAAAAGCTTCGATTAGGGACTAGATTTATTATTAAACTAATGATTTTTTTCGGTTTTTTATTTCAGATGATCCAGTAAAATTTTATGATGGTCACCGCAAAGTACTACATGCCGAAGGGGGTCCGACAAAGATGGCGATATTCTTATAAATAATAAATATTTTTCTTTGAAAATTTGTACAAGTCAAGTTGAAATATAACATAAAAAGTCTGCGTAACCACTTTTGTAAAACAAATTTAATTGCTATAAAAAAAATTATTGCAGATGCTCGTTTTTTCATGCCTATGACTGCATCTCACCCCGTGAATAGATTCTATACAAATTAAATATTTTTTGGCAGTGCAATGAAGAATATGATGAGATGGTGGTTTCTAAAGCAACAGCGAATTTCTCTCTTCGAACTGCATGTCAAGCCTTCACTTTTCACCCTGATCAGGCCTTGATTTTTTACCCCGATCATACCGAAGTCAGGGATTGCGTTTCAAAACACATCAGGGCTTGATAAAAAATCTTAATCAAGGCCGGAGAAAGAAATCAGGAAGCCTGATCAGGTCTTTCTTGTAGCCAGAGCAAGATTTCTACTCGGGACATTGAGTATCGAGCGTATTTATATGTGTATACAGGGTGAACCATTTAACGTGACCACCCCAAATATTACCGTTGCCTAAAAATATTAGTGTGACGAAAAGAATGTCACGGGGTAATTTGATTGAATTCGAAGTGCTGATACAGTGGTGAAAAGTTCATTTTTTTCACGGTCATCGTTTTTGCATTCTTAAGGTCATTACCAGTGTTTCAAATGGGAACATGTTTTTTTTACTAAGACAGATATCATGACCTTGAAATGATTATCTTACGAGTCTCGTTCTCGCGATTACTAGGTAGTATAGCTACTTGCACTAGATGTTGCCACTAGTTTTTAGAGTCATAGGATAGAAAAAACAAAAGGGGACCTCTCCGCTGGAGTCTCCGTGGTGCCAGTTCGCTTCTCGCGCTCAATTTGTTTCTTGTGCGCGAAGTCACATTGCTTTAGAGTCATTCTCCGTAATCATTTGTATTTAACGAAGTTATCATTGATTTAGATCATCATAGTATATATAATCATGCGAAAAAGAAAGGGTGAAACTACCACGGAAGATCTACGAAAATTGAAAAAGCTGGAGGAAAAGATCCAGGGCGCCTCGGAAAACGTCGTCTCTGCCGCCGAGAGCGTTGCGGAAAAAGAAAATTCAGTCGATCCTCTTTCACCTCTATTAAATATAGATAAAGGAATATTTATTTGTTATGAGAGAACTTTTCGTTTCTCATTTCATTCCCTTCGGCGGTGGGCAAAACCGTGCGAAAGATAGGCTATTCCAGCTATCTTTGGGGCGACATGACTTAAAAATTATGTTCGTTCTCGTAGATTCAATGGCAGGCTTGACAGGCCAAGTCAATAATTTGGAACAACCAATGACCCTTGAAATTATGGGCACTGGTAAGACTGCGCAAGAATCTCGAGAAATGAATCCCCCCATATCAGAAATACCGCGTGTTGACGAAGTATTGGTCGAAGCTGTTGGCATCGAAGCATCGTCTCCGCAGGGCAAGGAAGACGAAATGACATCTCCACTGGCAGCACAGTGGACCAGTTGGATTAAAGTGGGCATGAAAATTAAAGCAGACCGACTTGAGAAATATCCCCGCACCGGGAATTGCCCTTTGGAAGCTCCGAAGCTAAATCCGGAAATAGTGGCCTCGCTGTTCGAAACGTCGATAAAAAGGGACAAACACGTTGCTTATTCGCAAAATCTTCTAGGCCTAGCCCTGTTAGCGCTCGGGGCAGGAATTTCTCTTCTCGTGGCTGAGAACGAGAATGGAGTCGATAAGCGACAGCTGTTGGAGTTTTTGGGAGACGCCGGAAAATTATTAACGATTGCACACAATCAATAGCTAGTGGCCAGAAAACACTGCATTTACCCAAGTTTTGAGAAGAAGATAAAAATCATATTGGAGGGCCAAAATTCAGATGATTTTCTCTTCGGAGGAGATTTGGTCGATAAAATCACAGCAGCTAAATCAATCGAGAAAGTTGGGCTCGATTTGAAATCTCAGACAGCGACAAAGTCAATACCGTTGCGTTCGTCTTCGTCGACGAACTCGGAAAACTGGAAGGGCCCTACTGTAAAGTTTCGGAACAATTACAAGTGGGGCAACAAGCAGAAAAATTACCAGAGAAACATCAGATTTCAATCGCACCAAAATCAGCAAGCCTCAAGCAGTGCGCGTCCAACAACGCAGAATCAAACGGGACAACATCAAAAGCTTCTACCTCGTCATAGACAGTAAAGGTGACACAAGTGGCAGGCCGTTTACGCCACTTTTACGCTGAATCGGAATCGATTACAAGCGACAAGTTTGTCTTGAGTTGTGTGAAAGGGTATCGTATTTCGTTTGATAATCCTCCTCACCAGAATAGTATTCCATTGTCTCCAACGTTTTAATAATGCCCTCAAGTACGTAACGACCATCAAGCTGCCTTAGATCGACTTTTGGTCTTGGGAGCTATTCGAAAATTTGTACCGTGTGAAAATCAATTCGTATCGAGCTATTTCTTGGCGCAGAAACAAGATGGTAGTCACAGATTTGTCTTAAATCTGAAAAACAAGAATAGATTTAAGTGTGCTTCCCATTTCAAACTTGAGGACATTTGAACAGCATCAAAACTCATGTTCAGAGATTTGTATATGTGCAATTTAGATTTGCAAGACGCTTATTTCCTCATTCCGGTGGATGAGGAAAGTAGAAAATACTTACGATTTAAATTCAAGGGCAAGCTTTTTGAATTTTTTTGCTTGCCATTCGGGCTATGCACAGCGCCTCTAATATTGACAAAAGTGTACTAATCGTGTACCATTTGAGACATCGGGGTTTCTCATCCGTCATATATCTCGACGATATGTTATGCTTTGGAGACGACGCAGCGTCATGTTCTCGTAACGTTGAAATAACAATCGAGACTCTCAGTTCTCTGGGAATTCAGAATTCAGAAATTCATTCTGGAATTCAGAACATATGACTTTGGAATTACCGGGTAAGAAGAGGCGGAATGTATTCGATTGAGTCAAACGTTATGGTTCTAAAAAATCGCGTACCACTCGAAAATTTGCTCAATTCATAGGTAGTATAACAGCAAGTTGTCAAGCTATTCAATATGGTTGGTTATATTCGAAAAGGTTCGAAAGAGAAAAATATCTTGCGCTGAGTCTCAATAATGATGATTACTAGGCAACGATGTTTTTACCCGAGTCTCTCCAAGAGGATTTCGTCTGGTGGAAAAACAATATACTAAAGGCCATAAACCCAGTATCAGAGTTGCACCTTCGGCGTGAGATATTTACAGACGCATCGCTATCCGGATGGGGAGCGTTTTGTGGAGATCACCGAGGTCGTGGTTTTTGGAAAGAATCAGAAAAGTCTTTTCACATAAATTACTTAGAGAAAAATTTGGTCCAGCTGAGATAGATTTGTTGGCGTTGAGGTGCAATACAAAATGTCAAAGTTTCTTCTCTTGGCACAGGGATCCAGAAGCAGCTGCGATTGATGCTTTCATGCAAAACTGGTTTTCCTTGTCTTTTTGTGCTTTTCCTCCATTTGCACTAATTTTTTGAACTTTAAACCTTGGTATCCCTTGTTCTTATCCCTTACAATAGGAGAAACTATTCGATTCGCACCCTCAATTTAAGCCTCATTGCCGGCAAATTATCGGCGAAGCGTATCGGAGGAAAAATCTCTCGGAATCTGCAATAAGAATTCAGACGGCGTCTTTAGCAGAAGGAACCATAAAACAATACAGCAGCCCTTTAAAATTTTGGATAATGTATTTCGAAGCAGGAGCCTCGTATGGAACACTAAATTCTACTAGAGCAGCGATATCGTTGATCTTTGAAGGAAAAGTCACTAGTGACCCATTATGTAGCCCGTTCTTGAAGGGTGTGTATAGGCAAAGACCTTCAAAACCTAAGTACGATGAGACGTGGGACGTGAGCACAATGCTTAATACACTTGCAAAAATGTATCCTCTCACATATCTGAGTTTACCTGACCTAACGAACAAGTTAGTAACGTTATTGGCCATAGGGACGGCGTATCGAGACCTTTTCGCTAATGAAATTAGTCAATATTACGAAAACGGTCGGAAGTTTGGAATTAAAAGTGCCAGATCTTATAAAGACCTCAAGGTCGGGAGCGTGTCAGCCTCCGCTGATAATACCTTTTTCAAAGAAAAACCGAAAGTGTGTATTGCGAGCACATTAGAAAGATATATAAAAGTTACAAAACCATTGCGAGGAAAATGTAAAACTCTCTATATTGCAACAAGGAGCCTTATAAAGTGGCCACATCTTCGACAATAAGTCGATGGATAAAAGCAACTTTCGCTCGAAGTGGACTCAGCTCTAATTATTCAGCGCATAGCACAAGGCATGCTTCAACATCGGCAGCCCTCAAGAGAGGCGTGGATATTAGCGTAATTAAAAGTACGGCCGGTTGGTCAAAAGATTCGTAACTATTTGTCAAATTTTATAACAGGCCATAAAGCCAAGCTGCAAAGATTTCGCTTCAGCGATATTATTGTAAGATGATGTTACTACAATATTTAAATTAAAATAATAATAATAACTATTATTTTCTATTATTATTATTATTATTATAAATATAAATTCAAAAATAAATAAATAAAAAATAAATACAAAATCTTTTAACATCTACCTAGTAATGGCGAGAATGAGACTCGTAAGATAATTAAACGATCAAACGAACTTACCTGTAAGTGATGTTCGGTCGAAATTATCTGTAGACTCTCGTTCGAGGCGATTACTCCCTACTCAATTTGCCTGTGGAAAATTATCCCGCTCTTGAATCACGTGAAAAATGGGACTTATGCCATTTATCGTATTTATTTTTTATTTCTTTCCTGAACTTTAAACGATATGAGCGCAAGAAGCGAACCGGCACCAAGGAGACCCCAGCGGAGAGGTCCCCTTTTGTTTTTTCTATCCTATGACTCTAAAAACTTGTGGCAACATCTAGTGCAAGTAGCTATAATACCTAGTAATCGCTTCGAACGAGACTCTACAGATAATTTCGATCGAACATCACTTACAGGTAAGTTCGTTTGATCGTTTAATTTTTCACCAAAATACACGTGTAAAAACGGGAAGTCGTGCCGCTATAACACCAGAAACTATTCGAAGGTCAAGAGAATCATTCAACTGACGTCTTCAAAAATGTGTCGAGGTTAATGGCCATCACCTGGAACATATGTTACAATAAATGTTCTGCACAAAATATTTGATTACATTATTCGGATATTCTTATTATCAATACCATCACGATTTCTCCTTTTTACACGTGACCTTGAAATTATTTATAACCAAAATATTTTGGTGAAAAATCATTTCAAGGTCATAATATCATAAGTCGTTGGATTCGTCTGAATATCAGCTACGTCTTAATAAAAAAAAATTGAAAAACCATTGACGACCTTGAGGACGCAAAAACGATAACCTTGAAAAAAAATGAATTTTTCACCACTGTATCAGCCCTTCGAAATCAATCAAATTACCTCCTGGCATTTTTTCGTTACGCTAAAGGCAACGGAGTATTTGGGGTGGTCACGTTAAATGGTCCACCCTGTATACTATACGATTCGTATGTACGACTATACAGGCACATAAGGTGTTCCAGAGCAATAGCACTCAAACTAATGATCATATCCAAAAACGTTTCAGACCAAAGTTTCAGTGTTCGAGAAGGCCGTTATCTAGACCACCCTATTTTTTGTCGGTGGACGCGCTGAAACTACGTCAAGGTCAATTCCACTTTTTAAAATGGAACCATGTATTTTTTTCGATGACATTTACTGTAAAAAAAGTCTGTATTAAAATTAATATAAAAGTGCAGGAAGTCTTTTTACAGATACCGTTTATCAATTTTAATATTGTCGTTTGAAAATCAATGCACTGCTTCTCGAATGTCTCATAATCGTTCAGTAATATCGCAACACTTAAGTACTGGAAAACTCATATACGTATCGCAACGTATCTATTATAAGCGTATTAAAATTAATATGCACAGATTGTAATTTTTAATTTAAAAAACGTAAATTTGGCATAGAAAAGTGTATGAATTTTACGGTGTTAGGTTAGTGTAATTGTTATTATTTACTTTCTGCGTTTTTAATAAACTCTGTATGAATTTTAATATATAAATTCCGGAATTATTTTTACTGATTCAGTCTGTAAAAACTAATAATCGTTATTTAAAAATGTATACACCACGTTTTGAATGTTTAAGCAATGTGTAGTAATGCTGTAATATCAAAGTCCTGGAAAAATCATATTCTTATTCAAAAGTATCAGTTGTGGATATATCAAAATTAATGCGCAGAGATTTTAGTCTGTTACCTATTCTTCTTCTCATTGTGATCGTTTCTTTCCTCTACTTTACTCCTTTTTATCCCTGTTCCCCCCTCTTGCGGGCGCAGCCGACTTTCCCCTCTGTATTATATTCTTCATGACCTAGTCTTATTTATGAACTAGTCTTATTTCGCCGCGAAATGCCGAAGAAAAACGTTTTACGACGAAATGTACGCAACTGGGGATTCGAACCCGGGACATCCCGGGTCCGCTGGTTTAGTGGCGAGCACGCTAACCACTAGACCATCGCACCGTAGTAAGTAAGTGGTGTTCACCACTTACTTTAGATTTGGTGTTACTCGATACGTTTTTTATGATTTGATTTAACATGCTGACCAAAGCACGAATTTCAAGTTTTCTGCACTGAATTGTATATTAAATCAGACTATCGGAATAAACATATACTAAATCTGAAAATGTACATGCCTTCGTATTGTAAATGTCCTATTGATTTCTTAATTTTCTCCAGTCTATCATAATATTCAGTGCACAAAAAATTGTATACACCTGAACCAAGTATGGTAAAAATTAAGAGTCAGTTTGTAATTTTCTTACTTTGTCTACATTTCATATATTCCAAATGCTTGTTGTATTTCTCAACTAAGAATATTTATTTTTCTTTTAGACGCCTTGAAGAATTGTAGATAGTGTATTAATATTCAATTCGTACGTATTACGAAATGTAAAACCGTATGAAATGTAGGTCCGGTATTGAATTTTACAACACTGAAGCGTAAACATTCATTCATATACTACGTTTTGAAATTTCATTTTCCATAGTATTCTAAAAGTATTTTAAATTTCATATTTCTTTAAATAACGTTTTGAAATATTCAATGTACAAGGTATTGTACTTTTCAACAGAATGAAGTTAAAAATAATAGTCATATTGCAATTTTAATGCTTTTTGTGTAAATAATGAAATTACATACGTTTGTTGCATTAAGCAAACAAATATTTGTATTATTATGATACGCGGTGAAAAACTCATACGCAGCATACTAATATTCAATGTCCCATATATTAAAATGTATACAAATCTATGAAAATTCATTTACATTACTGAAGTTTGCATTACTGAAGTGCGAATTTGCGTTTCATATTCCGAGTTTAGAAATGTTCAATTATAAAAGTATAGTAAATTTAATGACATTTTTTACAGTGTTATTACCGATTTCAAGACGAATTCAGCGATCTACAACACAAGGTCATTCTAGTCACGAAAAGTATGAAAATAGTCGAAAAATCGAAAAATGTCGGAATAATGACTTTCAAAGAATCCACTAACCTTTGTTTGGCTCCACCTACAGCAGATGCTCGAAGTGGTGACCCTCGACTTGTAAACACTTGTTTGATCGCTGTTTTCATTTCTTACGATACTAATGTTTCTTGTCGGCAGCATGTACGCATTTTCTGTTGACATATCAATTAGTCACGCATTACTTTCTAATGTGAGTACATCGGATGGCGAAAATATACGATTTTCAAGAATCTTTTGATATTTGTTGATGGTGCTGGGGGAATGCCGTAAACATTGCAGAAACGCCCAAGATTTGTATGCAGCTCGTTATCCGGATAGACAACAAAAATCACACGTGGATTTTAAGTGATTAGCTGACCGTTTCTGTCACTTCGGTTCAGTGAAACAAACACGAGTCAAACGTTGACCGATTGTTAATGAAAATAATGCGGCTGCTATCTTAGCTTTAGTTGCACTAAATCCACATGCGAGCAGCAGGAAAATGGAATGAGAGGGTGGAATTGGTCAGCGATCTGTATTAAGAGGGAATGATACCTCATCGCGGTCGGTATGCGAAAAAAACTAGATTGGCTTATGATAAGCCAATCTACATTTTTTTTCTCAAATTTAGAAAATTTGAGGGGAAGACAGCTGTTCGTCTATCTATTTGACGTCGTTTGGCAAAGTTTCGACGGGATCTGAAGAGCCGTTTTCGAGATTTTTGGGAATCTATAATTGTTCTACCATACCGACCGCGATGAGGTATCATTCCCTCTTGAGAATCTTACATCGACACAAGTTCCATCCGTATCGTATGTCATAACATCAGGATTTGTACGGCAATGATTTCCTAAATCGCGTCAATTTCTGTAACTGGATTCGTAGAAAAATGCGCACAGATGTCTCATTTTTGAGCCATGTGCTTTTTTCTGACGAATCTAACTTCACAAATACGGGAAATGTGAATAGGCATAACATGCATTATTGGGCAAATGAGAATCCTCGATGGATGAGAACTCTACCATTTCAATATCCGTGGTCCGTTAATTGTTGGTCCGGCATTGTCGGCATTCACGTCATTAGTCCATATTTTTTTAAAGGTCGTTTGACTGGGCAAGTTTACGCAAACTTTCTGCAAAACGTCAGGCCTCAATTACTGGAAGACGTGCCCTTGCATGTTCGCATGAAGTGTTCAAGACAAGTGATGAATGAGATTTTTGGTGAAAAGTGGATAGGACGAGGCGGCTCTGTAGCTTGGCCACCTCGTTCGCCAGATCTAACATCACCAGAATACTTTCTATGGGGTTTTGTTAAAGAACGCATAATAGCGGTAGCACCTACCACGCCTGACGACATGAAAGAAAGAATACGTCGAGCATGTACCAAAATTACAATACAAATGTTGGCTGAAGTTAGAAGGTCTTTCCATCAGCGAATTACCAAGTGCTTACAAGTCGATGGTCATCACTTCGAAAGTGATTATGGCCGATATTTTTCGATTTTTCGACTATGTTCATACTTTATGTGACTAGAATGACCTTGTGTTGTAGGTCGCTGAATTTGTCTTAAAATCGGTAATAATGTCATCGAACAAAATACATAATACATTTTTGAATATGATAAATAGTTTGAGTGCTATTGCTCTGTAACACTTTATGTGCCTCACCCTGTATACCACTTTATTTTCTATCGACGTCTCAGTCTGAAAGCTTCGCGGTCCGGTTAATAAGTCGATATAACCGAGAATACTTCGATAATCTCGATAACGTTGGTCAACTCGATACGTTTATACCTTGTCGTTTCCACGAGGGTCGACAAACACGGCGACTTTCAAACACGGGCATTCGACTCTACGAATATTCAAACCCGAATGATGTTTCACATCTATTATTCCTTCACGAAATTTTCAGCACTTCGCACGGTTCTCATCGAGAAAATCCACAGCAGTAAAAAGCTTTCTCGAAATAGTATCATCAACGACATTTTACTGTCTTCCCGGGCGTCAATAAACAGCGTCCCTTTATCTCAACACGTAATTGATTTCCAATTTGGTCGCGGCCATACCACATGACCCTTTTCCACTCGGAAATGTCGCGGGATCCCGCTTCGACTGTCGATCGCAGATTTTTCTTTTTTGAGCAGTTTTTAGTAGTTTCTCACATCTGATGTGGTGAGAGGATAATAAAACGTACTATTCTTAAGTGAGGATGAAATGAATAACTCGGTATAATTTCTTGTATTATTTAATATGTATTTACGTAGTAGCACTACCGACATCTTCGCGTGATTGATCAAGACTGTCTGTACTGTCGAATAGTACTTTCATATATATTGGTCATAAATAGTTCGAGAACGTTCGACGATCGCTTAGTCACAATTTTAAGGATAATATAATATCTAACTTCGATGATACGTTCCCATCAACGTATCCTACACTTTCTCGGCATGATGAATTTAGGAATCTAGCTACTGTTGTAGGGTTGCAAGGTCGGGGCTTCAACGGATCAAGCAAGATCGAGTCGGGATGTCGACGAAGCGGTTGACGCGACCTAGCACAGTATTCGTTACTTCTCGAGAAAAGAACCATCATCGTTTACCGTCCACGCAGAAAATTGGATAGATAGCCTAGGGAGGCCGGTATGACGTTGGACAATTACAGACGAAAATTGGTTCGCCTCGACGTTTTGAAGTAATCACCCCAAATGCTGTTCCTCGGCTGCTAATTCTCAGATGAAGAACGGTATCCATGAGTTCCTCAGCCTCCGCGCGCTCTTCACACGTCCTCGTACCAATGCTCGTTTTCTATGTTTATGTGTTTTTGCACCAGGAATTCCAACTTCCACATTTGAAGGTCGCTATGATTTGGTTTCGCGCTTGACGCGAGAGATCGTGCCTCGTCACACGTGGAGGCGCTTGAAAGAAGCACGGTTAATCCGCTCCACGTATGAACCAACCGCGGTTCATCGGGGTTTTACTGTACGAACAAACGAGAAAAATATCATACCCCAGTAATAATAAGAAGAATAGTACTCCAATTGTATTGAGGTCTACAAACAGGTTGATTTTCAATTTTGTGTTCTGATGAGAGTATTTTAATAAACAAGACGGGATTTTACACGTCATTAATACATGGGGTTGCCAAGATTCAGTTTTTTTCAATTGAAAAATATTGATAACCATCGAAGTTTTTATTATTTAGACAAATCGCCGCCGCCGATGCATGGCAAATCAGTCTAGATGGTTCTGGCAACTGGGGTGATTTGAAATAAAAAAAATTACAAATTGTACTTTTATTATAACAATCAAACCTTTGTATTACCGGACACTTTTTGGAAAAATTTTAAATTACCAATTTGATAAGCTTTTGAAAAAAAATCTACGATTTTCGATAAAAACGACTTTAATAATTTGTAATCTTAAATGGATAAACATATCAAAAGATCATCCGGTCACACGATAGAATTTGTTATAAACTATGTTCTGTCCGAATTTGAAGTGAATCTGACGAATAGATTTTACGATGCGACTTATACCGTTTCATAAAACACAGTTTCGAGAAAAACGCAAAGGAAAAAAAAAGGTAAATCGCGGCGGGGCGGACCGGCGTAGCGTAGTGGTTAATGTGACACTGAACCAAAAAACGTCATAATGCGATCAATTTTTGAATTGTTTACAAAACCTCTATTGCGAATTAAAGTTGAGAGTCTAAGCTATAAAGGTGTACAATAAAAAATCTTAATTTGAAATTTTAAACTAATGTAGACCCCTTAATATGTGTGAACAATTTTTTCAACACATTTGTTAACAATGCTCGGATTTTATCATTATTACGATTATCGAAAATCAAAGTTCTCCTAATCTTCCATGTCATTTTTTCTAAATATGTATCCTTTTGCGAAGTGATCCAATATTTACCTGTCCTGGCTTGGAGCTATAATTGTACACATAAAGCTAAGCGATTAATGAATAATTCGATTCTAGTGAAATTAATCTATAGACTCTTATTATTAATTATTAACTATCATTCCGTTGACAAAATAAAAACCGTTTTATTTTCGTGCTCCTTGACACTAATAGGCTTCTATTGTATTATTAAAAACCATGTTAATTGAAATTATTGGTAACAATCCGTTTATAATTTATAACTAACTGATGAAAATCTTTATGTTATAATTGTTTTAGAATTATAAATGTTATGTTTTGAAAGTTTGGATATTTCTATTTTTCACATATTCGTTGCAAGATTTTGCGGAATGAAAAAAGCGCAGTTTTTTCACATGTACATTTTTATGCAATGCATATTCAAGATATTGCGGCAAACAAACACGAGTAAGTACGTGACTACTTGGGGAAAATGCAATAGCAGCTCGAGAAGGCAAATCTCAAATCGAAATAAATTGAAACGTGCTGAAATGCTGCATCGTCAGTTGCGGCAAATGAGTACGTGATCGGGTATAATTATATAATCGCCGCTTCTCTTATTTGTCGCGATGAAGCCCGTTCGCTCATACAGACGTTTGCAAAATAAAACCTCGCGAGGTGCTCGCGTTTCTTCTCAGTTCCCACTTACGCGACACCCAGGCAGTCATCGTAAAGGGGTTCTCTCCCCTACTGGTCCATATATTCGCGTAATTGATCTTCTCGTTCATCAAAGTCAAGAATCGTGGCACTGATTCCGTGCGAGTAGCAATCCTACGAAAATGTCTCGTACTCGAGGATTTTGCCTGTGCATCGTCGCAACGTTCACTATCGCGAGTAAGTACTCGCGCGTGGTGGATCCGATACGAGGCCATAAGAAAAGAAACTTCACGTAATGTAATCACAATAATCAATATTATTTCTCAATCAAGCTTAACAATACTCAAGAGGTAAAGGCACTGTAGAAAAACGAAGCGAGTAAATTCTGCTCGGTTATTCCGCGACTCCTGATAACGTGAAAACCTCACGATCTCCGATTCCTTTGCTCTTTAGGGGGGATTGAGCCGAAGAAATACAAGCCTTTTTTCAATACAACTTATTTTCTTCATTTATATCAATAAAATTTAAGTCACTATGTTCGGCTTACATTCTACACAATATTGGCTTATTAATACGAGTAGGATGTGAGTCACTTGATCGCACTCGCAGAAATCATAGATTCATTGTGCACGCTTGCAGTCGAATTCGCCTGCGCCCGCTAATATCCTTCGGCGTTCCGGCAGCTCTGTCGATTGCTCGGTGTTGGACTTTGGGGTCTTTTTGGGTTCCTCTCGACCACCCTTCCTTCTGATTGCCGTTGCTATTCGATTCTGATCATATTTTCGTTTCATATATGTTGACATTCTTGTTAAATGTTAATTTTTCAATCCTGCAATTTAAAACCTGTTCGCTGTTGTTGAAGCCGATATCGCTAAAGGTACAGGAAGATTATCTCAAGCGCTTTCCGACGACACCTCGATCATCTTTGTAGTTTCACGTGTTCGCGAGATAGAGTTCCCGCAACGTATGCGAATCCTGTTATGTCCATCTCTTACGCGCTCATAACAACACAAAGTTGCGTCCCCCGCTCCAAAGACCTCGTTCGGTACTATTTTACAGATGTAACCTTTCTAAATTAACCCGATTATTGCGAACGGTTCAACATTCACCGAGTTATCCCGCCCTAAACCTGGGCATTATTTCGTTGCCTCGTAAATTTTGACTTAGCTACCAAACTAAACTTACAGGCGTTATGACGATTTTGTTCACAGCAGGAGTTCCATTAACCGCCAGCGCCGCCGAAAACGCGGACATCTGCTTGTCGAAGGAGTGCGTTTCTACGGGTACGTGAGAAAATCTCAAGATCCGTAGCAGTCGAAATAAACCTCGTAACGCTGGGACTCAAGTTAGATCGAGCATTCCTACATTATTTCTATCACAAATGTATGATGTAATTTTGTCTTCAGCATCGATGATCCAAAAGAGCATGGATCTGGCGATCGATCCTTGCACGGACTTTTACAAATTTTCCTGCGGTGGTTTCATCAAATCGGAGGCCTTGGCCGACCAAGCAACGGACGTGGATTTTGAGCACTTGCTGCTCATGAACTTAAGCAAGGAAATCTCCCGAATGCTTAACGGTGCCACGGAACCGGAAGCGCCAAAGCACTTTGAGCTCGTCAAGACGTTGTACGCGAGCTGTGTGAATCCAGGCGAGTTACGGCTATTCCCGTTAGAATAACAAAACATCGATTGTTATCAATATCACCTGTCCCGGTTTTTCTTCAGCCTCAATGGGGGACGAAGCGCTCGAGGCTTATCGGAATTTTCTGCAGGCGTTTGGTGGATGGCCAGTGGTCGAGGGTGACTCATGGGACGGAGCGCACTTCAATTGGAGACGCTCGGTTCACAAATTCCACCAGGACGGCAACGCAATGAGCCCCGTGGTTAACATACACATTGAGGGAGAAGTTGACGGCGCCAATGGAATCATAAAGGTGCAATATACGCGCATGCACCTTACTGGTGACAGTGCACAGTATAATTTGCGCATGCAATAGCTGTCGGGAATCGTAACAAGCGCGTACCAATGACGTACGAAGGATATCACATGACCCGAGAATTGCAGGCATTGATGCATCTGTGGGGAACACTTAGGGGGTTCTCTGGGCAACTGGTAATCGAGAAGCGACAAGTGTGAAGTATGCAGAGGTGGGATCGTAAAATCCCCGAAGGGCATACAAAGAAGCATCGGAAATGAAACAAAATAAAATTCATCATTGATTCATACTTAACTGAGAGGCTGTAGGTCTCGAATAATACCGAACAGCCGCCACGCCATACTGTTTAGCAGTGATGATTGATATCTGCGAACGTTCTCTATTTTCCAGTTACGCCACTACAACGGTTTAATTCCTCCCGGTACTTCTCCAGATAACTTTAACGAGTCGCCCATTCAGGAATATTACAACGCGATTGTGAACCTAACGGTGTTCCTCGGCGCGGACCGCACTCGTGCCTCGAGCGAGATCCGGGAAGCGATACTCTTTGAAATGAGACTGGCCAATGTAAGTGAAACGCAAATTTTTCCTCGACAAGCGACAGCAAAGTAAAAATATCGACTGTGCACAGATCACTTTGCCGAACGCGGAGAACTTCGAGTCAGAAGCCTCTGTAACGATGAGCATTGCCGAATTGAACGAGAAATATCCTAGCGTACCGTGGATGACATATATCGAGGATTTCTTGGGCTCGAGCCTGAAGGTGTCTGAGAAGGAGATCGTGACAGTAGAAGTGCCCGAGTACTACGTCAAGTTGGAGGCCCTGATGGCCGAGACACCCGAAAGGATTCAGGCCAACTTCGTCATATCCAGGATCGCATTGCGAAATGCGGTTTACTCAAGTGAACAGATGCGCCTCGACTTCTATGCCTTTTTCGAGGCAATCAGCGGTTTAGACCTTGATTTAAGCAGAGAGAAATTCTGTACGTCGCAAGTTCTCGCTAATCTTTGGCTCAGCTTCATCAGTGCTTTCGTGAGTCAATACTATAGCAGCCCTGCCATGAGTAATATCATCGAAATGACGGCCGAGATTAAGCGACAATGGAACGAAACTTTAGGAGTGGTGAGTTCAGCCTGCAATTGTGGGATAGGGTATTAGTCGTAATATTGTTGTATCTAAAGAATAAGTATGGAGTTACTGGTAGATAAGGAAATTACTATATGTATCAAGTGGTTGCATTTGAAACCGCCAGTATTAAGATATTCCTTTCGCGGAGGGCCGTATTTTGTGGGAACATAAGCAGGGCCTTCTGAATCGTCGGTAAATTACAATTGCGCTTAATAAAAAAAATAAGTTACAATGGATTATTATACACAACGATAAACGAGAATAAAAAATTTCGCGTAAATTTAGTAGATTGAGACATTTTTACATTTATTTGAAACGTCACCGCTACAAAAATTCATCTGCTAGTCACATTTTTCCAACCTTTAACATTAATATTTTCTTTAAACGTTCGGTGATCCCCTGTTTTTATTGTCGTTACGGAATCTTTAGACTTTTTTACACCTGTGAGCAGTTTATATCAGGCATCTAGAGTTATTTAGTGTATAAATTATTAGATAGAAATGTGGCCAGCGTGACATCTCCATAAAGCGCTGTATCAATGAGACGATTTTTAGGGTCGTAATTTTTCATTAAAGGTTCGGTAACTCGGCTTGAAATTTCACTAGTATACTGGGATGTATTTTTACTTAATTATAGACGAAAATTAGTTAAGTGTAAAATATTTGGGTTCGTGAAAGGAATACCTTAAGCGAAAGAAAAGGTAGTGGTGCGGTAGTACATCAACGCACTGGTTTATTTAAAGCATTGTCCATCGGAGTTTGGCCTATTTTTTGGCCACCAATCGGATTCCGTGCAGGAAGAATTCAGGTTCTTCAAAGGCAATTCAGTCGTTTAGCCCTATTTTTACTCCCTCGTGCAAGGTAAGGTGCTAAGCCGTGAGCGCTGGCTGCGTCAACCGAACCAAATGGTAATTGGAGGGAGCAATGTCTGGGGAGTATGGCGGGTGGGGCAGGATTTCCGAGTTGACTATTTGCACGTTGCACTCGATGGGGCATGGTCGACATACGTTTCCTTTAACAATACGTTTCCGTGATCGATTTTTTTGTCAGGAAATAATGGAAAATACCTTCCCATGACTTATTTGGAACATAAGTTGCCACTGTAAAGAAGATGGAAACATATGCCCTTAGGGGGCGTTCATAAATTACATCACTTTGAAATAGGGGCGTGACGCTGGCGATAATTGGATTACGCCGATAGGGACGAAAGGATGATTGGGGGGGGGGGGTAAAAGTAAAAAAAAAATCAGCAAAGAATAAATATATGGACGGCCTCTTAGCGCGTGGCAGAAGTGCCACCTATTGTGTTTTAGCGGGACTCGATGAACCTATCATGTGTATTGACAACTTGTAATTTGAGAAGTTAGTGTGCCTAACGCCATCTATTGCCATCGGGCGGTTTTGTATGCAATAACCTAATATCAAGAGACGCGGCAGCGTCTTGACGCCAAATAATAAAATAAAAAAATTCGACGCCACTGATCGATGCCACCGATCTCGACGCCACTGACCGACTGACGGACACGCCGCGACTCTTTATACAGGCAGATGACTTTTTAACTTTGTTCCGATATTATGCGAAAACGCAGCAACAAATCGAAAATCTAATGACAGTTTACCAATGTAATGTGATTTTTTCCTATCGTATATATTATCGTGGCACAATGATGCGCTCTATTTTTTCTTCCTTTCTCTCACCATCTAATTATCTTCGTTAAGGAAAAAAAAAAAATTGTTGCGGAAGCTGCGAGCGGTCAAAAAATATTTAGAGATCGCCGTAGCGCCCAAAAATTCAAATTTTCATTAAAAATCGACTTTTTTTACCACTTCTCACCCATGAATTTGACGCTTTATAATCTTTAAAATAACCTCGCGAAAGCTTTAGCCGGCTAAGGAATATTTAGTGGTCGCTCAAGAGTTTCAGAATTTCTAATTTTTGCAATTTTTAAGGCTTTTCTCATTTATAAATGTGAAGCTTTGTAAAATTTTCAAAAAAGGTAATCCTTTTTTTCTTTAAATACAGATTTTTCAATTTTATCCCACACTTCTAACCCGAGAATTATAATCTTTGTTCTCGGAAAATAATTATTTACAGCTCCTATCCGTAAACAAAGTTATAGTTCGTTTTATTGGGTGCGTGAGGTAGAGACAAGTGTGGGCTAAAAATGAAAAATCCGTTTCTAAAGAAATGAAAATTTTACAAAGCATCAAATTTCTGAGTGAGAAAAGTAAAGCTCTTGAGCGACCACTAAATATTAATTGGCCGGGTAGAGCTTTCGCGAGGTTATTTTAAAAATTCCAAAACGTAAAAATTATAGGTGAGAAGTGGACGGAAAAAATCGATTTTTTAATGAAAATATGAATTTTTGGGAAGTTTGAGCGACCGCTAGTTTTTGACGCCTCGCAGCTTTCGAGACAATTTGTTGTTCTTTAAAGAAGATAATTGGATGGTGAGAGAAAGGAAAAAAATAGAGCTCAAAATTGGGCCACATTAATATATATACAACTTATGTATGAAATATACTTACATAGCAATTATTATACAATACAACAGGATATTTGTAATAGATTAATATCATTACATCATCTAATTGTCATTTATGTATTTTTTATAAATAAGTTCTATAAAATAGGCACACACAAACAGTCCTCAATAAAATAACGTACGCACAGACCGTTGCAAAATAGATGCGTACGTTATCTTGTTCAGTGTAGTATATATATATATATATATATCATATTGCTTCAATAACTTTAGTTACTGCGCATAGATGAATTTGACGGACGAGGCGGCGAGGCAGGAAGCGATGGATGAAGCCAACGCGTTGATTCATGAGCACATCTATTATCCGCCCGAGCTGTTGGACGATGCTAAGCTAGAAGAGTTTTACGCAAATCTCGAATTTACCAGCAACTTTTTCGAAAACATGAATAAACTGGCGATCTTTGATCACGGTTTGCTGACGAAACAGTTGCGCCATCCCTTCGACGCGTTTCATTGGACGCATGCTTTTGGAGGGAGCTCCATAAATCCTTTAATAATTATCACGTCGAGCTATATTCGTAAGTTTTTGTTGGATTAACGTTTTTGTATTTTTTTTTGCGATGTGTTTATTCCAGCGTCGTTTTTTTCGGGTGTATGGAGGCAGGAAACGTTCACTTTTTATTATTATTTTTTTGCTGCAGCCATTCCCGCGGTCTTGCTTCGTGGTATGCACGCGAGTCCTAATCAACCCAGATACTTGGGCTATGGTGTAATTGGGAAGAGCATCGGTTACGACATAAGTCGTAGTCATGATTGGTCAATGAAGGAGAACTTTGCCGGGCGTGCACGCTGCATAATCGATCAGCACAAAAAGTACCGCTCCGATGATAGCGATCCTGAGGTAAAATGTACATCCACACGGAAACGTGTTTGCGCACTGCCATAGACAAAAAAATATATTCTCGCAGGAAAGATAGCGAAAAAGCTGCCAAGTGCGAGTCGGAATACACATAAAGTAGGGTTCCGTAGTCATTCAGTTGTGCACTCACCTGAAGGATCAATGTTGAACTAATAAGTAGTTACTTTTATGTATGGTGAGCTACAATTATTTATTGTATACAAATTTCGATTTCATATAATAATCCGGCATCGTAATACTTTCATAGCAGAGACACGGCGTTTGATATTGAATATTTGATTAACGAGATTGGAAACAACATGCGGCAAAGTTGTTTGTGCAGTTGGAGTCTCCACGAGGTCAACTTAGCGTCACTTGGTTGTCCACATCTTCTTAGTTTCAATGAAAGGCTAGTAACTAGATTTTTTCAGACTTTTCTAATCAGTGGTTGACAAATTAGAGGGCATTAAAACATAGCAAATGAAGCCTCAATTTTGTTTTGACCTGTGTAATGAGGCCCCACTCGACGGGGGGCGCGGGAAAAAATTTCCCCCTTTTTACATAGAGCGAACAAAATTAAAACCTAACGCATTAATTGAAATTGCGATCTGAGGCATCTATTCCCAAAATTTTATACAAATAGGTTTGAAACTGTAAAAACTCTGAGGTTTCAGCAGACAGACATGACGAAGTTATAAGGGTTCCTTGTTTGACTACGGAACCTGAAAACAAAGTCAAAGAAAAACCTACTTTTTGGTAGTCTTCTCATTTGATACCTAATTGTATTTATGGTGAGATGAGTATTGTTTTCTAAATTATTGAGCAATTTTACTTACGGTCTCACATATGAAGGACGCGGGCACCCTTGACGAGGATATCGCCGACCTAATGGGCACGAAAGTCGCCTATCTAGGGTACATCAAGTGGGCATCGAGGAACAATGCCAGGGAACAGAAACTACCCGGACTGGAGAAGTATTCGCCCGAGCAGATGTTCTGGATTAGCGTGGCTGCGAGCCAATGCATGAAGTATACCAAAGAAAATTGGGAACTGCTGACTGAAAGCGAAATTAAGAATGACCATTCACCTGCGAAATTTCGTGTCGTCGGGCCCATTTCTAATATACAACAGTTCGCCGACGATTTCAAGTGTTCCGATGATTCGCCGATGAGAGCACGCAAAAATTGTTTCCAATGGTAGAATTTCGATTCTTTAGTTTCTTTGCTATGGTATTATGGGTGGCAGTAGATTTGTCGACTTTCAACTGATTGTGTAGACATAAATATTGATATGATTATATACATACATATACCCTCTTTTATCTATACTGCAATCCTATTATTATTATCAATAAAGATCTGGTTTAAACAAACATCGATAAAATAAATGCGCATTTATGGTTCTGAAATCGACGAACAGTCCTTTGACTACAGCAGAAGAGCTATGCCGGTTCTAAATCACCGAAACGCATGAATCTAACCCAATCATGGGTGCAGGAAGGTGAAAGTAATCCCGATTAATAGACGTATTGCAATCTGCAGATATTTTGGCGGCAGACGCATCACGTAGTTCAAGGGAAGTGATGCTTCATAAAGTTGGAAATTTTTTTTTTTTTTTAATCATAGTCCATTGCCAGGCTCGTGGAAGAACAAAAGCAGCTAAAAATTAGAAGGTACTACCGGTATATCCGTCATAATGCAATATGTCAAATAATTTACAGCCATCTTGAGGCGGCACTTTATATGATTGGACTTCCGTCTAATTCGCTTAGTACTACACTCTCCCTTCAGTTTTCCTTTACATTCAGTTCAAATCCTGGACGTACGGTAATACCCACGCCGGCGCGAGCTGTACGTTTGCCTGCGATGTCCATAAGTGCAACCGAGTCTGCTGTACCGAGAGAATGGAATTAGACTATTCGACATCTTCGAAATGTTATTGTGGGCGCAGTGCCACTTTGATGCAACACGGAAAACCCGGCAATTGGAATTCTTACTATTCTTCTCTGTTCGAGAAGAATTGTCAACAGTCGCGCGGAATAAAATATATAACACGTTTTCAAGCAATTTCTCACTGTCCAGAGTAAAATAACATATAATAGGCCATATAAACATGAAGAAATTTAGGAGACTAGAGGACACATATCGCTGTTCTAAATTTACAATACTGGCAATTACACGCAAACTGCTTTCACTTAACTTGAGGGACCATATTTCTAATAAATAGACGCCTCAACATAGTTTTGGATCCGACTATTTCGGGATTTCTTTTGAGGGAGGTATCTCTTTATCGCTACTATTTTCTGCTAGGCCATAATTTTCATTACTATCAGTTTCATTGTTAATCATTTCAAACAGCTCGTCATTAATTTGAAAATAAACAAAAGCTTCTGCGGCGTTTGCCATCTCGATACCAATAATGGCAAGCCGAACGGTTCGAGTTCTGGAAAGCGTAAGCTCGTCGAGGCGCGCACTGTCCAACCCGAGCGTGCCACAGCACCGATTAAAGCGTGCGCGTTGTAAGCGTGTTACGCGACCCCGCGCTCTTGGGGCAGCCTGCGGCCACGGTGGCTTGAGCCGCTAGAGCATTGCAGTTAACAGACAGACAGTCTGGACTTTTCTCATTATAAAAATGCATAAGATTCACATTGGAGTTATGTGAAAAGTGAGTGGGGTGGGTAAACGGCAATATCTCGTCCACGGTCTTACACCCATATTCCTTAAGTAATAACACTCGGATTCATAAATGTTCCTTGAAGAATAAGAATTCCTTGTTCTTTATTCAGAACAAAGAATAAGGAATCCGCTTTCCTCAAGGAGCATCTATGAACACGGGTCTCGTTCCCCAAGGAACATCTATGAACGCGGGTGTTATTTCTCAAGGAAGAATCTATGAGTACGGGTGTTGCACACAGATTTTGCAATTGTAATAGTGGGGGGGGGGGTAGCTCTCTTCGCGAAGCCAAAAGTGTACTGTTCATCTTGAATACGCTAGGGTCGCTGTAATCGAGAGATGTTCTGTGTGACAGAGACAACCCTAGCCACGCAAGCGCGTTATAGACTAACCTAAGAATCTATATTTTCCACAAGTTATTTGAATACTAATGATATTCCTATGCAAAGAGGAAAACATGAACTTATAAACTGACGCGTATGAATACGAAAAATGTATCCAGCAATAATCGGCAGAATTCTGTAGTCTCCCTGCTAAAAATGTCTGATAGAAAACGAAAAAAAAAATATTTCGTTTTGGTTCGTGTTTCTGATTCCTGTTTTTCATAAACATCTGCAGATTATTATGATGGGCATCGTCCCGGATGATGATGAGTTTATAATATCGAGCTCCAATCCGAATTAATAGCGAATGAATGATACCACCCCATTGCGTAGGATTGCGATATACGACATATGTTGTTTATATGTGTGAATCTATTCGTATATGCTATGTATGATTGTACCTTTCATTTTCGTTGTTTGTTATAAATGTATATGCACGAATGTATTACGTTGTATAAAATAGCAGGTATAGTTTCCTTTCGTGTTTCTGATTCGTATATTGCGCAATCAGGATCTTATTTGTGTGAACCAAATTTGATCATGTTCTATATAAATACTGTATAAAGAATACTTTCATGCAGTTGAATTTGGCATTCTTCATAGGATTATTATAAAGTTGAATCATATATCTATGAATAGTATATATAGTATGAATTTGCCAATGAAAATGAATCATTTTGAATGCGATACGTTTCATTGCAGTTGAGCCTGTATTATATTCATTATTCCTAGTATTTCATTGAAAATGTATGTACTACGTAATGAAGAATACAGTAACTGCCAACGAAAATGAATCATTCTGAATGCGATACGTCTCATTGAAGTTCAGGCTGTATTATTAATTACTAGTAGTATTTCGTTGCGAATTTATGTACTACGGAATAAAGAATGCAGTATGACATGTCAATGAAAATGAATCATTGTGAATGCGATACATCTCATTGCAGTTCAGGCTGTATTATTAATGACTAGTAGTATTTCATTGCGAATTTATGTACTACGTAATAAAGTATACAGCAGAGGCGGTTTATACACTAGGCTCGCTAGGCACGGGCCTAGGGCGCCGCGGCAAAGGGGGCGCCGCGCGTCAGCGGAATCTGAAAGTACGTGCGCCCCTTCTTATCTCGCCCCCTTATGATCGCCAAGCAGGACGGCCGGCGGGGGAGGGGGGGGGGGGGCGCTAACTTTCTCAGGCCTAGGGCGCTAATTTTCGTAAACCGGCCCTGGTATACAGTATGATATTTCAATGAAAATGAATCATTTTGAATGTCATGCGTCTCATTGCAGTCGAAGCATGCAAATTTTCATATTTAAAAACCACACGAATTAAGTATTTAATACATATTACTCGGCCCTGTAAAATGAAAGGTACACAGAGAAGAGTCAAGCACAGTTTTATACACTGCTTTTAGATCGGTGAATTATTTTTGTAACGCAAATAGATAAAAGGATCCAACCTACGTTAAAAACCAATAGGTTTTTATGTTGCTGTTGTATATATATACGTGTATATATAAATAAGTGTATATATAAATATCTCGTCGCCGTCGTGTACAAGAGTAAAAAATGGCCGAAGATATCGGGCTGACTTTGTATATTCACTCTTCATTATATCTAGTCAACTAAATTTCAATTGGAAAAATAACTTTTATTAATGTTTTGCGCTGCTATTAATTACTTGAATAGGTGTATACTGAAAAAGGTTCAATAATTTTGCTAACAGTAAAAGTGTTTACTATTTTCGATTCCATTTCATCATTTGCTATAGCATCATTTGTTGTCCCTATCACATCTTTTTCATAAAACTTCATTTTTCATATAGAATAGAATATGATGCAAGTTTTAAGTGCGGGATAAGATTCAATTTGATTCATCCATAGTGCATAGGAAATGTTAGCAGCATAATCGTATCTCTATTATTCGAAAAAAGAAAAGAAAATGTAATGATACGAAAACGATAGAATCATGCCCTACAATGAGACGAAGACGAAAGAATTCAATTGGTATTTGAATGACAAAGCAATCATATAGAACTAAACCGTGGCTAGGGTATGCATCTGATGGAATTCAACGGATCGCATAGAAATCTATTCAAATTCATAAAGTAGCAATGACGAACTTCACATTTATAACACGGGGCATTGGTTTATATTCGAAACGAACCAATATTTATGCACCACCAAGGGAGAGCGAGATAGGTCCGAAAGGATATCATGAGAATTATGCATTATTCCTATGATGGTTAATAATATTCAATCGGACATTTTTAGCAGGGCTGTTTTGCATTTTGGTGCAACGCAAAATGTTGTGGTCATATTTAATAAAACTGCACGGAAACGATTGTTGATTATTTTTGTATATGACTCGACTGACTACACTATGTGGTAACCACATACTTGGAATGACAGAATGTGCAGGTTATATTTTTCCTATCAAAACTAGCGACAGCAAAACACCTGCAATTATGGAGTCACCCCCACCATTATAATTCTATCGAACCGCGAGACCTGTCACCCGTATCCATAGGGAAGAGTTACACAATCAATAAATATCGCGATATTTGTGATCCCGTTAATAATTATTGATATCTAAACGCGTCAGCAACTATATTGCCAAAAAGTCTGGAGTTTTTTGTGATCCATCAACACTCGCTATAATGGCGATACCAGCTTTGGTTTCGTGGTCCATTACGATGTGTGCGCACGTCTGTTTGGAACGATAAATGGTCTTGTACTGAGGACATCGAAGTTAATATTTAGAAGGGTGTACCCAGAATAGAAGCGCGGGGGGGGGGGGGGGGTTGCTCAAATTAGTTTCTCGGAAGAGAGGGGGGGGGGCAACAGATAACACACTTCGTTCTTTCTTCAAGGGGCAGGGGGAGCTACCTAACCCCCTGGGTACGCCCTTGAATATTTATTGACAGTGTAATATGAGGTGTAAGTTGATAAATATTGAGACTGATATCACGCTATGGGATCGCGATATATATTGAATGTCTAACCCTTGCCATAAATGTTTCTTAAGGAATACGGCTGTGTCGCCGCAAGTGCGTGGCTTCGTCTACAGTGTAGTGACCTTGTCTGTTACCGACTGCTGGTTACTCCACTGATCAGATGAGCGTCGCTATCTTCAGTGGTACACGCAAAACTTCCTGCGAATCGTCACCGGTAATTTATCATACAACACTTTGCAGCATTTGCACTTGTCAACGAGACTACTCGAACGATAGTCCAAGAGCCACAGAAAAAAAGTAAGTTCATAATGCAATCTTCTACAGAATTGATTTTTTTGTTGGAAAATGTTTGGGGTTGTCGCCGGAATGTAAATTTAAGTTGCCGGGACGGGGGCGGGGGTTGAGCCACCATCTTGGAAAAGACGTTTTATCAAATATCTCGTGACGCTTGCGACTTGCGTCGTCGAGAGAAACAGTGCCAATCGTTTTTGTAGATAATAAAATGCCCTACAACGTTTATTCGGAACTTCTTTCTGTATAGTGCATAGGTTTTTATTTATAGCGAGTCAAACCTTTTTTAACATGGTTATTGCTGAATATATAGTTAACGGTTGATGTAACATTAAAAGTGTTAATAACAAAATTCGTAGATAAACTTTTCCCAAACAAACCCAAACTTTTCCCAAACTTTTCCCAAACCCAAACAAATTTCCAATAAACTTTTTTCAAGTTCTTTTCCCATAAAATTGATACTTTAAGGGCTATAACGCTGTGAATGTCAAGTTGATGCACAATAGCCACGAGTTTATAACGCTATATACTAAATCATGCGCTTATATATGTTAGGTGGTCTTACCCAAGGACGCGGAATAATTCACAGTATACTTACTAGGTGGACGATATGAATGGTTTTCATGCAGAATGTTTCTGAAGAAATCGAAATCTTTTGTGGCGTGTTTAGCGCTGCAACAGAGCAGCACGTGGACACGCGAAGCTCTCGGATTACCCGCGACAACACTGATATCGAAAAATTGGACGATTGGCTGCTAGAACATTTTCCTTTGCTTAAAGACACTGAGCTGCAGTCTATCGGCACGGGAGTCGTTGAGGATGCCAGCATTAACTACTATCGCTGCCATGAAATTGGTGCTGAAATGGTTGACCGCGCATGGAGGGGAAATATTTGAATTTTTACAAATTCAAGCTTAACGAAAAGATGCTTCCTCTAGCAACAGTTTACAGTAGCATCAAGATTAACTCAGTGCCAGCCCCCATAGACCCGCTACTTTCGTTCCAGAGAATGTGTATTTCGAAAGAAACATCAGAAGATTTGAAAAAGCATTTAGCGTATGAGCTTGCACCGTATCCTTTATCTTTGTTTACGGAAGCAGAAATGAGGCACGGTATCAAATCTACGCTGTATAAGTGTTTCTGCTCGCCGCCAACCACTACACATCTTAGGTTCAATCGGGTGGTAGTCGTGGACGGTGGATTCCTTTTGCATTGAGTTGTGTGGAATCGCAACGTGTCGTTCCTGAACCTTTGTCAAAAATACGTACGAAACCATTTTGGCGCAAACACTTTAATAGTTTTCGATGGATATCCTGAAGATGTCGCCAATTTGGGTACAAAGTCCTCCAAATGCCTTCGACGGTACCGTGCCGCATTCCTGCTTCCGCAAACAAAGTCTTCTGTAGATATCATCATCCCCGAGACTATGATTGTAACAACTAACCAGGAGAAGTTTTTGGCAAACGAAAGAAATACGACTCGCTGTATACCAATGCTGAAAAATGAATTCCAACAATCCGGAATTCTCGTCGAACATGCCGGAGAAGATGCTGGCACACTGATCGTGCAAACAGCCATTTAAATGTCCAGAAGACACGATCAGTCATCATTGTGAGCGAGGACGTTGATCTTCTTGTATTGCTAACCGGATTGGCGAATGGATACAATAACATTTTGTTTCGCAAACCTGGAAAAGGACACACTCCTGAAACATTATGCACCCCTAATTGTCTCGATAGCCGTTACAGTAAAAGTGTTAAGGACATTTTTTCTTCTTCACGCTTTCAGTAGTTGCGACCGACAGCAACTGCATACAAAATAGAGAAAACCAATGTTCTTTCAAAATTGCGAAGACCCGATTCCCCACTAAAAGCTGTGGAGTTGTTCACCGGAAAGAACATTAATCCAAATATGATTTGTCACTTCTACCTCCAACCCAAGATACGGATCGTTACCATTCGTTCAGAACCTACCATCAGGTTCAAACTTGGCTTGGATTTTACAATGACCCTGAAGAATGCGGTTGGAAGCGGACTACAAACGAACTTCAACCAATTCGAACTGCTCCTGCATCGTCAAGTTTGCTGCAAATAATATCTTTCAAATGCACCAAAAATTGCGTGGCTGCCTGTGGATGCCGAAAGGCTGGCCTAAAATGTCCAATTATTTGTTCTTACTGTAGTGGACAAACATGTGACAATGTGCCAAATACATTGGATGCTATCGAAGACGAACATGAAATCGATGAAGATCAAATTTACGCTTTATCTCCTACGGATACAGCGGCGCACAGAGACGTGGAAGGCGATGAGTGTCTTCCTTCATCATCGAAACAAATGAGACTTGCAATGTAAAATAACGTCCCACTTTTTGTAGAAAAATAAATGTTTCAGTCCGTTTTTATTTTGAAAAATTAATTTGCATCCATTGAACTCTGTTATCCCCTTCTCCACCTTTACCTTCTCATAATAATTATCATTATTAATTTTTATGATGTAACGTGATATACAAACAATTGTATCTTGCTACATAGACCATTTTTTATGAAAAGGTGTTCTACCCATGCAGGAAAGAAAGATCTATAAATGAATAGTAGTTCTTCACACTATTTATAACTTTAACAGATTTACTACACAGTATTGTCATTTTTCTGAACACTTTTTGCGGTTTTGTGTTATGGAATGTATTCGGTGTATTACGAGAAAAATTTCCACTGATAATTCACGCGGTGAAACGTTTACCAAGCTATAGCTCTTAAACTAAAAATTTTACGGATATAATTTTGGAATAAAGTTTATTGGAAATTTTATGTTTTACAAATTTAGCTATTACCATATTTAATGTTTCCTCAACCATTAACTATATATTGAACAATAACCATGTTGACCAATTTTTGGCGTGCCATAAATAAAAACCTATGCACTATACAGAAAAAAGTTTCGAATAAAAGTTGTAGAAAATTTTATTATCTACGAAGACGACCCCTATTGTTTATATCGTACGATGCATGGTTCACGAGATATTCAATAAAATATCTTTTCCAAAATGGCGACCGAACTCAACCCCCCCCCTTCCTCGTCGCGCCAATTTGAATTTACATTCAGGGCCCACCCCCGAACACTTTTCAACAAGCAAATCAATTCTGTAAAAGATTGAAGAAAGAAAAGTACCTGGCTCTTGGACTACGAGGTTCAGAGGCATTCTGGAGAGATAAGAGATTATTCAAAATTTTAATTCAATCTCATTGTGCTAATGCTCGGCTTGACGTACCTTGACGGATCTTTTTCCAGCATGTTTAAGTTGCAATGCGAATAAATACATGTGTGCGCTGAAATTATTTGTACACTCATGTTATCGCTATCGGGGATTTCAGCCTCGGTAGCATGAAGACTAGATACGGGATACCAAACTCGGCATTTAGACACGTGGCAAAAATTGCGAAAACTGAGGGCAATTCGCTAATATATTACGTGTATATAAACCACATTGCATCCGATTGTAGAACAGATGACAGCAAACGTATCTAACCTTAATGCATGTTTGAGTGTCATTGTTATGATAAAATTCAAGATTATGTGATACAATTACTGGTACTAATCCAGTATCGATTAAAAGGTTACGTGGGTTTTGAAGCCAAAGAAAGCCTATTTTCTCTATTAAAAAAAAATTATAATATATAAACTATTTTATTCAAAATGTTAAGCACATAAAAGAGCAACATTTCAACAATATTAAAACAAAATTCATCCAAAAATTTGGTCAATTCAGCTGATGGTACCTGGCTTCCGGAGACCCCTAAAAAAAAATGTCCTTGTGGTAGTCAGGATAACTCACGATAGCTTTAAGTGAAATGAAAAAAGCAATTTTTTTCTGTTAGTAGTTAAGGGGTAAGGCCACTGTAACAGCCCAAAAAAAAAGGTTTTTTCACTAATTTTTTGCTCCCGAAATTGAAGGTATTTGAAAAAGAACTTTTAATGGTGTTATCGGGCATACATTAAACTTTATTATAAAATTTTTTTACAGTAAAAAAAAACAAAATGGCGGTTCCACAGCTATCTTCCCGGGACATGTTTTGCTTCCAGGGCTCCGCGGCACGCAGCACCACTGGTGCACTTTTGAATCTAGAACAAAAAAAAACCATTAATCTAGAGGGCTATAGCTAGAGAATGTCGATCGGATTTTAAAAAGTATCAATTTTTGTGGATTTGGCGTGCGTTTGAAAAAAAAATTGATTTTTGACGAAAAAAACGGCAAGTTTTTTGTTAATAAAAAATCAATAAATAAAGTTCTTGAAAATTCCGATCGACATTCTCAAGATAATTTAAATGTTCACATCTGGTTAAAATTTCAAGTAAAAAAAATGAAAATTGTTCGAGTTATGCTGCGTGCCATTTTGAAAAACCATGTTTCGAGAAAAACGCGTTTAAAGTTTTGCGAATAGTTTTTTATTGGAAAAAATTTAAAAAAGAAGTTAAAAGGATTTAAACTATTTTTAAACTAGAGGGTTTAAACTATTTTTTAAGCCAATAAAAAAAAATCGATTTTTCAAAAAATTTACAGTGGCCTTACCCCTTAAGTAAGTAAGCTCGTGGTTGAACGAAGGATATTTAAACAAATTGAAATTAGAATTTTTGGTAAAGTTTCATGCAAAATAGTTCAATTTTAGGTACAATTTACACTACGTATAACCTTCCGAAGTTAGTTGTAATCGAAGAAAAACCTTCGGTCAATCACCAGTCGATGCTATTTTGAAGAAGTGTGCAAAATTTCAATACAATCGGTGCATTAGTTTTAGACAAATCGTGTCCAGCGACTTTTTGAGGGGTTTCCGGAGACCCGGTCCCACCGGCTGAGTTTCCAAATTTTTTGGAGGAAATTTTTGTAATGTTGAAAAGTTGTTCTTCAATGTGTTTAACATTTTGAATGAAATTATTGATATATTATAGTTTCAAAAAATATACAGAAAGTATCCTTTTTTTGGCTTCGAAACCCACGTAACCCTTTAAGCAATATAATTTTTGCAGTGACTGTGGGCAGATGCATCGTTTTTCTTCAAAAGTTAATTTTTTGTTGCGCACGTTATTCATTGGAGTACAAAATGGAGTATGCGTTACAAAATTTGGAACTACGAATAAGATTCAATTTCTGAATGGTGAATTTTACGAACAACGATACGTATTTAAAAAATGTAATGTTTTTTACTTACTTCCTATACAACAATATGCATGAATGATTCGAATGATTGTACTCAAATGTTGTACGTCATTCTACCTTGGAATTGGTATATATTTTCTTTTATATCATATATTACAAATATTTGGAGATGCGCTATCAATGTTTATTACTGGACAGGGTGTTGATTTATTTTAAGACATCGATATAACTCAAAAAAAGCGAAATAAATAGAATAATCCTGAAATACGTATCGGGTAGATTCAAAAGACGAGGGAACTGCCATTTTTTCATTCAGTAGACTTTTCATATCCATATATTCAAAATTTGAGAGTCTTATGTTTAACACGTGAGAATCATGTAAGATAAAAATTTAGAAACACAGAATAGCTTTCTGAAATATTGTAGACATAATACCATACTTTTAAGGGATCATCACGGTGTAACATAAAAAAATCGTTTTTTTTGCATTATCCGATAGTACAGGCGGTTATAAACATGCTGTTTAATTTTTTGGGCGAAACTCAAATTAATCCGGTTGCTACAGTCTTTCTCAAGAAAAGGGATTCAACCAGCTGCGTGAGACTACGCGGACGAGCGCGTATTTCTTGAAATTTCGTTTTTCAAAACGCTGTACACTCTCAAAGGAAGGGTTTTCAAGCTATCCGTCTAAAATTTTGACTCAACATTCTTGACGCCATTCTTTATATTGCTATGGAAGCTTTTTTTTTTAACGAAAAACTGTCGCAAAATAGGCTAAATTCGATACTTCTTTCAAAACGCCGGTATTTTGTCAACTTGCATTTTTAAAAAACCTCCATAACAAGATAGCGGCTTTCATACTGATTGACAATCCTTTTACAAATTTTGTTTCAGTTAACATTTACAACCGTGTACACTGTGAGGACTCCTTTTTTCGAAAACATTTTCAACCGTTAGAAAAAGATGTAGAAAAAAAATAAATGTTTAAAAATGTATTTTCTGTTCTTCATGAGTGCTTTGATTTGTCATTAAAAAATCAGACTGATTAGCGTATTTTAACCATCGAAAAAGTTCGCAATCAGCTATTTTTCGACCCGTTACACTGTGATTATTCCTTAAGCGCAGTAGTAAACGTCTATTTGGATCGGCGCCGAGTCGAAAACTGGCCTTTTTAAGCTCGGAACAACGTTGCAACACTTTCATCACGTCAATCAATATACTGCTATGCAGATCCATTTTCGGTTACACTTTCCAGTCTCCTCGTCGGAACTTGGCCGGCTATGTATAGTCTCCATGTAAGATTCATTATGCGCTGCAAGTACCGATCGCTCGCTTGTCGTGTCGAGATTGTCAACCACAAAGCACTTTGACGCAACCAAATGAATCTTTTTCATTTAATGCAAATAATCGTTATTACTGTGAAAAATTACGTACCTGTTTAACAAAAACTGAAAAATCGAATGTTTCACCTCGTTTGCAGTGAGTTTGGCTCAATGCTCGCAGAAATGCAAAACTGCGTTTCAAACTTATTACGCGGGTTGGCTCAACTGGACCTTGACGCGAACTAAAGCGCAACGTTGCTGTATGAATTAGGTGGATGAATATGGAAACGCCCTATTTTGAGCGAAAAACTGCGTTTCGGTAGGTAATCGACGAAGTGGTTTATTCGAAACATTGCTCATTCGGACAGACAATTTATTCACATCTTCCGGCCAGCAACCTACGCAAAAAGAATGTGGGTTCTTTAGAGGCAATCCAGTCAGCTAGTCATTTTTTACGCCTTCGTACGAGGTAAAGTGCTACGCCGAGGGCGCTGACTGTATCGACTGGAACAAGTGGTAACCGGCGGGAGCGATGTCTGGGGAATTATGTGGGTGGGGTAGGCTTTCCCAGTTCACTCCTTCTAAGTACTTCTTAACCGGTTGAACATCATGCGGCCAGGCGTTATCGTACCGTAAAATCAGCTTATGATAGCAATTGTCCCATATCGATCTCTTCTGGTGCAGAGCTCGCCGAAAACGCACCAGTTGCAGCCCACAACGATCCTCAATGGTTTTCTGACGATTTGAGTTCAGCTCGTAATACACGACACCCCTCTTTCGGGTACGTCTCCGCGGTCCTTGTTGTTGATAAAGAAGTCGCCACTTGGGCAGCGCCGATGCCACTCTGTACGTTGTGTTCGATTGAGCATGTTCGCCTTACTGCCTCTAGCAAACGATGCAGTTTCCGCAGCCGACTTCTTTGCCAGGACACAATGGAGCATAACTTCCCGCAAATGTGACTTATTTGGGACAAACCTTGCCATCATAAAAACAATTAAAATAAACTACGTTAACACGTCGCAGAAATATCGTCGATGGCGTTTTAGTTGAACTCTATGGACTAATCATGCGTATCGCCAATTTTTAACTCAAGAAAATAATGTCCCTAAGACCATCTATTGCCAGCGGGCAGTCTCATATGCAACAATCTAATACATAAGCGGGGCAGACATCGGATAAAATCATTGACGAGTAGGTGGTAGCTGCGTCCGATATGCAGAGCATCCGTGCCCCGTGCCCCGCGTCAAAGAAACTAGCTAATCGTATTTTCGTACAATCCGATAAATCGGTGAAACAGTATCGAACATGCGACTAAGCCGCGAGTTTTGCGCATGTCGTTGAGACTGTCTAACAATCCTCGGTAGGACGTCGATCTCGCGTGTACAGAAATCAACGACGCAAGCGTACGATTTTATCTCTTCTATCGTGAAAAAGACGTTTGAGAATGAAGATTTATACGAAGTGCGATGTACTCTCATAGGTTTGAGACTGTTAAGTGTGGACTATGCGGAGCAGGAACAAAGTAGCGGCTCTGCGACACGGCTGATCCGTTCGAGGATACGAAATCCCGCAGCAGCTCTGCGATTTGCGGCTCTCGGGGTCTCGCAAGTTTGGCGTCGCGCAGAGCGAGGGTTCATCGACGAAGGGAGGGAAAAGGCGGCACCGGCCACGACAAGAGGGGGGCGATGATACAGAACGGCGTGGAAGAGCACGTACGTGTGAAGTTTGGGAGAGGGGTGGCGGTCTGCGAAGTAGGGGAAGCCGTTCTGCGGAGGCGGAGGGAGAGGTCAGAGGCAGAAATGGAATTGCAGATGGCGCGGTTTGTCTGCGCTACTTCCAAGTCAGTCGAGTCATCCGGTTTGCCGTAGGACCTCTCTCTCACTCCCCCCCCCTCTCTACGGCACTTTTTTTTATCAATTTAATCAAGGGGCTTTCGATATCCCCGAATGATTTCTGTAATAGCCGTAGAGCGTTGGTTCTCTTTCAGTGGGTTTGGGGCTTGTAATAATTAGTGACATCGATTCTCTATGCAGCAAACGCAATGCCGAAGAGGAAATCGTCAGGAGGCTTCGAGACCCTCCCGATTTTCCCTATTACCTGGCGATGAAACGCGTGTATACAAGCGCGATGCAAGTGTTCGGGCAAATTCGGCTTGCTCCGGAAAACTGATTCGCTCCCTCCCGGCTCTCGCTGTGCTGTTG
This sequence comes from Ophion obscuratus, assembly GCA_964007375.1. Taxonomy (NCBI): domain Eukaryota; kingdom Metazoa; phylum Arthropoda; class Insecta; order Hymenoptera; family Ichneumonidae; genus Ophion; species Ophion obscuratus. The sequence goes on along the minus strand of OZ023312.1, from coordinate 66,534,607 downwards.
CTCGGCCCGAGCGCTACCGTACAGTGTGCGGCCAGTGCACGGGGCGGTGTGGAAGTAAACACGCCGTAAAACAAGAAGAGGAAGAAAAAGGAGAGAGACTTTGTCGCGACGCCATATTGCTTTGCTCGCGTTGCTCCTTGCCTTCCCTCTCTCTCTCTCTCACTCTCCGTATTCGCGAGCTGCTCGTCGATAAAACATTAAAAGGTTCGTGTTCTTCTTCTCGCGTTGCGGCCTTAAATCATGCCCGTACGATAATTCGTCAAACTTACGTGATCCCAAAGACAACCGCGTGCAACTCGGCCCTTTATTCTACCGCGATGACTGTGTTCTCTCCAACCGGAAGTCGTCTTTATTGTGATACAAGGAGAAACGGAAATCGGTGTGGTCAATGGCGGAGGTGTCTCCGCTCGTTCTTCAAGCGGTGACCATCGGAGACTCGAGGTTGCGGAGCGAATCGTCACGTTGGATATAAGCTCGAACATCCTTCGCGTCTTTCCTTCTCTAATTAACGTCTACACGCCAGTGTCTAATACGAAATTGTTCGCATTTACCGCCCTCGCGTCATGATACTTTTGTTCCCAAATACCCGTTGAGGCGGACGTACATCTCGGTAGCTCCTATCGCCTAGAATCGCGTATCCATTTTTCTTTTATTTGGCTTGAGGAAAAGCGGAAGTTGTCACGTGATTCGTTATTTTTACATCGGATGTGGAAATTCGTACACTGTATATACACAACATTGATCACGCGTATGTGTAAAACGATGGGGTTTTCATTTATTACGCGAGTGATACGAAAAAAAATCAAATTTCCGACTAATTGATCATTGAAATTTTTGTATCTTATCACGAGTTCCGTGTGATATTTCATTTTTCCTTCACTCATTTATTCCTCACGGAAGTTTCATTGGACGGCGTTAAATGTTGCGGCACTCCATTATCAATTCTTCACGCTCGTCTCGACACCGATATAATACGAGAATCAGAAGTCGAAAATTCACCGAACAATTCTACAATTTTACAAGTCGCTTCAAATTATTCCTCGAAACAGCAAATATTCTGGAAGTAACCCAATTTTCCGATGTTTCAGATATAAATTATGAAGGATAGAGCTGAGCGACCCTGAGAAAAATGTCTGAACGCTCGCCACGCCTGAGAGGCCTGCGAGCCCGTGCTCAGCACCGTTCACCACTGGATTGCAACACCTACACTTTGGAGTTGAACAAACAAGAGGAGGGTGCTGACGGCAGCGGTGAAAATCGCGAAGGTGACACGTCGGAGACTTTGAGCGAAGACGAACTCCGCATCGCCATCAAGGACGAACGAGAGGATGCCGTATCGGACGAAAAGTCAGAAGCGGACAAGAGTTACGAATGCAAAACGTGCGAAGCGCCCGTGGGATTTCCCACGCTCGTCGAGTACCTCCGACATCTCAGGGATGAACACAAGGAAAAGGTTTTCAATCTCATTGGTATTTTTATTCCCATGCGCCGTAACGTTTCTCACTCCTTGGGTTCTCCATCAGGGCCGAACTTATGACTGTCCGCACTGCGACTTTGTGTGCCAGCATCCAAAGAGCCTTCGGGAGCATAACAATTCAGAGCACAAGGACGTCGAAGCGGCGGCCACGAGTGGAGTACCCATGGAAATACGGTGCACCATGTGTCCTCACATCGCGGCTGACACGGCTGAATTGGAGATGCATCAGCGCGTCCATCATCTCAAAAGACGCTTCTTTCGATGTACCAAGTGTACTTACATGACCCACGTGAGGGCGCGTTATACCAAGCATGTCAAGTATCACTCGATGCCGATGATCAAGTGTGGCGATTGTGACTTTCGTACACCGTACAAGGTTCGTATGACTCGGATCATCGTTGGATCGTGTTCTGCGCTTTTAAATGTACTTTGCAAATTTAAAAAAATTAGCTTGTCACTTACGATCTCAAGTTTTTGCGATTCAATGTCGACCGGTAAAGTCTCGCGATGGGTAGGGAAAAATAGGACAGAATTCAAACGGACCACAAAGACGTGATGTTTTTAAGCAAAATACAATATATATGAGTACGAAAATACGTGGCGGGTGCGAGTCCTTGGGTCGCGTTCGATATATATCATACATGCGATTGAGGGCGAAATTTGTAATTATTTGTATTTACTTTAAAATCCGAGACACGTACATACCTATGGTATTTTTGCGGAAATAAAGATGATGAGGAACAACACTGCATAACGGCAAATACTAAAGCCATTATATGTGAGATAGGGACAACAAAGAGGAAATGCGTCATCATCCTTATTTCCTCAAAAAAACCAACGCATATATATATACATGGGATTTTTAAGGAAAAACAGATGATGACGATAATGGCATAATTAATTGCACTAGCTTCCTAAAATTTGTGCATTATCTTTATTTTTTTAACGGGTCTGTATCAGCCTGTGACAAAAAAACATGTCGATTTTCAAGGTTTTTTTTGTGCTAGGAGTATTGGGATGACTAGGTCAGGATTTTCCACGCAATTGTCACAGTCTTACACGGTTTGAGTTTTTTTTTTAATTGGAAAAATATTGATAAACAATGAAGTAATTACTATTTGAACAAAGTGCCGCCGTTCTGGCAGCTAGGCTCATCTGAAATGAAAAGTCAAATGTACGTTTAGTATCATAATAAAATTTTCGCATGACCGAATACATTCTTCGAAGTTTTGAAAATTACGTTAATGGCAAGCTGTAGAAAAAAAAGTTTGATTTTTGACAAAACAAACAGCATTATTCTTTTGTTATGATCAAATGGATGAACATATTTTAAAAATATTCGATTCGTCATGCGATAGGAAATGTTATGAATTATGCGCTGTCCTAATTTGAAGTAAATCAGACGAATAGATGTTCGGATCAAGAGACGCGGCAGCGTCTTGACGCCAAGTAATAAAAAAAAAATTTTACGCCACTGATCGATGCCACCGATCTCGACGCCACTGACCGACTGACGACACGCCGCGACTCTTTATACAGTAAGTTGGGCTCTAGCAGACGACGTTTTAACTTTGTTCCGATATTATGCGAAAACGCGGCAACAAATCGAAATACTACTTACACCGTTTCATGAAGCACCATTTCGAGAAAAATGCAAAAAAAAGAAAGGGCAAATCTCACCAGGGTGGTTGTTGAGTTTAACCCCCATAAGGGCGCCATAGGCAGTTTAACCCCACACAAAAATCATATCCTAGTCAATTTTTGGAATTTCTACGACATTTTTATTACAAATTGAAGTTAAAAACCTAGGCTATGAAGCGTACAATAAACAAATCCTGTTTCCAACATTCAGTCTTATGCAGACGCTTAAAAATCTTACATATACAGTGGCGTGCAAAAGTTCCGGGCCAACCTATTTTTCTCAGTTATTCGATAAAATATTTAATGCCTGAACCTCTCCATCATTTCAAATATTTGAGGGTATACTATACTATGTATACTATACTATACTATGATATGCATAACAGCGTGGTATATTATTTTGTTTGTATAGTGTAAGTGTGGTTTGTGTACAGCATCAAACGCGTTCGGTCACCTCACCTTCTCCAGCCACACGGTTTGTTTACGTTTTCTTCCTCGCTTTCTGACGCGTTTTCTTTCGCGTTAGTTCGAAACATAAAGAACCATGAAAAAATCAGTTCTATTTCTGTCGCAATGGCGAAACATACAAAAATTGAGGTCCGCGAAGTTGTGTTAAAACTATTTGTAAAAGGAAAGAGTTCTCGTAATAATGCAAATACTCTATTAGGAAAAGCACAGTAAACCGTATTATTGCCAAACATAAATCAACAAATACGTTGTATGATAAAAATCGAAGCGGTAGACCACGAAAAACTTCAAAACGCGTGGACAAAATCATTAAAAGAAAGTGCGTCATAGATCTGCGAAAAACTGCAGCAATAATTTCGCGAGAATTACGCAGTGAAAATCTTGCTGATATCAGTCGGAGTACGGTATCCCGACGTCTGAAGGCTGTGGGATTAATTGGTCACGTCGGTGTAAAGAAACCACTTATTAGCACAAAGAATAGGAAGGTTAGATTGAATGTTGCCAAAAAATATCAACATTAGACAGTATCGAAATGGCGGAAAATTCTTTTTTCCGACGAATCCAAATTTCGATTGTTCGGAAGTGATGGTCGCAAGTACGTAAGACGTTCAGCAGGTACCAGATACGATGTACGATATCAAATTCCAACTGTAAAACACGGTGGCGGAAATGTTAAAGTTTGGGGAGTATTTTCTGATAACGGTATTGGTCCGCTAATAGAAATCCAAGGCAATATGGACGCTATAATGTATCGAAATATATTGCAAGACCATATGCTCCCATTTGCAAAGAAAAATATGCCGAATGGGTGAATATTTCAACACGTCAATGATCCCAAACATCCTTCGCGTCTTGTGCAGAATTTCCTTGACAGCCGAAAAGTGCGCCTTCTCGACTGACCCTCGCAGTCACCGGATTGAAATCCGATTGAACATTTGTGGCAAGAGGTCAAGGTTCGCGTAGAAACGAAGAATCACTCCAACAAGTCGAAATTATGGGATCATTTACAATATGAGTGGGAAAAGATGCTACAAGATTGCACCTCGCAATTAATTGCGTCTATACCCCGACGATGTGCTGCTTCAATCGCTGCTAAAGGCATGACAACGAAGTATTGACTCTACCCTGATGGAAATCCGCTTATTGGAATTCGTCAGATTTTAACAAAAAATGTCAGATTTGATAATATTCCGTCAACTTTCAATGAGAAATAATGTCAGAATATGTCATTTATACGACAGAATCTGTCATATTATTTCGAGATTTGACATTTTCTGTGAGAAGTTCATGATTTCTGACCGGAAATTGGAACATGCTTTACAGAATCTGTCATATTTTATCAGAAACGTAATGTTATAATTCAGTAATTTCTATCAGAATCTTACATAATATGTCATATAATGTCGTAAGAGTTTTCCATTTTATGCGAGATTTTCGACATTTAATGTCATTTTTTGATGAAATAAAATGGAATCCTTCAACATTCATGAAATATTATGACCGAATCTGTCGAATTATATCATTCTTTCTTATTTTTTGTGAGATTTTCGTCATTAAATGTCATTTTTTTATGGAATATAATGGAATTCTTCAACATTTATAAAATATTATGACCGAATATGTCAAATTATATCATTCTTTCTTATTTTTTGTGAGATTTTCGTCATTAAATGTCATTATTTAATGGAATGAAATGGAATTCTTTAACATTTATGAAATATTATGACCGAATTTATGACAGCTGAAATCTGTCAAAATCCAATAAAAATGTGACAACAAATTATGATAAAAATTATCGTTTTCTATCATTTTTTGACATTTTCTGTCATTTTTTTCGATGCAACAATATGTCAAAAAATGGAAAACTGATTTATTATTTTTTGTTAAAAGATGACATTTTCTGACAAAAAGATGACAGAAAGTATCGAATTCTGTGATTTTATGACATTCCGTAAAGTTAACATAATATGTGAGGTTCTGTCCGATTTTCATAAATTATTTCCGACAGAATCTATCAAAATATGTACGATTGCATCAAATTATGTTAGAATCTATTCATTTTCACAGTTTCTGACATTTTTTAACAGATTTCAACATTATTTGTCGAATTCCAATAAGCGGATTTCCATCAGGGTAGAGAGAAACCTAAACCGTGCTATGTTATTTTTATAATGTTTTGTTTTCATACGCAATAGTATATGGCCCAGTACTTTCGCACAGTCATTAAATAACTGTTGGATAATTAATTGTTAAAGAGTGATATTACTATTTATACCACATTTTTTAATATCAAGCATCTCAACGTCAATTATAAGTGTCATCACTCGTTCGTATTTCCCATACCATCGTATTTCTATGCAATATCCGCGAAAAATAGGGTGGCCCGAAACTTTTGCACGCTACTGTATGTATATACAAAATTTTAGGAAGTCAATATGATGAATTATGTTGTAAAAATGATTCAAATGTAAATCGTATTTATCTGTAGTTATACACTACCGGCGAAAAGTTTTCGGACAATAGTTTGAAAGAGTGCCGGATCGGTTTTCTATGCCATTTCGCCGGTAGTTGACCTAGGATAATTTAATAAACGGCATTTTAAAGAGGAGGGATTTCCTTCATTTTGGCTTAAAAAAAAAATTATGATTTTTTTTTACCATTAGCACCCGGTTCTTGAAATCGACCATTTTTCGTCGTCTCTTTTTCCGATTTGAATGGACCCCGTTTGCAAAATCATAAAGGGGGAAGCCTAAGCTTCAATTTCGTTTTTTTTTTTAATGTCCTAGGAGTTTTTTTCCAACAATATTTCGTTTTTTGTAAAAAAAAATAGATAATTTGAAAATTGCTCCGGAGTAGGAAAACGATCAGATTGACAACAAAACCTCAAGACAGCAAAAAAACGTTGCATCGCTTCTTGTGAGTTCACGAGCATTTTTTCAGATTTCAGTCGAAGAAACCTTTTCTTCCCGAATTTAATTATATTATTGTTATAGTGTTCAGATCAATCGAGCTTTGACCAGAAATAGATGAAAAAAAAAATTTCGAAAGAAAAATCTGAAAAAAATCGCGTCAACACACAAGAAGCAATGCAACTTTTTCGCTGTCTTGAGGTTTTATTGTAAATCTCATTGTTTTCGTAGTCCGGAGGATTTTTCAAATTATCTATTTTTTCACAAAAAATGAAATATTGTTGGAAAAAAAATCGTAGAAATTTTTTTAAAAAACGAATTGGAAGCTTAGGCTTCCCCCTTCATGATTTTGGTCGAAGAAATGCGTAAACATTTTTTTTTCTGTTAACGGGGCCCACTCAAAAAGGAACAAATGGACAACGAAAAATGGTCGTTTTGAAAACCGGGTGCTAATTGTAAAAAAAAATAGCAATTTTTTTTTTGACAAGCCAAAATGACGGTAAATGCCTTCCTCTTTAAAATGCCGTCTATTAAATTGGCCTAGTTCAACTATCGGCGAAATGGCAAAGAAAACCGTTCCGGCACTATTTTAAATTTTTGTTCGGAAACTTTTCGCCGGTAGTGTATATCCAAAAAAAGCTCACAGCGAATTTATTTCTCGTGAGCTCCGTTCGGATCTAGAGTTCTTTTCGAATTGGTGAGCTCCGTTCGGGTCTAGAATAAAATATTCAATTTTAAACTTCGTACGGAGAGTATTTTAAAAAATTTACCGGCCAATCATAATTTTATGAGTACTGTTTCATAAATATCAGTTAAAAGTTGTATTCCCAAAATGATTATTGACCTGGATAGTAAATAAAAAAATCCTCTCGATACTCAATATCTATCAAAAGTCAGTAAAGAACATTACTGACTTTTCTTGGGATTCTTAGTGCATTTTTTGAATAAACTGTCAAATCGCTATTATCTCCTATTTAGGTGGAATTTTGCATAGATCTTGTTAAAAATGTGAGTCTTTGCCTAATAAAATTCGTTGCGCAACGCAATAGTTTGTTGACACGTTGAATTTCTCAAATCGATGAATAAACGCGCGTGTATATCTATATCTATCATAGCGCGCTGCTGCTATCCCTACTTTATCGAAATGATCGGCCCAACAAACAGACCAAATCCAAACAAACATAACCGACCCTAAACCATCCTGAATATAGGCCAACCAGACCCAAACTATCTCAAACAAATGCAACCAAACCAAAACAAATGCAACCAAGCTCGGACAGTTCCAAACAAACCCTAGAAAACTCAGACAAACCTGAAGAAATCCAACAAAATCCAAACAAACACGATTAAGCCTCAACAAACTCTCCAAAGCACAAACAAACACAACGAAGCCCAAACAAACCTTGCAAAACCCAAACAAATACCATGCCGACACAAATGCTACAAACCCCAAACATACCCTACGAAACCAAAACAACAGAATCGAGCCCAAACAAACAACACTAAACTTCACAAAACCCGAGCAAACCAAATCAAACCCACTCCCAAAGAATCCAAACCCGTGCAAACCAAAACAAATCCAAATACACACACACACGCCCGCCCGACACGAGCGACGAAGGTGCCTGATCATATCGATAAAGCAGGGATATCAGTAATGCGTCATGATAAATATAGATTTGCACGCGCGTTAATTTATTAAATTTCAAAATTCCATACTTTGGAAACTATTACGTTGCGTTAAAAATCCATCTAGCCAGTGACTTGTATTATCAACAAAAAAAAATATCTGCAATATTTCAGCTGAATCGGGAGTTATAGCTATTTGAAAGTACAGCCCATTTTTAGTACATTTTCCATTCTTGTTACATTTTAAAATATGAAACGATGAGATTACCGGAAATGGGGAGATTATGCTCAACAATTTTCAGTGGAATTTGGACAGACATACGCGGAATCACGGTGGTGGTGGAGCTTTTCAGTGCCGAGCATGCAGCTTTACTGCCGACATACGTCAGAGTCTTACCGTTCACGAGGCTAATCACCACGAGCCACCAGTCGGTCAAGCTCATCGAAGACTCAACGCACCTTTCGAACGAAAATCACGGAACGGTCCGAAGCGCTACAATCAGGTATTATAGATAAATTTCGGTACTATTCGAGCAGAAAAACGTGTGAAATTTTACGTCATGGTGATTCGAATAATCGACGAACTATGCGGAGACAATTAAGACGCGTACGGTTGTACATTTGCACGAATGTAAACCCATGCGAAGTTCTTTTAACTTTTATCTTAAAATTGTACGATAGCCTCGATCGCTCAAGAAAATTGGCATATGAATGGAGCATTTTTTACATCAATTCAACGAGCTCTCGAGCCGACCTTTTTTATATTTGGCTGGATTTGACCTTTTTGTACTTGTCAAAAGAAACGTTCATGAGCTTTCTTCACATCCGGAAGATATGAGAGTATAACCTTCCGTTTCCCTCTTTCTTGCCTACGCGTAGCGCGGCAAGGACGGGATGAGGATGAAAGGGGGTTTAAACTTTCAATGCTTACGCGGTTAAGAGATATGTAATGAGTTCGACAGACGTAGCTACCGGTAATGAGGTTCTTTTATTTCTTAATAATGTTTGAGTTGCGGATTCTTCGGAACGCAGTTTTGGTAATCGAGGAATAGATACAGAAAAATATAATCAGCTTAGCTTACGTTCGCAGAGTTACTGTTGCTCGTAGTCGGACGAAAGGCCTTCGCTCTCGGGCCAGGTACGCTCGCAGGCACAATCGATGATAAAACCGCTAGACACTTACTTATATTACGCATACAATAGTGTGCTTAATTATTCAGGTGCTATCCGGACACTTGGCGAAGATGAAAATCTGAACTTGTCTCGAAAATGATGAAATTAGAATGTTCGACGTTACGGTTACATTTCCGCCGTGGTAGGTTTACGGCGGGACCCTGGATAAGAACGTCCAAAAAAGTGTTTTTTTTTTTTCGGGCATTTTTTTAGAAGTGGACAGAACATGTGAGCTCAGTAAACATTGAGGTATTTTTTCATGTAAATTTGAAATGTATTAAAAACTGTTTCAACATGAAACATTAAATGACTGCAGATTTATGAGCATATTCCATGTGCGTCTTGCCACTGCAGTCCCCAATCGGCGGGAAAGATGCAGCCCGTAATTCTAGACTGAAGCAAGAAAAGCCAATAAAATGTTCATTTGTCATATATTTTTCTTCTGGGTGAATTAAGAAAAAGCTGAAAAAAAACGCGAAATTATAACTTTTCTCAGGATTGAAAACAAATGTGTTAAAAGAAACTACAACATGCTATACAAATTATTTAAAAATACTTTTTCAACGACTTTTTTAGTTCACTTAGCAGAGATTTCCATACTGAAGAAAATAAACTTCGGTTTGATTCAAGAATTTGTTTAGTTTTTGTGCTATCACGCCCGCCAATTTGGAACAATCGTGAAAATGAAAACTGGAGAAAACGCGCTTCTAAGTTTTCAATAAGAGGAAATATCAATTTTTGCTTACTTACACTAATAAACTGCTAATCATCTATTCCTGGTCCATACAGACGTCCTTCTGCTTCCTCAAAGTACTCGTTTAGATGATTTTGGTCGAGTCTATGAGCTGCACGAGTCTCCTTGCTGCTAAATAAATCACGCTCGTCCTCCCTTCGCGATCCGTTGCGCGTCGGCGAAATCACCAAGCATTTTGCACTGCTAGCGAATACTCAAATTGAGCAACTGCATGCTACTCAAAATCGCTTAATACCCTTCGTTGAACATACTTGTAGCCATGTAGGCGGCAATTTTAACGACTTGTTGGCCGGAATTTAGGTGTTTGGGAGCGATGCGCCAGGCTGTTGAGTTGAACATCATGTTAAAAGATCATCGTTTGAGTTTGTTCATAAATTGGGCGAATGTGTTTCTTAATTTTTTCATCAATCAACCGAGCAGGATGCTTAAAAGATTGTAGTTGGTTCATGGATTCATCTTTGCGCCATTCTCACGAGCTGCCGATGCCTATTTGACAATTCTCGGGCCGAGGGGATTTGTCTAGTGGACAATAATTCTAATTGCCAAACCATAATAAATTGTTAGTTTTTTTATGACATCTTCCGTCAGCCGGTTCCTACCACCAAGCTCCTCTTTCTCCTTTATATTTCGACGTCGTGTACCCATACGTTTTTGTACTTGTCCCACGCACTCATTTTATGTGACAGGGCATTCATCACCGTACGGATTTGTGTTCAAAATGCCCGCAAAAGTTTTCGAATCACCGTCGCCAAAGTGATTTGTATATTTTACGCCAAATTTTTCGATCTAAGAACGAATTTATTATAGAATCAACCTCCATCTTTCCTGCTGAAGTTACGTGATTTAAGGAGCACGATTCTTTCTGACTTTCACACCACTCTTCAAATTCGTCGTCGTCCAGTGTTTCCTTGTACATGATACATGCGTGGCAGCATAAACTCTTTACGCTAAGGTCGACTACTGTGCCACAGTAGTACCTAATGAGAGTGGTTACACCGTACAGTCAACTAAAGCCACGTTTTTTCCAGGATCCATCGCTGGACACTTTCGTATGAGTTTCGATTCTTCCTTTTTCTGTATTCTTTTCCCATTCCTCTTTGACAGCTTTCTCACTGATTGTTTTGAACGTCGATTCCTATGCCAAGTGAAGGTGCTGCACTATCCTTTCGTACGTTGATTTTGCCACACACTCGGCACAGGTCCATAAGGCCACGAAATACATTGATGCCTCCTCGTGCAACACCAAGTAGTCTCATAACGAACACGATCTGTCTATTTATTTCGTGAAATTATTTTTCGGACCTTCTAATTTAGGCTCCGGCCTTAAGTCTAAAGAAAATATAAGAATCCGTCGAAAAATGAGAACAAAAGAAATATATATAGTGTGTATTTACTCGCCACGTGACTCTTCCGGCGATGTTCATCTCGGTCCGTTTTCTGGACATTAATTATTGATTGACTTACGTCAATATCTTAAAAACGAAATGGAGGGTGCCATTTTACTCGTCTTGCGCTATTGCCAAAACTACTAAGGTAGTTTTGTAGTTTTGGTAAAATCTTATGAATTGGCTGAAATCTTAGTATGGTGTAAATATGACATTCATGGACTGATGCCCAAAAATTCAATTCGATTCACCGTTTAGTTCATGAGATAATTTCAATTGAATATGGGTATTTTTGTACGCGATCCCTATACCTAACACGTAAACCGATAGGGGCTTGCTCGCATTTATCGATATATGTTCTTAACGGATCTTAGGATTTCAAAATAAAAACACACGAGTACGCAGTACTATTGTGGATTGATTTTTTTGTAAATGACGAACTGACCGTTCTGTTTCGGAGATATCGACTTATGAAAAGTGGTAATTTTATTCCACATCGAACTCGGGCCCAACCATCTGTAACGGAATGGCAACAGTGTAGGGTGCGGCGAGCTGGTCGGCGCGTGGTCTGGAAACTCGAAGCGTGTTCTTTTCCCCCGAGTTCTAGTAATTTTGAGACCGATGTGAAATAAATTTATTCTGCAATCAAATTTAATTTGTTCAATTTATGCATGTATTTGTCTTTGTTATAGCAAATACAATCGAAACTGTTGGCAAGACGTTGTAAATCCATGATCCGACGTCCTTCGACAGCAAATTTTTGTTGTTGATCGTTGAGGTTATGGTTATTCTTATCGCGTTTAGCCGCATTTGCTTGACACATGGCTACCACAGCTTTCAGTATTTTAGCACGCCTCTTTCTTCTTCTAAACTTTCCTTTGTTTCGCATTTGGGTTGACATTTTCACGCTTTTTTTATATATATAAAATATTTCGCAAAAGACGGATCGTAGGAAGCTCAACGCTATGACTGCAGGAAAATCGTGCTGGTGCCACGATTATAGCGCCGATCTCTATATGAGTACGAAACCTATCTTTGCATGAGGTGCGAATGTGTTGGACATATAGAGGGTACAAGCTCTGTCAAAAATGTACAACCAACGACATCGTATAGGCATTGGATGTTACTATATGCTTCGACCAAAACTTTTGGCTCATGCGTGTACCTACAGAACTACTTTAATGGACCTGCATGAGCTTTTGGAGGCTAAAACGCAGGTCGATTGTCAATATTTTTCGCTGATCAGGGTATTGGGATGACAAGCTCAGGATTGTACCCACAAATCACATATAGTCTGGCCAAGTTTGAGTTTTTTTTTAAATATTAAAATATTGCTAACCACTGTAATTATTATTATTTAAACAAATTGTCGCCGTTGCTGGATGACCAATCGGTGTAAGTGGTTGTAGCTACCAGGCTCATCTGAAAGGCAAAAGAAAAAAAAATACTTTTAATATGATAATAAAACTTTCGTATGGCCGGATCTTCTTTAAAATTTGAAAATTACGAAAATGTAAAGGAAGTTAAAAAGAATCTTAGTAATTTGTTATTAACAAATGGATAACCACGTAAAAAGATGATACGATAGGAAATGTTAGAAACTATGCTCTGTCCGCATTTAAAGTGAATCGGACGGACCAATTTTGAGGTACAAGTTACACCTCTTCTTGAAACATACTTAATTTTGAGAAAAAAAATTTTGAAAAAGGTAGACCGCAGTGGGGTGGTTTGCCGTAGCGCAGATCTGAGCCTTCACAAAAATCGCCAACGCAGTACATTTTTGGACGTTTACAAAATCTTTATTATAAACTCAAGTTAAGGGCCAGAGGTTACCAAAGCAAGCGTCGCAACGCCTTGGGGCGTTGCGGAGAGAGATCGTTGGCATCGCGACGCTCTTAGAAATATTTCAGAACGCAGACCGAAAAAGTTAGGGAACCCCTGCCCTAGGCTATGCAACTACTTAAACCAAAAAATCGTACTTTTCCAATCGCATGTTATGTATCACTTGAAGTAAAGTAAAAAATTGGGTATCAAACAGTGGTTAACAAAGATGCGAAATTATGAGAATTAGGAGTAAAATTCTACGAAATCGGAACAAATAGATAGGTTCAAGCCTGTTATAGTACTGGCGGCCCTGCTGCAAATGCCCGTACGGGTTTTAGTGTGGGAATGTGTGGGATAGCATGGGACAGCAAGGAAAGTGTTGGATTCCGTACGGTTTCCTGTACAGGATGAACATTTCTGTACAGGAGCATTCATGAGAACCTGTGTGGGGCAACGTGGGAAGCTGAATCCTGTACGGGAAAACGCAGAAAATAAATTCCTGTACGGGAACTTGCATGGGAACCTGTGTGGGGCAACGTGGGAAGCTGAATTCTGTACGGGATCCTGTACGGGAGAACGCAGGAAATAAATTCCTGTACGGGAACCTGCATGGAAATCTGTGTGGGGCAACGTGGGAAGCTGAATCCTGTACGGGATCCTGTACGGGAGAATGCAGAGAATAAATTCTCGTTCAGGAACCTACATGGGAACCTGTGTGGGGCAATGTGGGTATCTTAATTTTTGAGACAGCGCTTAATGAGCCGATCACGATTGAATTAAAACAAATGTGAAACTTCTAATTTTTCTCATTTGTATCTACACTTTTGTGAGAAAATAAATCATTAATCACTATTGTCCACGTTTTTTTTTTTGAAAATTTTTTATCTCAAGTCAAAAGTATTGTTTTTCAACGTGGGTCCCGGCCTCGCAAAATGGCGTGAAATATTTAATAGACAGTTCTTAGTTAAACTTAATTAAACGCAATATCTTAATGTTTTTTTTAGTAAACTTTTTTATTATGTTATCATTTTACGACTTACAAAAATGTGTTTACCGAAAATTGCAATAATATTATATGATTAGTTTACTATTACAATGGCTATTAATAGAAATACAAGTTCGTTAGCGGTGCAATATATTCATCCTCGTGTACCTTAGTGTGAAAACACACCCTAAAAATGTTGACAGTGGGGCCTGCAATTAAATTTCTCCTTATCTCAACAATTTTTCGTAACACCGTACGGGATCCCATACAGGTTCCTGTGTGGGAATTTGCAGCAGGGCGGTAAATAAACCGAAGAACACGGAGAGTTCCACAACTTTCTATCACTCGCATCGCAAAAACGGATGGAATTAAAAAACCACAAAAAAATCTCAAAAGTTTTAATGTGTACAGAAAGTTGAAAAAAAAGTCAGCCAGATATAAACTTTCGTATCTTCGCACAATTGTTGTATGAGGGCAGGGAAACAAATCTAAGCGGCGCTTGTGAACTGATCGCGCGTTTTTAGTTTTTATACAGTTTTATTTCGATGTGCAGGTTGGAGCTAGTGATTTTCGTGACACGGAACATTCGGAGATCCTCCCAGCTGTGAATGAAAGTCCGGGTAAATCACCGTGCTCCGATGCCGAAGGAAACTCGCTTGAAGACAGAAGAAATGCGATTGCTGGTGCCGATTGTATAGCGTTGAAATGTGAGGAGAAGGGTTGCCAATTCATCACAGCGTGGGACTCGGAAATGCAACGACATTTGGCGGAGTCGCACGCGCCCTCGTTGTCACCGATCAAACGCCGTAAACCTGTGCCAATGCTGATCCCACTGAGTCCCGACAGCGACTCCGGGACCAACAAGAGCGTATCAAATGGACCGTGCACGACGCCTCTCAAAGTGCCAAGGGTACGAGTGAGACCGGAACTCGCACGTATTGCACGAGATACCGAGATAGCAAAACTGTATGGTAATAGAGAGGTAGGTTTAGTTGCGCGAGACACGCATTTCTTCCAGCCCTTGGACTGTCTGTACGGAAGCGCACGGAAAGAATTGGATCCGTAAACCTCGTAACGGTCCTCGTAGAACGTAATCAAGATTGGCGCGGTCCATTTAGTATGAGATTGAAGTTATCTCCACTTATGGAGGTTACAGTACAAGAGTTCAAACTCTATAGTGGAAACGGTAGAAAAAGCGTTCAAGAAAGGGTAAAACGTTCAGGTACAAACTTTCACCACCAGGGTCGCTCCTATAACGAATGAGCCACCAATATAGTAGTAACCAGAGCAGAAAGCGACCACTCCATTAAGCCTCAAAAAAGTAAAGAGAAAAACAAATGATTAAAAGACTAATTCATCTATAAAAATAATCTTGGCAACGTGTTCCGTAACGTAATTAGGTTAAAAATAGATTTTTTTTTATTGTCAAGATCACGTGTGCGTTCCATTACAAAAAACGTCCCTTTTTCTTTTACACTTGACAAAATTATATGACTTTGAAATTTGTATTCTATTCGGCTCGGTAGAAACGCGCCAAGCGCATTCGAAGTTACCCGAGCGCGCTTAAGACGTCACAATGTTATCTAAATTATACTGCGCTTACTGAGTGAAAGATACGCTTCCGAACGTAAATTCGTCCGGTACGGTTTGATCCCGCCTGATGCACCGCCCTCTTCACCCTCTCTACGTTGCCAAAACGGGCTCTGCACAAATGAGCTGCTGAGCAGCACGCTCAGTTCAAATACTACAAAAAGTAGTTTGTCAAAAGTTAAACTTACAATAAAGATTTGGCCTCACAATTTCTGCAGCAGTAAATCTAGACTTGTCGCTTAAAAAGTCTATCACCATAAAAAAGTCTGTGGTCGGCAAATTACTCTAATTCGCCCTCACATACCCACTTTAGATAATTACACATGTCCGTAAGCCGTATAAACTATAGTTCGATAGCCGATAACATTGTGACGTCACAACCACCAGCGCCAATAGCGCAACGTTTCGCGTAAGCGTCTACGATTTAAATTTTCGTCATATTAAAACAATGATTAATAATCTTTAGAATTCATTTTTCAATCCCTTTGCTATTCTGTTTCAATATGACGAAAGCACAATTTAAGAAATGTATATATTTTTGTTTAATTACCCTAATTGCTGTGATACAGGATATAAGAGGTAGAAACCCAAAAGTATTTGATAAACAAAGAAAGTCTTTAACAGATGTAAATAATTAGCATTGAGGTTGGTACTATTTTAAATTATAAGTTATTTTGTATTTTTTTATCGTAGATTCCATTGTACGCGGTCTTCCCCCTCATTACATTCCCCAGCATATTTCACTTCCTCATCCCTAACTTGCGGCTGCGTCCGACTTCCCCCCTCTGTATTGCATTCACCATGACAACTCTGCCATGGGTATAGGGAAACTGCGGAAAACCTATACCAATACAGGCGGGCATAGGTTCGCTTCCCAGTATCAGAGCTAGTCGCGTTTCGTCGAGAAATAAATCAACGAAGAATATTTTTCGATGATAAATACGCACACGTACCGATCAGTGTGCGTCACACCCGTGTAGAACTAGAGCTACGTCACGTCCGTATTTATTTTTCTCCGAGACTACGAGACGGATTCGAACCTGCGACCTCCCGATGTTCTGATTCAGAGGCAAGCACGTTGACCAATAGATTAGGACACCGGTTCTATACGTTATTTTGCATTATCCATATAACGATAATCAAAGCCGTAGAAAAGCATTGCAAATTACATTATATATATATATATATATATATATATATATGGTATGAGTTTCGCTAAAAACATATCGACAACTTTTAATATTTATACACTTATACTTCACATAACACCATTGTCGGTGTGCTGGTCCAGTGGTTGGCGACCATGCCTTTAAACCAGAACATCGGGAGGTCGCGGGTTCGAATCCCAACCTCGTGTCCTCGAAGATAAATAAATACGGACCGGTACGTGTGTGTTTAGTATAGGTTTTCCGCATTTGTCCTATACTCAAGGCAAATATGGCATGGTAAATGCGATATAGAGGGACGCGATCGTTGCGGCCACAAGGTGGGGAAAAAATGGAATAGGGCGAACGCGTAAATAGGGGAAGCACCCCGTACGATGAAACGGATCCACAATCCTTTTCATTATCCCTGTACTTATATTTCATACTTTCGATCAATATCGAAAACAAGATCGTTTGAGTAGAACACTTATTTTACCGTTTTTGCAGACGCGCGTTTTGCAGCCACATATGGAGTTTAGACCGCTATACTCTAACCTCCATATTTGCATTAGTAGAATGCAATGAAAGTTGATTTTCTTGAACTGCTTGAATTTCTTTTTACAGATTTCAGTAATGAAAGTCCTCATCCATTTTTTGAGATGCTCATTTAGATATCTCCAATCGAAATGCGCGAAAATAATATTTGGTATAATAATTCAAATAAGAGGATAAACATATAAAAAGGAATTTTCGTTGCATCCCGACGATGGAAACTTCAACAATATCCGCTTAGTACGTTAGTTTACTAGTTAACTGAGCTACTTTTGATTGTCTCTAGACGCGGAAGCTGCTTGATGCATACTTTTCTTTTTAATTGCATAATAACAAGAGACTTGATACTTATTTACTTTTTTTTAGTAGCGCCAACAAATTATCCTCTGCGTGGGAACCCGTTTCCTCCGTTTTTAGCTATTGTTTGGCTTCGATTACACCATCTAAAATGACGTTGAAGCGTGCGTCGTGCGAATGCAACGTAATTTTTCGTTTTTATTAAATGTTCCATTTTCTTCGGCAATTTGAGCCGCTAAAGTCACTTAAAATTTTGTTTGCATACATATCGGAGATCCGCGACTTCGATCTGCAAACAAAAGATTCTGGATCATAATCAGAGTGAAGAAATTAA
Organism: Ophion obscuratus; assembly: GCA_964007375.1. Taxonomy (NCBI): domain Eukaryota; kingdom Metazoa; phylum Arthropoda; class Insecta; order Hymenoptera; family Ichneumonidae; genus Ophion; species Ophion obscuratus. The sequence goes on along the minus strand of OZ023312.1, from coordinate 66,516,444 downwards.
AAAAAAAAACGAAAAAAAAAAATTTTCGTTGCGTTTGTACAACGCAAACATGAACATCATCGTACGAATCGGCTTTGAAAATCGAATTTCTTACGGAAGTGTAATTCGATTCTGCGAAAACACAAGACACTAACTCTGACGTTTCGTTTGCGTTGGGCAGTCCGGTGGCGCGAAAAAGGAGGCAGCATCGGCCGATTCGTTTGAGAAAAGGAATGCCTCGTTCTTCGACAAGCTGAAGGAGAGGTTGATGACGACAAGCGCCAGCATCACGGGTGTATCGCAAGTGGCCGTAAGTAGCCAGAACGATTTAAAGTGTTGGTGTACCTACAAAGCTAGTAGCCAGGAGGAATTGGCCAGTCATAGTCAGACCCATCACACAGCACTGAGTGTATCGGTCGGTATATCGCGCTGCCCTAAGTGTAGAACGCGTTGTAAGAGTTCCGACGAGCTTCAAATGCACATGAATATTTGTCAAGCAACGAGCAATGATTTAACGACGATCGATAGTTGCCTGGAAAGTCCAGCAAGTTGTACGAATTATGAGGCCCGATCGTACAGTGGTGATTTTGAGTTTCCGTTTCAAGTGGACTGGGACGGAAGTTTCGGAGGACTGAATTCTTCTGGATCGTCGGTACGGGTTTTATTTTTGTTTGCTTTAAGTTCAATTTAAGAACTTTTTTGTTCATTAAGTTCGATTATTCTTTTCCTTATTTTGGTATTTCTTTTTTGCACAATAATGCGCCCACATCCAAGAGTCAACATAGAAATACTTTTCCCCTGTCTGAATGAGGAACCCCGATACTTTTGGCAGGTCGAGGGCCACACGATCGGACGTCGGGTATTCAAGTGTCCCCATTGTCCATTCTGGGCGTCAACGGCGAGTCGATTTCACGTACACATTGTGGGTCATTTGAATCGTAAGCCGTTCGAATGTTCGCTTTGCGCGTACAGATCGAACTGGCGCTGGGACATTACAAAGCACATCAAGCTCAAAGCGGCTAGAGATCCGGCGCACTTGACCGCCAGGGTGCTTATGACTGACGAAACTGGCCGACGTAATTATTCCAAATACAACAAATACCTTGCTCAGGTCAGAAAAGCCTTAGTCATAAAGTTATTACGATACGTTTAAAAAAATTTCTTTTGTTTGTTTCTCATTTAACTGCCGTTTCTTCTTAATTACATTGCTCATAATTGGCAACTGGTAGCTCACTGTTCGAGAGAAATTTCACCATGGTCCTGGTTTTCTTTTTTTTTTTTTTAATCATTGACGAGCGACTCGATCCCGTGAGAGATATCGAACGTTTGGAAGTTACGACTAATCGTGTTCGCTAATTGTTCAGTCCCAGCTCAAATTTCTCGCCTCTCGCATTTTCGGTAGGCGGTTTTTTTAGGCGTCATAAAGCTTCGTACGATGGACGGCTGATACTTGGCGTATTGTGCAGATTTCATAGCACACACAGTTGTTTCATCAACAAGGCCAATGAAATTCAATCCTTTTTCTCCAACTGTCCATCCCGCGATGGTAGATGCACAGGGGATGTTGAAGTTTGCATCGCCGAAATACCAGCCGGAGTCGATTCTCTCTTAACGGGTCCACATAAGCTCGGGGCTCAAAAAATAGATCGGTTTTTAATTTTTTTTTTCTGTTGAGACTAATGGGGTCACGCAGTCCGGATTTTACACATAATGAATACATAGTTTTGCCAAGTATGAAGTGTTTTTGTTTTAATTGAAACATATTGATAAATAATAAAGCTATAATTGATGAAACAAAATTTCACCGTAGCTGAATGGCCAATCGATGTAGGTGGTTCTGACAAGTAGGCTCATCTAAAATGAAAAAAAATGTACTTTTAGTACGATAATAGAACTTTCGTATGATCGGATACTTTTCTGAAATTTTGAAATTCCCAAAGTGGCAAGCTGTAGAAAAAAAGTATGATTTTCGACCAAAAGAACAACTTTAATAATTTGTTATTAAAAAATGGTTAAACACGTGAAAAAATCATTTGGCCATACGATAGGAAATGTTATAAACTATGCTCTGTCCGAATTTGAAGTGAATTGGTCGAATAGATTTTGCGATATGACTCACCAGGTTTCGTAAAACATTGTTTCGAGAAAAGCGCAAAAGGAAAAAGTGTAAATTGCAGCGGGGCGGTTGGTTTTGTAATTTTTATATAATTTTTGTTGCCAATAGAAATTAAGGACCCATGCCATAACACTATCCAATGAAAAATCGCGCTTTTGAAGTTTCAAGCGCATACGGACTCCTTAAGTGTTTTTGTTTTTTTTCTCTTAACGAGTTGGACTACAATCACGTATAATATTTCACGTATTCTCATTAGAGATTTACCAGCCCATTCTGGGCATTAAAAGTTTGGAACGATAGTAGAAATAAAAAAAAAGTTAAAGAAACGTTGCATCCGATGGATGCAAGCTTCAACGTCGTATGCGTAGATGGAATATCGGTCATCATTTACGAAGTGTAATGTAAACCGAAAATTAGAGTTCCGAGCCGATGGTTCGGCGGCCGGTAGTCGATCGGAGTCGGGTTTGCTCGTCCATCGTATTCATTGGTGTATCGATAACAATCATGTAAACTGTGCAGAGTTTTCAGGAAACAAAGTGCTCTATTAACGTGGAATTGCAAAAACAGGGTACCGAGGAAACGGGTTTGGACGAATGTCCAGTCGGAGAAGCCCAGATTGACGAGCCACCGAAGAAAATTCTGATAAAGAGTGACAGGAAGGATCTTTCTGGACCACCGGAGCTTACACCTGCACCGGCAGTCGTCGACAACACCGAAACGAATTCCATGAGCATCCTAACTGCACTCAATCTGAGGCCGCCACCACCCTTAAAGTCCGCTGGTAGAAGTCAGGGGCAATCGTTGCTAAAAACGAATCCGTCGACTACCAACGCAGTAGCCGTACTATCCGGAAATTCTGCCCCCGTCGCGTCGATTGCCAACGTCAATGCGCAGGAAGAAACTAAGCGTACTCTCTGGAAGTGCAAGCGGTGCAATTTCCGTTCATCCAACAAGGAGACTGTACTCACGCATGTTAAAACTCATTACGAGACGAGCGAGCAAGCGCGCGCCGACAGCGAAAAGGTGAGAGAGCGCAGAAACGCGCGATTAATGAACACTATTGAGCAGTCGCGGATAAAGATGAACGTCCATGTACATTTAGTTGTTGAATTGTTATGCTCATCACTGCCTGCATATTTTCTGTCTCGATCTCGGAAAATCTCACGGATGATCAGTTTCTCATAGAGAGGCCGATCAATTACAGTTAACTACGTTTTACAATGTCGAGGTGAAAATTCCATGATTCTGAAATACAGGGATGAGCAAAATAATTCAGTTTGGAAAGGACGAAGTACTTTTTGCAGTAACGACTGATAGTGGGTGCGATGGTCTTGGGCGCTCACACGCTTGCAGCGCACACACGTATTACTGGTGCTGTGGCACGTTTGGGTTGAACCGTGCGCGCTTCGACGAGCTTACGCTTTCCAGAATTCAAAATGTTCGGGTTGGTATTAGTAGTAGCAAGTTGACGCGCGCGTTGCTCAACATAATCGACAAAGAAATTGACAGTGATGAAGATTACGTTCTAATAGAAAATAATAGTGACGAAGAGATGGAGTGGCACATTTATACCAATTTTTTTATATTTCCCTTGAAAGAAACGTGTACTATGGTGTACTATGGTGCGGTACTATGGTGAAGAGGTTAATTTATTAGAAGTAGTGCCCCCCAAACCAAATGAAAACCGTTTGGGTGTAGTTGTTACCGCCATTTTTCAGAAACTCCCACAAAAAAACGGTAAATCGTTGAGTTTGTTGTGCTTACGCGATGTCCCTCTCGGCAATAAGCGCCCATTTAACGCTCACTTTTTGCTGCCCTACGTTGCTGGAAGAAGCGCTCGTGAATCCCTCACATCTTTCGTAAGTCGTACGATGTGAGGGATTACTCGCAAATGCTAAAAGCGTGTAAACTACCGTTGAAAAATTCTGAAGCACGTATCGAGTATACTCAAACAAGGAATAAACTGGCAAGATGACTTGTTTATTTAGTGAACGTTTTCATAATGATTTCACGGTCAACTTTTTGAGATAGGTATCTAATATTCTTATAGCGGCATATTGTTGTACGTAGAAAACAGACGTTCACTTTGTCCGAATTTTTTTGTTACCTGGCTATTATTTTTTTATATTACCGACGACGGAAATCATGGCTATTCACTTACATTAAGGCTGGGAAGAGTTGTCCGATTTTTCTTTTCGATAATCGGATCCGACTATCGGATCGGATCGGATGCGTATTGCATGTTCAAACAAATGTATGGCACAAGTGCCTTCCGATAGTCTGATCAGACTGTCGGATCCGATGATCGGAAAGAAAAAATCGGACGTCTATTCCCAGCCTAATACGGCGATTAAATAATTGATAAGATGAAAGCAGTGTCTCTCTGCGGGTATTGAGACAAGGATTTTAAATAACAGTGCCCATCATGTTCCTTGCAACTCGTGATAAAAGTAGCATATTCCGTTGCGTGCAAAATTGCTTCGGGTTTGTTTAGAATTAAACATTTAAGAAATATCCGAAGACAATGACAAAATAAACAAACGTTTCGGGCAAAAGAAACCCTTTTTTACGTAGAATGGGATGCTGCAACAAAAAAAAATTTCCAGTAAAAAGAAAGTTGATCTTGAAATCATCTGGAAAATGGGATGCTGCACAAAAAAAAATTTCCAGTAAAAAGAAAGTTGATCTTGAAATCATCTGGAAAACGTCAACTACGTAAGGCAGTGAATTTCAACCGGTGTGCCACGAGATATTTCTGGTGTGCCGCCAAAAATAGGCGGCACATCCATAGGCGGATGTATGTACCACGTGATAAAGTCGGCACCGATTGTGCCGTGTCGACTCGCTGAGCGGGCGGTGCGGGACGAAGTCCGATACGAAGGTGTGCCGTCAGAATTTTACAGAGATTCAAGTGTGCCATTTTATATAAAAGGTTGACAAACACTGACAAGGCCATTTTGCCATTTCACTCCATTATCCGTCACGCAATTATTTCATTCACTTCTTTATTTTTGAGTTATTTCGATGTCTCAAGATAAACAGTACAAGCTGTATGCAAGATGTTAATTACGACGAGACAGGAGCGGCCCATCAGGGTCCAAAGTAATAATGCGCATATTTCCGTAAGGTGAACCGAGTTAATAATTATTATATATGAACAATTTGAAAAAAATATATTTCCAGAACGAGTTTACTTGTCCAGATTGTCCATATATCAGCAAAGATGCAACGGTCATGGCGATACATCGAATTCATCACCGTGAATATCTTGGGGCGATCTTCAAGTGTTACCTATGCCCGTATTACGTCAGCACGAAAAAGTTGGTTACATAGGGATTATGTGTGATTCTGTTCCCGCAAATTCGCTTATTGTCAAATAAATATCACTTATCCGTTCGCAGGGAATTACTCGAACACGCTAGACTCCACGGAGAAGATCTTGCGGTTGTTCATCAGAGAAGTATCGATTCCATTCCAGCTGGGTCGAAGCGGAAGTCGTCGCAAACACAACTGAAGGACGGTGGTAAGATTTATGGAGGTTAGAGTACTGGAATCCAAACTCCATAGGGAAAGGTGTAGAAAAAGCGTCGACGAAAATGTAAAAAGATCGGTCACAGACTTTCACCGCCAGCGTCGCTCCGAAATCAAGGGACCGGCCAATAGAGTAATAGTCAGAGCACAAAGTGAACGTGACCACTCCGAACGTGACTCCGATTAAGGCTATCACTTGCTGCAAAATTTCAGCGCGATCTCCCGTTCACGACAGTATTACAGAACTCGATTTGTATCGTTTAGTCGAAGTTGCTGTTCGAAATTTTGAAGCGCTCGGAGCGTGTGATACATGGCCTTAAGCCAAAGAAAACAAAATTCTGATAACGTTTTTCGTAACCGTAATACCGCTGTAATAGACGAAACAGAAGTAAGAAAATCATAAGCGTTCGCAAAACCAAGGAAGTAATTCGCAAACAGCATCGAGATTGGTAACTCTTTAAATTATAAATTATTTTCCATTATACATATGCCGATAATGAATGGACTTAGAAGAGTATTAGTTAAGTGTCGCTAAAACGTATTAACAACTTTTTACATGACATATTTATAACAATATATACAATCTTTAAGCTTTACATTATACCCGTATTTACATAGCATACTGGCGTTCAAATTTAAAAAAAAAGTAAGGTTATATTTTCCGGTCAGAATAATATACGCATATATATATATAACATAGCTGACGCAATCCACACCAGCGGCGCATGATCGTTCCGCTTATTGTTTACAGTTTTGCGGACGCTTTGAAGTACGGAGTTTCGACTTCCGTATTTTAACCTTCATAGCAATATTTTCGAAATGTTATTCCATATACTTTTTAGGATCGACGCGTGGCAAATGTAAATTCGACCTCCCGCTTCATGATTTTGCAACCCTGACATCCAGGAATCCCCTTTGAGGCAAACTTCGAGTTGACAACAAACCTGAAATTATAATAAAATGACCGCAACGTGAATTCCATGATTCTCTTGGTTAATATTTTAAATTTTACTTTTTCCGCTCGGCAGATACCTCGAAGCCCGAAGTCGCGATCGAGCAAATGGTTCACTCGACTCCATCGGCAAGCCCAGCCGGAAACGCAAGTTTCGTAATGCCGAGCAACGATAGTACCAACGGAAACGAGAGTGCAAACGCACCGCCGCTTTTGCTCGACACACGTGCATTGCCGGACACACCGTTGGTCTGGGTCTCCCGGCCGGACGGCACGTTCGCGAAGATGCTAAAGTGTCGTCACTGTCCGTACGTGTCTTCGAGGCGCGTCGAAGTGCGGGACCATGAGGTAATGCACGCGGTTTCACCGACCCCTGGGCCACTGGTGGCGTGTCCGGATTGTAGCTTCACGTGCGTGCGTCCCGACGTGATGGAAGCGCACGCCCATATGCACATGGGATCGCTCGGTACGGTGCACTGTCTCGTCGACGATAGCCGTACGGATGCGCAACAGCTCGAGGATCTCGCCACGCACCTCGGTCTCACGCGGAGTCCGGCTCCCGGTCCGGAGCCGGATCTCCGCGATTCTCGGCTCGTGCACTGTTGCTCCAAGTGCCCGGCACGTTTCCTCTGCGAGAAAGAATTGCGAATACATCTTCGTTATCACTCGACCGAGCTCGCTTACTCGTGCGAGTGGTGCTCTTACGCTGCGCGACAACCGGCTCACCTCTTGGCCCATCACAAAGCGCATTCCTCCGCGTATCAGGAGCACACGCGCTATTTGTTGTCGATGTATGGTCATTCGCAGCGATACGCACCGCCCAGCACGGCCTGTGTCGAGTCGAACGATACGAGGCGCGAAAACAATTCCGAAGAGGTGGCCAGCGAAAGCGGGCGGGGCAAAGTCGCCTGGATCGTTGTTGAAATTACGGGGAATCAGGCGCCCTCCGGTTTGCAGAATTATTCGACGAACAGCACCGATAACACGGAAAACCGTAGCGGCAATCAAGTGTTCACGTGCGCCAAGTGCCCGGCTCGTTATTTCAAGCTAGACGCCCTTGAGTATCACATGACCTTGCACGGCTCGAACAATCGTTTCAAGTGCACCGAGTGCGACTACTCGTCGAAGACCGCCCAGAATTTGATGAAGCATCAGGTCGTGCATCGCCGCCACGGTGAATCGAACGAACCAACGACCAATCGTTTTCAACAGGAGCAGGAACAGAGAAAACAGACGCAGCAACAGCACCGGGGCCAGCAGCAGACGGATCCGCAATTCGGTGTTTCCATCCGAGGTAATCCTAACTTTGTTTATCCGGCGAGTACGAGAAATGGGCGCGTCAAGGAAAAACGTTACAAGTGTCACAAATGTCCCTCTGCTTTCGAGAAACGCGAACAATATCGCATCCACCTATCGCTGCACGGGGCGAAGCAACGCTACCGATGCGACAAGTGCGACTATTCCGTAAAATATTACGCGAACTATGCTCAGCACGTAAAGAAGCACCAGGCGAATGCCGAGGCGCAGGCCCGAAGGAGGCAGGCCGAGCCCGAGGCGATAAACATCGATAGCGACAGCGTGAACGACTCCGACAGTCCGGAGACCCGTAAAGCTTCGAAAAATCGTCGGAAATCGACCATCTCGTCAGCGCCAGCTGCCATACATAACAATCCTGAAAAACCCACCTCCACCATCTCATCGGCGGCAATTTTGCAACCCTCCAATCAGGACAAACAATCGGTGCTTCTCATGAAACGGAAAGGATTGTCCATCGCGTCGCTCGAGGATAAAGGAAAGACTTTGCGCTGCCAGGATTGTCCTTTCTCAAGTTCTGACAAAGATGCGATGGACTCTCACAAACGTCGTCACGGTATCGAGAGACTAACTCCATCGTGTCCACACTGCAATTACGTACCGCGAAAGGATGAGAACATTGGTGAACACATCAGGCTCCACTTCACGAGGCTCTACAAACCCGAATCTTATCTCATCGTTGAACTCCTCGCCCTCACCATGAGACCCGTATCGGACGACAAAAAAGACTCGAAAATCTGTGACGGCGAGATTCTATTCCGCGAGTGTAGAGACGGGACATTTTTGCCAACGACGGAAACTCATGCATCGCCAGCATCGTCGGCGTCCACGAGCGTCAACGGCTATCAGGAAAAAGTTATCGTCGATCCAAACACAGGTGAGACCCAACAGCGCTGTTCTACGTAGTTCACAAATTCCCGTGCGTGTGTGTGTGTGTGCGTGTATGCGTTGGTGTATGCGTGTATCTACGTGTGCGCGTGTGTGTATTCCAACTTGTTACATATTTCGTATTGCAAGAAAAACAAATCATTCGAATATCAAAGATGTCTGAACTTTTTATAGTTAAACGGAGCGCTTGTAATAACACGCGGTCAAACTGAAAAGCTCACTGACGACAGAGAACCTGACAAGACGATGTTGCCCATTCGCCGAGATGGCGATGAGTAACCCAAACACGTACATCGTAACTATCACAAAAATCTGTATATGTTCGCCTCTTCTTTCTCTACCCCTTCCTTCGAATTTGTCCCCTGTTGTGTTGATGCAATTCGTCCCTGCGAGTCTTTAACATCCCACAAAATATGTGTATGTACAGAGAAAAGCGATGTGTGATAAACATAAACTTATCATTATAAGATAATATGCACAGCTTATGTATGTAAAATAAATTTCTTGTTGCCACAATATTTGTTACGGACGTTTCTTTTTATTACAGGAAATTACTTTTATATCATGGAGAACTGTTTCATTTATTTATGCGCTAGACTGTCTATTCAGAAATTACCCTACATCTAGAGCACACTTCGCTTGAGGACTTATGGTATTGAATTCGTCTATATAAAATTTGAAGAATGTGACAGAGTAAAAAAACCATTGATTCCTTTTTTAGAACGTATTTACAGACTGGCATTGATGCACGGATACAAAATATTTCTGTTCTCTCTCGGAGACTGAATTAAGCTATAATACCTAGTTTTATGGTTTCCGGAAGTACTGTCACCATCGCTCACGAACGATACAACGGCACCCATTCCAGTTTTTTTTTTCCCCCATTTCAAACAGTTGAGCTTCTAAGTACTTGACGGAAAAATTACGTCAGAATAGTTTCTATCGATTCGAAGAACATAGAGTTTGTTCTGGCTACATTTTTTTTAACGCCCAATGTGAAGATACATTTTCGGTATTTATACGGCACAATTTTTTAGCCAGCTCTGTTAATGACTGACCACTTCGTTCACACACATATTTATTATTGGTCGCAATTCTTGCTGCGCATAATCCTCCGGCAAAGGTAGTTGTGACACGAGATGGATAAGCACACGCGCCGTTGTTCTGGTCTCGTTTGGCTGCAGTAGCAAGAGACTCCTCACCAGATGTAAAGTCCTTTTCGCGATTTCAGCTTGGCACAATCTGGAATAACGACGAAGCTCTTCAAGTTTACAGAAATAGAGTTTCGACCAAGGTTCGGTCGATTTTCAGATAACGACGAAGTAACCGGAGTTCACAAAAAAATTGTAATCATTTTCATGCGCTCGGCCACGCTTTGTTTAGCTTTCGGTCAGTTTTGGAGGTACTAAAATTTGGGGAAAGGGCAGTACATAAAAATGTGCGAGTTTTTTCTCGCCTATTACAAATTCTCCCCTTCACTCTCTTTCAGAAACACAAAAACTTGAGACACAACGTAAGAAAAATTAAACGATACCTTGTTTGATTTATAAAAGGGAACGTACTTGAGTTTCGCGGTCGGGCACGGGAAGTGGTTGATTTTCGTGCAGAGCGAACTGAGCTGGGGTTGAAGAAGCTCAAGCTTGTAGCCGATCTCATCGAAATCGCGATTTTTTAAAAATGCGTCAATCTCAACTGCAACTTTCATGTAGTCCCACAGTAACTGACCCTGGTATGCCCAGCCGTTGATGAGGGTGTTGCATTCCGTCGGCACCAGCGCACTCAGCAAAGAGCGCAGATATTCGTAGTTTTCTGTCGATGAAGATATTGTAATATACTGTGTTGAGTACTAGCATAATATTTTATGACCATTTGGAATATCTCGAGGATATGTTTCCTGTTGTCGTCATTTGTCGACAATTTTCTTTGAGTTTCGAGGATTTTCTGTGATTTTAGAGAATTTTAAAGAATTTACTTTTATTTTTGAGATTTTTTATTATTTCCGCGAATTTTCTTTCGTTTTCGAGAATTTCGCTTCGTCAGAGACTCAAGAATTTTAAACATGTCTCAGCAGATAGACACTAAATTTGTATTTAAAAGTTGCAAGGTTATCTGCTCATTAATATTCCGATAGGTACATTCATAAAAAATGTCGGGACTTTGTTTTACTGCTCGTTCGACGTCGTTGTCTATAAATTGATTAAAAAGTACTTAAATTTGATTATTTTCCGAGACGTTATTTGGAATATTTATTTAACAAACAGAATATGCTGACAGGAGACTAAGCGTTTAAATTGTTTATTTATGTCAGCACGTTCCGCAAATTACTTAGAAAAAAAGCTTTTCATACCGAACTTAATATAAATCCATTATTGAATCTTCAAAGTACCCAAATAACCACGTACCACAGATTTACTGCTCACGTGGAGTGCGCCGTTTCGGTACTATGGCCACCATGTACGTGCGTACGATACTGATACGTTAGCGGTACGCCGTACGGTATGCTGTACCGTAAATGTACCGTCACAGTATCGATACGGCGTATCCCTACTGTTCTGATACTGTACGGCTACGGCTGCGGCTACCATGTACTGCACTGGTACCTCCATGGTACCAGTTCAATACATCTACTGTACCCATATAGTGAGATTTATTAGCATATATTGTACTTGTTCGGTACCTTCACGATACCAGTGCAGTACGTCTACTGTACCCATATAGTAACATTCTTTAGCATCTATTGTACTTGTACTGTACCTCTACTGTACAGGTCGCACAATACCTGTGCAAGTCGTACAGGTCCAGCTCACGTTCAATGAACGGTTAAATAGTGCGAAAAAATCGGGCGTCTATGCCCAGCCTAAGGTGTGGTGTTGAAGTTTGCATCGTTGGAACGCAACGAAAGTTTTGTTTTCATTTTATTTTCCATATTTTTATTGTTGTAGGCGATCTTTTTTGATAGATTCATAATATAGATCGCTAAATAAATATCTTAGAAAAGAATTGAAGAACTTTTGTTGGTGAAATGTGCCAAATGAAATTGAATTCGTTGCAGTCCAACGATGCAAACTTCAGCATCGCGCCTAAGGTTGGGAATAGACGTTCGATTTAGTCTAGGAGCCCACGATACGAAACCTGTCATGATAGGTCTCCCAAAGTTCATATGTATAATTCATCATGTTATTCACAGGGAAACATGAAATGGCCCTGCTGCCATGTCTGGGACTGGTCAACGCTAAAAAAAGGATAATCAGTAATAATTTTTGTAGGTTTCTGACATCTTAAGTCTCGCGTATTCTGATTGTTCCTCGAGACAGGGGAGGGATAGGACTATACGAAAAAGCAGTGCTGCCAGCCCCCCTGATAAACCGTATCAGTTGCTGTCGAGAGATAAGCAACATCTCGCACCCAGGTGTCTATCATCATCTACCTCCTCGAAAAACCAAAGCTTATCTGAATGATCATCAATTTTTGTGTTAGAAAAACCACTGCTGCCTTATCCAAATAGTGGAGAAAAATGCAGCAGCAGCGTTTGAAAGTCGCCCTCCGCGCATCCGAATTTGGCGTTTTAATTCGGTTTAATCAGCAATCGCCCGGTTCTTTTCGATTTGTATTATTGAAATACGCCTACCACTATCACGAACAATGAATTTCACGTGTCGTTGATTGTTTAAACAAATGAAATCGCATATTTAATGTGATATTCGATTTTTCAGCCGTTTTCGTTGTGTTTTTTAAAATACTTTCTTATGTCTCGTTACATTTCAAAGTAAGTTAGTTTTCTTCGGTGAAAAAATATTAGGTGTATTCAATGAATAAGATTCTCTAAATTATTCCAAAGTCGGAGATTTCTCAGCCGTTTTTTTGGTCTTTTGTCATTTCTCGTGGCCCGTACGAATCTTTTCCGCTTTATATCTCTAAATAAAAACTACCCGTAACATGAAGATTTTTTGGCTATATATTTTTTAACAGAAATCGAGTCTTCGACCCTACATTGTAAGACTCCGGCTGTGCTATTCAAAACGGTCAGAATAAAGAGGGGGGCGGGGGCGCTGAGGGTCTAGACGTTATACCTGCTCAGTCTCGTTTCAAAAGCCGTCAGTAACGGTCGTGTCGCTGTCGGTTTTTGAAATCTTACATCTATCCAAAATGCGTTGTTTCATTTGCAATAAATCTGGCGATGTTACGAAATTTACCGAGAGAACATTAGACCAATGTCTAACTATTGTCGCGTACCGGAAAAAGAAACGTTTCATATACGGCGACTCATAGTTGACTCGTGAGAATAGTGTAAATTTTGGTTATCACTATGGGTGCTCCAGAAAATTTTCTGTTTTGAAACTTGGTTTTGAAAAATCAACGTTGCGCTTGACATTTTCGCGTGGCTTTTAACGTCATTCAATTTTCCCTCGTCATGCCAGTCGTTGCTTTTCTATTCGATTAAGCAAACAAGATATTTTAAGCGACTACCAGTTCGCACCAAGCAATCGACGATGAAATTCCCACTCCGAATGGTTTTTGGACCCTTCATTGTAGAGCCCTAACATGTTTTACTCAAATTGGTTCGAAATTTCATCTGATTTTTTTTATCAGAGTGAGTGCATTAGGCGTGCAGTGCTGCAATGCGTCATTGACGCGCAGCTCGAGCGAGTAACAGCTGGTACAAACCAAGTAAAGTTGAAATCATGCTTCGAATGCTTTTCGGAGCATCTATCGGACATTCCGGAAATCATCCAATGGAAATTGTTCTCGATTTCATCTTATTTCCGGTCAGAGCTAGTGGACAATTCAGGCATTGGTGCAAGCTGCGCGTACGACGCATTGCAGCACTGCACGACTATTCCACTCACTCTGATCAGAAATCAGATGAAATTTCAAAACGATTTGGGTAAAACATATTAGGGATGTACAATTGAGGATCCAAAAACCATTCGGAGCGTAAATTTCATCTTCGATTGCTTGGTGCGAACTGGTAGTCGCTTAAGCTACCTTGTTTGCTTAATCGAATATAAAATCAACGACTGGAATGAGGACTTTTGAATGACGTTGAGAGCCACGCGAAAACGTCAAGCGCAATGTCGATTTCATCTTTATCACGCAGACGATCATTCTGTCGTCGTATTCGCAGTTTGCAGCACAGCCTGAAATGTCCACTCACTCTGACCGGCAGTAAAATGAACTCAAGAACAATTTTCAGTGGATCATTTCTGGAATGTCCGATAGATGCTCTGAAAAGCATTCGGAGCATCTTCGGAGTACCGACTTTCAAACGCTGCTGCCGCCATTTTCTCCGCTGTTTAGAAAAGGCAGCAGTGGTTTTTCTTACACAAAAACTGATGATCTTTCAGATAAGCTTTGGTTTTTTGAGGAGGTCGATGATGATAGACACCTGGGTGCAAGATGTCGCTTATCACTCGGCAGTACTGCTTTTTCGTATAGTCATACCCATCCCCTGTCTCGAGGAACAATCAGAATACGGGAGCCTTAACATGTCAGAAACGTAGAAAAATGATTATTTTTTTTAACGTTGTCCAGTCCCAGACATCGTAGCAGGGCCATTTTGTGTTCCTCTATGAATGATAAGACGAATTATATGTATGAACTTTGGGAGACCTATCATGACAGGTTGAGTGTCGTGGGCTCCCCTACTAATTTTTTCTTTCCGACGATCCGATCCGACTATCGGAAGGCGCTCGTGCCATACATTTGTTCGAACATACAATACATATCCGATCCGAGTTCCGATAGTCGGATCGGATGTGTATTGCATGTTCAAACAAATGTATGGCACGAGTGCCTTCCGATAGTCAACTCAATTTGTCAACCATGAAAAATTCAACTCACCGTTGATAATGGCATCAGCAGCGAGATCTTCTATAATGACTTCGTGAGCTTTGTTCCACAATTCTGCTTGTATGAGATACCACGCAGCTTCGCCGTATTTTCGCATTGCGCAACTTTTAACTGCCTTCGCCTCGTTTATCCACATCGAGGGAATTCCAAGTTCTTCCTTGAGAAATTCTTCGCGCTTCACGTACTCCGGGTCATCGTCGATTTCCACGTGTCGCGAGAGTAGATCAAGTACGGCTTTACGACGTATACCAGTGTTCCGGAGGTGTAACACGACAAATATTGCCCAATGCCAGAGATCGTAAGTTTCGAGCTGTGAGGCGAAATTCGTGTGTGTCAATGCCGCGACGTGTTCCGATAAATGGGAATAACCCAGTCCTACGATCACCTGCTGCACCAACCAACTGCGAACATTGTATAGAATTTATACATTCGTGTATGTGTGATGTTTCAACAAAAAATGCCATATATTTGTACGTATTGAAGTTTCTTTATATTGAATTTTTCATGCACGTGGGATTTTCTTTCTGATGTTTCAACGTGTACCCTTGCGGCTTTTTATGTATAATCCTTCCCAATTGGACCCTTTCCTATCACTTCCTAACCGCACTTTGGTAATCACACCTAACTTCCGTTGCGTTCACAGCCGTCTTAAGCTACACTATAACGCATTTGCCGAGGGTACGGGGACATTGTGAAAAACTCGTACCGGTATAAACCAGCCCATATTCTTCTGGTTCTCTAGTGCACAGACCATTCACTCAAGTATCTCCACCAAAGTCTCAGAAGTATTGGTCTTCCGCTCACTGGTTGAACCACCAGCCGGTGCACGCCTAGGCGGTCACCGCTCTGTGCATTGCCTATATACATAGCTCCTTAAGTTTGAAGTACCGCCGGAGCCGCACTCCGACTGCACATGCAGCAACGTCGGGGGTGCTTTAGTAATTATACTATATTTTGGCACGCGGCGATAACATCTAGACAATCAATTAATCGAACGTATTAATACAAGCTTGCGAGAATTCTAATCAGATTCCTATCGGTGAAAGAAGCTTTATCCATCAAATTTGGATATTGTTTGTTCGTTGTGGGGGAAAAAGTTTGTTACGTTTTGGGTGGGGCAATGCGCGATTGATTTAATATTGTAACAATAGCGTCAAGTCTGGCGCGAGAGCCGTATTGACGATCGGCTTGATCCTGCCCAACTATCAAAATCAACGCCCAAACGGAATATGCACGGTCACAAAGCTACGCTGTGTATCTGGTTCAATACTGATGTTGAGGTTGAGTGCTTTATCAGCTCTTGAAACGCAAAGAAACGGTCACCGCCGAACATTACCAAGAGCAGCGTTTGGGCGATATATGAATGGGAAAAGCGTCGGCAGTAGCATCAAATCGCCGAACGGTGATTCTGCTGCGCGACAACGGTCGGCCCCACGTGACATCGGCGGTGAAAAAAAAAACACTGATGGTACTGGAATGAGAGGTTCTCCCTCACCCAGCGTAGTGTCCGGACTTTGTCCAAAGTGAGGATCACTTGTTCCGGTCGATGCAGCACGTCTTACATGATACACACTTCCGTAATAAGAAGGAAGTCCGAAAATGGGTACATGAGTGGATAGCGTCAAAAGACAGGGCACTCTTTCGGCGTAGGATTTAGCTTTTGACAGAGAGGTGCGATAAATGGGAAAGTAATAACATTCGAGGGAAAATACTTTGATTAACCTAAACCAACAAGTTTGTAGAAAATTAAAGCTTAACAACATGTATCAGACGCTCCAACCGCTTCAAAACTTTTAACTGCAACTTCGACCAAACGATACAATTAATAGCGATGAAATATATAGTATACATGCGATATTGTTGCAAGAAGAGCCCAGCGGTCGACATTTTGCCAAATTTTGAAGAAAAAAATGCTTTTCCAGTTACTATAGGATGAATTGTGAATTACTGACGCAGTGCACATTTCAATACCGCTAGGCTCTCAGCAATGAAAAAACACAAATTTCGAGCGTCACTTCGACTGATTTTATGGAAAAGTGGCCAAGTAATTGGGATTTAGAGTTTTCGACATAAAACTAGCAGAATTATATCAATAGAGCTCAAAATATTATCGACCATCCTGAAAATCTAGTAGTGCTTCAGTTTTCCCATTCTTCAAGGCTTCTTTCAAGGCTTCTGCAATACCGTCGTAACCGTGTCGAAATTTCGCAGCGTATGGTACATGGCGTTCCAAAAATTAAAAATAAAGAAAATAGTGGTTTTAGTTGCAACCATCCAATACCTGAGTCTATAGTCGAGAGGATCTGCGGTGTGCGTCAGCGGATTAAGAACCTCTTCGAGGGGATGAACGCCGGTACAGTACAGTTTCAAAAGATGATAGCAAAGATCGTAAGTTTTTCTTCCACTGCTTATCTCGGCGTCGTAGTCCTCGTCTTTGTAATCCGGCAACGGTGCAGCTGCATAAATATCCGTGGAAGGACCAGTGAACGAGGCAACGTACTGCTCGAGTACGTCGGTTATCGAAGTTGTTGGCTGTGACAAATACCACAAATGTATGGCTAATGCTCTCTTCCAATCAAGATTCTCACACACGTTGACTACGTCTTCGCGGCACGAAATCAGTTGTTCGTTGGCCGCTAACATGTACAATTTCAAACGACACGTTGAGAGATCCACCACGACGTCGGTCGCTTGCCAAAGAGTGATTGTTTGCTTGAGCAACTCTTTGACGGATGAGGCACCGCCCAGCTGTGATATCAGTAGAGCGAGCGTATAATCGCCGATTTTTCTGGCTTCTTCGCAAGCTTCTTCCAATCTGTTGGCTGTAACAAAAGACAATCGGTTTGCATATTTCCCGGTGGAATATAAGATCGATACGATATAGTTTTTTTTCCAACACCCACCCCTTGCCGATAATCTCTGCAGTATTTTCTAAGGCCCTTTTTAAATATTCGATTTGATATAAGCAGAATAATCAGCGTTTTCTTTTCCATTAATTTTTGGCACAAGGATCATACGGTAGTGTTTGAGCGAAAAAAGAGAGCAAGGAATCCTTTAGTGATTCAATTCAAGGCATTTAAGGAGTTTCGAGACTAAAATCGAAATACCCAGATTCAATTCAAATTTATATCACCTAGAGATTAAGCTATGGTAGAATAACTGTCTTAGAGTCAATCAGTTTCATATAATAATTTCGGACGTTTTTAATATCCAAGTTGAATCTTTATCTATTTGACCACGTGACCTCATAAAAACTAGTTACCGTGCTGTAAGGACGATAATAGTATTGAAATTTAAAATAATTTTTTTTTTTTTAAATGAACAAATCACTATTATGTTGGAAATGCTGTTTTAAACATTTAAGGCAGTAGTCTGGTCTAGAAATTTGACAAAATCGATTTTTTTTCTTCATTTTATTGTTCCTTAGACCTTTCTTAATACGCTCGTGAAAACCGTTTATTGATATTTCAAAAATTAGCAGAGTAATACAAATTATAAGTATGCCGCACGCAAACCTCATCTAACGGTATCAAAAGTTTGAATCCGTTTATCTCAGAACTATGTTTTTCAAATCGGCGCCCACGATATCTCGATAACTAATTGGCCGATCGAGCTCAAATTTTGCACATATCTTCGGTAGCCTCTTTCTGAGGGCTGGTAGCAGAATTGAGTCGAACAATAATTTTGCCCACATTTTATAACTCGTCGGATACCCGAAAGTGTATGAAATATCGTTAAGCAAAGTTTAACAGGCCGCCATTTTGTAACAAAATTTGTTAAAGTACTAATTCTGCTACCAATGCTCAGAATACTCATACAGATTGAGAATATATATATATATATATTTTTTTCAGATGCATACAACATCACCCAGAGTGGGCGCCGATTGAGGCGGCTTCGGCGGACCATGCTGTAAAAAAATAAAAAAACTACATGAAAAAATTTCAAATATTTTTTTTTAAATGTAGATACATCCTCAAAAGAACAATAAATACATCTGTAAAATTTCATCAAGACAACTTCAACGGTTTAAAAGTTATTCTAAC
Source organism: Ophion obscuratus (assembly GCA_964007375.1). Lineage (NCBI taxonomy): Eukaryota > Metazoa > Arthropoda > Insecta > Hymenoptera > Ichneumonidae > Ophion > Ophion obscuratus. Next base: position 66,497,768 of record OZ023312.1, on the reverse strand, counting down.
CCAAAAATGTCGTAACAAATCTCGCTCTAGACTAGACTACTGTCTTAAGTGGTTTCTCTACTTCGTTCATTAATAAAACTCGAAAAAAATGTGAATTTTGAGCTCGAACAGTATGTTTTCGAACATTAACGTAAGGTGTACTTCAAACGTGGCAACACCGCGTTGCATGGCTATGTCGAGTGAGCCTGTGGCGGCCCCGCCGTTCACCATCTCGCCGCTACGCAGCTACCGTCGTTTCTTACAAGCGGTCGCAAAGGCATGGGCTACAATATACATACCGTCTGCCCTAGATCTTAACACCCAGTGCGTCTAGGGCACGGTACAGTGGCACAGTCCTGATGAGTCTGTCACTGTACCCGTGGCGAAACGCAAATTCCTTTTGGTACCTTCTACCTTACCGAGCTTACAGAACCTGGACACGGTCTTAGATACAGGTCTCGCAACGAAGCTAAATTTTCGAAGTGGGGGTAGCCACGATTATGGTACCCACTTTCCGATTCCCTACGCGTCGCATTAGCTAAGGGAAGTGCTTTCCCCCTTACCTCTTGTCGCTGTATTCGACCAAGGTGTTTACGTCTGTTTTTATGGCGTGATGATCAATATAACCTTTATTTGCAACCATATACCACGAGGTGTTACGTGACTACACGTGACCTATTTTTTTTATCGTGTTTTTATAGCAGCAGAGGTGAACTTTTCAGTATGATTTCCTCTACGGAGATTGTTCATGCTTATCACGGCTGCTTGAAATTAAAAAATTATTCGTTGACGATTAATAATCAATTCTAAGCGAAATTTCTAATGCGAAATCACAGGTTAAAAAATTAAAAAACAAGCCGAGTGGAAGTGAACCCAAAATACCAGGCAAATGAGATGAGCATGATGCAACTGTGCTCAATTATCTCTTCGCAGTAATGAAAATGGATATTCGGATTCATCGCGGCCGCCTAGATATTGAAATGAACCTATGGGATATATAGAAAACCTCAATTACGATAATTATCATGGTAGTCATCTTTCTTTTAAATCGACGCATTAATTTTGTATTGCTTTCATAATTATGCAGCCTACACGATAATACGGTAAATAAAGTCCGGGCGAGCGGAAAAGAGACAGAAGGGCTGTTTCTCTCTTAGTCGCACACCACTTGCCTTTGCCGTCGCGCACAAAGCGGTAAGAATCGAAATGAAAAGGGGAGCCGCTAAGTGTGCCGACCCCGACTACGGTCGTTGTCAGACCTGTATGTGAGACCGTGAACCTGGACAACGATATCAACAACTGTGGGAGTAGAGAGCCACCGGTCATCATCATCACCGCACCGAACCTCTAGAAGCCACTTACAGTCAAGCATTATCTAGCGGATATTACAAAATCCATAATAGTGTTTAAAACGTACATACTATTACCGCCAACGATGCTTTAGCGATAATCCGTCATACCAATGGCAGAAACGGTCGCTTTTATCACGTGTATGGGTTAGATTATCTCGAATAAAATTTCAATATGTTTATATTAAATTGCAAAAATTATAACTATTAATATCATTAACTGGCTTAGAAATATTTTTCAACAATATTATGAGTTGCAAATTTCCCAATATTCATTTACGTTTACATGAAATTTTACTTGCAAGAGGCTGTCATCCTGCTAAAGACTCATTGGATTTTCATCCTCACTCTTGCAGCGATTGAACGGTTCAGAAACTCCTTAAGGAGGTTGCTCAGCTATCGCGAAATAGTAAGAATTTGCTGAAATTTATTGCGGGTATTTGCGAACAGGTGTTACGACACCGTGTAAAATTTTAAGGACATCATCTGCGTGATTGTTCAGCAATTAATTATTGAAGTTGGGTTCTCATACACGGGCGACATAGCAAAAGCTTCATGACAACTCTAATCCGACTATCGCAAAATAATAATGATAGTAAGAATTGAATGGAAATAGGCGGACAAAATTCTTGAGATTGTTATGAATAATTTCAACGAAGAGTACAGCGTTTTGTCTGCCTCGTTATCGAGATATTCGTGAAATAAAACAGGAAATTTCAGCTGATTCGCGTAAAGCGATAAAGCGCCCTACGGCACGTGGCAACGCCACTGTCAAATCGGCCATTTTGAGTAGGCTGAAATTTGAAACGCACAAACTATTCCTTCCTTGCTATAAATTTCTTACCGCAGTTTCATAAAGAGTATTTAAGGTATTCCTTTCGCGGAGGGCCGTATTTTGTGGGGGTATAAGCAGGGCCTAGTGAATCGTCGGTAAATTACTATTGCGCTCAATAAAAAAAAATAAGTTACAATGAATTATTATACACAATGATAAACTAGAATAAAAAATGTCGCGCATATTTTGTCGATTGAGACATTTTTACATTGATTTGAAATGTCACGGCTACGAAAATTCTTCTGCTAGTCGCATATTTCCAACTTTAAGCATTAATATTTTCTTTAAACGTTCGGTGACCGTCGGTTTTATTGTCGTTACGGAATCTTTAGACTTTTTACACCTGTGAGCAGTTTATATAAGGCATCCAGAGTTATTTAGTGTATGAATTATTAGATAGAAATGTGGCCAGCGTGACATCTCCGTAAAGCGCCGTATAAATGAGACGATTTTTAAGGTCGTAATTTTTCATTAAAGGTTCGGTAACTCGGCTTGAAATTCTACTAGTATACTGGGATGTACTTTTACTTCATTATAGACGAAAATCAGTTAATTGTAAAATATTTGGGTTCGTGAAAGGAATACCTTAAGTATTTTGAATAATTCTTTACAGAAGTTGCAGTGCATGTGTTTCGACATAACCTTCAAATCAATTACGCGTCGTCCATGGAGCCTAGATACCAGGAGGTTCAGCGGCAATGCAAAGGCGCTGAAAAAAGCGTCCCCGAAAATGTCCCGAAGTGATGTCGCTGGGGTGCAGCGCGACCGACATATATAGTAATATATTGGTCAACGAGGTGGAAGTGATCGGATGAGTTTCTAACCTCACGACAGATCGTTCGTGACATCAAACGTCGAAATATCCGCCGATTCATAATTTCCTCATGACGGTTCGGAAAAAAACGCAAAAGCGAGAAAAGATCTCAAGCTCAAACTCAAAATGGCGGCAATACAGTCCATCTAGAAAAACGTGTTTTTTTTACATATAGCTTCACGGGAGAACGGTTTTATCGTAAAATATAAGACCTGAAACAAAAACCAAAAAAAATGATATTATATATTATTAGCTATGAGACTACCTAGAAATTTGCTTGTAATTTTTTTTAAATAGCGCACTTTGAAGGAAATAAATCGATTTTTTGCCAAAAAAAAAACAGTAAATTGTTTATAAAAAGAAGTTTATATTTAATCAAAAAACGGATAAGTACTCCCACAAAGAATATAATTGTGAAGCTGCTGTCAAAATTTCAACCTCGAAATCGATGCATGCAAAGGTGGTCGAGTAATCCGTCTTCCGAGATCGAAAAAAGTGGTTTCGAGAAAAACGCGTTTAAAGTTGTACGAGCAACTCAGCGCGCGCTCCAAGGCGCTGCGGCCAAAGCGATAATTGAACCTTTAAGGTCGTCGCTCACTTATCAACCCGGCACCTGATCAGCACCGCCTCGCCTCGAGCGGTTGTCATTTCTTAGATGGGCTTTCCATACATATGCGCTCATTTGTCAACTCTTGCGAGCGAGCCGATCCGGTGATGCTACGGAGTTGACAAGTGAGTGCATATGTATGGAAAGTCCATATAAGAAATGACAGCCGCTCGAGGCGAGGCGGTGCTGATCAGGTGACGGGTTGATAAGTGAGCGACGACCTTTAAATAAAAAAAATTGCTACAGGACCAATTCCGTATTGTTTTTATGACACCAAAGTATTGTTAGGAAAGAAAACGTCTTTCCAAAATCCTAGAGTGGGGTTATCCCTTAACACTAATGAGGGTTAGGTACATCATCTGTGATCTGTCTTAGATCACACCCATGTTTAGCGTATATCTATATACATATAGGTTGCGGAGCACCCCAGCGCCATCATTTCTTGTTCTCGTTTTGGGGACGAGTTGAAAGGCCTCGCTGAACCTCCTGGTATCTAGGCTCCATGGCGTCGTCCCTCGACTGCGCATTCATTTTCCCCCTCAACTACTTTTTTTCGTCGCTTTCCAGGTTGTACTTGCTCCAACCATCGATTCGGCTGTTTTGCGGTTTGCATTTTTCCCTTCCATCATGTCATTTTCGCCGAACAAAAGAAAACGGAATTCTCGAAGGATGTTTTTGACAGCTACGCGCTCACGATGTGACGTTCGTGTCTGAGCTCTGTGATCCCAGTTACTGAGAACTAAATTGCGCGTTTGCCACATCTTAACTTGGTTCATAACTTATTCGCGATGCCAATAAACAAAAAAAAATTAATAACATTTCTAAACAGTCGATTTTATGCATTCCACATATTTATAAGTTAAAATTTATTTGTTTTACGTAACCGAAAATTTGATTATTCGGAATTGGCAGCCGTTCCAGGCTGCCCGTGTTTAAGCATATGCGTTCCCCTCTTGCCGCCTGCCCCGCAAAGACCCTGAGCAGCCTCCTTAAGGTAAAGTGACGGAAATAACACGTAACATATGAACGCGGGGGAGGTAGGTGAAAATCCGTTGACCACTTTTTCCCCCAGACGACTGAGGTTTCGGAAAAAAGAATTATTTCATTTTCCATTATAACAGAGACTCTTCTTTTACATTTGACTCACCGGATAGCAATGAAAGTATAAGACGATCCTTCTCATCAATCTCAGCAATCTCCGACTGGACTGTTTCTTCGACGACCGCTTTGAGCCAATTGCCGAAGGCATCTCGTCTCACCATTACCGTCTCGTGTCTCTCCTTGTCTGTAAATTATCAACAAAAACCATTGACAAAAAAACTCTCCGAGCTCAGTTAAAGGACCGAAAAGTTTGCAAAAAAGCTCTGATAAGAAAAAACATAAGGGGGAGGGCGTATCACGGTTTTGCCGAAAACGTTTTCCGGGAATAATTTAGTAAAATATCAATTTTTAGCAAGTGGGGTCGGAATTTTTGCAATCATCGATCTATTTTACATCGGATATAGACTTTCGAGGTACCAAAATTGATAATTTTTATTTTACACAACATTCGGCCGGTTTCGCACAAACGCCAGAATCACCGTGTTTTAATTGGCCATATCGTAGCTGCTAATAAATCATTCCGGATTAATAACCCCATGTTCGAAATGAACTTTGACAGACATAAAATTCTGTCGGCCAATTTTGGTCTGTTGAAACGCGAAAATTTGCATTGTCGGAAGTAGGGGTAGCCGATTTTGCGAATTTTTAATCGGGCATATTTTAGCCGCCAATTAATTTATTAGCGTTTATGACCTCGGTTCGTAAACGGATTTTGACAGACTTAGAGAGTTAGTTGAAATTCTGAATTACCTGCATCTGATTGTACATCGGGAAGATTCCCCCATAGAGCAACGCACAGTCTCCACACGTCTCTAGCGTAAAAAGCGAGACGATCGCGATCGGTATAGTCCGCGAGTTTCTCTGCCTCTGCACAATGCGCGTGTAAAGCATCCAACGCAGCCTCGCCCGTCGATGCACCGATCATTGGGCAATCACCTTCTTGACCCATGATGCAGTGATTCAATTGAATTCGAAGATGACCCTCGATACTCTCCTTCATTAAATTAGTAAAGGCAAAAATAGTAGCGTACGGCAGAAAGTATTGGAATGTAATACTAATGTTGTCCCGGGTACCCTGCATACGCTTGCAAAATTCCGAATACATTCACCGTCCCGTTATCGAGATATTTGCTCTTTGAATTGGCATTTATAACACACGCTGCATAAAGCAAGACCCGGACAACATCATATTTCTGTTCATGATGAAAAAATTACGCGACAGAAGCTGATAAAAACAGTGGAATGATAGACGGATGCTTCACGATTATTATTTTTTAAATTGATCAATTTTAATCATACAGTTTTCAATCTATGAGTGGCCAAAGTATGAAATACATAATGAAACGCGCGCTGTTAAGAGATTTGATTCCATCGATTAGGCAACGCTGCAAACTATGCCAGTTTCATAGACTGCTTTTTTAAAACATTAATCTTTACGAATCATTCCTTAACGCGCAGCTGATTTTCCATTTTATAAAAAAATTGATTTGTACACTGCACGCATTGCAAGAACTGCACTGTCAACAACGGTGATAAGTATGGTTAGGGTACGGAATTGATTGTGCTCGCTAGCGACGTTGCCACATGTACAGACCGTATGTTCGGATAATAGTATGCGAGCATGCGTATACACAAACTTTCTAAATGTTGGCATATGCCCGGGCAAGCCCTGCTCAAAGTGTTGTTACCACAGATAAGACCGCTTTAAACAGCCGCTTTAAAACTTGTCAAATAATTTACTTTGTCATTTTTCAACTTTTACATAGTAAGATATTCTAAGTTTGTAGTTTGAAATTCATTACTTTTTCAAAATGATTGCTCATTTAAAAACTTGAATGTATATTTTCTTTTGAATGGGAAAGTCCCGCATGTTCTACCTTAATTAAGAAATGAAACTTTCAAACTTTCAGACTCTTTTCGCCTCCGTGGGAATACATAAATAGGGTGAACCGTTTATCTTGGTACATCGGAATATTTCAAGAACAGCGAAGTACATTGAAAAAAAAAACCCGACAAGCGTATCGAGTAAATTGAAATTAGTAAAATGGCAACATTTTTTTTCTTTCGTTTTATGTTTTTAAGGTGATTTCAAGGTCGCCGGAAAATAAATAGAAACATATATTTTTCTATAGTTGCATCTAATTCGACGTAACAAAAACATGTTACTTTTGTTCAAATTTTCTCTTCCATTATCCTCGCCATTATCTTCGGACATTTCTCAATTATTTTTTAGCACTGGGCCCTGCCATTCGAAATGCTTGTCTCCGTATCCGCAAAGACTCTGTGTAAAGTTAATCAATTATTTATTCACCGTATTCATTTATTTTTGGAAGTGCAAAGGCCATCATTTTCATCTTTTGTAATTTCTTTAAGAAAAATAGTCGCCATATAAAAAATGTTTCAGACAATACTAACCTGTTTTTTTACGTAGAACAAGATGACGGTATAAAGAATATGTTTCCGTTTTGAAAAGTTGACCTTGAAATCACCATGAAAACGTGTACTAACTGAAAATGTTGTGTTGTCATTTTACACCTCGTTTGAATCTAGTCGATAGGCGTCTCAGGATTTCTCGATTTACTTCGCTGATCTCGAGTTTCTTACCGATCCCTCAAGATGAATGGGACACCGTGGATATATTGAAAGGGAAGGCTTCATCCACTTACTCTGAACATGTCAACGTGATCGACATCAGCCCCGGCACCGCCCAGTATTCGAAGACGCTGAACGATGCTCATCGAGGTTGTGTCATCCAACAAGCGGCCCGAGACGTAAGTTTCGATCTGGCTGAAGGTATTGTGAAGCGGCACAACAGCCGCTTGCTCTTGACTACTCAATGAAACGAGAGTCAATCCTGGGCCCCAGCTGGGCCGAAAAGTTCTTCCCATTTGTATGCCAATGTCGGCGATACTCTGAAATTTGAGTCTACTGCAGATCGATTGCTTGAGCGGTATAACTTCACCCCGAAACTTCAAGACCACGGTAGCCGGCTGGACAATCGGAGGTGGAAAGGCTTTCAACGATTTCGCCAATTTGTCTGACTTTGCTTTAACTGGTTGCCATGCTGTTTTGACTTCTAAAACGTGAAAGAAAATGTTGTAACGAGTATCACGAATCAGGTAGAAAATCGATGTCACGAGGGTTGGTTGCAATATAATTTGTAATCGGTAAGTGATTTTGAAATGTACAGCAATTCGTCAGGAATGACTCATTTCGGCAATAAAGCGAGATCGTGGAATTCGTGGATCTTCGAATAACTGGAAGCTTTCGAACACTAAGAAATGTTGCGGTCAGGGTTCATAGGCATGACTTTTATTTTACATCTGTATTGTTGAATAAATAGACTAATGTAAGAAACATTTTCAAATATCTGTGTTGTTGAACAAAGTAGAGTAATTTAGAAGTAATTACATATTTGTATTGTTGAACACTGTAGAGTAATTTAGAAGTAATTTCATATCTGTGTTGTTGAACGAAGTAGCGTAATTTAGAAGTAATGTTATATCTGTATTTTTGAACAAACGACTAATTTAGAAGTAATTTAGAACAAATATTGATTGCAATAACTCGACAAATTGCATTCATTAAATCTATCCCTTTTCCAAAATATTTCCCTTCCACGGAGTAAAAGTTATTTTTCAAGCGTATACTAATCTAGAACAGAATTGTGGAAAATAATTTCGCTTAGATTGTAAAAGTTGAAAGTTTCTGGTAGTCCAGGTATTTCCAGAAAACATAAACTGTATTTTCTTTGCATCCCGTTGCCATTAATTTTTGTGGTGGATCGTTGCTAACGTTTCATAAAATTCGAAATTCCTCCGCTCGTACCTTTGCCATCATAGATCGAATCATCAGGCGAGGCGAATGGCAATTGGTTGTGAAGAGTCAGATTCGAGCGCAACGATGGAAAATATGAGGTGGATTTACCATCATCCGTTTCCCGAAAGTCCAAATGAACGTTCAAAGACGGACGTTGTATGCTCTCGGCCATAGGTACTGAAAAAAAAAACAACTCGTGTGGTCAGAAAAGTGCCCCTGAGGAGAAAGAAACAAAGGTCGTGTCGCGCATGTACCGTCATTGTAATCTTCGTTGTCGAAGAAAGTGGCTTTCATCAGTTGAAGCTTGTGACTATCGGTACCAACGATCCTAGCGTGTATCGACGTTGGACTCAACGCGGATTGTTGTGTCTCGCAACTGTAATCCCCTGGAAAATGTAACGAATCGCCTGCGTGAAAAATACCATAAGATTGACAAATCTGCGAGACGAAGCGCGCAATATTCACTCAAAGAATTTTCGCCAATCGTAATTCCTGGCGTCTCGACACGTTTACTCAACGAAATATAGTTACTCACTGATTGGCAGAGTTCTATCCAACTCGATTTCACCACTGCGATGATAACTGGCCGTCTTGTCCAAATCATTGGCCGAGCCATTCATCTTTCCAGTTAGACCGTTCGATAACTGTAAGGTACAGTGAATTGCGATAAATGATTTCTCTTTTTTCAGATACGCGGATGATAGGAAACATCGATTATACTACATTATCGCGTTGTATCCTCAATTAACGTACCTCTTTATCAATTTTGAGTTCGTCTGCCGGAATCTGCGGTGGCTCGACGGCTCCCGGCGGTTTGAGTTGGCCAGCTTCAGCGCCCTTCATTTTCTTCATACCCGGATCCAGAGGAACGTCGTTATCGTCATCGTCGGAGTCGCTCAAGCCGTATTTGGAGAAGTGATCGACCTGAAATTCCACCGTTTATTGCCTTAGCGTAGAAATTCCATCACTTATGCAGACCTTTTCAATTCAAATGTCTTTGCATTTTCCAGAATTTTTACACGTTCAGATCTTAACAATTGAGCCGCCTTATTCGTGGCTCAAGGAAATGTAACAGTTGAAGAGAGAGAATTAAAAAAAAGCCGAACCTTGAACACCCAGGAGCCAGTTTCCGGACGATACTCGAGAAAACGAGTGTCGTGTTTTGCCGAAACCTTTCGCAGCTTTTCTTCGTAATTCATCGCAGTGAGGCGGTAGGGATCGGTGATGGGCGCGTGAAGGAATTTGTCGTGCGGCCACACGTGTTCAAGAGTCACTTGGGCACGACGATTCAGCCCTCGACCAACGGGTGGTTTCTTGTCATCGTCGGGGTAAATTATGACTTCCTTGTGACGAAAGTGTACTGCGCGAGGGGGGACCATAATGGCACAGATTACTAGTCATTATATTTTAATTAATCATTACGAGGTCTCAAGTTAAATATGGAGTAAAAACATTTTGCGACAATTCCGAAGATTGAATGAGTCAAGACGATTTTTGTAAAGTGTCAAATCGTCCATAGAGCCACGACGAACGTTTTTTGCATTTCGATTGAAACTAGCTTATGAAACGGTGTAAATTTTATCTCAAAATCTCTAATTCACTTCAAAGTTGGACAGAATTTTAGTATTGCATTAAAACAGTTTATAACATTTCCTATCGTATCACCAGATGATTTTTTCATATGGTATTCCAATTTTTAATAATACATTATCAAGGCTACTGTGAAATAGAAATCAATAGTCGCTTGAGGCAACTCAAATTAAAGAGGAAGGTTCAACATACGGTAAAGGAATCGCAGATTGAAGGTAAACTTATGATTACAACGATATAACTGCTAATAAAACTTCAAACGCGTTTTTTTTCAACACTATGTTTTTCTAAATGTCGTACCCGATTTCTCGACATCTATTGATCGGAATGACTTGAAATTTAATACACTTATTAGGTGTAATAGTAGTTTATTCTCGGCCGAAGTTTTTCTTCTTCACATTTTTTTATTAGTTATTACCACTAATTATGTCATTGTTCCTCAAAAAGCCGCAAAAATTCAAATATTTGTTTTTCACGATTGAAACACGTTAAAAAAGAAAAGCTCGGTCAAGTCTTAGCCAATTCTATATATATATATATATATAAATGGATGTTGGTATATATGTTTAAGATTTATAGACTCCGACGTCGTCTTTTGAACGATCACCATGAAAATTGGCAAATATGAGTGTTCTTTATGGAGAAGGTGCCATCCATGTTGTCTGTATGGATGGCACCATGGTGTCTGTAACTCGGCACTAGAAGGCGCTGCAGCGCATGAACTTCTACACCATTCAACGATCGGCTGGAGAAAGAGAGACGCACACAATCTCGGAAATTAAAATGATTATTTCTACTAAATAGCGATTCGAGAAGCGAGAGAGCGATGCAATAACCCTTGAACTGTATAAATCTATTTTTGAACAATAATTTCGCCATATTTTGAACAAATATGGCGAATACATTAGATCCGTGGATCTAAATCTAAAAGGTGGATCAGTGTTGAAATTTCGAGAATTTTTAGAAATGAAAAAGAGCAACAAGATTGCGGAAACTGCCCGGAATGACGAGTCCAGTCACGAACCGGCGGGCCGGAAAAATGACTCTGGTCCTACTGGACAAATCAAACGACGAGGTATCAGGAGAAACGGCATCCGCCTCGAGGGAGCCCTTGCACAAATAATCAGGAGTAAATACTTCTAAGGTGTACGGACGAAAACATCAGGCGCCGTACATAGTGCACATCCGCCTGATGACGAGCGACAAGACCGTCAAGCCTCAATCGATTCTGCACATATCAAGCAAGTTCGATAGAGCATCGGTCAAATATAATAGCATCGAGGGATATTGTAGAAATGAATGGATTTTGTGTTTCTCGTCTAGAGACGAAGCCAACGAGTCAGTATCGAACGAATACCTGCAGGAATAAAACCCCAAGGCATAATCCAAGGATATGCATTCGGCCGGAAACGGAAAATCTGGGACGTCCGATGTGACATATCCTTGGAGGGAATGCGAAAAGCCATCACGGAAGGAAGCCAGGGTACAAAAGTAGGCAATCTGTTTCGAGTGAAGAGACGAGAGATAGGCGCTCGGTATGGTCCAAGTGTGAGACTATTTGCGTCGAATTCATAGGTCAGAAGCTTCCAAGCTTTCGGTATATTTGGAGGGCACGCGCACGGGCACAAGTCGCCCCATACGTTGAGCCCGTCAGAATTTGTTACGGATGTGGGGAACACGGCCATATTCTTAAGAACTGTCAGAAAAGAGGACGCTGAGTTGCATCATGGAGCGTCATCTGGAAGCGGGGGGCCGGTGCGACCATTCAGTGAAATGTATAAATTGTCAGAGAGATCACAGAACCCTCGACCGAAACTGCCCATATTTTCGCAAAGCGAATGAAATCAACAAAATTATGGCTTACGGTAATTTACGCTACGTATTGGCCCGAAGAACCTTCAAGAACAACGTGGCGCAATGTCAAACACCGACGAAAACCATCGTCAACTTTCCGCCTCTCCCTCATGGGCCGGATGTGCTTTCGTACAGACATCAGCTTACAAAAGACAATGATATGCCCCTGGGAGAACACGACAAGACGAAATCTTGGAGTTAAATCGCGTCATCTAGGCACCAGAGGTCCCCGACTACAGGACACCCAATTGCTGAAAGCCTCGGCCAACTACTCCAAGTAGAGGCGGAAAAAGGGGACCAAATACCGCACGGCAGTTTCGAAAATTTTAAGAAGCTTTCCCAGGTTTTTCTGTCTGCCCCGAACATCGCACTTCTGCTGGAACGCATTTGAAAGACGATAAAACTTCACCTTCGTATGGAAAATGGATAGAGTCGCATCAACAATCTGAATTTGCTAATGGAACGTTAAGAGTATCAGACTTACGTTACCTGAACGACAGTATAATTCTACTAATTGTGATATTTTTGTTTTATCAGAGATGTGGCTTAAGCCAGATGACCCATTGCATTTGTGAGGATTCGACGTCACACTTGGTGGGGCGCGGATCCATTGTTGCTTGTGAGAGTATATATCGCTTTAGTGAGATCAAGAATCGAATACGGCAGTTTTCTGTTCCACCGATTGTCTAAAGAACAAACGCTAAAGCTTGAGAGAATCCAAACAAAGGCTTTGCGTTTGGCGATGGGATATAGAGTTTCAACGCCGACGAATGTTACCTTGGCGGAGGCCAAAATTCCACCTCTGGCCCGGCGCATCAAATATCTGGGCAGGAACTATGTAACGCGGGCTCTGTCTAATTCCACACACCAATTACACTCCACCTTGCAAGAAATGCTAGATCTAGAGGACGAGCCGACAATCGTTAACAAAGAGGGGAATATTCCACTAGTCGACTGTTACAGGGAGTTTACAGGCAAAGCCCACCTTCTTACCACTTCGTGTTAACCGCTATGCTATAACTATCATTACAAGTCTATTCTATTTCGTCCATATGTCTCGTTTGAAAAAGGGGAAAAATCATACAAAATGGGAAAAGGGGAAAAAATCATACAAAATGCTTCCGCCTGCAATGGGACATTCAATCGTATCTTTAATGATAGTATACAAAGCTCTGTCTATTTTTTCACAGACGGCTCTAAGTTGCCCGGGGATGCGTACGTCGGTCTTTCGGTTGTAAATACGAATAGTAATACCTACACCTTCCGGTCTGCGGGTTTCTCCTCAATGTTTACAGCGAAGGCTACGGCAATTATCGAATCTCTAAGAATGATAGCTACCTCAGAAGATAGGTATTTCACAATATTTTTAGACTCAAAGAGTGTCCTTATGGCAATAAAATCGCTCCCTAACAATCAGGAAAAATCATATTTGGTTAATCATATCAGAGACCAAATCAAAACTATGGCTGAAGCGGAGAAAATAGTTAGACTGTTCTGGATCCTAGCTCACAAGGAGATTGCGGACAACGAATCAGCGGACGAGGCTGCCAAGGCGGCTCGTTGCTCTGGTCAAGACACACAGCTAGGCGTTCCAATGTTAGACATTCAAAACGACTGTAAAAACTTACTAAAAGCGGAGTTTTACGAGGCAGAGTGTCAACTCTGCACCGTGCAAGTTGCCACTGTGTCAAGTCGCCAGTTCAACTCGCCACTGTGTCAAGTCGCCAGTTGAACTCGCCGTCTGTTCAACTTGCCAAAGCGGGCAACTCTACACAGACCCAAGTGGACACCGTAGCAGCCCGCCATTTCCCCGACGCTCGCGTAACCCCACTCTTTAGATTCCGGCCGGGCATTTTTTGCTACCGTGTCAACTCGCACCGTGTCTCAACTCACCACGCGTAGCGTGCTCAACTTACATTTCCTAGCGGCTGTACTTTTTTCGAATCACCCATACACGGGAACGAGAAATATACAAGCAAAATGTTTTCACATGTACCGACTACCCGCTCTGTCAGTTCTCTAGTTTATCGACTGATTTTGAATGGAAATTTCACGAGCGGCATTTTGTTATAGCTTTATTCTTTAATAATGCCACGTACATAGATGTAGTCTCCTAAAATTTTAATTCTTCCATAATTCGCGGAAAAAAGCGTCATTTTTTAGTACTTGAGAATAACGATAAGCAATACTAACAGAACTGAAAACTCATATAATAATCGTGTGAAAGAAAAACTGGTGGCCTCGTACAGTTGGACAGATTTTGGTTGCCGTTGAATATAGGATTATGTTCTTCAAGAGGATGTTTAATTTCGTTCTGAATTTCATTTCGTGTGGCTCTTGATTTATTCTTAAAAATCATTGTGCAAAGTCTATATTTTATAGTCAACTTTTTAATCATCAAAAATATCGATGAAAAAGTCATATGCATTTACAAGAAATTAATATCATGAAACGATTCCTTTCATTACAGATTGAAACGTCCACATTATCATTATCCCTGATGTTCAAATACTTAATGCCAAAGAACAGTGCAAGTCGGATATATTTATTTTTCATTAATTTGTGATATATCGTCTACTATATATGAAAAAATTGAATCATCGTATAACATGAATACGCAGTGTTGAAAAGCGCAGAATCATTGGGGGGGGGGGGGGGGGGGGGTAAGGATAATTTGCTATAAAATGCATATTTTCGATATTTTTTGTTGACGACACTGTTTATATATATTTATTTATATAATTAGTATAAAATAAAAGGACATTTGAAGAATATCCTGTGAAATTTTCGTTAATAATTGTGCAGAAATGAGCCAGTGAAGGCAAATCTTCTAGGACACCACAAAAAAAATTTACATTGCGGTGAACTGCATAACTGACCACTGGATCATCCGAAAAAAAATCCAAGAAGATTGTATTAGTTAATAAGTTTCTTGAGGTAACGCTGTCGAGTTTTTATTTTTTTTTGTTTTCAATTTTTAGTCACACCTAGAAGATAAAATAGCGATTTTTCATTTCAAAAATTGGAACCCTTATTATTGCAAAATGAATTAAAATGATGACAAAAACTCGACAGCGTTAAAAACAAGAAACTTATTAACTAATACAATCTTCTTGGATTTTTTTCGGATGATCCAGTGGTGAGTTATGCAGTTCACCGCAATGTAATTTTTTTTGTGGTGTCTGAGAAGATTTGCTGTCACTGGCTCATTTCTGCACAATTATTAACGAAAATTTCACAGAATATCCTTCAAATGTCCTTTTATTTTATACTAATTATATAAATAAATATATATAAACAGTGTCGTCAACAAAAAATATCGAAAATATGCTTTTTTTATAGCAAATTATCCTTACCCCCCCCCCCCCTCCCAATGATTCTGCGCTTTTCAACACTGCGTATTCATGTTATACGATGATTCAATTTTTTCATATATAGTAGACAATATGTCACACATTAATGAAAAATAAATATATCCGACATGCACTCTTCTTTGGCATTAAGTATTTGAACAACATGGATAATAATAATAATGTTCACGTTTTAATCTGTAATGAAAGGAATCGTTTCATATTAATTTCTTGTAAATGCATATGATTTTTTCATCGATATTTTTGATGATTAAAAAGTTGACTATAAAATGTAGACTTTGCACAATGATTTTTAAGAATAAATCAAGAGCCATACGAAATGAAATTCAGAACAAAATTAAACATCCTCTTGAAGAGCATAATCCTATATTCAACGGCAACGAAAATCTGTCCAACTGTACGAGGCCACCAGTTTTTCTTTCACACGATTATTATATCAGTTTTCAGTTTTCAGTTTTCTTAGTATTGCTTATCGTTATTCTCAAGTACTCAAAAATGACGCTTTTTTCCGCGAATTATGGAAGAATCAAAATTTTAGGAGACGACATATATGTTCGTGGCATTATTAAAGAATAAAGCTATAACAAAATGCCGCTCGTGAAATTTCCATTCAAGATCAGTCGATAAACTAGAGAACTGACAGAGCGGGTAGTCGGTACATGTGAAAACATTTTGCCTGTATATTTCTCGTTCCCGGGTATGGGTGATTCGAAAAAAGTACAGCCGCTAGGAAATGTCAGCTGAACACGCTACGCGTGGCGGGTTGAGACACGCTGCGAGTTCACACGGTAGCAAAGAAATGCCCGGCCCGAATCTGAAGATTGGGGATACGCGAGCGTCGGGGAAATGGCGGGCTGCTACGGTGTCCATTTGGGTCTGTGTAGAGAACTGGCGACTTGCACTGGAGTGGTGCGTCAGATTGTGTCAAGAAAAGGGTACTGAGTACTGCTAGAGGTATTATGAAACAAAAAAAAACAGTCATGGTTCCACTCTTGGGACTTGAATAGGAGATCAATTGTATCCATTAACCGCCTACCAAGCAACCATTATTCCCTGAGATCGAGTTTGAAACGTTTCAATATTGTGCCATCAGCGTTCTGCCCATGTGGGATAGCATATGAAACAGCAAATCACGTCTTCTGGCAATGTGCACGATTTAACCAGGAGAAATTGTATCTCAAGTCGCAATTACAAAAATATCACGGTATGTCTCCGAACCGAGTCGAATCCTTTCTGAGTGCTATGAACTTTACGTCAATAAAAACTATCGGAAAATGTATTAACAAGTTGAATATCGGCATTTAAACAGAATGTGCCTTCATCTGTTTATTGCTAAGAAAAAATGTTCATACTTGGATTGATAATTACGGCAAGTAACCGGCTGTGGCTTAGGGATATCTCCCATATTGATAAATGTGAGTCCGGTATTTAGGCTAACAGCTATCTTATTTTTTGTTTAATTTTATTTCATTTTATTTGAAGGAAAAGAAAAAATCTATTGATAATTTTTGTTTTTCCGTTGTGTAACTATGAAAAGGTTATAATCGTGATACTGCGTTGGCTCGAACTCAATGTTGGACTGAAGTTAAGATCCTACTGCGATAACAAAAATTATACCTAGGTTAAGTAAGCTGCGGGTAAGGTAGAGCTCTTTATATTAGTCGATAAGCTCGGGACCAGCGCGTAGGTTAAACGGTTAGATGGGATATTGTATCCCAAAGCCTTCTCTTATATACATTTTGTAATGTCAAATTAAAAAAAAAACACCGTTCAACCGATCGCCATGAAAATTGGTATAGGTATTGGAGTATGGAGAATATTTTTGATTATAGATTCATTAGTTATCTTATATAAAAATGGATGTTGATATATATGTTTGAGATTTATAGAATCCGACACCGTTTCACCGATCACTATGAAAGTTGGCACATATAAGTGTTTTTTTCACGAGAAGACTTTCATGCTATCCATTTTGTTGTAACTCGCCAATAGATGGCGCTGAAGCGCATAACATTTCACACTGTTCAACCGATCGCCATGGAAATGGGTATACATAGGTATTTGAGGTATTAGTTAGTAGTATATAAAAGGCAAAGTCCTGACTGACTCATCATCGCCCAGCCTATGACGCTAAATGTAGAAACGTGGAATTTGGAGGCTATGTTGGTTTTGTTATGTAGGCACCATTTAAGGAGGGTTTTTCCGAAATTCAACCCTTAAGACGGAATGACACCTCATCGCGGTCGGTATGGTAGAACAATTATGGATACCCAAAAATCTCTGAAACGGCTCTTCAGATCCTGTCGAGATTTTGCCAAACGACGTCAAATAGATAGACGAACAGCTGTCTGCCCCCCCTCCCAAATGTTCTGAATTTAATTTGAAAGAAAAAAAAAAGAAAAAAAAACGTAGATTGGCTTATCATACAGCAATCTACGTTCTTTTCTTAAATTCAGAAAATTTGAGGGGCAGATAGCTGTTCGTCTATCTATTTGACGTCGTTTGGCAAAGTTTCGACGGAATCTGAAGAGCCGTTTCCGAAATTTTTGGGTACCTATAATTGTTCTACCATACCGACCGCGATGAGGTGTCATTCCGTCTTAAGGGGAGAAAAAGGGGTGCAAATTTTTCATGGAAATTTTAACAAATCTAGCCGGTTTTACTTGAAATTTGGTATTCGTGCTTCTTGACACACTTAATAAAACATGTATTCCAGCGTTTCCAGAAATTCACCTCCTAAGGGGAGAAAGGGGGTGGCAAAGTTTGTACGGAAAAAAAATCGGGTCAATTTTACTTGAAACTTTGTATAACTACTTCTAGACGCAATTAATGAAATTTCGGCGTTTTTGGAAATTCAATAATTATGGGGAAAAAGAGATGGCAATGTTTGTATGGTAAAAGAAATATCAGGTCAGATTTATTAGAAACTTAGTATAAATGCTTTCCAACACAATTCCACGTGTTCCTCAAAGAAACATTTCAAGAAGACATTTCATTAAGGAGCATTCAATACAAGGCTACGCGAGCGAATCTGCGGGCGCAAACCTAGTATTGTCTAATTTATGAAAAAAAAAAAAAAATAACTTTTTTTTCGTTTCAGATGATCCGGGTGGCCAAAATCAAGTACACCGTTGAGCCCCTCACGCTTAAAGGTCTTTCGGAGATTATTTATAATTTCTTTGATTATCAATATTTTTTATGAACTACGGTACGTAATTTTTTAATACACATAAAAATAGATGCCCAAACAATTTTTCAATTATCTTATTCCTGTAAGTTAAAAAGGAATATAACTCCGATTTTCGTCACAGTGGCCTAAGCCCTTAAAGTTGTTCTTTTTCGTCGTAAATCGAACTTTTTTTTACAGTGTGCCATTTTTGTAATGTACAAAATTTCGGAACAGTATCGGGCAATACCAAAGTTTAATTATTATACTTCAATTATTGAAAAAAAATTATCTTAGTTTACCCTGATTGCCTAGTTGCCTCCTACACCGATTGGCCATGCAGCAACGCCGACACTTTGTTTGAATACCAATAACCTCAGCGTGTATCAATATTTTTCAAAAAAAAAACTTAAACTTGGCACGACTATGTATTAAAACCAAACATACCCACGGGGTGTTGAACATTGGTTCAGTGTAACTTACCGATCTCGTCGAGGTTCAATCCATAGATATCGAACGATTCTGGAAAATAAACGTTTCCATATCCCTTGCGGCCAATCGTGAAGTTCGGAACGATGCAAGTTTCACCCTCAACGTAATCTTCGAGCTGTTCGTAGGAAGGGATTGTGTAGTAGCCGACGCGTCGTAGTATCACTTTCGATTTGTTCGGTTCACAATCTTGCTGGAGCATCGAGAGTGGGCTTTCATTCAGATCGTTATTGGAATCTGGAATATATTTTTTTCTACATAACATTACGCAAATAGTACAATCTCAGTTGATATTAATGACGCGTCTCATAACTTCCCGTACACTCGTATTATGTTCGCTTATTACCATTGAAACCTCCGGACGTGTCAACCGCGCTCTTATCCGCACCTAGCGAGCAACCAAGGCTTACATTGGCGGATGAACTGTCGTTGTTCAACGATTGGGCGTGATTGTTTCCGTGGAATCGAAACTCCATCACTGTATTTTCCATAGCTTCCTCAGGGATGTCTATACTGCTCACGGACGCACTTTGTCCTTCGAACTCTTTTGCGATCAGCCGCTGTCTTAACCTGCGGTAAACGTAATACATGGGGATCAGAGAGAAGGAGTTTAAACTCGGAATTACAATGCATCCCCAAAATCGCGAAGATTGCGTCGATCCTGCTAGTTTCACCATCTCACTGCTAAGCGGCTACATCATTCCAGCGTTTCTCACAGGTTCGGTCGCAGGGGCATGCGTTCCAATATATAATAACCAGAGTTCCCCTAGATTCTAACACCCAGCGCGTCTAGGGCAGGGTGCAGTTTCACGGCCCTACTGATGAGTCTGCCACTGTACCCGAGACGAAACGCCAATGTCTTTTCGTGCCTCCTTCTATCTTACCGACCTTTCAGAACCTGAAGAAGCCGTGGACAACTACGGAGTAGAGAGCCACCGACCGAATTTCTACAAGATCAAGGGCGGCGCTGCCATCTATCGAATCGAATATGCTGTATACATTAAGTATATATGCACGCGCGCGCACACACACACACACACGCGCACACACACACACACGCACACATACACACACGCACGCGCACGCGCGCGCGCGCTCACACACACACACAACCGACACTGGTAGATGGACGGTTGGGGTTCGGTTCTGGCGGTACTTAAAGTTAAGCAGCATTGTGCGCGGCCAATACTCAGAGCGGTGACCGCTAAGCCGTGCACCGGCGGGCGTATCAACCAGCGAGCGGAAAGCCAATTCATCTGACATCTTGGTGTAGATACTTGAGTTAAAGTCTGTGCACCAGAGGATCAGAAGTATATAGGGCCGTCTATAAAGGTACGGATTTTCTACAGTTTCCCCGTACCCTCGGCAAATGCGGTATAGTGTAGCTTAAGATGGATGTGGATGCACCGGAATTTAGGTTAGATTAGCGAAGTACGAGTAGTGACGGGGAGTGATAGAAAGAGGTTAAATTGGGAAGCCTTAGACGTAAAAATCCGCAAGGGTATGAGTTGAAACTCAGGAATTCATTGAGAACTCAATACATTTTTTTAGAATCATATATATATATGCACAGTGTGGATCAGTAACTATTAACGCCTTGGATATCTTCGAAACTATAAGGTTCACAAACATACTTGCGGAAATCAAATTGCATAGTACGAAAGGGGCCATCCGATAGCGATAATAGTTTTTTTGCAGGTGGAGGAACTTCGGACATTTGATGGTCAACTCCATTTTAAAAAATGGATGGGTTTGTTTTTTTTCTGTACCATGAAAGACGAGCTTAAAACGAGTTCAACGACCTATAACATAAGGTCATTGAAGGTCATAGAATGCACAGAAAGGCGATAATACGTACAGTTTCGGTAGTAAATAAAAGCACTACGTTTATAGTAAGTGTCCGAAATGACGACCATCAATGTCAATGCATACGTTATTATGTACGTTTACACATTTCTTCGACGTTTGCTCGAAGAGCTGCCTTTACTTACACGACAAACCATTCAGTATCAATATGACGCATGTCCAGTACATTATTCATTGATTGCACGAAAGCCACTCAACGAAAAATTTCGAAATCGTTGGATTGGACGTGGCGGTCCAATTCTTGGGCAGATCGTTCCCCAGACCTAACACCTTTACACTTCTTTCTATGGGGAACATTGTAAGATAAAGTGTGCAAAGAAGTACCAACTACACTTGGCAACATGCAACAAAGAATTATTACAGCCTGTGCATCAATGAGTTCTGCCGCCGTAAAACTTGCAAGTCAATCAATCGAAAAAAGAATCTAATGTTGCATTGATACTGATGGTCGTCATTTTGAATACTTACTATAAACGTAGTAATTTTATTTACTACCGAAACTGTAAGTATTATCACCTTTCTGTACTTTCTATGACCTTCAATGACCTTATGTTATAGGTAGTTGAATTCGTTTTAAGCTTCTCTTTCATGATACAGAAAAAAAAACATACCGATCCATTTTGAAAAATGTAGTTGACCTTCAAATGTCCGAAGCACATGCACTTGCAAAAAAACTATTATCGCTATCAGATGGCTTCTTTCGTACTGTGCAATTTCGTTTCAGCAATTATTTCTGTGAACCTATATATGTATGTGTGAATATATATATATATATATATATATATATATATATATATATATATCTACACATACACTATATATATAGATATAGGACTATATATATATATATGGATCAATAACTATTAGTACCTTGGATATCTTCGCAACTATAAGGTTCACAGAAATATTTGTTGGAATGAAATTGCACAGTATGAAAGAGGCCATCCGATAGCGATAATAGTTTTTTTGCAGGTGGAGGTACTTTGGACATTTGAAGGTCAACTCAAGGTCAACTCAACACACACACACACACACACACACACACACACACACACACACACACACACACACACACACACACACACACGCACGCACGCACGCACGTACGCACGCACGCACGCACGCACGCACGCACGCACGCACACACACACACACACACACACAGCCATTCGCTGGTCAGTCCGAGAACAAGGGAGGCGAGCGATCAGAGCAAGAGTGGCAGACTGGCGGAAAGAAGAAAAGATCGCACAAGATATCCCAGACGCAGCCTCAGAAGAAGCCGCAGAAACCTCCCGAACGGTCGACTCTGCCCAACGCTCTTGTCATCCACAAAAAGGGTGACTTGAGCTATGCGGAGATCTTGAGTCGTATAAAGAAGGATCCGGCGTTCAAGGATGCAGGTGAATGCGTCCAAAAGGTGAGCAGAACGAATGCGGGAGATCTGCTGATCGTTCTGAATAAGGAGAGCTCAGCCAAAGCACCGGAATTGCGAAACCAATTCGAAAGTGTTCTTGGCGAATCGGCAACGGTGCAGAGTAAAGTCCAGGAAGTGGATCTGGAAGAGGACGCAACGAAGGAGGAGATATCGGCGGCCCTGCAGAAAGCCTTGAGACCGGACTATCCAGCCACGGAATACTCTCTTAAGTCTCTGCATAAAGCATATGGCAGGACTCAGACCGCGGTAATACGAATCATGGTGCCTGCGGCCCGGAAACTTCTGGATACAGGGGTCATCCGGGTCGGCTGGTGTAATTGCAGAATCCGAGAGGTGGTGAGACCACTAAAGTGTTTCAAGTGCTGGAAATTTGGACACTTATCACGGAACTGCAAGAGCAGCGTCGCAGGTAGCAACCGATGTCCAGAGTATGCGCGGACTCTCCAGGCTCTCCGGGCACTCCAAAAACGACGCAAATGAGAGTACTCCAGCTCAACCTCAACCATTGTGAAGCCGCACAGGACCTGCTCATGCAGACTGTGCGCGAGCTGAACCCTGACTTGGCGATACTCTCGGAACCATATAGACATCTAGACACGCAACCCTGGAAATCTAACGCAAGTGGGAAGGCCGCAATTTGGTCCTGCGGAAAGCTTCCATTTCAGGATCTTGCGAGTCGAATGGAAACCGGTTGTGTGAGAATAAAAGCCAAAGGAGTTCATTTCTACAGTTCTTACGCACTGCCTAGCCTGACGACTGATGAGTTTGAGAATTTTCTCGACAACTTAGTCGCAGACGCTCAACAACGATTCCCGGTAGCCATAGCCGGAGATTACAACGCGTGGGCTGTGGAATGGGGTAGTAAAGTGACGAACAGGAAGGGTCAAACCCTGCTTGAGGCTATGTCCTTATTGGATGTAGTACTACTTAATGCAGGTACAAAGCCCACTTTTGTTAAAGGTGAAGCCTCCTCTATAGTGGACCTCACTTTTGTGAGTAGTGGTCTGGCCAGAGGAAACCAGTGCCACTGGGTAGTCAGTAATATGTACACTCACAGTGATCATCAAGCGATTCTCTGGGAGATTCGCGGAGACTTCAGCAGAACAGCGAAGGCACCGAAGACAAACGGGAAGGGCTGGAAAGCGAAAATGTTTGACGCGGACTTGTTTCGTGAAACTTTTGAGACCAGCCCCCTCAGCGGAAAGTGCAGCCGAAAAGGTCGAGGGGGTCACGCAGAGGGTCACCGAAGCATGCGATGTCACAATGCCACGGAAACGTGATGTCGACTTCCGATCAGCGGTACACTGGTGGAGCGAACAAATTGCCGGCCTCCGAAGGGAGTGTCATCGAACTCGCCGCCCAGCGCACCGAGCTCGAGGCACCCGCTCGTTCCCCGATTTGGAAGAACAGCACAGGAAGGCGCGCTTGAAGCTTAAGAAGGCTATAAAGCAGAGTAAACCTGAAAGCTGGAGCGAACTGCTCAGCGAGGTGGAAGATGCTCCCTGGGGCAGGCCGTACAAAGTCGTAATGAATGGCTGAAAAGCCAGCCAATGCCATCACCTTTGGACGCAGCCCTGCTGGAAAAGATTGGTACACATCTGTTCCCTGAGCAACCCGAGGAAGACTACCAGCTCGAGGAGGACGTCGATGAGGACATCCCAGGCATTACTGAAGAAGAGCCTCTTACGGCGATTGCCGGGTTGGCAACAGTAAATGGGCATGGATGGGATACCCAACATCGCACTCAAGGCAGCGATCAAGTTGGCACCGGCAATAATCCTGGGCATGTACAATGCGTGTCTCAAGGAACGAATCTTTCCGGACAAGTGGAAGTGGCAGAAGCTAGTGCTCCTCCCGAAAGGGAAGAAGGCACCGGACGAACCTTCATCCTATCGTCCGCTCTGCATGCTGGATACCGCCGGAAAGATCTTCGAGCACATCATCCATAACAGGATTGAGAAAGTCGTGGACCCTCTACTGGCGGGGGGCCAGTTTGGCTTCAGAAAGGAGCGCTCTACTCTGGATGCCATTAACACAGTGGTGAAGCAGGCGCAGGAGTCGACTGCGGGGAAACAATGGGCAAGAGGGTCCAAGAAGCACTGCGCAGTTGTCGCTCTCGACGTCAAAAACGCTTTCAACTCGGCGACATGGAAGTGTATCATGGATGCCCCTAAAACATTAGGTGTACCATGGTACCTACGGAGAATAGTGGCGAGTTACCTATGTAATAGGTGGATCATGTACGACACAGAGGATGGACCGAAGACGTATACGATGACTGGAGGAGTTCCTCAGGCCTCTGTACTTGGACCGCTTCTGTGGATCATCATGTACAATGATCTGCTGCTATTACAATTGCCGAAAGGAGTGTTCTTCGTAGGGTTCGCAGATGACGCGGCGCTGATTGTCATCGCCAAATTCCTGGAGGAAATCACTGCACTCTTCGGCGAAGCTTTCACCAAGATAAAGGAATGGATGTCTTCTGTAGGACTGCAGCTTGCAGCCCACAAAACAGAAGTACTCCTCGTATCCAGCAGAAAGGTGATGGAAACGGTGACGCTCAGGGTTGGAAACGCCGAAATCACATCCCAACCGTTCATTCGGTACATGGGTGTGATTCTCAACGCGAGGCTGAACTTCAAAGAGCAAACCGAGCAGATCAGCAGAAAGGCCGCTCGGGTGGCTACCACACTGGCGCGACTCATGCCTAATGTTGATGGCCCCAGACAGGAGAGGAGGAAACTGCTGTCATCAGTGACGACCTCAGTGCTCACCTATGGCATACCCATATGGGCTGACGCATTGAAAATCCAGGAGTACTGCCCATTGAGGTGCTCGCCGAAGAGCGTAGATCGATGTCCCAACAGAAGGGAGCTAGAAATCCCAGTTATGCAAGGATAGAAGCGAGAGCAACCAGTTTCAACCAGTGGCAGATGATGTGGAATGCCTCTGCCAAGAGAAGGTGGACACATCGACTAATCCCGAAGGTGGAGATATGGGTGAACCGTCTACATAGGGAGCTCAACTATTATCTCACTCAAATAATCTCAGGACACGGCTGTTTCCAGGCTTATCTCTATAAGTTTGATTATGAAGATTCCCCGGACTACCCAGCATGTGTAGCAGTCTAGAAGAACGCTGAAGATGCATTGTTCCAATGCCCACGTTTTAGTGCCTCCCGCGCGATAGTGGAGGATCAGCTGGAGACACGCATCACCCCGGACAACCTGGTTGAGTTGATGCTGAAGTCAGCAGATGCATGGATAGCGGTATCGGCTTATGCTGCCGCAGTAATGAAGGAGATGCGACGTGCAGAACGCGCGAGGAAGCAGACAACGCCGGAAGACCAGGCAGTCATAGATGAAATCAGCGACACGAACCCCTAAACCACTCATACCATCTTGCGTGGAACGGGGGATGTAAGGTCGTCTGACAACACTGCAGGAAGAGCTACGGCTAAGGCCTCTCCTGCGATGTAATACCTAGAAGTCGTCCCGCGGGAGAATTTATAAGGCCACAGAGGAACGGGGGTTTTTAGTCGGTGCAAACCCGATACACGGCAATTATTTGCTACGGTGCGGAGGCATTTTCCCACTAAACCTCTTGAAACACACACACACACACACACACACACACACACACACACACACACACACACACACACACACGCGCGCGCGCACGCACGCACGCACACACACACACACACACACACACGCGCGCGCGCGCACACACTAGGGTGGCCCAAATTTGAGCTCTATTTTTTTCCTTTTTTCACCATCCCATTATTTTCTTTAAAGAAAAAAAATTGTCGCGAAATCTACGAGCGGTCGAAAAATATTTAGTGGTGGCTCAAGAGCTTCGAAATTTCCAATTGTCGCGCATTTTTTTCTCTCCCCACTCATAAATTTAACACTTTGTAAAATTATCAAAACAATTCATGCAATTTTTGCTTTAGAAACGGTTTTTTTAAAATTTATCTCACACTTCTAACGCGATAAAACGGGGGACCTATAATTTGTTTACGGACAAGAGCTTTAAAGAATTATTTTATGAGAACAAAGATTATAATTCTTTGGTTAGTAATATGAGGTAACTGAAAAATCTGTTTCTAAAGAAAAAAGATTCATTGTTTTGAAAATGTTACAAAGCGCCAAATTTATGAGTGAGATGAATAAAAAAATTGGCGAGAATTGGAAATTTCAAAGCACTTGAGCGACCACTGAACATTCATTGAATGGCTGGAGCTTTCGCGAGGTCAATTTTTAAATTATGAAGCGTAATATTCATGGGTGAGAAGTAAACGAAAAAAAAAAAACGATTTTTTAGTGAAAATTTGAATTTTTCGGCGGCTTGAGCGACCTCTTAATATTTTTTGACCGCTCGCAGATTTCGTCACAATTCGTTTTCTTCTTTAAAGAACAAAAAATCGGGTCAAATTTACTTGAAACTTTGTATAACTACTTCTAGACACAATTAATGAAATTTCGGCGTTTTTAGAAATTCAATACTTAAGGGGAACAAGAGGTGGCAAAGTTTGTATGGTAAAATAAATATCAGGTCAGATTTACTCGAAACTTAGTATAAATGCTTTTCAACACAACACTACGTGTTCCTCAGTGAAACATTTCAAGATCACATTTCATTAAAGAGCATTCAATACAAGGCTACGCGAGCGAAGCCGTGGGCGCGAAGCTAGATTGTCTAATTTAAGAAAAAAATAACTCTTTTTTTTTGTTTCAGATGACCCGGGTGGACAAAATCAAGTACACGGTTGAGCCCCTAACGCTTAAAGGTCTTTCGGAGATTGTTTATAACTTTTTTGATTATGAATATTTCTTTGAGAATTTTTTGGAGGCCCCGAGCGATCTCCAAATATTTTTTGACCGCTCGCAGATTTCGTGAGAATTCTATTTCAGCTTTAAAGAAGATAATTGAATAGTGAGAAAAAAGAAAAAAAATAGAGCTCAAGTTTGGGCCCCTGATATATATATATACACTACCGGCGGAAAATTTTCGGACAAGAGTTGGAAAAAGTGCCCGAACATTTCTTTATGCCATTTCGCCGGTAGTTAAGCTAGGCCAATTTGACCAACGGCATTTTAAAGAGGGGGGATTTACCTACAATTTGGCTTATCAAAAAAATTTTTACGATTTTTTTTACACTTGGCACCCAGTTTTGAAAACGACAATTTTTTGTCGTTTTTTTGTTTTTTGTGAGTGGACCCCGTTTACAGAAAAAATCTTTTTTATGCATTTCTCCTATTAAAATCATAAAAGGGGAAGCCTAAGCTTCAATTTCGTTTTGTAGAAAAAATTTTGCGATTTTTTTTCCCCATAAATATTTCGTTTTTTCGATAAAAATATACAATATGAAAATTGCTCCGGAGTACGAAAACGACGAGGTTTACAACAAAACCTCAAGACGGTAAAAAGTTGCGTTACTTTTTGTTGAGTTCATGAGAATTTTTTCAGATTTTATTTGCGAACTTTTTTTAAAATTTATTTCCGGTCGGAACTTGATTGATCTCAACACCATAATAATAATATAATTAATTTTTTTATTTACATATTATACTTTGGTCTCGTCGAAAAAACCTCCTCTCGCTGACAGCACGCTCTTTACCACAGGCGGCATCCTCTCCACAAGTTTTTCGAATGTCTCTCGGGGTGTTTCTTTCCATGATTTTTGTAGGGATTCCCATAGCTTTTCGGCGGATGAATGCGTGACCTTGCGCACTTGCCGATCCATTTCATCCCACAGCAGCTCTATGGGATTGAGATCGGGAGATTGAGGAGGCCATTGCATAATTTGAAGCTCCCCACTTTTTTGCTTCATTTCAAGATACTTCGAGCAGAATTTTGAAGTATGTTTCGGGTCGTTGTCTTGTTGAAAAACGAAACCCCTTCCGATGAGTCGCTTTCCAGAAGGAACAGCGTGGTTTTTCAGAATCGCGTGATATCCTTTTTGGTCCAGGATTCCTTTGACTCGGTAGAGGTCCCCCGCACCAGCATACGAAAAAGATCCCCACACCATTACAGAACCGCCGCCGTGTTTAACGGTTGGAATTACGCAATCAGGATGCATTTTCTCGTTAGCTGAGCGACGAACGAAAACTCGACGTTTTCCTCCAAATATTTCAAATTTGGAATCGTCGGTCCATAACACCCGTTTCCAATCTTCGATCGTCCAATTCTTGTGCTTGCGTGCCCAATTCAATCGCTTCTTTTTGTTTCCACGGCGCAAGTGTGGCTTTTTCGTTGCGACTCTTCCGTATAATTGTGCGCTGCGCAAGCGTTGTTTAATCGTCGTAATTGAAATGTTTGTTCCACGACTTTCGACAAACTGCGCTTGGATGTTTGCCGCCGTAAGTTTTCGTTTCCTTTTAGACATCACAATTATTGATTGGTCTTCCGCTTTGGAAGTAACAGGAGGCCTACCGGAACGATTTTTATCGCGGTTCGATTGTGTCTCTTTGAAGCATTTTATAACATCCCCAACGGTTGATTTGGGCATTTTCAATCGATTTGCAATGTAGCGAATTTTGAACCCTTCATTGCAAAGAGCAAGGATTGATGCACGCTTTTCGATGCTTAAATTGGGTCGACGACCCATTTTTTTCTTAAAAATAAAAATAAAATTAACTCTAAGAAGTCGAAAATTTTATTTAATTAAGGAGTAAGGCCACTGTACATTTTTTGAAAAATCGATTTTTTTTTATTGGCTTAAAAAATAGTTTAAACCCTCTAGTTTAAAAATAGTTTAAATCCTTTTAACTTCTTTTTTAAATTTTTTCCAATAAAAAACTACTCGCAAAACTTTAAACGCGGTTTTCTCGAAACATGGTTTTTCAAAATGGCACGCGGCATAACTCGAACAATTTTCATTTTTTTTACTTGAAATTTTAACCAGATGTGAACATTTACATTATTTTGAGAATGTCGATCGGAATTTTCAAGAACTTTATTTATTGATTTTTTATTAACAAAAAACTTGCCGTTTTTTTCGTCAAAAATCAATTTTTTTTTTCAAACGCACGCCAAATCCACAAAAATTGATACTTTTTAAAATCCGATCGACATTCTCTAGCTATAGCCCTCTAGATTAATGGTTTTTTTTTGTTCTAGATTCAAAAGTGCACCAGTGGTGCTGCGTGCCGCGGAGCCCTGGAAGCAAAACATGTCCCGGGAAGATAGCTGTGGAACCGCCATTTTGTTTTTTTTTACTGTAAAAAAATTTTATAATAAAGTTTAATGTATGCCCGATAACACCATTAAAAGTTTTTTTTTCAAATACCTTCAATTTCGGGAGCAAAAAATTAGTGAAAAAACCTTTTTTTTTGGGCCGTTACAGTGGCCTTACTCCTTAACCGTCAATAAATTAATAGTTAAACACACTTCAAATTCAATATATTATTCGACACGATACGACAGGAAAATCTAACGCGAACGTTTTTTCGATGCTTGCCGAAGAAGTACTGAGTCGAAATAATTTTTGAATATTTTTTCATTGTAACACGTAAAGAGTGCGTGGACGTTTCTCCCACTCTTTGTTTTCTTCTTGTTTTCGAAGTATAGTAGTCAGCGAACATAGCGAATCTCGCGACGGAGTGTCTGTCCTTGTTCCTTGTTTATTTTTTCGCGAGGTTCGCATTGTCGAGCGTTCGCGAGCGTTCGCGAGCGTTCGCTTTGTCGCATAGGTGAGCGATATATATATTTTTTTACTACTCTACAAAGAGTGGGAGAAACGTTCACGCACTCTTTACGTGTTACAATGAAAAAATATTCAAAAATTATTTCGACTCAGTGCTTCTTCGGCAAGCATCGAAAAAACGTTCGCGTTAGATTTTCCCGTCGTATCGTGTCGAATAATATATTGAATTTGAAGTGTGTTTAACTATTAATTTATTGACGGTTAATTAAATAAAATTTTTGACTTCATTAGGGTTTTTTTTTGAAGAAGAAGAAAATGGGTCGTCGACCCAATATAAGCATCAAAAAGCGTGCATCAATCCTTGCACTTTGCAATGAAGGGTTCAACATTTTCTACATTGCAAATCGATTGAAAATACCCAAATCAACCGTTGGGGATGCTATAAAACGTTTCAGAGAGACACAATCGAACCGCGATAAAAATCGTTCCGGGAGGCCTCCTGTTACTTCCAAAGCGGAAGACTAATCAATAATTGTGATGTCTAAAAGAAATCGAAAACTCACGGCGGCAAACATCCAAGCGAAGCTTGTCGAAAGTCGTGGAAAAAAACATTTCAATTACGACGATTAAGAGCGTGCTGTCAGCGAGAGGAGGTTTTTTCGATGAGACCAAAGTATAATATGTAAATAGTAAAATTAATTATATTATTATCATGATGTTGATATCAATCGAGTTTCGACCGGAAATAAATTTAAAAAAAAATTCGCAAAAAAAATCTGAAAAAATTCTCATGAACTCAACAAAAAGTAACGCAACTTTTTACCGTTTTGAGGTTTTGTTGTAAACCTCGTCGTTTTCGTACTCCGGAGCAATTTTCATATTTTATATTTATATCGAAAAAACGAAATAGTTTTGGGAAAAAAAAATTGCAAAAATGCTTCTACAAAACGAAATTAAAGCTTAGGCTTCCCCTTTTATGATTTTAATAGGAGAAATGCATAAAAAAGATTTTCACTGTAAACGGGGTCCACTCACAAAACAACAAAAAAACGACAAAAAATTGTCGTTTTCAAAACTGGGTGCCAAGTGTAAAAAAAATCGTAAACATTTTTTTGATAAGCCAAAATGTAGGTAAATCCCCCCTCTTTAAAATGCCGTTGGTCAAATTGGCCTAGCCCAACTACCGGCGAAATGGCATAAAGAACCGTTCGGGCGCTTTTTCCAACTCTTGTCCGGAAACTTTCCGCCGGTAGTGTGTATATATATATATAGGGTGGCCGGAACATTGTCGTCCAAAAATAAAATTTAGGTCCCTTGTATCGTGGAGTATCCAAATAACCCCCATGTATGTCCCGCGACTTTTCATAGTTTTCGAGTTATTAATTTTTTTTATGAATTTTTGAGAATTTCCGACCTGACCAATTAAAATTTTTTTTTTTAAAGTAGAAGACTGTCGAGATTTTTTTTGCAACTGAATCTTCATGAGTAGTACGTTTATGCATAAAATAATCAGCTTCGTAACTGTGATGAAAGTTATGAAAATGTTGGTCTAACGTGAACAACTTACGTTCGGTAATTTATGACTTAAATTTTCAACTTTAAATTAATAATCTAAACAGGTGACTTCATGGTTTCTAATTAGGCCTCAAGAATGCGCCGGACTCTCACCTTTCATAATCATTTTTTAAAAAGTGGTACTTAATAGGGCTACTTTGGCTACAATTGACCTTCAAAGACAGCGAGGTGAAAAATTCTTAAAATTAGCTATCTGATAAAAAAAAAATTGCCCATATTATATTTTGCGCGATCCGTTCTCGTTACGAGAACGGATCGCGCAAAATTCGTTAAACTTAAATGAACTAAAGAAAAAATAAACCTCCAAATGTTTAAATCTTAGCTTTCCTGCAGTCATTTTTGATTAGTTAACAAACTAAATAACTTTAGGAATGATAAAATGGGCAATTTTTTTTAGTCCGGTGGCTAAACTTAAGAATTTTCCACCTCGCTGTCTTTGAAGGTCAATTGTAGCCAAAGTAGACCTATTAAGGCGTTACCCCCACTTGTAGCGCAAAAAAGGCCTTTTTCATGAATTTTTTAAAAGAAAACTACAAAACTTTTTTAATCGATCAATATACCATCTTAAAGAACACATCTTGAAGAACTTTCAGTAATTTTTTTATTGAAAAATATTACATTGTTTAGTGGCAAATGGCCGTCAATGAAATAATGTTTTTATATACACGGTTTGCGGTGACCAACATTGCGGCGAAGTGGATCATCTGAAAAAAAAAAAATGCGAATGGATTTAGTCAAATATAAGTATAAACTAGTCTTTAATCGAAGGATTTTAAAAAATATTCATTTTTCACAAAATGGCGGACAGTCAAAGTTAATGATTCGATTTTAACGAAAAAAAAACGGCCGTTTTTTGGCTATAAAACGGCCATTTTTTCGAAAAAAAAAATCGAACGATTAAAGACTATATTTTTATGTACTAAATAAGCCTGCAAAATTTCAAGAAGATCGGTTCATTAGTGTTCGAGTAATCTTGGTTATCGACTTCAGAAATGCCGTTTTGAGAAAAACGCGTTTAAAGTTTCAATTTCAGTTTACACGAAGAAAATGTTTTTTTTTGTAAACTTACATAGAGTCATCTATTCCGGGCCCATAAAGAAGTTCTTCCGCCGACGATGCCGCTTGCAAAACGGAAATTTGGTGTTGCCTTCGTAACATTCTTCCTTTACGAGTGCTCTCGGCCGCACTTCTCTCTGCCAGTGCAATCCGTGCTTCGTCCATTTTATCAGCGTATTCGTGCGCCACAGCTCACTCCGATTGAGTTCAAATAAAATAATAATGATTTTGAACCTTCGTTGAATAGTCCAACGGCAATATAAGCTGCTAAATTTACAACGATTGCTCCACTCAAGACGATTTTTGGGCTGATTTTCCAAATAAGTTGGTTGAAGCTTTCGTTGTTATTTTGATTGAAGCCACCGACGCATCTTTCGAGTAAAGTTTCCTTACTCAGATCGTTGTATATAGGTCTGATGGCATCCAATACATTTGATGGAAGTGGTTTGTAATCGTGTTGGAAAGCCTCGTTTCTCGCCTGAGCTCGCTGATACGAACACCACGATTCTTCACCGGTTGGACATCTCTCATGGTGTGGATTTGCATCGGTTGAACTGTAATGATCGAAGGTCGCCCATATTGCCTCATGCATATCGTGAACAGAAGCAGAATGGCGTCGAATAGCTAGTCCAGAGTACACAGTGAGCTTGTCAATAAATTTTCCTGTCAGCTGTCCTTTACCACCAAGCTTTTTGTTTTTTTTTTTACTAAATTACGAAGGCGGGATCCCATACGCTTTTGGACGTGACCGATGCATTCTTTTTTTATAACTTCTACGTCGTCATAAGGATGACAATTTACCAGCCCAGTGTACGTTTTCGAATCTCCGTCTCCAATATAGTAACGGTACAGGACATTATATTTTTCTATTGAACGCTTGAAGATTTCGATAATGGAGTCCACCTCCATTTTTCCCGAGGAGCCTTCGTGATTTGCACTGCAGTTATCTTCGTGTGTTTCGTACCATTCTTCGTATTCCGCATCATTTAGCTTATGTTTCCACGATTCACACATTTTACAATACGCACTTTTTACCACAAGATCAAGTACTTTTCCAGGTGTATTTTCAATTTCTTTACGTACGGCTTTTTTAAATATTACATCTGCACATGTTATCACAGACTCATAAATACTTTTAAAAATTATTGAATATGTTGTCTCGGTAAGAAACCTTGGCATGTCCATAAGTCCGCAAAATTTTTGTGCTGCAGCCAATCCTATACCGAGAACTCGCATGGTGAATATAAATCGACGATTTATTTCATACGAATGTTCCAAAAAAGGAGAAGATGGTATCAAATTATCTGCACATGAGTCACATTTCACGATTATGAAGCCTAGTCCTCTTGCACTTGCCGTTTTAAATTTAATATTTCCATTACACGTTTTGCACTTCACTAAATTTGAAATAGCAACAAACACAACCCAAAAGTTCAAAATCCGATATTCAATATTAGGACTTTGATTCACAGTCATATCAATATTATTTTTCAGTTTCTTCGCAGACGGGCTGAAACTTTCAGTTTCCGTTTCGGCCAGGATGGGGTTAAAAACACCCCTTTTTTGGTCGAGATTTCCGTAAATTATCACTGCTTCTTGTTTGTCGCGAACCTTTTTTTCGGTCCATTTTTAATGTAAAATGAATAAAAACTGCGCTTATAATATTATGAACGGCGCAATATACGTCTTATATAGTCGAACTTTCGAGCTACACTGACGAGTTTAGACCATAACAGACAACGAAAATACGTTTTTATAAATTCTAGTCTATTATATGAACGTTGGAGGACGAGGGAGGGTCGAGCGCGCCAAACGCAGACTAGCCGGTCGTTTACACAACGGATTCTTCTCTTTCAACGCTCATATCTCAGTCAATTTTGTTCGGATCGACTTGAAATTTTCAGGACATATTCTCAGATACTTATACTTCAAAATGCAATAAAAAAATCGATTTTTTCAAAATCCCAATTGGGGGTAACCCCTTAAGTACTACTTTTTAAAAATAATTATGAAAGCTGAGAGTCTGGCGCATTGTTTAAGCTTAATTAGGAACCATGAAGTTACCTGTTTAGATTTTTAATTTAAAGTTGAAAATGTAAGTCAATTTATAGAACGTACATTTTTCCCTTGAGACCAACATTTTCATAACTATCATCACAGTTACGAAGCTGATTATTTTATGCATAAAAGTACTACTCATGAAGATTCAGCTGCAAAAAAAAATCTCGACAAAGTCTTCTACTTTTCTTTAGATTTTTTTTAATGGGCCAGGTCGAAAATTCTCAAAAATTCAGAAAAAAATTCATAACTCGAAAACTATGAAAAGTCGCGGGACATACATGGGGGTTATTCGAATATCCCACGATACAAGGGACCTAAAGTTTATTTTTGGACGGGAGACATCATTACCGCTCCCATATTGTGCTCGCCAATGCTTTTTCCAGCGAAGTACGGAGGCAAAAGTGTGAGCGTTAAAAGCACGCTTATCGTTGAAACAAACGTCACGTGAGCACAATAAACACAGCGGCTTACCAGTCGGTTATAAGAATTTCTGAAAAACGACGGCAACGGCTTCAGGTAAATTGTTGTCAATTGATTTAAGGGACCCTATCTCTAATAACATAACCCCTTCAACATAATGTTGGATCCGTCGTACGGGATTTCTTCTGGGGGATATTAAAAATTCAGGAAAAATGTTCCCATTCCATCTCATTATCTCTACTAATTACTATTAGATTGTAATCTTGATCACTATCAGCTTCATTGTTAATAATTTCAAATAAGTCGTCGCGCTCTAATAAAATCGTGAGTGCTCTAAGCATGTTAGCGCCTAAGGCGAATGTACCCATGGGGTAGCGTATCCGATTGTAGGGCAGATGTCTACTAACCAATGAAATTCCTAATAAAATTTAGGATTAATTGATACAATAATTGGTACCGATACAGTATTGATTAAGTAATATCCTTTGTTCAGTGACTGCACGCAGGTGCACCGGTTTTTCTTTCATCGGAAAATTGCTTTTTCCTCACGGATACCTCATTAGAATATAAACGAGAGAATGCATTAGAAAATTTAAAAGTGCCCGTATGACTTTTTGAAATGATTATGAAACACAATCTTTAATTTTTTTAGGCAACATTTAGCGCGTAACAAATATTAGGCTTTAACGCGTTTTAACTTCTTTTATAAATACGCTTTAACTGACGTTTACCTTGATTACATCGTTTAAAAATGTAGGACGAACAAACGAATGGATCCTATCCGTTTTCAACAACGAATGCCTGTACTTAATTTTGAAAATATATATATATATCTTCAATCCCATCAAATATTTCAAAACTTTGCTTAATTCACAAAATGGTTTAGTTCACCGCTAGAACGCACCTAAAATTCTTGGATTATTTCAACTTTTTGTTGTCATCCAAAATATTTTATGATAGTTTCTCGTGCCGTAAAGCTTTAAAAAATGTGGACCATAACAAGTTAATTTAAAAAAAAAATGATTTTACGTTCCCTTCCGATGATGAACTTCAATATAATTTCACGGAAGATGATTACGAAAAGATTCATTTGCGGGTGATCACAGTAGAATATGTCCTTGCAATCGACCTTTCGGACTTACCACGTATCTGAAGAAAGGCGTTCGTTCGTACTCCGTAGAATGGCTTTTCGATTTTTTTTCATCGTCGAGGTTTGTCCATCGTCGCCACCAGAGGTGCAAGGCGCGTCGACACTTTCATCATGGGTGTCGTTGTTACACTGGTCGGAGGCGGCGTCGACGCTATCGTTACAAACTTCGTTACTTCGCGATGCGTTTACTTGCTCGTCCGACATCGCTTGAGCATTGCTGGTCAACGGTTTTGGACGTAGGACCAATCGCTTTGCATTGGGGCGGGGCTGAAAGGCTTCCAGCAAAGTTGGATCTTCCTCCTCCAGGCCCTCGAAAAGTGATTTCTGAAAAAAATGTACGTGCAAAAAAATGACTTATTGTTGAAGTCATGATCTCATCGTCTCGATTGAGAAATTTTTCTTTCGAACTGGAAAACAACTTACTTTCGACAATTGCACGGTTGTTACGACTCGGGGCTTGATCTTGGATGAATTGTTATTCGTGGATACTTTGTATTGCGGACTGTTTAGTGATCTTGACGCTGGATTGGTGGGTTTCAGCAGTTCCTCGGCTTTGCCGGAAGCCTGGAATGCAAAATTACACGGAGAATCCACGTGAGTCGTTTGAATTGAGCCATCGTTAAATTTGAACCCACATTGTGTATTCGGAGAATCAATTGATTTGTACATTAAGCGCAGCGATCGAAGGAGCACTTCATTTTTCGCAAAAATTGCGGAAAATAATGGCAGATTTTTTTTTACTAGGCTCTTACAGTGTAGATCTTCGTGTTTGAAATCTGAATTGTACAAGCTTTTGACATTTTTTAAAATAAAATGATTGGTCTATGACCAACAAAAAGCAGGAACTGAAAAAAACGGTGTAATTTTGAGGTTGTGCATTCACTGCATTCTATTTAAGGAAGTCGGAGCGTTAGTCAAAATTCAAGATTAAAACAAATATATGTTATGGTCAAGACTATATTGATCTTTAATGATTTTTTTGAAAAAATGTTCACCACAAAACGCCAGACATAAAAAATAGTTTAATGTATGTAATTTAATAAGCGGTTAGATGCGCAAGACGTTCACGCTAAGGGTGATGGAATTCTTTTGCCTATTTAGCACCAAGATAAACCATTTCGTAACCATTTACAAAAAAGCCATCTTGCCGATCGTTATCCATATATATTCAATATTACAATATATAATTTGGCCCATTAATTGTATATTTTATGAACATTAGCATCTACAGAATAAATATATACCTTGTATGCATTTTTTAGATTCATTGAAAAAAAAAATGCATGAACCATTATATTACTCAGCTGAACCGCTCCAATCTCCTTTAATCCATTTTTCAGTGAACGAGGTGCTATTTTTTTGGCGGAGTTATTGACTGCCAAAATAAAAAGAAGATATTGCGACTTGTCCGTCAGGGACCAATAACTATATAAGTGAAAGTATGCATTTTTTGGTGAACCGCAATTCTTAAAGACGAAGATACAGCTTGAGAATGCATTTTTTTCGATCATCTTTTGCAGAATTGTTGAAAAAGAGCGAAATTCTGGCAAAAATAAGTGATCCTTCAATTGTTGCGCTTAGCGTGAGTTATTTGGTGAAACAATCTAGCCTTCGGACGATGATATATAAATGTTTAATAAAAAATATCGAAGTGTCTTTCTGCAGGAACTCATCGAAACTAGTGCAGCTTGAGAGCCATTAAAGTAAAGTAGAGACGCTTTCAACTGTGACAATGCAACTTGACAATACAATGTCACAATACAATTTAAGCTTGCCTAGCTTAAGTTGCATTGTCACATTGGCACTTACGGGTAACAGATTTTTCAACAACGGCGAATCGCCGAACGGGTCTGACACCAATGCCAGAATTTGTTGGTGTACAGCAACGGAAGTCGAATTTTGTTGAGGCTGAGCAGTCCCAAGTCTGCGAACAAAAAAACGTTCACGTTTGAAAAACGTAAGTTCGCTCCAGCATTTTTATAACTAAACACAAAGAACGTGTTATTGTTCTAGAACTAGGCACATCATTTCGACTACAACGAAAGAAATCTCAACCACACTTATGCATTATAATTACGAGCGAAAGCTATCTACACCGTGTATTTAGCGAATGAAAAGAAAAATCGCTTCCTATACTGCGCAGTGTTGCACATTTTTTTCGAATCTGTCCGAATATCGATCTCGCTAAGATGAGAGAATTTATTAAAAGGTGCAAACCATACAACAACAAAAAATCCGTTTTTTTACCTCAAGGAAAGACAAGGTCGCAGACATTAGCTTTTTGTGTTGACTTCTCACCACGTTTTCCGGCGAATACTTCATTTTTTGTTTTCCCTCTAGTTTTCATTGGAATAATTACTACTTTCTAGTAATAATTATTGAGGTTTTTACATAAAGTGAATTAGTTTCAAAGTCTCTTAACTTTTATATTATTTAATCATGAAATACTCATTTGTTTTTTTATTACTTGAATTCCAACGTATACCCTTGCGGGTCTTTACGTATCACCGTTCCCAATTGAATCCTTTCCTATCAATCCCTACCTGCACTTCGCTAATGCAACCTAACTTCCGTTGCATCCATAGCCGTGTTAACCCTAGGACCCGATATATGGGTACCGCAAACCCCACATTATCAGTGAGAAATGCTAACTTTATTTTTCTTGTTTTGTTCAAACGCATTTTTCACGGTGATAAATTTATATTAGTTTTTTTCTCGCAAAACATATTCCATTCGTCAGTTCTAGAGCGTTCGATTTGAAAAACAAAATCTCTACGACAAACAGTTCGTTTGCAACGTTGATTTAAAGTACTGGGATGTGCGTAACTCCAGTGTAGGTTATTTGTTTCGTACAGATAGTGTAGGGTCGCAGGGTTAACCTACACTATACCGCACTGGTCAAGGGCACGGAGAAAATCTGGAAAACCCGTGCTGGTATAGACAGTCCCATATTCTACCAATTATATAGTGCACAGATGATTCACTCAAGTATCTACACCAAGGTTTGGCCTTCCGCTCACTGATTAATTCGCCAGCCGATGTTCGGCTAAGCGGTCACCGCACCGAATATCGGCTATGTATAACGCTGCTTAACTCAAAGTACCGCCGGAGCTGGACCCCGACCGATCGTCCACCAGTGTTGGTTTTAGTAATTTAAATATTCAAATACAATTAATGTAACAATTTTGATAAACCAAAATAGCAGATAAACGTCGATATTACTTCCCCTTCGACGATCTCAATACAACATCTCGGATCAAACATTTCTGGAGTAAAAGTAACGAGACCCCCCAAAAAATACGTCTATAATTCAATTTGTATTGGATTTAGTCGTAACGATAATTCTTTCACGTTATTGGACACGATTCTGTTCCAAGTTGTGAAATATGAAGCAACTGATGCCCTCCTTGATATTCAAGTTTACTTAATGAATACTGGAGAAACTAGAGTATCGTACCCGCCGCCGAGTAAATTCATTCCGAGGCCCGTGGTACCGAGACCCGTGGTCGTTCCAAATCCGGGTACCGAACCGAAAGTTCCACCGGTGTTGAACGCAGTTCCGGATGTGCCGCTGCTGAACAAGCCACCCGGTTTCGGCTGGCCGAAGAGAGACCCGGCTCCCCCTAACGTGAGGCCTGTATTGGCGCCTGCACGGAAAAAGATTCACATTTAAAGTCTGTAAAGTCGCGCGAATTAACTCGATGTAGTCTCCACGAATACCAAGCGCCGATGAGGAAACTGGTGTAGCCCCGAATGAGAAACCGGTAGTTTGACCCGCGGGTTTCAGCGTCGAGTTAAACAACGAGGTATTTGTGTTTTGGGTTGTACCAAAGCCCGTGGAATTTCCGAATGAGGAAGTCGTGCCTGTTCCAAAAGACGGTGTGGCACCAAAGCCTGTTGTTCCTATCGGCTTTGCGCCGAAAACCGAAGTACTGGTATTCGCTGTTGACGTTTGACCAAAAGCACCGAAGCCCGCCATCGACGTTGCGATATTAAACGCGGGCTTATTCTGATTAAAAAGTCCTATGCTCTGTAGGATGTCAAGAGAAAAATTATGTATATTTTAATCGAACTTCCTCTTTTCACACGACTTTAAACTTGATATTTCACAAACAGGGTTTAAATGTGAAAAATGGTAAAAAAAAATCGTTCAAAATCAATTGGGATCGCCATCTGAAGCATCTATTTGCAAAATTTCATGCATATAGCTTTAAAACTGTAGAATCCGCGAGGCTGTGGTGGACAGACGGACATGGAATTATAGGGGTTGCTTGTTTGACTACGGAGCTCCAAAAACTTGAGACATCCTGGCCCGATGTACG
Organism: Ophion obscuratus; assembly: GCA_964007375.1. Taxonomy (NCBI): domain Eukaryota; kingdom Metazoa; phylum Arthropoda; class Insecta; order Hymenoptera; family Ichneumonidae; genus Ophion; species Ophion obscuratus. The sequence goes on along the minus strand of OZ023312.1, from coordinate 66,457,258 downwards.
CTCCAAGTACGATAAATATAAGTCCGTCTAGTCGATAAAACTGTCAGGATGGCCATAAATAGACACCCCGTTCTCAGACCTCGACGCAGATTCCTCAACGCGGAAGACAAGTTAGGGAAGCTTCGACACAACGTTCGTCGACGAAATACAATCTCAAAGAAACCCCGTTTAGACGTCAATCGTCTTTAGAAAAATATATATACTTGATTTGGTTGGGCAGTGCCAAAGGCTCCAAAGCTTGTATTCTGAGTTCCGTTCATGCCGCTGAATCCGGTAGCAGCAGGTTGCGCCGTACTCGTATTTGCAAACAAGGCTGTAGGTGCAGCAGCTGAAAAAGTACAAGAGGAGCGGAAAATTCAGGATATTGCAAAAAAATCCTGCAAATACCTAAGTGTATTTAGCAATGGAAATCAACCAGTGAGAGCCTTCTTAATGTCGCAATGTAATGTTCATCTGGTTTGCCCTGCCCGTCCAGATCACTTTTTTTGTGCGATTCTTATACGATTAATGTTCATCCGTACAAATACACTGTTCTGTTTTATAGTCACAGATTTTGATAAGTTCTCTAATAATCACTTGCCGAATATAAATTAATATATCAAATGATATTTGTTAATATATTATGTTACGAGACATATAAAAAGTAGAGTGCTGGTTTAGTGGTTAGCGTAGCTGCCCCTAAACTAGAACATCGGGAGGTCGCGGGTTCGAATCGCAGCCTCGTAGTCTCGGAGAAAAATAAATACGGGCATGACGTAGCTTCAGTTGTCCACGGACGTCATGGACACGGACCGGTACGTGTGTGTGTCGTGTGTGGATGAACGTGTAGCTCGTGATTCATTTTTTGACGAAACGCGACGTAGCTCCGAAATTGGTAAGCGAACCTGAAGCTAACTGTATTGCTATAGGTTTTCCGTAGTTTCCCTATGTCCATGGCAGATATGCGACACAGAAAAGGCAGTCGGCTGCGGTCGCAAGGCGGGGGAAAATGGTATAAGATGGACACGTGAAAAGGGGAACCATCCCGTATGATAGAACAGATCCACAATATTGAAAGACAACTATTAATTGATATATTAATTAATATTTGTCCAAATCGAACGCGCAAGAAGTGATCAGTCAAGTTGGAGAACGTTTTTTATCGCGTATATGCCAGTCGGTTAGGGATCGTCCATTAATCACGTGAGGTTTTTTGGCCACTTTTTGAGCCCCCCCCCGCTCATAGTGATATGTGGTGAGGTTTCTGTGATCCAAGTCCTCCCCCCCCCCCTCCCCGATTTGAGCCTCGAGTGATTAATAAACGACCCCACATCACCATGGGGGAGGGGGGGGGGCTTAGAAAGTGGCCAAAAAGCCTGACGTGATTAATGGACGATCCCTTATGAGTCTGCTCGGAACAAAGAGGCCTGATGGGGATTCCGGCCTGATTTAAATGTATCTACAACTGTTGCGTCGCGTGAACGAAGTTAGCGGGATCCTCAATAAAGTTAACTGGTATCGGAAGCGTTACTTTTGCGTCATTCGACATTTCTCATGGGACGTAAATTTAGATATTCAAAGAACTGCACAGAAATTTGACTATACCTCCAAACGGTTTGGCTTGCGTATTCGTCCCGAAGAGACTCGACGTTGTAGCGGGATTGAAAGCGAACGCACTGGTCGTAGTGGTCGGTGCGCCAAAGCCAGTCACTGGTTTGCCAAAGAGACTTCCGGTCGCTGTTGTCTGATTGGGAGCTCCAAACCCGCTTCCCATGGAGCCAAAACCTTCAGGAAAAATAGAAGAACAAATACGTTCACATTTGTTCTAAGAGAAATTGGATATTGCACAATTTGTAAATCGAGTCTCACCGCTCGACACGGTGCTCGTAATCGCTCCGGTATTTCCAAAAGGCGATTGTTGCGGCGTTGCACCGAAGAGTCCTGTCGTTTGACCGGCTGGGAAAAAACGACAACGAAAGATGAGCATTGATTGAAGTTATGAAAGATTAAGCGGGGAAATACCTTCGGAAGCTTCAGAATTGTTAAGTTTGTTTTCATAAACTGTTTGTTGAACGTTTTAAGAATAGGATAGAATTGTTTTGAAACGAAATTCACAGTATTTCTGATGTTATAGCCTGTAAACGTCATTCATCTGCGCTTGACCTCAGCATGCACAATAGGTGTAATTTGGCGCTCAGAGGTTACTACTCCAGTAAAGTTATTGATTTGAAAAGTAGTTACTGCCAACGACGCACATTTTGCAAAAATAATTAACATACTGAAGAAAATCGCGACTAGAGGGTAGATTACTGAAATTATTGAATTTGTATTCATTGAAACTTTTAACGCATTTTTCTCAACACTCTTACTCTGCAATTACTGAAGCAATAACTAAAAAAATAATTGGTCAAACCCCCGTCAAATTTCGCACACATTTTAATAACAATAAAACTTTGTACTTGAAACTACAGAATTCGAAATGTATTTAGAGAAAATAATTCTTTGATTGCCCAATAATGCAAAAATGTTACGTAAAATTCGAACTTTTTTTTAAAGCACGGCCGATATTTTGTTTGTTTGTTTTGTTCCCTTTTTGTTTATTATTTATACATTATTGTTTCATGTTTTATCCCCAACATTTACCGTGTAAGTGTTGACAATAACAGAAAATGTTGCTGTTTTATTTCAGATCAATGAAGCAGAATGCTGTTCTACAACTCGCGCCAAAGCCTGCCCAAAATAGTGCCAAAACTCCGCAATTTTAAGTCACTTGGTAAAGAAATAAAATGTTCTAATAATTAAAAGTAATAACGAATTTAGCTTCGAAATTGTAAAACAAAGCGTTATTTTCTTTGAAAAAACTTTTACGTGCCTGAATTACTTCCCCCCTCAAGATATATTATACAATTTGTCTTCATTTTATTTTTCTTACGCTGGGCGGATCCCTTCAAACACGCCGTGTAATCCTCCAGGCGAAGTTCTTCGAGTGATTTGGACTCGTACTCTTTCATGCACATTATGCACTGATGACGCGTCGATATATTTTGAGTTACGCCGTTCTTCACCATAGTATCAGTGCCGGTAACAGGATTGAATTTCACCATAGTCCCAGTCATGCCTGTCGCGGTTGTGTTACTTCCGAATCCTATGCGGGATGTATAATATCTTTCGGTTATATGGGCATTATTTGTTTTTACAATAAGACAAAAGGGCTGCTGTCGTACCTCCGGCGTTACCGAACAGGCTTGTGTTGGCGGTCGCATTGGTTTGACCGAAGGGTGTTGCTTGTTGTAGCGACTGTTGAGGTTGACCGAACAGGTTATTGGTAGCTGGAGTTCCAAATCCAAAGCTAGCAGGTTTGTTCGCTTGGCCGAATGCCGATGTAGTGGCGCTCGTACCGAATAAATTTGTGTTTGCATTTTGCTGTGTACCGAACAAGCTCGTATTCGTTCCTGTGCCCCCAAAAGCTATATAAAAAAAGTATAATTTTATTATGGAAAAAAGGGATATTGTAGTCTCAATGTTTTCGTGTCCTGGAGTAACGGAAACGGTAAATCGTGCTCGTTTGTAAACCGTGTCCAATATACGTAGCGATGCGGGTATCGCCAATTAATAAAAAGATGGTACAATTCTGCGAGCACGTTGGCATAACTCTTCGGGCAGTGAACATTTTTAAATTAACCGACAAGATTTTGGATGAAAAATTGGACGTTTCTTAACTTCACACTAATTAAGGCGTTTGCATAAGCTTAGAATGTGGAAAAATACGCTTCTTTATTGCGTCGTTCCATAGCTTGGGGCCCTTGGATCTTAGAGGGCGTACACAAATTACGTTATGCAAAATTTCCCAATTTTTGAATCCCCCCTCCCCCACGTCACAGGACCGTAACGCTTGGCCCGAACCCCGCACCCCCCTCTTCCGTTACGTAACGGGTGCTTTGTCATCAATGCGATTTTTTTCACAGACAACTAATTATGAAAGGATCGGGTTCATACTCATTTTATTAAGTATATATTCATCTAGTTTTACACCAATTTGTATGATAACATCTTGAAAATTAACCGAGATATATGCCATGATTTGACGAGGAAAACAAAAATTCTCTTCATTGTCCCATCGCTATCTTTATGAAAGGTTATCTTTAAATTAGAAGTCAACAATTTATCGATATCTATACAAATGTAGCTATCGTTAGGCGTTGCCGTTTTTTCTTTTAATTTTTTTTTACAAAATGTCCAAAGTTTGGATATTTTTTTCTATTTTAAAGGCCCTTTTACTGTACAGTACTACCTCCCTAAGAGAGCCCTCCCTAAGAGAGAATTTCCCCGCCGTTCCGCTTGAGCGCATTTTATGGCTTCCCCCACCTAGCTCGAGCTGTCCAGTGTACCCGAGGCCTCCCGAGTTTGTCGCGGACACCTCCATAAGAGATCGCGAGCGATTTCAGAAAATCGCACGTCGCACGATTGTCAAATAGATAATATTCCTTTGTATAATAATATATACGTTTAAGCCGTAAAGTCGGAGAAAAAAACATGCACCATAATTAAATTTCAAGTAGTAATTTAATGCAAGTAAAATATATTTTCGATTCAGCCATCCCGTTTTATCTAAAAATGAAATATTTATACATATATATACATTGTATATTTCAACTTGAAGTATATACACAAGATAAATTGTTAGTTACATTTTTTTTGTACACTGTACAGTAGAACCTCAATTATCCGAACGATGACTTAGTTTATCCGAACTCTCAATTATCCGAACGTTGGCGCGAAAGATACATTGTTGCTCGCTGCCACCGCCGTGAGCAACAATGAGCAACCCAACGCAATCTCTCCTTCCTAAACGGCTGCGAGACTTAGCCGCTCAAAAACGCGTTACAGCCGTTCGTCAATTAAAAATGGACGATTTTATTTTTAAAAAATATAAAAAAAGCATTCAACTTTTTTCAGGTATTTCAAATACATTATATATATATATATATATATATATATATATATATATATATATATATATATATATATATATATATATATATATATTAGGGTGTGCGGAAAAAAATCGATACTTTTTTTTTCGGTTGCATCCACCAAAAAAAGGTGAATTAAGGTAAAAAATGAAGAACGCTCGAAGGAGAGCTCACAAAAAAATTATTTCGAATGGCGCATTGCATTTGAATATTTTCCATAAGAATAACCCAGGAAAATATTGGGATTTCTGAATGTGGTAGTGCAACTCGTCAGGAAAAAATCACACAAAGATGTCATTAACATATTCTCATGGAGAAACGAATTTCCAACAAACAGGTTTTTACGAAAAATTAGCTCAGAACAACCGTTCAAGTGGAATCGCTGTCTGAAATTGAATTAATAGAAAAAAAATAATTCGAAAGGCTGTAAAAATCGAATTTTTCGCTTTACGAAAAAACTTTTTGGGGTTTTTTTTGTAGAGAATGTTCTGCTCTAACATACAATTTGCATGGAATCGTTCTCAAAATATTTCTCTGATACAAAAAAGAATCAAGTACAACAAGAAATATAAAAGAAACGACGTCCATCATTGATCGTGTTTCGAAAAGTTTTATTCAATTAATTTGGTTTAATAAGATAAAATAATTTGTTTTTACATTATAATGCTTGATAATCATCGTTCCTTTTCTTAAGAGTCTGTTTGTTGCAATTAGGGTATTTCTGTTGATGATTTTGCACTACGCCCAATAAATATTGTAGCTGCTCTTCGTTTTTTGTTAATGAACTGTTATATGCTTCTATCAAAGTGACACGACGTTCGGCTACGTTATTAACGACTTTTGGGTTAAAAAAATCTAAGCAACTTAAATAAATGGCATTTTCCGGCCATAATTCAATATTTACTCTCAAAAAATCATGAGGTAAATTGAATTGCTGGAAAAGAAATAAGGATTCTTGAGTGACGAAATCGCTTATGTCTTTTTTCAGCACCATTTCCCAATCATTTTTTTAACAATTACTCACTCAGAAGGATTTTTAGATTTTTCTCGAGATTGCAGAGCTTGTACCATTTTTGCCTTCACACTTATCGGCACAGCATTGTCAAAAAACGACAAAGCAACAATTTTCTCGTTAAAGTACCACAAGTGACTAGCTAATTTTTTCGAGGCAGCCTCCCCTACTACAGGATTCACTTTGCAATAACGAATGAAATTTTGTAGCAGTGACAGATCTTAATTCGAGGCCAAAATGAGGGGAAAATGTAGCGGTTTCCCGTTCGTGGCCTTAGTGTGAAGCTTGTGATTTTGCACTACGAGTGCAAAATCACTCGCAGCCTGTGCCATGGCGCGCACGTCGCTTAAATAAAAAAATTAATTTCAGACAGCGATACCACTTAAACGGTTGTTCTAAGCTAATTATTCGTAGGAACTTTTTCTGTAGGGAATTCAATTCTCTATCAGAATATTTTAATGACATTTTTGTGCGATTTTTTTCTGAAGAGTTTTACTACGATGTTCAGAAGTGCCAATATTTTCCTGTGTTATTCTTATGGAAAGTATTCAAATGCAATGCGCCGTTCGAAATAATTTTTTTTTGAGCTCTCCTTCGAGGTTTCTTCTTTTTTTACCTTAATTCACCTTTTTTTGGTGGATGCAACCGAAAAAAAAAGTATCGATTTTTTTCCGCACACCCTAATATATATATATATATATATATATATATATATATATATATATATATATATATATATATATATATTTCAACGTTAACATATATGTCAAATTATAATATATATGTATGTACTGTTTTTATATAAAAAGGTGTTGTTTATGATCTCGTCCCAAAAAACCCACGTTTCGATTATCCGAACTTTTGATTATCCGAACTAGTCTCGGTCCCAATTGGTTCGGATAATCGAGGTTCTACTGTATATGTTCGAGTTTCGATAACGAATATACTACGTATATTTTTGCGAACAATAAGATAATTCAACAATTATTGAAAGTTTTACAAATGTTTCCTTCATATGTGTTATAATATTGCAACAACAAAATATACCAAACAGCAGAATAAAAAAAACGCGAAGAAAAAGAAAGATTTACACATCAATATTCAATGAGATATACTTACGCATGAAACGACGAAACGCCAGTACACTTTCCGCAACTTGTTTACAGTTTTCTCAACACTTTCGTTCGCGCTCTCTCATAGAGGTCGAGTGGAGAAACACATACACGCTACCACATGCGCGATTTTCGAGCGCGCTAACCTAGCGGTGGGGGAAGGCTTCGGCGACGAATTTCTCGAGAATTACTTCCCCTAACCGCCCTAGACCGCTCTCTTAGGGAGGTAGTACTGTATTTAAGCAGCCTTTAAAAATGGTAATAATCAGGTGTTAAAACGCGGATACGTACAACCTTAATCACTGCGATTACAAAACTGTTTTTAAAAAAATTGTAAATCGGTTGATAAGTTTTTAAGTATTCGCTCGGACAAGGTCGAAAAAACTAGTTTCGAGAAAAACGCCTTCATCGTTTTCGTTCCGTGTTTCCTGATATAAAGTTTCTTCTTTTCTAGAATATTGATACTTACATTGAAGTATCTAGCCGCGCGCGATATGACGTTTCTTCATCTTCACAATAGTTCACAAAATAATAAGAGACTGTACTTTAGCTATCGTAAATGATGCCACACCTGTAGAGACTGAGGGCACTAACTGGTCGCGCTACCTGTTCTCACTAAAGTTACTGTAACTTCGCCAATTTTCGGACTTGTGAATCAAAATGTTGCCAACATCTTTTTCAATACCTGTACTTTCAAGAATTTCACTCCTGTACTCACAAGAGATATGGGACAGCTACTGTGCAAGTTCTTGCACGATGACTTTCTCCTTCACTGGCATTGCCTATAGAAAGCTGTGAGCTGTCCACGGTAAAATCGCACGCGAGACTTAAATTAAAAACTTAAACATGCAGAAACTTTGCTATTTCTGGCAGTTTTTAAATCGTGACGTAACGCAAACTCTAACCCCCCCCCCTTCCCCCCACGTACGTAAACCGTAACGCCTGGCCGAACCCTCCGCCCCATATGGGGTTACGTAATTTGCGTACGGACTTCTTCTTTTAACTGCATTTTGCAGCGAAGATTTAGTAAAAGTTCTGAAAATGAACAGAGTCATGACGTTTCTTGCTCGAAACTGTGTTAGTCGTATCCTGAAATCTATTCGTCGTATTCAGTTCAAATTCGAACGAAGCATCATTTATATTTTCATAATTATGATTTTTGAATGTTTATCCATTTCTCAAGAACAAGTTATTAAAGTTGCTTTTTTGGGTCGAAAATTGAACTTTTTTTCTACAGCTTGTCGTTTTCCTGATTTAGAACTTTAAAAAAAGTATTCGGTCATAAGAACCTTCTATTATTAGACTAAAAGTAAACTTGTTCATTTTTCATTTCAGATGACCATTTTTAATTTCTTGTTTGGAATTACATGTAAGGTCTTTCATACGCAGGTAACAGATTCACATTAGATGAAACGCACACTGGCGGACAGAACAATTCACATTACAAGCAAGAGGTATTTTTATTCTGAAAATATACTTAATTCGTCAATCTTTAATCTACCGCCATATAATGAATGAATTTACCTTCCATTTTTTATGTTATGCTGTTTTGATATAGTCAGCTTTGTATTTTTGGAAATAACTTTGGCTGTACTTTTGATTTAGCTAACATTTTGCGGAGACCTTCTTATCATAATGTAAATGAAGTTTTGGCGCATCGCAAGTTTTCGAAATATCGAATGTTGAATTTCAATCAGACACGTTCGTCGCTTGTGTCCTGTCGTGCGTGTGTATGTTTGGGTTTGGGGTTACTCACAAGGAGACGGTACGACCGTGGGGTCGGGGATTTGGCCGATTTTTTTTGTGCTAAAAGTGGACCTCTAGCACCTCACGTGGTTAAAGTAGTAGGACGCACTACTCGGAAAATTCTGAGAAAAATCGATTCAAAGTTTCTTAGGCGCCTTGTGAGTTTAAAATGTCAGGCACTTGTCGAGCCGCCGTCTAGCCTAAACGGTTAGGGCTCGGTCTTTTGCGCCGGAGGTCTCGGGTTCGATTCCTCCTTCGAATCTTATTTTTTATTGTTATCCCAACAATTATTCAACACGTTTCTCATCCCTACATTATGTTTTAAAATTTACTTACATTATTTTGTTCAAATCATTTTCTTTTTTTCCCCGATAAAACAATTCATAACGGTGGGTTTTTTTAATTTTTCATTGTAAAGTATATGAGGAGAAACATTGGGTTTTTAATGAGAATAAAAAAGTCGATTCGGAAAAATTCAATTTTTATTCATATAATAATTATATACAAAAACCGCAGTGGTAATTATCGTAGAAACAAACAAAGCAATTATCGTCACCAATATTCCGAGACATGATTTAATACACCTGGTTTGCCTCAAAATGATCAGTTAATTGAAAGATTTTCATGAATGTTAATGAGACATGTTTTTGTACGGAAGTATTGCAAACTCCCTGCGATTGTAAAAAACCCGCTTTTATATGTTGCGCAAGATGTTGCAAAAATTATTGCTTTGTTTGTTTCTACGATAATTACCACTGCGGTTTTTGTATATAATTATTATGTGAATAAAAATTGAATTTTTCCTAATCGACTTTGTTATTCTCATTAAAAACCCAATGTTCCTTCTCATATATTTTACAATGAAAAACAAAAAACCCACCGTTATGAATTGTTTTATAGGAAAAAAAAGAAAATAATTTTTTATTTATTATTTATTTTATTTTTATTTACAATAATGAATTGTTGTATAGGAAAAAAAATAAAAAAATCTGTATTGGTATAGGTTTTCCACAGTTTCCCTATACCCATGACAAAAAAAAAAGTCATGGTGAATGCGATACAGAGGGAGAAGTCGGCTGCAGCCGCAAGGTGGGGATCGATTAGGGATGTGGATTGGAGAAAATGGTGGGAAATGTAAAAAGGGGGAAAATCCCTGTACATGGAAGCTAAAAAAAATGTAAATAAATTTAAAAAAATAATGTAGGGATGAGAAACGTTTTGAATAATTGTTGGGATAACAAAAAAAAGAAAAAAAAAAAAGATCTGAAGGAGGAATCGAACCCGAGACCTCCGGCACAAAAGACTGAGCCCTAACCGTCCAGACTAGACGGCGGCTCAACAAGTGCCTGGCATTTTAAACTCATAAGGCGCCTAAGAAACTTTGAATCGATTTTTCTCGGAATTTTCCGAGGAGTGCGTCCTACTACTTCAACCACGTGAGGTGCTAGGGGTCCTCTTTCACCACAAAAAAATTCGGCCAAATGCCCGACCCCACGGTCGTGCCGTCTCCTTGTCAGTTTTTATAGGGTTCGATTGTCTTTGTTTGGGCTTGGTGGGTTGAACCTGTTTGAGATTTATCGTGTTTTTTTTGGCTTTTGTAGGGTTCGTTTAGGCTTGGTTGTGTTTGTTTGATTTGGTAGGGTTTGTTTGGGATTGTCTGTCTTGATTATGTTTGTTTGAGTTTCGTTCTGAATTGTTTAAGCTCGGTTGCGTTTGTTTGGATTTTGCCACACTATGATAGATATACACGCTAGGGTGCTCCTTAATGGGGGTGTTGACGAATTTCAACGAGTGCGCCCTCCAGATAGGCTCGAAATAAATAAATAAAAATGTGTGCGAAACCCCAGCATTGTAGTCCAATGAAAAGACGTGCCTTTAAGCTCGTTTTGTTTCTTATTTGAATAACATAGGATTTTCAGACTAATTCGGTCATTATTTTTTGGCAGTGCTCCTGAGCATTGAAAAAAAATATTATTCATATAAATCTATTCTTAATTGGCATATCTACGTGTAACATTTTTTACAAGGCGTTATCACAGCCCTTACACCCCCTACCCCCCTCATAGTATACACAACGGCAAATTGATCAACTTGATTACCTGTTTTTAGCCGCTTGGTGCTTTACAGTATTGCACTCATTAAAAGGTAGTCTTATTTGCGTCATAAGTTTGTAAAAATAATAATTGTACATGTAGGACAAAATATTTATTTCAATTAGCGTATTTCAAAACACATCTATTATACTTTTAAAAAAATGATAATTAAAATTAAAATGTTTTCATCACCGTCTGCTTTTTTTGGATTGGGAATGCCTTGACGATAATCCGAGACTACCTGAAGAATATACTGCTTCTGATCTTCGTTCCGTGTAAGAATATTGTTGCATTCTTCCATTGCATGAACTGTCGTGTATAATATAAGGGGGGTGGGGGTGTAAAAGTTTTGATAATCCCTTGTAAGAAATGTTACACGTAGATATACCAATTAAGAATAGATTTATATAAATAATATTTTTTTTCAATGCTTAGGAGCACTTCCAAAAAATAATCACTAAATTAGTCTCAAAATCCCATGTTATTCGAATGGGGAACAAAACGAGCTTACAGGCACCTCTTCTCGTTGGACGACAGCGCTGGGGTGTCGCACACATTTTTATTTATTTTGAACCTATCTGGGGGGTGCACTCGTCGAAATTCGTCAACACCCCCATTAAGGACCACCCTAATACACGTGTGTTAGGTTATGAATATTTTCATTCCATATTTTGAATATGGTTGTGTTGCACCAAAAATCCTTCTAGGCGAAGACTCATATTCCACTTAAATAGGAGATAACATCGATTTGGAAGTTTGACTGTAACTTTTATGCAACCGGCAAAGCCATCTTATAATCATGCAGTCTTGTAATTTTTTAAATCCACACTTTTGAATTGATCAAATGAATCGGGAAATTTTTATCACTGCGATATGATTATATATTTGCACGACATATCGTTTTGAATTTTGTATCCATGGCCAGAGGGTTTCGGGGAAAATTTGGAACTGTTAGATAAACTAGGACAGTAAAAGAGGTGTTTAAGATCCAGGCGGTTTTGCAACAATTTTGCTATTTGTATGCTCGGTATTCGTTTATTTAATAATAAATGATTAGTTGTTTTTTTATGTAATAATTGAACTATGTTTTTCCACGGCTTGCCATTTTTAGTTTTCAAAATTTCAAAAAAGTATGATTTCATCAGAGAGATCTATTAGTGTGGAAACGAACATTTTATATTTTTACTCCACATTACCCTAGTTGCCAGAACGACCTGTACCAATTGGCTATCGAGCGTCAGAGGTACTTTGTTTGAACAATATTAAAAACCGATCTGTTTTTTGGGCCCCAAGCTTGTGCAGACGCCTGAGGCCATGTATTACATGCTCCGACCACTTCGAAATTTCTAACCATAATTTTTACCACCAGATTCAATCCATTGTCATGAAATTTATTGTGTCGTGCAATATTGTTGCAGAGGTTGCCTAACGTTTGACATGTTGACAAATTGCAAAAAAAGATTTATGATTGTTGTTACCAAAGGATGACTTGTGAATTACCAACTGACACACCGAATTTATGTACAATTTGAGACGGTTAGGCTCTTGACAGTAAAGTAACATGCATTTTAAGGGTTTTTCCCCTGATTTTATGAAAAAAAATGACAGAAAAATTGGATTTCAGAGGTTTTTACATAAAACTAGCAAAATTATACCAACAAAGCTCAAAATATTATCGTCAATCTTGAAAAGCTAGTGCATGTTTCCCTTCTACTGCAGTTGTCGAATGTGCACACATACGCCTACACATATGGAATGCAGCGATCTCCCATTGGCCTCAATTCTGTAACAGTGTACATTTATATGGCTCCATAGCAAGCAATGCCTGTGCCATCCAGTGGTAGTTAGCAGCGGCTCGTAGCCAAAAACTACAAGTCCTGCAATACCGTCATGAATGGAAACCACATTGAAATTTTGTAGCTTGTGATACACAGTCTTCGATAATATTGAAGATCAACCAGTTTTTTTTGGGCAACTAGCTTGTGCAGCCTCATCAAATAACTCCATTTTGAGTTTCCTTATAGTTTTGAACACTGTAAGATGTTCCGTATGACTAACAATAGGTACATATAGCAGTAGTGGAGTGTTCGACAATGACGCTCTAAGCAAACCAGATGGAAATGTTTGCAGTCAGCCACACTGCATCCTGAGGCGTTATTCCACTGCTAACGGCAATAATGATTACAGTATACAAGTAAATTGGATATAAAAGGAGACAGACGAATTACCTCCAAAGGACGACTGAGTAGTAGCCGGCTGGCCAAATGCTGGTGCAGCTGTTGTATTCCCGAATAAACTGCCGGTTGTCGCACCTGTGGGTTTAGCACTGAAAAGTGAGGTGTTGTTGCTACCAAATACTGGTGTCGCCCCAGTGCCGAAGCTCGTGGTAGAAATCGGTTTACCAAAAGCAGATTGTCCGAAGGGACTGCTCTGGGTTGCTGCATTGAATCCGCCTTGGAGAATACGAAAAAAAGAAAGAAAAAAACTAAACTCGAGGTGTTTTTTTAAAAACGGAATTTCACTGTTCAACGTCAAATTCTCTTACCGAACGATGTATTTCCCGTTTGGCCGAACATGTTTCTTTATTGTGCAAGGCGCAACGGTATTCAGATGCCAGTCTTCCAATCCAGATCAGCCGTGACGCAAATTGTCCGATTATTATAAAAACTCGCCTTACGAATCGAGAGCACTTAATGGCGTTTGGGTTTCACCAATTGACTCATTCCTACACTGTCTTCTCCGTTGTATTTTCCGACGGTTAGCCCATGGAGCAGGGAGGCTAGAGTGGGAGGAGGCCGATCTGTGCATTTCAAAGTGGCTACAAAAAGTGGACTAACCGAGATGGCGCCACTATCTCTAAAACCTCGAGCGGAAGCTGAGTATCGATGTCGTGTAAGACAGATGGAAGAGGATCGAATACGCATCCCAGCAAGCAGTGCAGCGAGATCGCGCGCACAAGTTACCCCCTCTCTAGTCTCTTACGCGCCCATCATACAATCATAGTAATGCGTGTCCGTGAGCGAGCGACGCTCGGACATCTTCGGAAAGAGCCGAGCGCGCCGAAGTTTCCCGACCGCGCCTTCGGCAGCTACACCAACACATGGACGCCGACCTCGTTCATGTGCGGCCAAGCTGAAACGAAGGTTTCGTGGGAAAAGCAATCTAATCACGACTCGCGCGTGACGTCACCCGACGGAACGCGCGAGGCTTTTAGATGATTTCAATGCTTATTTAGCTCTTGATTCTCTGCGTTATCAATGTATACAAAACAATGTATCGCGCACCCTGATCGCTTATTTTTTTAGTTTATACGTTAATTTAAATATAATTATGACTCCAAATTACAACTTATTTATCTTCTAGAAAATTGTTTACGCTTTACTCATACCCGTCCTTATGCCAAATAAATTATAATTAATAAAAGTAAGCGGAAATATATTTATATTCGTATTATTATATTAATTCTCATACTTTCATCAAGCGATAAAGAATTATCCCCAAAAACAAGCCAATCAACCATCCGGCCGCGAATCGTCAGTACTTACCAGAAAGTGCATATTCTACAAGCGATGGGATGGTCCCGTTGGTAGCGTTTTAAATTATTATTACTATTAATTCTTGTTTGATTAGTTATTTTTATTAGTTATCCTTTAGTGTCGAAAATTTTATCGCGCACTCCGGCCGCTTATTTGATTAGTTTGTACGTTAATTTAGATGTAATAATAAATCTAAATTACAACTTCTTTATCTTCTAAAAAACTGTTTGCCCTTTACTCACACCCGCCCCTATGCCAAATAAATTGTAATTCATAAAAGTAAGCGGAAATATATTTATAGTCGTATTATAAATATGACTATAATTATATTCATTCTCGTAAGTTACGATCCGCGGCCGGATCGATGATTGGCTTGTTTTTGGGGATAATGCTTTATCGCTTGATGATAGTATATGAGAAGGAATATAATAATGCGAATATAAATAGATTTCCGCTTACTTTTATGAATTACAATTTATTTGGTATAGGGACGGGTGTGAGTAAAGCGCAAAGAATTTTTTAGAAGATAAATAACTTGTAATTTAGATTTATTATTACATTAAAATTAACGTACAAAGTAATAAAATAAGCCGTTGGAGTGCGTGATAAATTTTCCGACACTAAAATATAACTAATTAAAATAATAATGATAACTAATAAAAATAACTAATCAAATAAGAATTAATGGTAATAATAATTTAAAAAAAAGCACTGAGCGCGGGGAACGATCCCGCGCCCCTGCGGACCGAAGCCAGCAGCAGGATTCTGTAACTCGTTATACTGTCGTTATGCGCTCATAGCGACTGTTTTCGGTACGAGGAATAACGAGAGGTCGCTGTAACGACAAACGCGATTCCGTACACCAAGAATAACGAGTTTTGTCGTTATTCATACCGAAAAACGTCGGTACGATGTCGCTATGGGTTGCTAGCATACCGAGACCTAGGTACCCCCTCGATATGGCATAACGACATGTTAGAAGGATCAAAAATCGCAAGGGTAGCATTGACTGTGTGAAACTGAGAATGCCGTGAACCACAGTGCTTACTCCGAAACGCTATATGTAGCGTTCACTTTTCGAGGATAATAATTATAACCTTTTGAAAAAATCGGTAAGTGTAGTACGTTTGTAATAATAGATACAATAGATTAAATATTAATTAGTACATATATGTATTTTGTAAGGTATTTTTAATCCGACATAACCTATAAATATTATTTTGTACACATAATTTTCTTCGGTAAATATTGTAATGAAACTTTTGTTTTCATAAAATCGCTAAAATAATGTAAACGGTATATTATTTGTTGGTCTTTAATTTTCGCATATTATTAAACAATCTTTGTCATTTTTAGTGAACATGGCCCTAGAATTTATGGCTCTAGAATTGGCTTTGCTCGGTGAGAGGGTACGTCGAGTAGAACGGCGTGTGGAAAGAAGACGTTTAAGAGATGCTCAGAACCCCTTTCATTTGCCACGAGACGAATTCATAGATTGTTTTCGCCTCACTCCAGAACTTATACACAGCATTGCACATGACTTACGAGCTGATTTGGAATGTGAACGAAGTACTGGCCTAAGCCCACAAATAAAGGTAAATTTTGAGATTAAGTATTGTATTAATTGATATTATTAATAGTGTGGATATATTATTAGTATGGAATAATGAAATATATAAAAATGTATGGTAGGTATTGGTTGCCATACAATTTTATGCCCAAGGCAACTATCAAAGAAGTGTCGGCAATCAATTCCATTTCAATGTCAGCCAAACAACAACAAGCCGTTGCCTTCACGCTATGACCGAAGCAATAAATTTGCGCTTGCTACGAAGGTGGGTGAAATTCCCAATGACCAACGAAGATCGACAGCGAGCTCGCGAAAAATTCTCAACTGCTGCACAGCCATTCGAGGGTGCTATTGGCACTATAGACTGTACTTTTGTTCACATTCTTGGCCCTTCAATACATGAAGAGGCATTCATTAATCACCATGGTCGACATTCATTAAACGTTCAAGCGGTAAGTATATATGCATAACAACCATACTACGAGAGTAAAGGTATTCCTGCGCCAATGATCTAAACTTTTAACAGATAAAAATTTAGAAATTTGCGATGTAAAACTTTTTTAGGGGCCACTCAACCAACTTTTGATGATATTTTTCTTTAATTTTATGAAAAAGTGTTTAAACGTATTAAGAGGATGGATCAGTCACCTAACCTCAACTCGAATTTTCGAACTTGAAATTCTTCGACACGAATTGGGCGATTACAAAAAGGCTCTGTCAACGGGCGCAGGACGATGGCAAAGATCCGCTGACAAGGCCGTTTTGTAATCAGTCAAACCGTATCGATGAATTTCACTTTCGAAATTCGCAGCTATCTCTCCCGCACTCACGGGGGTGATGTACCGACTGATCCATGCTCTTAATGAACAGAATAAATGTAAATTAAATGATTAAATTATTTTAATTTAGGGCAAATTACTATCGTCATTTTGATATTTTGTTGTTACTAAAACAATTTATTTATATTTTTTTATGGTGGTGTTATTTATTAATTACCAGAAATTGAAAGAAGAAAAGTAACAAAAATTCGATCGTAGAACTTACGATCATTGTTTTGAATCTTTCATGTACGAATACTTTTTACAATTATTCTATATTGAGAGCTTACTTGTAAAGTCGGGTTCAACTATTTAATTACAAACTTATGTTTTCAGATTGTTGATCCAGATCTAAAACTGCTGAATATCAACGCAAGGTTTCCAGGTGCACGCAATGATGCATACATCTGGAGCATATCACCAATTCGCCGAGCTATGGAATATCATTACAATCGAGGAGAACGGAAAACTTGGCTTATTGGTAAGTCTCAGTGCATTGTTATTTGCACTGTCAAGTACAGCAAGGCTGTGTACTTTATACTCCTGCTGAAAGTGACATTTTGCTCCATAAAATAGTAAATTTGGTTTCAACAGACGAATCCTTTTGAAAACTTGTTGCCGTTTATGTATACATTCAATACATTCTTAACAATATCAATATTTATCAGGTGATGCTGGATACCCGCTAGAACTATGGCTCATGACACCCTTGGCTAATTATCCTGAAGATACTCAGCAATTTCAATACACGCAGCAGCTTTGCAAGGCAAGGAACGTTGTTGAACGATTTTTTGGTGTTTTTAAATCTGTATGGAGATGTCTGTCCTATCAGCGTGTGCTTATGTACGAACCGGCATTTGCAGCAAAAATAGTTAATGCCTGTGCAGTGCTGCATAATATGAGAATACAACATCGTTTGAATAACGAAGTATTCCAAGCAGCGATAGCTGATCATCGTCAAATCGAAAACATTGATGTAGATTTTGATGATGACTTACCTCAAAAAGGACCACGCGCTGTGGCTCAGAGGATCCAACGGCAAATTATGAGGGAGAGATTCCCTCATTACCGTGACGCACAAGATATGAGGGATGAGAACGATGAATGAACTACCGTTTTTTCTATTTTGATTGGTATAGGTTAATTACTAAACTACGAATTACAGCTATCGCTATTCAATGTGTAATATTTATTGTAATACTACTGTAACATGAAAACATGTCTAATGCGTTTGTACATATCTGAATTATAATTTGAAATTCACTGTAAAAATCCATGTGTACTTTCGTCGGCGTATGCGCGCGATAGATAGTATTGGGGGAATTGTATACAGATTTTGTAAGGGAGCGTTTTGAAAATAAAAAGCGATTTGAAATACCTTGTGATTTGTTTCCATTTTTATTATTAATATTTGGCATCAACCTGTTTATTATATTAACGATATGACACTTTTCTCTGATGTTAAACAACTATGTACACATATACACTAAACAAGTAACTTTCAATAAATTTCTTAATACTTTAAATATAAAACCTTTATATAAACATGAAAACGCTATATAGATAAAAAATGTTATTTTTTTTTCAAAACATCAACATAATCTTTTATTATAAGAGCGAGCTGCGAGAATGCCTCGTCTCGAGTCTTTTTACTTTCGGCCAAGGTACGAAGAATCTCGTTCCTCTCTTTGTTGTTGTCCGCAATTTTTTGCATAGTTTTAGCAAACATATGAAAAAATAACAATTGTCACATTTGATTGAAGTGATAAATTTGTTAGAAAAAGAATTTTTATTTGCACAATAAGCATATCAAAGACTTGTACTATTTACCTCCATGCACGAAATTTCTCGTTCAGCTAGGTCCACAAAATCTTCCCGCGCATCTTGCAACTGTGTGCCCAACCTATTGGGACCTTGAAAATATAACAAAAATTGCACGCATTTTTTTTGTACGTTTTAGCAATTGAACGAAGGACTATAATCATACTCACGACGCTTTATGGCGTTTGTGGTTCTTCCCGGACGACTTGAGCTCTTTTGGCGACTCGAATGTTGGTTAGATGTTGACGGTGCACATGGTGGTTTCTGCGGACTCGACGATTGACACGGTTCGAAGAGTGCAGCTGCTTCGGCGTCTGTTGCTGTTAATGCCCTTTTTTGCCTTTTCACTGATTTTTCTGTTATCAAAGACAGTTAGTTTCGTCGGTCCCTTCCATTAGTTCGACCAGCACGTCATAATCTAAAATGAAACGGTATATACTTTGTTCTGACATCAAAGTAATTTCAGTTCTGAAAGCTGAACATTTTACTAACTAGTATAATGACTGCTGTCGCTGATGGCACTGATGCTCCGCACTGTCAAGGGATTAGCACCAATCTCCAATATACCTTCGTCCCCATCTGCGAGTAGCTCAATGGCGTTAGGCTGAAATAATTAAAGCGAAACGTATATTAGTTTGTCAACTTTAGGGTTGAAATATCCACATACTTTCAAGCTACGAAAGAAATAATAGTTTGAAATAAAGTAAAAATGTTGACATAGTATTTCTACTACACAACGCAACTTATTACATAGGATTTTTCAATTATTTACACCAAGAAAGTGTAATACATCTGTATTCAAAGACAAATTATTACCGGTTCTTCTGGGAATGCATCCGGACTCTCAACTCCTTCTACGTAATCGTGACCCATTAAACACAAAGTTTTTTGGTCGCGCTCTGTTAGTTTTGGTGGAGGACCTGTCACGTTGCCTGTTGCAGCTTGATTCGCGCGTATCTTCGCCACTTTTTGAGACACCAGTGTTTTGTTGTCTCGCCACGTCTATAAAAATATTTTAGATGTATATTGTTTGGAGCTACGAAAACATCTTGATGTGAAATATTGAAATATCTCTTTCATGTGTCAACTATTTTTCAATGAGAATATAACGCTATTGATTTACGGATTTCCATGACTTCACGTCTTTTGTTTTTCGATCGGTCCATATCTTATTTAATTCGTCCGCCAACTTCTCCCATGAAGCGGACAAATCAGATTTGTCGTGCAATGTTAGAAATTTCCCTGTACCCACATGAGGATTCTGGACAAAGTAATCAACCATAAAATCGATTTGCGATGCGGTTGCCTTTGCTTGTCTTTTCCTCGCGCCTACTGCCATACACGTTATGTTCCTAGAAGAAAATTCGAACCACGTTTAATGAATTTCATGTACTTAAACAAATATATACAATCTACGAGTTTACGGCCGGTTGTTCCATCTTCAGGAAAATTCTATCTGCAGGTTGTAGCATCGGATAACAAACTTTTAACTATGGGATAAAATCAAATAAAATTCACCGGGAGGTAGAAAAACCGGTCCTAAATACGCATGTATAACCTATAATTCCATCTGTCATATTGTAATATACGTATTGTTAAATATTTTCGTTACAAACGTATTTACTTACTGCGATTGCGAAGCCATTGTCGAACGAAATAAATTCTTTACTTTTCACTGTCGAAAAATCACGCCGAAGTATATGCAATAAAGGCACCATGGAGACTAGAGACCATGAAAGGCACAAAGAAACACGATTTGTAAACAATGCTTCCCATTCGACGATTACTAGTTATTTATGAGAAGTACTAAAATGCCGGTGGTTCTCAACATCAACCATCGATCGATTTTGCTATTTCACGTAGTAAACGTCACTTCCGTATAGGCTCGAAACATACCGACGACGTTAAATAACGACGCTTCGTTATCGCATTCTGTAACGTCGAAGCAACGCTATTTGGAGTTACGGAATCAGACAGTCGTTATCCGTTTGTCGTTACACACGGTAGACGTCGCTATCGTTACCATAACGTTCCGATTCGTTATAGACATAACGAGTTACAGAATCCCGCTACAGGAACGTTACCAACGGGACCATCTCATCGCTTGTAGAATATGCACTTTCTGGTACTGACGATTCGCGGCCGGATGAATGATTGGCTTGTTTTTGGGGATAATGCTTTGTCGCTTGATGAAAGTATGAGAATTAATATAATGATACGAATATAAATATATTTCCGCTTACTTTTATGAATTATAATTTATTTGGCATAAGGACGGGTGTGAGTAAAGCGTAAACAATGTTTAGAAGATAAATAAGTTGTAATTTGGATTTATTATTATATTTAAATTAACGTATGAACTAAAAAAATGAGCGATCAGGGTGCGCGATACATTTTTTTTGTATACATCAATAACGCAGAGAATCAAGAGCTAAATAAGCATTGAAATCATCTAAAAGCCTCGCGCGTTCCGTCGGGTGACGTCACGCGCGAGTCTTGCTCAGATTGCTTTTTCCCTCGAAACCTTCGTTTCGGCTTGGCCGCACATGAACGAGCTCGGCGTCCATGGTTGGTGTAGGTGCCGAAGGCGCGGTCGGGAAACTTCGGCGCGCTCGGCTCTTTCCGAAGATGTCCGAGCGTCGCTCGCTCACGGACACGCATTACTATGATTGTGTGATGGGCGCGTAAGAGCTAGAGAGGGGGTAACTTTTGCGCGCGTCTGGCTATATATCATTTTGCATCTCTCTTGCACGCAGCCTACTTCTCAAGTTTCATTCTGCCTCATGCACAGCTCACTTCTCATTATTTACTTGTTCCGTCTCTGTCACACCCAGCTCGTGTTTCGAGGTTTTAGCGATAGTGGCGCCATCCCGGTTAGTCCACTTTTTGTAGCCACTTTTTTCAAGTCTCTCCATAAGAGATCGGACTCCTCCACTCTAGCCTCCATGCCATGGAGGCTACACTAAGGGAGTCCGAACTATGTACTACGGAAATGGTATGCGAATCTGTTTGGAAAACACAGTTCCCATTGAGGCCGCTACGTGGTGCCAGTGATGGCTGATGCTTCAGCGGTGGGGGTAAATCGCGAGAAACATTCCATTGGGAGAAAATGAAAAGGAACACAACCAAAAACTGAATAATCAAACCAGGGAGACTAGAGTAAAGGAGTGGACACTGTGTGCTAGCGATGTGGCTCCAAAATCAAGGAAAATAAGAGTTGTAGGTGTCGTTGCAATCGGCTTTCCCTGATATATAGATATACTCTCTTGCTTAGCTTTCCGTCGGCTACTTATACATGGTCGTCTGTGGATTGAATCCATGCTCGAAAATGAAGTATTATATGGTGTGTAAAAAAATTATAAATAAAAACTCACATTTTAAATAAGTTTTGTGTATAGTTATTAATGTTTTATAAGTGTATAATTTGAGAACGAAATATTTATTGAACCGTTCGGTGAATCGTTTTCAAATTTGATAGAAGATTATTACATAGACAAAGTAACAATGGGTGTAATTGTGATAACTTATTATTTAAAAAATTACGCTCGTACAATAGAATATTTGTGATTATTATTATTACTTATTGTGAGAGTGATTTATTATTACACAGACATAATGTACAGCAAAATGCGCCTTGTTAACAGTACAGATTGTTTATTTAATTAATTCGCAGTGAACCATATTTAAATTTATTATTCAAAATTATATTGATTACTTTTTATTGTAACACTTCTGTCTGCCGTTGTTAATCGCACGCGTGAACGCTTCCAGCATGGCTCTTAACATTATTGGAACAATAAAAATGGAAAACATTGCAAATCCTCCAGTACGTCATGCATTGAAGCTCAATCTGACTCTGTGCATTTTTTTCAGCGATGCAACAATCTTACATTTTTCATTCTCATTAACTCACTTTCTACAACCAGAGTTCCGCACATTAGCTCCGTCAACTACGAAACACGAATCGTTTTTGTGTTTTATAATAAACGAAAAATATAACTGAACGCTCGTGAAAAGAAAAAAAACTAAATATTAGTATAGTACGAGTTTGCAAATATCATGCAATACCAAAAAAAAACGCAAACCTCGATTTTGACAACTTTCCTCTAATGCGCGTGCCTAGAACCTTTAGCTACAAGTATTACTATACATCGGAGAATTGCGATCGCAGCGCCCCTTGCGGTCACTTAAAAGTTGGGATTTTGGGGCCGTCTTTTGCTGCTTATCTCCTATGGAGTGTCCACTCCTTTACTCTAGTCTTCCTGAATCAAACCATAGAGGCTGGAGTTGGAGGAGTCCGATTCACGAGTCTGTAGAGGATTCGGTCGGTGGCTCTCTACTCCTGTAGTTGTCCGCTGCTTGTCCAGGTTCTGTAAGGTCGGTAAGGTAGGAAGAGGCAGGAAAAGAATGTTTTGCGTTTCGTCTCGGGTACAGTGACAGACTCATCAGTAGGGCTGTGTCACTGTACCCTGCCCTAGACGCGCTGGGTGTTAGGATCTAGGGAAAGACGGTTTATATATAGGAACGCATGCCCCTGCGACCGCTTGTGAGAAACGCTGGAACGATGTAGCCGCGTAGCGGTGAGATGGTGGAACTAGCAGGACCGCCACAGTAGTCCCCCCAGTGACAGCGTTGTGAAGTATGCTGCGTGGAAGTGTGCGGATGAGGCGTTCTCGAAGCTTGAGCGGTAATGCCGTATTAGTGAGGCCATTTGAGTACGTCTGTATCGACATGCCCTCACGTTTTGGCGGCTCGTTAGCTGAGCGTGTGCCTGGACCCCATTGGTGTTGTTGCCGTGTGTGTGTGTGAGCTGTGAGCGTCGTGGCCGTGTCCTCTGCGAGGCGCGTGTTGAGCGTCGTTGCCGTGTCCTTCGTGAGGCGCGTTGAGCGAGTGGAGCGTCGTTGCCGTGTCCTCCGTGAGGTGCGTGAGTGTGTGGAGCGTGATGTACTTCTACACGTGTAGCGGCTCTCTGCTCGTGTGTGTGGTGACCCTTGGGCTGGCTCAGTGATTGGCTGGTACTCGTTTTTTTTCTTTTTTTCGTTGGCTGGCTCGTTGATTGGCTCGTACGGCTAGTTGATGTGTTGACTCCATTTCTTTTTTTTTTTGACGTTGCGTGTTCATATCACGTCGGGGTCACCAATGTAGAGGATTCGGTCGGTGGCTCTCTACTCCTGTAGTTGTCCGCTGCTTGTCCAGGTTCTGTAAGGTCGGTAAGGTAGGAAGAGGCAGGAAAATAATGTTTTGCGTTTCGTCTCGGGTACAGTGACAGACTCATCAGTAGGGCTGTGTCACTGTACCCTGCCCTAGACGCGCTGGGTGTTAGGATCTAGGGAAAGACGGTTTATATATATGAACGCATGCCCCTGCGACCGCTTGTGAGAAACGCTGGAACGATGTAGCCGCGTAGCGGTGAGATGGTGGAACTAGCAGGACCGCCACAAGTCTTACGAATAGGCACGGTCTTACATACAGGCTTGCAACGAAGCTAAGGCTGGGAATAGACGTCCGATTTTTTCTTTCCGACAATCCGATCCGATAGTCGGATCCGACTATCGGAAGGCACTCGTGCCATATGTTTGTTTGAGCATGCAATACACGTCCGATCCGATAGTCGGATCCGAGTTCCGGTAGTCGGATCGGATGTGTATTGCATGCTCAAACAAACGTATGGCACGAGTGCCTTCCGATAGTCGGATCCGACTGTCGATCGGGTTGTCGGAAAGAAAAAATCGGACGTCTATTTCCAGCCTAAATTTTGCGGTGGGGGTAGGCATGCTTATCGGCTTCACTTCTCGATTCACTAGGCGCCGCTACGCGTCGCTACTAGCAAGAGGAAGTAGTTCCCCCCTTATCTCTTACCAGCGAAACGGCGCAAGGTGTGTACATATGTTTTATGGCGCGATTGTCGAAATAACCTTTATTTGCGACCACATGCCAGAAGGTTCTACGCGATTTACCGTGATTCATTTTTTATCGTGTTTTTACGCATAAGTGTGATTTTTTTTGGTAGTGTTTGCAAAATGCGAAATGCGAAAAAATGCGAAATGGCTAAGGGTTGCGCGGTTCATAATTGTAAAACGGAGTACAAAAATTGTAAACAGAAATGCTCCGTGTTTCGCGTGCTCAGAAACGTGGAACGATACAAAAAATGGCTCGGTAGTATTCCGGGACTGAAAGAGTCTCAGTACGTGTGCGAAAAACATTTCAAAGAACGATGTATTGTGAGACATTGGAGAAAAAAGGATGTAAATGGTCGTAATATGTGCTGGTATGAATTAATGTATTCAAAAAGTTTTCAGTTTCTTTAGATGAAAGTAGTCATCTTTTTTTTAATCAACACATTTTCTATTAGTTTCGTATATTATGCAGTGTACACGACAGTGCGGTAAATGAAGTTAGGGAAAACGGCGCATGCGTCGCGTTCAGGAGGGAAAAGGACAAAAGAGCTATTTCTCTCTTCGTCGCACCAGTACTTCCCCTTGCCGTCATGCACCAAGCGGCAGAAATCGGAATAAAAAACAAAACCACCAAGGGTGCCTACCCCCACTACCGCCGTTGTCAAACCTGTATCATGGAGACTAGAGCACGGTCGTATATACAGGTCTGGGCCACGGTCTTACATACAG
This sequence comes from Ophion obscuratus, assembly GCA_964007375.1. Lineage (NCBI taxonomy): Eukaryota > Metazoa > Arthropoda > Insecta > Hymenoptera > Ichneumonidae > Ophion > Ophion obscuratus. The sequence goes on along the minus strand of OZ023312.1, from coordinate 66,431,972 downwards.
GTCTGGAAACGAAGCCAGATTTCAATGGAGTCGCGAGGCACCGTTACGAGCTTCACTTTTCATTCCGGTCGCCGTCACCGCCGTCGCTACTATCGGCGAGTACCTCCCACTCACGGTCTTCTGTGATCTCTCCCTTCGCCCCTTGCCTTGTCTTAGACCGTGCCCCGTGCCATTTATTACTCCATTTTTTTATGACAACGTTCTCGATAACCTCTGTTTGCGTCAACGAGCATTTGCAGCATGGAGGCTAGAGTGGAGGAGTCCGATCTCTTATGGAGAGACTTGAAAAAGGTGGCTACAAAAAGTGGACTAACCGGGATGGCGCCACTATCGGTAAAACCTCGAGACCCGAGCTGGGTGTGACAGAGACGGAACAAGTAAATAATGAGAAGTGAGCTGTGCATGAGGCAGAATGAAACTTGAGAAGTAGGCTGCGTGCGAGAGAGATGTAAAATGATATATACCAGAGAGAATTCCAGCCTCTATGGAAAAAGCAACTTTTTCATGAGTGTTGTACGATTTCCTTCTTTTGCCAATAAGCATTATGTAAAATATTCAGAGGGGATAGGTACAACAGAACTCTATGAGGTAATGTAAAATTTATGTTAATTCTAATTATTACAGGCTAACCAAGGGTAGTAGTTGGTAATATTACAAAAGCCATACATACACACACGCGCGCGCGTTTGTGTATGTTGACAGTAAAGAGTAATTACAACTAAAGACGTTACCACAATTACAAAGATCACGCTAATTCACTTATTTTCTTCTCCCGTGTCGTCCGGAACTCCGTTTTGTACCTGACTATTCCGTATCTGTATATCTGTTTTTTCGTTTCCGTTTTGACGTACGGGATATCGTTTATCTCCGTTACACATCTCGACCTCAACATTGTTATTTGATCTGATTAATTCTTTTCTGTTTTAGTACAGTTTCACAGAGACTACAGTTGAAAAACGGACTCGATGAAATCATCTTTTCAGCTCATACTAATTTTTTGTTTTGCTTGGTCATTCGCTTTACCCTCGCACAGCTTTTTTGTATCATTTCGCTCCTATCAAACGTCAATCTTGTATAATGCTTTCAAACGTGAATCTTGTATGTGCTTACAACAACGAAAAAAAAATAATTTCTTTTTTTCTGTTCGTATCCGTCCCAAGCCAAACGCGTGTACAGGACTCTGGCTGCGAGACCACGATGGATGATGGATCCCCGTCGAGCACCGTTCAAGAAACCTTTGTCGTCCTGAGCATCCATACAGTTTCGACATGGATGGTGTGCATGCGTCATAAAGCTCGCACATTGAGAAGACTCAGTGACTTCAAGAGCAAGGGCGATTGTTACTGTCCAGGCGAAGCAGTGGCATAGCGGCTGACAAAGGCTTCGTTTTGGAAAAACGAAAAAAGGAAAAGCGAAAGAAAGACATAAATTCGCATTTATTTAATATATTACAAGACATTATTTTGTTAAACATGTAAACGACTATACATTACGTTGACGATGACGCGTTACCGCTGACGATCAAACTTTTTCGTTTTCACATATCTTTCTTCCTCTTTGCCCGAACGCCGTCCCCTTGGTCTTTCAACTTCTCTGTTTTTTCGTCTTCGTTTTGATCGAAGATGGTTACTCTACCGGAGTAGCAATAGGCAGTGATAGTGGTGTTACTTTTTCTTCGATGATCAACTTGTGACATTCTCCGACGCCAAATGATAATCGATTTATTGGAAATGTACGCAAAGTTGATCTGACCAGTTTCGTTCCGCGTCAATGGACCGAGCAACCGCGTCTCCTATTCTTTTATTCCCAACAAATTAAACTGTTCCTTTTTTTTCAACGATGAAAACCAAAATAGATCGAGAGGTTTCAATAATCACTAAATGGCTAAATGACTTTGTCCCGTATTGATGGATCCGTATTTATTTCCGTAACCTTACAACTAAATATCTATCCAGTCACGTCTCACTGTGTAAACGTACTCTTCGTGTATGCGACCCGTGCGTAAGTGCGCTTTGTATAAAGTACTTACAAAAAAAACAATGTGTACGTAAGTCACGCTTGTTCGCAAACTAGAAAGAATGAGAGCACAATTACTTCTTTCCTGTTCGTATTGGTCGCAAGCCAAACGCGTGTCCATGACTCACAAACTATTTGCACATTTTCTCTCATCTTTTTTTTCGCTTTCGTTTCTGCTTTTATATGTGAGAAGGATTAAGGTAGTCCTATCGCCAGGATTCAATCCATAGGATTTTCATAATTTGTTTGAGCTTCGCTAAATATATTATCAATCATCTCTCTAAAATTTCAGAGTCGGTTATCGCCCTAATTACAGAGAAAAAAATAAAAATTGCGTGTTTTTGTGAAGGAATTCTGAGACGACATACAAAACCCCACTTTCCGGTCGCTGCAAAGGTGTATATAATAGTGGGAATCCGTCAGATTCTTAAAAATACAGTAGAACCTCGATTATCCGAACCAATTGGGACCGAGACTAGTTCGCATAATCAAAAGTTCGGATAATCGAAACGTGGGTTATTTGGGATCATAAACAACAACTTTTTACATAAAAACAGTACAGTACATGTCAAATTTTAATATATATGTATGTACTGTTTTTATGTACATACATATATCAGGTCTTAATATATATATATATATTAAACACCCGAAAAAAGTCGAATGCCTTTTTAAATATTTTTTAAATAAAATCGTCCATTTTTAATTGACGAACGGCTGTAACGCGTTTTTGAAGGGCTAAGTCTCGCAGCCGTTTGAGAAGGAGAAGTTGCGTTGGGTTGCTCATTGTTGCTCACGGCAGTGGCAGCGAGCAACAATGTATCTTTCGCGCCAACGTTCGGATAATTGAGCGTTCGGTTAAACTAAGCCATCGTTCGGATAATTGAGGGTTCGGATGATCGAGGTTCTACTGTAATCAGATTTACATACTTAGGGGGCGTACACAAATTACGTAACGCAAAATTTCCCAATTTTTGACCCCCTCCCTCCCTCACGTAACGGAACCGTAACGCTTTGCCAGAGCCCCCCCCCCCCCCTCCTATGTCGTTACGTAACTGGTGCTTTGTCGTCAATAATTGCGATTTTTTTCATAGACATAACTGATTATGAAAGGATGGGGTTTATGCTCATTTTATGAAGTATATATTCATCTAGTTTTATACCAATTTTGATGACAAAATCTTGAAATTTAACCGCGATATATGCCTTGGTTTGACGACGAAAAAAAAATCTTCCCATTGTCCCATCGATATCTTTATGAAAGGTTATCTGTAAATTAAAAGTCAACAATTTATCGATATCTATACAAATGTAGCTATCGTTATGCGTAGCAGTTTTTTATTTTGGTTTTTTTTTACAAAATGCCGACAGTTTGGAATTTTTTTTCTATTTTCAAGGCCCTTTTTCTGTATTCTTTAAAAAAAGTAATTATCGGATGTTAAAAACGTGGATACGTACAGCCTTAGTCATTGCGATTACAAAAATGTTTTGTTAAGAATTTAAAATCGGTTGATAAGTTTTTTAACTATTCGCTCGGACAAAGTCGAAAAAACTAGTTTCGAAAAAAACGCGTTCAAAGTTTTCGTTCCGTGTGTCTTGATATCGTTACGTTTTTTTCTAGAATATTGACACTTACATTGAAGTATCGAGTCACGGGCGGTATGGCGGTTCTTCATCTTCATGATATAGTTCACAAAATAATAAGTGCCTGTACTTTATTTATTGTAGATGATGCCACACCTGTAGGGACTGAGGGCACCAACCGGTCGCGCTACCTGTTCTCACTAAAGTGATTATAACTCCGTCAATTTTCGGACTTGTGAATAAAAATGTTGGCAACATATTTTTCAATACATGTACTTTCAAGAATAATTTTTTTTTAATTGCTTCAAATTTTGCTTGGTGGCTGTGGAAAAGCTACTGTGCAAGTTCTAGCACGGTGATTTCCCCCCTTAACTGACATTGCGTATAGAAAGGTGTGAGCTGCCCGCAGTAAAATTACCCTCGAGGTTTAAATTAAAAACTTAAACATACAGAAATTTTGCTATTTCTGGCAGTTTTACAATCGTGACGTAACGCAAACCTTGACCCCCCCTCCTCCCCCCTACGAACGTAGACCGTAACTTCCGGTATTGGATTAATTACCACTTGCTACGATAAAGAGACATGACAGCAAGGCAACAGCTGACTGTAGTCCTAACCTTATTTCACTCATTCGAATTTCCACACATTTCATTTTTAACCGACATACTTCGCCGACACAAATTTTCTACGCTTTTTACCAGTCATGGCCCTAATATAATGCTTTATATTTCCTAAACCTGACATTGTTTTGATAGATCGACGTTGAAAAGAATCGAGGTTAAACTCGTCTGGTTGAGTAAAAAGAGATGAAGATAGCACCAATGTTGCCAAATATCGATCCTAGAAATACTGCGCGAATCGTTAGAAAAACTATTTTTTATTTTTATAATGAAATGTGAACATTTATTAAACAGTTTACACATGGACAATTTTAGTTATAACAAATTTTTTTTTTGCATATGTTAAAAATATCAATTGTACAAGTCTCAAGTATGATCAGTGGTATGACTAGTGTGAAGCGATAGATTACGTTAAGGGCATGTACAAAGTCAACATAACATCACAAATTTTCCAACCCAATTTTCTTATAGATGGTTACATTTTTTAGGGAAAACAAAGCATTAGGCTCTGGAGAATTCCAAGACGCAGAGCTTGATGATTTCCTTTTGCCCTAAATACTCATATCTGAAGAATCTCTGTTCGCAAATTTCTTTGCCTTAAAATCTCATCTCTCATCATAACTGTACTAATCATTTCGCTACACGTGCCTCTATGTTTTTCGCCCTATTTTGCTTGAATTGTTTGTTCAGCTCGCGGTTGCATGACGGTGGGAGGCTACGAGGCAATATCCGACATGAGCTGGGCCAGCAGTGCCGGTTCCATTGGACCATGCGTCTGTCCCATGCGTTCTAACTCTTCCTCCTCTTCCCTCGAGGGTTCATATCCTCCGTTTCGAGTTTCTGGAAATTACGAGCACATTTTTATTGTAGAATATTGAGTGCGTGGTTTTTTACATGTATCCAGAAAATGCATCAAAATCACAATCATAAAAGTTATCGTCTTCGACGAGAAATTAACGTGACGATCCCTTTCGGAAAATTTATTGTACTAATTAGGCGTAAATTGGGGAGTTATAAATCGTATCCGATGCACCTTGAGAACCGTTCGAATATCGTACGAATTGAAAATTATTTTAGGGATCGCTATGTGATAAATTGTTGACATAGAAAACGCGTGAAAATGAATTCATTCGTTGCATAAAAAAAAGGTGCCGTAATTACCGTGCAGTGCGAAACTGGATACAGGTGATCTAAAGCCAGATTAGTATCTCAGTTCCAACTTTGGCAGTTGAGTCCTTGTCTATTATTTATATATAATTTATATTATTTATGTCATTTTATTTATTTGATCTCGACTCTCGAAAAATATATACCTTAATTAGACCGCAGCACAAGCTCAAATACATCCCCACACTCAAACAAACCCAAACATACGACATTAGGTAATCGAGATAGATTTATGCCAGATAGTACCAAATTGAAATTGACTTGCAAGTGATATAGGTTCATCAAAATAAATAAACGTGCAATTTAATTCTGTGTGTTACGTACGATTGAGAGTGGAACTCACCGTGAAGAACGTGAGATTGCTCATGATGCTCTGGCCAGCCTCTCCCGTGTGCAAAACGAGTTGAGCAGCTTAGGCTATGTCACCCTCAGCAACGGTGACGCAGAGTCTCACCTCGGCGGGACTTCCTCCAGGTAACACTTGGTGGCGAAGCGATACTTGGCGCCAGGAAGGTTCTTGTTGCTGGAAGCGCGCACAATAAAAATTAATTCTTTTTTTTCATGATGAATTCCGCAAAAAAAATCGGTGCAAACAAATTCGACTCTACAATCTCCTACGGACCCAAACTACCGATATTTCTCGGTCATAATTAAGGGGCTATACCAGTGTGACACTTTCAAAAAATCGATTTTTTTTTGCTTTTTTCGAGAGTTAATACTTTCAACAATATCATTATCATTTATATCAATATCATTTCATCCTGCAAAAATCGATAGTTAAATCTTTAAATGCGTTTTTCTCGAAACGAGATTGTTCAAATTTCCTGAAATTGTAACTGAAAGAGCTATTATCCGATTGACTTGAAATTTGAACTGAGTGCTCTTGAATATATTTACTCTACAATGAGGTAGGATATTTTTGATTGGATGAAAATTGACGATTTGGCATTGAAAAAAATGACCATTTTGTAGGCAAAACAACAGACTTTTTTCATAACTACGCCATTTTGTTAAGTTTTGATATTTTTTCCTTTTTCGGTTTCAGCTACTCAATCGGCTGGAATCATGTCAGCAGTGGAGGTACTTTTTTTGACGCCTCCGAAGGCAGCGCAAGAGTTGCTTGGATCTCAATATTTTTCTATAAAAAAATTATGTAATATAAGTCAAATATAGCCAAAAATATTCCTAATTTTCCGAAACATTTAATTGGGTACTTTTCTTTCAAAAAATTCCCGAAACTTACCCAAATTTTCAGCGTTCACACTCGTATAGCCCCTTAAGACGGAATGACGCACCGTTGCCGCCGGTATGGCAGAACGTGATTGTCAATATCCACGGATTTCCTAAACAGCTCTTTAGGATTTCGCACAATTTGCTCAGATGACATAAAACTGATAGACGAACGGCTGTGTGCTCGAAAAAAGTTTTAAAATTGCGAAAAAAATGTGGACCGTCTTGCCATGCTGAACTTGTAATTAAAATTATGGAAAATAATCGTAGATTAAACGAAAAGCGGCTTTCCCTAAAATCAGAAAAAATCATGTTTCAATTGTAATGAACAATTATAAAGTTGAAAATATAAAGGAACTAGACAAAATGAATCGTGGATTTTTATACTCACGATCGTTGTGATACGATAAGATACCTCAAAGGGCCGCCGATGTTTTGAACAACGAAAACAAATTCGTTTAACTAGTGACTACTCGGATTCACTCTTGGTGAATGATTGAAACCTTGGCTACTGCGTCACGCATAATTAATGCCTTGTCGACTGTTATTTCCAAACCATTGGAAGCTGTAAAAAAATAGATTATACATGTCTATAATCATATTTCATTCAATATATTTTTTAAATATTTATATCTATAATTTCATACTTCATAAAAGATAATGCAACACATTTTTCTGTTTTTTCCGTAAGTCGAACAGAATCGTGGCAAGCAGGCTGTAAATCGCATATATGTCTTTAAATTTATTTCAGGAAATCGTTGATACGAATACCGGAAGTCCAGAGTTGCGCTTATATAATGTTCAATCTATGTCTGCGGGTACAGCCCCGAAATTGGTCTAGTGGTTAGCGTGCTTGCCTCGGAAATTAAACCATTGGGAAGTCACGGGTTTGAATCACCGTCTCGTAGTTTCGGAGAGAAATAAAAATACAGGCGTGACATAGCTCCAGTTCTACACAGATGTCGCACACGCGGAACGGTACGTGTGTGTGTCGGGTGTATATGGCTGTAGCCTGTGAGCTAATTCTTGATGACACGGGACTAGCTCCGAGGTTGGGAAGCAAACTCGTGACTGGCTATTGGAATAGGTTTTCCGCAGTTTCCTTATACCCATGACAGAAAATGTCATGGTGGATGCGATACAGAGGGGGAAGTCGGCTGCAGCTGCAAGATGGGGATCGATTAGGGATGTGGATTAGAGAAAATGGTAGGAAATCCCTGTACATGGAAGCTACAAATTAGCAAAGCATCTGCCATAGCAGATTCGCTTAGTAAAAGAAAGAAGGTAGGCATAATAATAGAGTTTTATTTGATGAATTACCTTGGGCACCTGAAATAGTCCGAGTTGTCGCACCCCACGCAGCTGCCTTTCCGATCTGACCGCAGCGCTTCCTGCCCTGCAGTCACCCACTGCACAAATTTTCACCATCCTCCTAGAAAATAAAAATGATTAATATTCTTCACAAAAATTGATAAAATAGGCAATATCATGGTGATTTAAAATAAATGCACCGTTGCATATGAACATGACAAATGTGACAGCCACGCCGGCACACACACGTTCATGATGGATGAAACAGATTCAACAAACTTATCGAAAATTATATTCTTCACGTTAGTAAAGATAAAACAGATATTTGTTCTCACCTCCGGATTGATCAAAAAGATTTTTCGTCGAAATCGTTCGATTAGACACTTTTTCGCAGTTAAAGCACTCGTTCTATCTAAATTCAATATGGACGCCGAACTTGCTGGGATACGTATTCGATCCTCTTCCATCTCTGTTACACGACATCGATACTCATCAGCTTCCGCTCGAGGTTTTAGAGATAGTGGCGCCATCTCGGTTAGTCCACTTTTTGTAGCCACTTTGAAATGCACAGATCGGCCTCCTCCCACTCTAGCCTCCATGATTTGCAGTTTGAAAAATATTCATAAAGCTGGCGAAGGTGGACCGTTGTTTCAGGGCTTTCTAAAGTGACGAACCAATAAATGTATTTGTATATTCAACATTCCATGTGTTGCGTATTTTTTACTCTCGTCTTAGAAAGAAACTCGGAATAAAATTCGAATAAAAAACCATTTCACTCGAAAAAGGTAAGTATTTTTATTTATTTTTTAAATTTTTATATTGGTCTTCTTCCAGCCATACAGGATCTTCCCCTTTTTACAAGCCCTACTTCTATTCTCTTCCACAATCCGCCGTCCTTATTCCACAATTCTTCCTCATCTACCTCTATTCCCCCTTCGCCCCCCACGAAAAAGGTAATGTGCATTTCGGATCATCGAGAAGAGTGAGAGAGACGGACGGAAGCTGTTCTGTTCTTGTCGCACACGTACACGCCGATAGCAATGCCACGTGGTGGCGAAAATTGGAAACAAACGTGGGTTCGTTAACGGTGCCTACCCCCACCACGGTCGTTTCCAGACCTGTATGTAAGACCGTGGTCTGGGCACTCCCGTATATTCCGTATACCCCAAAGCGTGCCTCTATCTGACGCCTCAATTTGCGGAACTGGCCGCAAAAGCGTGGAGCGCTGTTACCTCGGAGGCATGTGCGACAGAGCGCGATGTATGCGCGTATGCGAATTGTCTTTCCCTTCATGTGGCTGTGATGAAAAATTAATACATCCTATATAATTAGTCGAACACAAAAACTAAAAGCATAAACCGAAAATATGAGCGATGAGCCATTAGTTTATGATACTCATCATCTTTGACATGGATATGCCCATTTAACTATCGCTCAATCCAATTACATTTTTTTTCGTTTACGGAAAAGAAGAACATTCGAAACTTACGTGTAGCACGCATTCCTTTCATTAGTAGTAGTAGTAGAAAAGTAGTAGAAAATATCAGTAGTCATCATTGGGAATTTTAAATAATGAGACGTGCTCCGGGTTATTTATGTATCCACTTTTGCATCCCGGAATCATGCTCCGCTTCGGCATCGCAATATATAGACACTTCATCTTTTGTTATTCCGTATTGAATAAAAACCGTGGCTACGATACACTCGAAATCACCCCGCCAAAACGAGGTTAGGCCACACGTACATACGACCGTCACCACACCCGTGCATGCCATCAAAGAACAGATGTTACATGGAACAACACGGCTTAGGCTGGGAATAGACGTCCGATTTTTTCTTTCCGACAATCCGATCCGATAGTCGGATCCGACTATCGGAAGGCACTCGTGCCATACGTTTGTTTGAGCATGCAATACACGTCCAATCCGATAGTCGGATCCGAGTTCCGATAGTCGGATCGGATGTGTTTTGCATGCTCAAACAATCGTATGGCACGAGTGCCTTCCGATAGTCGGATCCGACTGTCGGATCGGGTTGTCGGAAAGAAAAAATCGCACGTCTATTTCCAGCCTTATGGGACGATTTGGCAAGATTTCTTGGGGGAGTTTCGTAGTTACTCCCCCAACCACCTAAAGCGCTGCCGGTGTCGATGTGCACGCACACATCCGCAGGCGCGCTTGGCTCCACCCGGCTCCACCTCTTCCTACGCTCGAGCCAACTACGGTTGAGGTGATTTCGCGTCTCGCTCGCTCTCTTGCAGATTCCAATGTTAACAGCAGCAACGCCGAGCGGTCTAAGGCACGTGCTTGTTATGCCGGGGAGCCCCGGCTTTAAATCGATTTGTTTTCGCTCCTACTCTCTCGCTCCTTTCCATCTCACTCGTTCCATCTCTTTTTAACATGCCGTCAGCGATTTCTTCCAAAGAACGCGCTACGCGGTACAAATATCTGTTGCTACTTTGCTTACATCTGTCAGAAATTTGACAGGACTCGGACGTATTCGTGATTATTAATACTGAATATCAATCTAACTAGTTGATTAATCGTGTATTCGTGTATTTCGCGCTTAACTGTTAGACTCTTTGTCCACGGAAAATTGGCTGTTTAAAATTGTTTGTGAGTTGCAATATTGTTAACGATGCCATCGTATAGCAGATGTGCCTATAATGGATGCAAAAATGTTCCCAAGACGAGTCCCAAGCTGAGCTTCCATCGTTTTCCTAACAACGACGGCACGTAAATGTTTAGACGAAAATAATTTTTAAAGGGTTACGTGAGTTTTTAAGCCAAAAAGCATATTTTCTTTATTAAAGAAAATATAATTGATAAATGATTTTGTTCCAAATGATGAGCACATAAAAGAGCAACATTACAATAATATTTTTTTTAAATGTCATTAAAAAATTTGGGATATTCAGCCGGTGGGACCTGGTTTTCGGTGACCCCTCGGAAAAACGGTGGACACGATTTCTCGAAAACTAATGCACCAAGCTTATTGAAATTTTGCACTCTTCTTCAAAATAGCATTGACTAGTGATAGAGCGAAGGTTTTTTTCGAGTACAACTAACTTTACAAGACTAGGCGTAGCGTAAATTGTACCAAAAATGGAACTATTTTGCATAAAACTCTGCCGAAAATCCAATTTTTTTTAATGTTTCATACAATCACTAGTCAATGCTATTTTGAAGAAGCGTGCAAAATTTCAATAAGATCGATGCGATAGTTTTTGAGAAACGGTGTCCACCGTTTTTTTAGGGGTCTCCGGACACCAGGTCCCACCAGCTGGGTTTGTGTGTTTGAGTTTGATTAAATTGGTTTAGGTTATATAGATATAGATTATATAGAGGTTATATCGGAGGGGTGGGGTATCGATCGGCCGTGGCGAGCGATATAGATATACTCGTGCGGGCTAAAAAATAAACTTTAAAACTCGATATCTATTGGAACGCGCCAAAAACCCCTTCAGGGGATGCCTTTATATATTAAATGGAACATCTGTGCAAAATTTCGAACGAATCGGGTGTAATAACTTTTCGGAAGTTTATCCCGTAACGACAATAAAAAAAGGGGGGGACCGAATGCTTAAAGAAAATATTTAAGATAAAATTTCGTAGCCGCAACCTTTCAAGAAAAATGCAAAAACGTCTGACTCTACAAAATTTGGGCAAACTTTTTTGTTCCAGTTTATTGTTGGGTATAATAATTGATTGTGACTTATTTTTTACTAAGCGCCACTATAATTTATCACTGATTCAGAAGGGCCCCCCTTGTGCCCCCCCAAAATACGGCCGTCCGCGACAGAAATATCTCAACGTGATTTTAAGGTATTCCTTTCACGAACCCAAATATTTTACACTTAACTGATTTTCGTCTATAATGAAGTAAAAATATATCCCAGTATACTGGTAAAATTTCAAGCCAAGTTACCGAACCTTTAACGAAAAATGACGGCCCTGAAAATCGTCCCATTTATACGGTGCTTTATGGACATGTCACGCTGGCTACATTTATATCTAATAATTTATACACTAAATAACTCTAGATGCCTAATATAAACTGCTCACAAGTGTAAAAAAGTCTAAAGATTCCGCAACGACAATAAAAACAGAGGGTCACCGAACGTTTAACGAAAATATTAATGTTAAAACTTGGAAAAATGTGACTAGCAGAAAATGTTTGTAGCCGTGACGTTTCAAATAAATGTAAAAATGTCTCAATCTACTAAATTTGCGCCAAATTTTTTATTCCAGGTTATCGTTGTGTATAATAATCCATTGTAATTAATTTTTTTATTAAGCGCAATTGTCATTTACCGACGATTCAGAAGGCCCTATTTATGCCCCCACAAAATACGGCCCTCCGCGAAAGGAATACTTAAATGATGCGCTGTCTCCTATCGAACCGCCCAACGCTTGGTCGGTCAGTCGACCTTCAATACAAGCGGGACAGCACGATAGCCCGATAGGCATACGCGAGAGAGAGAGAGAGAGCGAGAGAGAGGGAGAGAGACAACCGCGAGAGGCGTGCCTTGAACCTCTATCATTGTGTGTGGCACACCGATACATCGCCGCGCAGTCTATCGGCAGAAATACTAACTACATTTTTTCTGCCAAATATTAACACGGGCCGTGGAGTTCCATGTAATATCTGTTCTTTGATGCCATGCCCTGTAAACCCGGTATAAACAAAGGCCTCCTCTTCACTAGCGCCGCGGTGGAATGCGCAAATAGAGGCGTCTCTTAGAGTCACGCATTTTTGAACGGAGTGCCCAGGCCTGTATATACCACCGTGGACCGTGCATACAGGTCTGACAATGGCGGCAGTGGGGGTAGGCTTAGCGGCTTTGTTTTTTATTCCGATTTCTGCCGCTTTGTGCATGACGGTAAGGGAAAGTAGTGGTGCGACAAAGAGAGAAATAGCACTTCTGTCCTTTTCGCTCCTGACCACAGCGCACGCGCCGTTTGCCCTAACTTAATGTACCGTACTGCCGGGTAAACTGCATAAAATACGAAACCAATAAAAAGCGATAATACGACCATTTACATCCATTTTTCTCCAATGTTTCACAATACATCGTTCTTCGAAATGTTTTTCACACACGTAGTAAGACTCTTCGAGTCCCGGATAGAGGGCTGGCATCTTCTATCCCTTACCGTATATAAAAATGCTACGCTTTCTTTAGTTCTACTTCCTCTTCTTGTGGCGCTAGTAGTCTTCTGACAATTTCTTATTGCGCAGGCGCGCGGCCCGTACTGCCACATACACCGCATTAAACCATCAGTGTGTATTGTTGGTGGTATATGGATATTACCCGATTATATGTGTGCGTCCGTACACATATATAGCCCTTGTGCGCGCATCAGAGCTCAATAAACTTAACCGGTGACTATGAAAATATCGAATTCTTTTCCATGCCAATCGATTGATAGGTCGTTTGTTAGTGTTTGTTAGACAAAATCAAGCGTTTGTTAGACTTTGTTAATTTAGTAGAACAAAAAACAAATTTCATGTCAAAGTTAGCCGCAGGAAAATGCTTTTCTAATGATTTCGAACTTTTCTTCATAACCAATTGTTTGTTAGTCGTTTGTTAGTGATTGTTAGTCGATTTTTATAGTTTGTGGAAGCTTAATTTTGAATTCATCGTTAAAAAACTTGTCATTCCCATAGCGTGCTGTAAGCCACGTGAAGTTGGCTGCAAGCCACGTGAAGTTAGTTGCAAGCCACGTGAAGTTGGCACCATTGCCATGGCGGCTAAGCAGGGCTTTGTACATGTAACTTCTCAATTTCAGCAAAATTCTGATTATTTCAATCCTACTCGATTGTTAGTCGTGGGTTAGTGTTTGTTAGACAAAATCCAGCGTTTGTTAGACTTTATTTATTTAATAACACGAAAAACAAATTTCATGTCAAAGTTAGGCGCAGGAAAAAGCTTTTCTAATGATTTAGAACTTTTCTTCGTAACAGGTTATATGTACAAAGCCCTGATAAGCCGTCGTGGCAATGCTGCCAACTTCACGTGGCTTGCAGCCAACTTCACGTGGCTTGCAGCCAACTTCATATGGCTGACAGCGTGCTATGGGAATGAAAAGTTTTTGAACGATAAAGTCAAAATTAAGCTCTAACAAACGATCAAAATCTACGAACATTCACTAACAAACGACTAACGAACGATTGGTTACGATGAAAAGTTCGAAATCATTAGAAAAACATTTTCCTGCAGCTAACTTTGACATTAAATTTGTTTTTCGTATTTTTAAATAAATAAAGTCCAACCAAGACGAGATATTGTCTAACAAACACTAACAAACGACTAACAATTAAATAATCAGCATTTTGCTGAAATTGAGGAGTTTCATGTACAAAGCAGAGAAACCTGAGAGAGCCCACGAAGCGAAAAGCCTGGGACAGACTCAGGAAGACTAGAGGTAAGGCGTACGAACGCCTGTGGCGAGCTCGATCCAAAAGCGTCCGTGAAACTGTGGATTTTAGTAGTTAGTGTTTTCACGGCGTGCGTCGCTAGTGCATGACTGCACCGAAGTGAATTAAGCGACAAGAACACCAACCGATGTCATGTGTCATCGATGATTCCCGCTCGTCGTTCGTGTTGGCATAAAGCATGTTCGGGCTAACCAATTTTATGAATTGTGTTAGATGTAAAAAAAATAATTGTCTCGGTTTAAAATATATTTAGTGATCTGCGGCGAAAGCAATCAATCGTAGGTAAGAAAAATAGTACTTACATTCATAAAAAGAATGGTTTCGTTTTATCGTACCATTATCGTACCGAGTGAAATAAAAATTATCACAAACGCGAGATATGGAGCAAGTGTCCCGTCGATGAGACAAAACGAGGAATATATGGATTTTTTTCGTATATTGCACGTTTGGTCTCATGTCTCGAAAATAAACAAAATGTTTATTTTCGAGGCGTGAAAATGGGAAGTGAGTGGGTGAGTGGGCGAAATATCAATTTCCCATTTTCATAAAAAGTCAAATTAAATAAAAGCTTGTAATATTGTTTGAATTGTTGCTTTCAGTGCCCGAACGCGAGACAAACTTGGAGTGCAGCGATCGATCGAGAACAGCCATTAAAATCAACACTCTCCGGCAAGTTCTCGACAAAGTTTCGGATATGAAAAATTTAGAGTACGTGGGATGCCAAGCACACAATGAAGAGCCCACGAAGAGAGTGATAAACTATTATCTCGTCATGAGAGGACATTTTCTAGCGGGATCGGTCAACGAAAATAATCACGCAAGGAAAATTAAAACGAAAGACAAAATCAAAACTGTAAGATCGATTTATCTGTACAGCGTGTCATAATGTGCAAATATGATGTATGATAATTTGTAAATCTTTTGTTTGAATTCAAAATTCTTATGAATTTTCTTGTGTCTATGTTTTTACTGCTTCCGCAACGAAAAAAAAACATTGACTTAATATCTGTATTTCGTTATTATTCTTTATCTGTACAGCTTATGATAATGTGTGAATATGAGATGTGATAATTTGAAAAACTTTTGTCTGGATTAAAACTTCTTATGAATTTTCTTGTGTCTATAAATAAATTTTGTTTGTTACGGTTTCTGCGAGGAAAAAAACTGACTTCATTTCTGTTTGTCGTTATTATTCTTTATCTGTAAAGCGTGTCACAATGTGTAAATATGGTGATAATCTGTAAATTTTTTGTCTGAATGCAAATTTCTTATGAATTTCCTTGTGTCTGTAAATAAATTTTGTTTGATACTGCTTCCGCAATGAAAAAACTAACTTAATTTCTGTATTTCGGTATTCTCCAAAACAATCTATATATAAGAGTTCTGTCTCTCTATATAGAAATTGCTTTCATCAACTGGTTGAACAACTAATTTGATGAATGGATCGCTCCATATAAAGTGGCAAAGGGTTCTTTTTGCATATCGTACGGCACTGCCTTTACAATTCATTTGATCAAATTATCGCTCCATATGAGGGAGCATATCGTACGGCACTGGTTTGTTGCTGACTTTACTTTGGTGCGGTAGGAGAGCAGCGCCGCCCTTCTGGTCCTCACTTTTGCGGACGTTTCGACGACACGGCGTTCGTACTCCATATCTCTATTCTTCCTGGTCAGACTGGTGGAGCTCGGTTCCGTAGGAACTGTGTGTCCGTTCCGTGATCTAAATTCTCAGCGGGTAATTGATGGATGCAGATAAAGAAGTATGCTCTGTAATATCTTCGCGACCGCTCAGTTTTGTTTACCCATACATGTAAGCTCACATGCACGCATATTACAAAGTAAAACTGTTTCTTACGCGCCCACCACCCAATCATAGTAGCGCGTGTCCAGGAAGACGAGAGGTAAGGAGTACGAACGCCGTGTCCATGGAGGCTAGAGTGGGAGGAGGCCGATCTGTGCATTTCAAAGTGGCTACAAAAACGTGGTGAAACCAGGATGGCGCCACTATCTCTAAAACCTAGAGCAGGAATCTGAGTATCGATGTCGTGTAAGAGGGATGGAAGAGGATCGAATACGCATCCCAGCAAGCAGTGCAGCGAGATCGCGCGCAGTGTTGCCAACTCGGATTGTCGTCAGCCCACTAGGTGCCTCGTCAAATCCCGCCAGAAATCGCTAAACTCCTCCATGTTATTTTCCACCAAAAACCACCAAAGTCCTCGCTCTTACCATCAGAAATCACCAAAATTTTCTGCTTTTCCTGCTAAAAAAAACACAAAATTCAAAACACGGAATCGAAACCGCGTGTATGAAACCCAAACAACAAACGACGTGCAGTTACAACCCAATTTCGCCAAATACGCAAATACGAGAGAAAACAAGAGTAAATATGTACTATTAGTATAGGTCGCGATACCGACTCAAGACAAGATATATTTCTACAATACCGACGTATGGATACACTCGCTATGCTCATGGAATCCTTCTTTTTATTGGATATTAAATCGAGCATGAGACACTTCGAGAAGTGCTTCTTCGAGTGGTGAATCGAAAATCGAAATTCTAAGTCGTCAGCGACTTACGGCTAACTTCGTTGTTTGTGATTCACGCGATTATTGAGGCGAGAGTCGAGAAAGTACTCCGGCGCGAGATTTCATTCGAATGCTCAATGCTCCGCTCACCCTTCTAAACCCTTTCGAATTCATATCAAGATGGGTAAAGTTTCTAAAGAAAAGCAATATACGCAAAAATTCCGGAAAGCTTGGCTGGCGGACACGCAAATACACAATTGGATCGTTCAGGTACCAGGTTCTGAAGTGCGAATGAGCCAGCGGCCTCTCGACAAAAATTTCTTGCATTTAGGATTTAGATTTTATAACGGCATGAATATTATGAAAAATAGGTACCAGGCAACGATACAAAGGCACACTGCAAGTTTTGCAAGTGTGATTTAATGGCGAAGTATGCGGACCTCATAAACCACGGCAAAACAAAGAAGCACCTGCAGGCAGCAGAGCCCTTCTCAACACAACGGCAAACGAAGTTATCCTTCGTCGAACAATCGCAAAACTCATCAAGAGCCGAAGCATCGATGGCCCTTTTCGTATGTGCACATAGCGCAATTGCTGCTTGTGATCATCTGGGTCAGATGTGCAAAAAGAATTTCAACGACAACGAGGCAGCAACAAAGATGCAAATGCATCGCACAAAATGTGCGAATATCATCAAAAACGTACTGGGTCCTCACTTCAAAGATGATTTGATAAGCGATATTCACAATGGAAAATATAGTCTATTGTTAGATGAGTCAAACGATATATCCATAAACAAGCTATTGGGCATCGGGGTCATTTACTATAGCCAAAAATATGGAAAAACGATCTCGACTTTTTTAACGTTGGCGAAGTTAGAAGAGTGCAATGCTGAGAGTATCGTTAAGGCTGTAAAAAACGCGATCGCGGAAATGGGGTTGACTCTTGCGAATTTGATGGCAATCGGCACCGACAATGCGTCGGTAATGGTCGGAGTAAATAATGGCGTTTATGCCAAATTAAAAGCCGAAGTACCGTCGTTAATTTTGATCAAGTGTCTCTGCCACTCGTTACAACTTGCCGTTTCCCAGTCGATGACCGATACGCTCCCACGGAGCCTTGAGTTTTTAATTCACGAGACATATAATTGGTTTTCAAAGTCAGCTTTGCGCCAATTAAAATACACGCAGTTGTACGAAACGATAAACTGTGGCGAGAAACCTCTCAAGATACTGCAGGTTTCTAATACAAGGTGGTTATCAATAGAGGCTGCTGTTGATAGGACGTTGCATCAGTGGCTCGAGTTGAAAACTCATTTCGATTTCGCTAGGCGCGACGAGAAATGCTATACCGCAGAGATACTGTATAACATGTATTGCGACGAGGGAAACATGTTGTATTTACATTTCTTAAAGCCGATTTTATCCGAAATCCAAGCCGTGAACAAATCGTTCCAGAGCGAGAAAAATGATCATGTCCAACTATTAGAAGATCTTACACTTCTGATCCAAGGAATATCGAGAAAACTCTTGCTCCCAACATGCAGACTAGATCCTCTGCAGATGGCGATCGATGATTATGTCGACCCAAAGCCGTATTTGGGTTATGCTTTTGAACAAAAAATAGAACAGCTAAAAAACGACAGAAAATTGACTGTGAACAACGAACAAGGTATCCGCGAAAGATGTAGGACATTTCTCTTACACTTGATCAAGCAACTGAAGCAACGATTGCCCGAGAATGCACTCGTGTTGAAAAAAATATCGCTTGTATCTGTAGGTAACGTGCTGAAGGCGGTAAAAGAGCCGGCTCAACCGTTACTTGAATACTTGGGCCGATCGAAAGACATCGATGCGATCGAATCACAGCTTATGAAAATCAACCTTATTGATTGGACAAACAAAACGGATACTGTCGCGTTTTGGCACGAGGTGAACGGATATAGGGATGCATCAGGATGTAATCCGTTCAAAGAATTGGTTGACTTTGCACTGTCAATGTTGATATTGCCACACTCTAACGCACAAGTCGAACGCATCTTTAGTCAGTTAAATCTCGTGAAAAATAAAACACGAAACAAAATGTCGGTCGAAATGACAAATGCTATTTTGGCTGTACGTTTCGGATTGAAACGAAACGGCAAATGTTGCCACGACTACGTACTTCCACCTGAGATTGTACGAAAGATAGGTACAAAGGAAGCGTACACACTGGCGACAAGTAGTACGGAGCCGTGTTTACATGCCCCAATGAGCGAGTGCGAGTTAACAGATTTCTATTTTGAAGGCTAGGAGTTTATTTTGTATTCTTTAATATGTTTTTGTTCATCGTTTTTTTATATGAAATATTATAAGTGATGTTGAATTTTTAGTTGAATTGAAAATACACGGCTAATTTTCAGAAAGAAGTTTTGATCGTATTCTACAAGAATCTTTGTTCAAATCCCGGATAAAAATACCCCGAAAAAAAATCCCTTCGCAAAATATCTCATCTAGCACGATTATTCGATTCAAATTCTTCACTGAAAAGTCCAAGATATCGTAAAACCACCAAATTTCTCACTAAAACTGTCAAAAAGACTCAAACCCCACCGAATTTCGCGCCAACCGCTAAACAGAAAAAAAATCACCAACATCCTTTCAAAACCACCATTGCTACAACTTTAATTCAGTCTATCCGTCTTCAGTCTGTCATTTTGTCTGAAGTTCGATTTGTTTCCTGAAAATATGAGGTAATGTTGAAGTCACCAAATTTCCAGTCAAAACCGCCGTAAAATTACCGTGAAACCTCCAAATTTCCCGCTGACCGCTAAACAGCTCAATTGCCCCACCAACAACCTTTCAAAACCACCAAATCTAGCGGGAAAACCGCTAAGTTGGCAACACTGATCGCGCGCACAAGTTACCCCCTCTCTAGCTCTTACGCGCCCATCACACAATCATAGTAGCGCGTGTCCGTGAGCGAGCGACGCTCGGACATCTTCGGAAAGAGCCGAGCGCGCCGAAGTTTCCCGACCGCGCCTTCGGCACCTACACCAACACATGGACGCCGTGCTCGTTCATGTGCGGCCAAGCCGAAACAAAGGTTTCGAGAGAAAAAGCAATCTGAGCACGACTCGCGCGTGACGTCACCCGACGGAACGCGCGAGGCTTTTAGATGATTTCAATGCTCTTGATTCTCTGCGTTATCAATGTATACAAAACAAAGTATCGCGCACCCTGATCGCTTATTTTTTTAGTTTATACGTTAATTTAAATATAATTATGACTCCAAATTACAACTTATTTATCTTCTAAAAAATTGTTTACGCTTTACTCACACCCGTCCTTATGCCAAATAAATTATAATTAATAAAAGTAAGCGGAAATATATTTATATTCGTATTAATGTATTAATTCTCATACTTTCATCAAGCGATAAAGCATTATCCCCAAAAACAAGCCAATCAACCATCCGGCCGCGAATCGTTAGTACCAGAAAGTGCATATTCTACAAGCGATGGGATGGTCCCGTTGGTAGCGTTCCTGGCGTCGGTCCGCTGGGGCGCAGTTTCGTTCCCGCGCTCAATGCTTTTTTAAAAATTATTAATACTATTAATTCTTGTTTGATTAGTTATTTTGATTAGTTATCTTTTAGTGTCGAAAAATTTATCGCGCACTCCGACCGCTTATTTGATTAGTTTGTACGTTAATTTAAATGTAATAATAAATCTAAATTACAACTTCTTTATCTTCTAAAAAATTGTATGCCCTTTACTCACACCCGTCCCTATGCCAAATAAATTGTAATTCATAAAAGTAAGCGGAAATATATTTATAGTCGTATTATAAGTACGACTATAATTATATTCATTCTCGTAAGTTACGATCCGCGGCCGGATCGATGATTGGTTTGTTTTTGGGGATAATGCTTTATCGCTTGATGATAGTATATGAGAATGAATATAATAATGCGAATATAAATATATTTCCGCTAACTTTTATGAATTATAATTTATTTGGTATAGGGACCGGTGTGAGTAAAGCGCAAAGAATTTTTTAGAAGATAAATAACTTGTAATTTAGATTTATTATTACATTAAAATTAACGTACAAACTAATAAAATAAGCCGTTGGAGTGCGTGATAAATTTTTCGACACTAAAAGATAAGTAATTAAAATAATAATGATAACTAATAAAAATAACTAATCAAATAAGAATTAATGGTAATAATAATTTTAAAAAAAGCACTGAGCGCGGGGAACGATCCCGCGCCCCTGCGGACCGAAGCCAGGAACGTTACCAACGCACAGTGGGGCAGAATCCCAAAAAGCTGGCCAAAATTCGGAAAGTGTCCAAAATGATCTCCAATTCTCTTCTCGGAGGTTTTCGGGGTCGCTGAATACGAATCTGTTATCAGAATGACGATTTTCAAAATGGCGGACCCAAAATGGCGGACATAATTCAACCAATTAGTCAAATAATTCAGTAAAAAATACCCAATCATATTTCTTAAGGGTTTTTGGGATCGCTGATTACGAATTTGTTATAGGAATGTTAATTTTCAAAATAGCAGACGCGATATATAGACGATTCCACAAAAATTTTCAATTTTTAAATATTTTTTAATAGAAAATGTTTCATAATATTTTTAGGTTTAAATGAGTAGAAAATCTCTTGAGCCATGTTTTTATTTTTGAACAGTTTCTTGAGTACAAAATTTGCAATAAATCAAATATCTGTTATTTACTTCTAGTAACAAAAATCTTATATGTCATCTTCAATGTTGGAATCATTCGATTCGGATTCTGATGTTGACCCACTTGTATCCAAATCGGAATCGTTCCTTATCTCTTGTCTGGTGACTTCAGGTTGTTTTAACATTTCTATAGCTTCTTTATGTAAAGATTTCGCCGGTCTCTGGGGCAATTTCCTGATGCTTGAGAGAAATGGATCTGATGATACTAAGAGCCTATAGAAAATGTCTCTCATATTCGATTCTCGAGAGCATTTTCTTGAATGATGTAACCTGTAGTTCTTTATGTCCTTATTGCGTGACTCTTGGGCCTCTTCAGAATGTTGTCCGATCGGTAAAAGGGCATATTTTACAATTTCTGCTCCGTGCATCAACACTTTGTGCACAGATGTTGGCATGTAATACCATGGATATAAAGCAACGAATAAACGGGCAGTATTTACACAATAGTCTTTGAATTTTTCTTCGTCTATATCATACCCGCTCGAAATTGCCTGCAAAATAACATGAAATCGGTGAATTAAATTTTCATCGACTCCTGTTATTTCAGCAGATATATTAGCATTTTCGAAAAAGCGGCGGGCGGTATTTCCATCGTTTGAGCTGCCATATCCTGGCTTTGGTCGATCAACGATAAGCCCCAGTGTTGTCTTAAATTGAGTCTGTATGTCTTCCTTGCGTACTTTCACAATCTTTTTCACTTCCTCTTCACGAGCTTGCCACTTTTGAGTTGTGACCTTATACGACAAATGCAAACAGCACTCGAAAAAACGAATCCACGCATGTAATGTAGATATGCCAAATCTTAAATTATTTGTAGTAATGTCCATTTTTATAATTTTGTCGATGTTAGTAAAATCTTTAGAGGTGGCTTTGCACAGGAAGCAGCGTTGTGCAGAAGTGGTACCGGTTACAGCGTTACAGACTTTGCCGTCTATCATCGTAAACGACATACAATAGGTTACTGAAATTGATTTTTCATTTTGTTCAGTAGTGTATGGTGCAAGACCCGCAATCTGCTGTTCAATGTCGGTAACTTCTTTCAATGTTGATTGTACATCTGCATGTACAAACTGCAATCGTATTGGTCTGCAGAATCGAGGAGATGAACGTCTAGGATTTTTCCACACAATAGTTCCTTCATCCGTCTCGTGATTGTTGTAGATTAATTGCAAAGGTACCAGAGAAGTATAAAAAATGCTTTCATCAGATTTTCCAGCCTCATCAAATTTTTGCTTATAAACACTTTGACCGCTGCTTCCATCACATCCCCATTTACAGTGAAGTACTAATTTTTGCAGAATTTCAGAATTTAGAGTATCGATGACATCAGCCTGAAGTTGTATAATTCTGTATGTGGTATGATCAAGTAAAGCCTGTAGTTCAATTTTTGCGCACGACTCAGTAATATTCATGTACACAACTGATGGATAACAACGATTTTTTGCTTTTTCTACTTCATGGTATGATGGGTATAATTTGCATTTACGTGCTCTAGCTGCATTTCTTGATAGCTGATAAGAGCGCTTTGATTCTCCTTTCTCGATCATCAAAGAAAGTGCTTCGTCTGGGGTTAAAGGTGTCTCATTTTTTGACCGAACAGCAGCTATATATTTTGAGGCTCTTGTTGGGCTGGTTAATGTGACATCTTTAAGAACTTGAGCAGCATCCACTTGACATGAAGTCCTTAAACTCATTTGAGCAGCATACGTCAATTCTTCTGTAGATAAAATAGAACGTATTTCTTCAGTCTTTCGCCTCTTAGATCTATCGCTGGATGAAGCAAAGGATTTCGAAGGTCGTCCAGATGTTCCTTTTTCATCATTCTTCACAATCTTCTCAGATGTTGATGTTGTGCATTCAGTATCGGATAATGTTGAAAAACATATGGTGCCATTCAACCATTCTTCATTATTTTTTAGAAACTTTTCTTGGCCTCTATTTGCTGCTTTCCATCTGGATCGAAAATTTGCAAATAACAGTCCTAATGACTTTTCATCCTCGTCTACTTGTATCAGATGTTCTGTTTTCTTGAAAATTGCATCTTTCAAAACGAATTTCTGTTCGTTTTTTAAACTGTCTTTCACCATGAAAAAAACATCTCTTCTTGATAATTCCATATTTGAAGATTGGGAAGACTCTGTAAAATACCAATATAAACATGTACAAAATTGAATGACATTATTTTGAAATCATTTTATACTTAACAAAACTATATACGGTGTTCTGACTCGAAATGTACAAAAATAATTTATTACTACTAAAAATGATTTTATATTTATAAAGAAAACGAATATTTATGATATAAATGATTAACAAATATATTTACATACATTCTGCACGAAAAAAAAACCGAAATTACATGAAATCTGTCTTTACGAGAATCACCTCTGTGTCAGTATACAACAGGTATAATAAAGCCTGAACAGCAGGCGGGCTCCTTTCGTTCATACATGGCTGCTCTAGGAGCCCCTCGTCAGTCCTTGCCGAATCGCCGTCTACACTACGTATACACTATGTACGTATACACTAATGCACCTTTACTGCCGAAAACCGTTACGCCGTACAAACATGGGGGAAACACAGTTCTAGCTACTGAGAGTTCTTGCAGGAATATTTTATTAAATGTTGAGATTTTCGTAAAGCGTACATTTAGAATAATAAATTACTGTATTAAAATTTAAATGATCTATGAATATTAATCAATAAATGAACATACTACAAATGGAATTGATAAATAAATATTAATCTATGTTAATAGACAGAAAATATACCAACGCGCTGTAACGTAATAATCAATGGATTACATTCACACGTCCGTTAATGTCGCGCCACGTATTCTCTCTAAAAATTAGTCTAACTATTCGTTGAGCACTCCTGAGCAGCCAGTTTTTTAGTATATTATATTTAGTACTGTACACTATCAGTTTCTTGTTGAAACAAGGTCGAGACTCGCGAAGACATTTTTAAAACTACTTTAGAAAATCGATTTTCGAAAAAAAATGTATAATTTTTTATGTTTACTTGTTGCAAAATTTAGATATTTCAAACATAAAATAAGCAATAACTGTGCATAATTATATTTTCTGAATACCTTCAGAAAGTTTTTCCATTTTGCAGAATTAAAATTGAGACAGTTTCGTCCGTTTCACAGCACTTCGAAACAGGCAAGAATTTTTCGACGCGTACGCTTGTTTAATGCGTACCGAACGGCGGCTGAATGTCGACTGATGTCGAGGCGACCCTAGAGCAGGTATAAACCTGCCCGGTCCGGAATTTCGTCCTAGGACTATCAATAAACAAGATCTGAACATATATAGACGAATATATACAACTCAAAAATTTGACTTTTGGCCAGCTTTTTGGGATTCTGCCCCACTGTGCAACGGGACCATCTCATCGCTTGTAGAATGTGCACTTTCTGGTCCTGACGATTCGCGGCTGGATGAATGATTGGCTTGTTTTTGGGGATAATGCTTTGTCGCTTGATGAAAGTATGAGAATTAATATAATAATACGAATATAAATATATTTCCGCTTACTTTTATGAATTATAATTTATTTGGCATAAGGGCCGGTGTGAGTAAAGCGTAAACAATTTTTAAAAGATAAATAAGTTGTAATTTGGATTTATTATTATATTTAAAGTAACGTATGAACTAAAAAAATGAGCGATCAGAGTGCGCGATACATTTTTTTGTATACATTGATAACGCAGAAAATCAAGAGCATCAATAAGATCAAAGAATCAAGAGCTAAATAAGCATTGAATTCATCTAAAAGCCTCGCGCGTTCCGTCGGGTGACGTCACGCGCGAGTCGTGCTCAGATTGCTTTTTCCCTCGAAACCTTCGTTTCGGCTTGGCCGCACATGAACGAGCTCGGCGTCCATGTGTTGGTGTAGTTGCCGAAGGCGCGGTCGGGAAACTTCGGCGCGCTCGGCTCTTTCCGAAGATGTCCGAGCGTCGCTCGCTTACGGACACGCGCTACTATGATTGTGTGATGGGCGCGTTAGAGCTAGAGAGAGGGTAACTTTTGCGCGCGTCTGGCTATATATCATTTTGCATCTCTCTCGCACGCAGCCTACTTCTCAAGTATCATGCTGCCTTATGCACAGCTCACTTCTCATTATTTACTTGTTCCGTCTCTGTCACACCCAGCTCGGGTCTCGAGGTTTTAGCGATAGTGGCGCCATCCCGGTATGACCACATTTTTGTAGCCACTTTTTTCAAGTCTCTCCATAAGAGATCGGACTCCTCCCACTCTAGCCTTCATGGCCGTGTCGTCGAAACGTCCACAAAAGTGAGGACGAGAATGGCGGCGCTGCTCTCCTACCGCACCGAAGTAAAGTCAGCAACAAACCAGTGCCGTAAGATACACTCCCTCATATGGAGCGATAATTTGATCAAATGAATTGTAAAAGCAGTGCCGTACGAAATGCAAAAAGCACCCTTAGCCATTTCATATGGAGCGATCAGTTCATCAAATTAGTTGTTCAACCAGTTGGTGAAGGCAATTTCTATGTGGATAGACAGAATTCTTATATATAGATTGTTTTGGAGAACACCGAAATACAGAAATTAAGTTAGTTTTTTTGTTGCGGAAGCAGTAACGAACAAAATGTATTTATAGACACAAGGAAATTCATAAGAAATTTGCATCCAGACAAAAAATTTACAGATTATCACCATATTTACACATTGTGACACGCTGTACAGATAAAGAATAATAACGACAAACAGAAATAAAGTCAGTTTTTTTTTCCTCGCAGAAACCGTAACGAACAAAACTTATTTATAGACACAAGAAAATTCATAAGAAATTGTAATCCAGACAAGTTTTTTTTTCAAATTATCACATCTCATATTTACACATCATGATACGGTGTACAGATAAAGAATAATAACGAAATACAGATATTAAGTCAATGGTTTTTTTTCGTTGCGGAAGCAGTAAAAACATAGACACAAGAAAATTTATAAGAATTTTGAATTCAAACAAAAGATTTACAAATTATCACACATCATATTTGCATATTATGACACGCTGTACAGATAAGTCGATGTTACAGTTTTTATTTTTTGCTATTGTCTTTCGTGTTAATTTTCCTTGCATGATTATTTTCGTTGACCAATCGCGCTAGAAAATATCCGCTCCATATCTCGCGTTTGTGATGATTTTTATTTAACTCGGTACGATAATGGTACGATAAAACGAAAACATTCTTTTTACGAATGTGAGTACTATTTTTCTTACCTACAATTGATTGTTTTTGCCGCAGATCACTAAACATATTTTATACCGAGACAATTATTTTTTTTTACATCTAACACAATTCGCAAAATTGGTTAGCCAGAACACGCTTTATGCCAACACGAACGACGAGCGGGAATCATCGATGACACATGACGTCGGTTGTGTTCTTATCGCTTAGTTCTCTTCGGTGCGGTCATGCACTAGCGACGCACGCCGTGAAAACACTAACTACTAAAATCCACAGTTTCACGGACGCTTTTGGATCGGGCTCGCCACAGGCGTTCGTACTCCTTACCTCTAGTCTTCCTGCGCGTGTTCGTGAGCGAGCGACGCTCGGACATCTTCGGAAAGAGCCAAGCATGGAGACTAGAGTAAAGGAGCCCGAACGCAATGCTGGCGAAATGGTTGTGAAAGTGATGAATGATCCGCGGATTGTTCCCGCCTGGCGGCGCTACCACTGCTGGCGCCGTCCGCGCGGTGATTTTGAATCGTCGATCCGCAATTTGTCATATATTTGTTTCTTATTAGCGCAGTTTATAATACTGAAGAGTAATATTGATATGCTTTTGTTTAAATTATGAAATGATAATATATCAGTAATTTTTTGCTTGGAGGTGATCTCTACTGTAAATGTTTTATTTGTATACGGTGACATGTACGATTAAACAGCCATAATGTGAATATTACATACTGGATTTTCAAGAAAAATATTTTTTTTTCGTCGCTACAAAAAGAAATAATAAAGTATATAATTTACATCAAACCTCAAATCAACCAACAAACCAAACACATATATATATATAATACTCACATATATAGTAACTGATAGCAGTGCAGCCAGATCGCGCGTAAAAGTTACCCCCTCTCTAGTCTCTTACGCGCCCATCACACAATCATAGTAGCGCGTGTCCGTGAGCTAGCGACGCTCGGACGTCTTCGGAAAGAGCCGAGCACGGTCGAAGTTTCCGGACCGCGCCTTCGACAGCTACACCAACACATGGACGCTGAGCACGTTCATGTGCGGCCAAGCCGAAACGAAGGCTTCCAGGGAAAAAGCAATCTGAGCAGGACTCGCGCGTGACTTCACCCGACGACACGCGGGAGGCTTTTAGATGATTTCAATGCTTATTTAGCTCTCGATTCTCTGCGGTATTAATGTATTAAAAAAATGTATCGCGCACTCTGATCGCTTATTTTTTTAGTTTATACGTTAATTTAAATATAATAATAAATGTAAATTACAACTTATTTATCCTATATAAAATTGTTTACGCTTTACTCACACCCGTCTTATGTCAAATAAATTATAATTCATAAAAGTAAGCGGAAATATATTTATATTCGTATTATTATATTAATTCTCATACTTTCATCAAGCGATAAAGCATTATCTCCAAAAACAAGCTAATCATCCATCCGGCCGCGAATCCCAAGTACTTCGGTCCGCAGGGGCCCCTAGTGCAAATTTTTCTCCAAATTTTTCATAATTTCTCATATTTTAGTCGTATTTGAGATTTTCGGAGAAAAAATGATTTAAAGCAGATTCAAGTTCTGGTCTATTTCTCAAAAACACATTGTTTTTACTGAAAATTCATGATTCCTCATTTTTTTCCCGGAAATTTCTCTTTTTCCTATGACCTGAGTGAACCGCTGCGGACATATTCGGAGAAAAGTTAAAGATGAAAAGAAATGAGATTTTCGTAAAAAAAACTTATTATTATTATTTTTACGGAAATTTCCTTTTTTCCTATTACCTGAGTGAACGGCTGCGGAGATATTCGGAGAAAAGTTATAAACAAAAAAAATGAGATTATATAATCAGATTAGTATGATTATGAGATTCATAGATTATTATGAGATTATATCTCGTAAGTCTGAGAAATAATGAATTTCCGAAATGTTTGCATACATTATTTTCCTTAAGGTGTAACACCACTGTAACGGCCTACCACGAAGTGTTTTAGACAAATAATACTTGGGGTAATTATTAAGCATATATTGAAGTATATTGCAAAAAAATTTTATGGGAAAATATTACAAAATGACGACACTGCAGCATTTTCTTCCGAGGCATGTTGAACATAAGGTGCTATGCGGCACGTAGTATAACTTGTGCCAATTTTAATGTGGACAAAATATTTTTTTTTAACCTCGATGAGTGTAGCTAGTGAACCCCGTAGGGGATTTTAGAAATATTGATTTTTGAGTAATTGCAGAGTATTTGACTAATAATGTTCATCTAGACCTAATAAAATAAAATTCCCTTTTTTTTCAAATTGGCACAGTTACACTGCGTGCCGCAGAGTTTCGACATGCTTCGGAAGAATTGCTGCAGTGTCGCCATTTTGTAATGTTTTCGGATAAAAATTTCTAGCAGTATACTTAAATATATGCTCAATAAATACCGCAAGCATTATTTGTTTATCACATTTTCTTCCGCCAAAAAAAAATATCAAAAAATACGCTTCCTGTAAGACCGTTACAGTGATGTGGCCCCTTAAAGCCTTCATATAATTTCCGACATTTTCCCGTGATCGTAATTAAAATGATGAAATATTCGGAAAAATTTGAAAAAATTCGGAGAAATTCGAAGAAACTCGGATGTTTGCGTAAAAATAATTCTCCGGAAAACTCTGAATTCTTCATATTTGTTCTAATTCATAGAAAAATTCGGAAAAATTGGCCGGAAAAAATCGGAATTTTTGAAAAAAAATTTTGAAAAATTTTTGAAAAAAAAAATTTGCACTAGGGGCGCGCGATCGTTCCCAGCGCTCAGTGCTTTCTTTAAATAATAATTATTACTATTAATTCTTATTTGATTAGTTATTTTTATTAGTTATCATTATTATCTTAATTAGTTATCTTTTAGTGTCGAAAAATTTATCGACCACTCTGAGCGATAAAGCATTATGATAATGCTTTATCGCTTGATGAAAGTAAATGAGAATGAATATAATAATACGAATATAAAAATATTTCCGCTTACTTTTATGAATTACAACTTATTTGGCGGGTGTGAGATAAGCGCATACAATTTTTCAGAAGATAAGTCGTAATTTAGATTTATTATTATATTAGAATTAACGTACAAACTAATAAAATAAGCGGTCAGAGTGCGCGATACATTTTTCGACACTAAAAGATAACTAATTAAAATAATAATGATAACTAATCAAATAAGAATTAATAGTAATAATAATTTTTCAAAAAAGCACTGAGCGCGGGGAAAGATCACGCGTCCCTAGTGCAAATTTTTTTCCGAAAAACTCCTATTTTTTCCGGAAAATTTTTCCGTATTTTTCTATGAATTGGAACAAATATGACGAATTCTGAGTTTCGCGGACAATTATTTTTACGCAAACATCCGAGTTGAGCCGAATTTCTCCGAATTTTTTCAAATTTTTCCGAATTTTTCCGAATATTTCATCATTTTAATTACGATCACGGGAAAATCTCGGAAATTATATGAAGACTTTATGGGGTAACACTACTGTAACGGCCTTACAGGAAGCGTATTTTTTTATATTTTTTTTGGCGGAAGAAAATGTGATAAACAAATAATACTTGCGGTATTTATTGAGCATTGTGACCAATTTTTCGAGGGGAAACGGGAGAAGTATATTAGGATATCCGCGAGGCCACAAAATCCCGTCCTCGTCCTTCCCGACGATTTATTTTTGTTATAGGGCGCCAGCCGAAAATCGGCTCGTCAGGATGGAGGGAGGGAGAACGGGAATACCCGGCTTTGCCGCAGCCTGGGGAAAATGGTAGAGGGGGGGGGGGGGGTGCGTTACACAAACACTGACACTGGGGAAAAGAAAATGATTTAACCCGACTCGAGTTCAAATTTAGTCTTGCGATTCTCTATTTCAATTTTAACAACATAATTCACCCGACAATTAAACGATTCCCGAGACGGGACACGCGACAAAAGACTAGAACGGATATTCACACTCGCACACGCGACCGGGATCTACACTCACCTACACTTTACCGCGAGCTCGTCTCGGCCTCTCCTCACTCTCGCCTAACGGCCTTAAAGATTCCAAATAAAACCGGGCCCCCGCTACTCGGTTACCCGGCCGAGCTAGAATTTATCCTTTAACGCGACAAAATCTCTCCCGGTCGCCACACTCACTCTTTCGATTCCCGTATCGACAACCGTCCTCAGCGGCAGAACCGGGACGATCCGACAGGGGACAGAGACACCCGCTATACCGGGCCAAACGGTCGAGGCTCTACACGTGTTCGAGCTCGCGTCCCGCTGAATGGCGGGAGGCCAACTCTCCGATCAGAGATTCTCCACCTGCGCGAACAATTATTTTCGTCTCTGAGCCCCCTCAGGTCCAGCCGCGGATTCGGAGGATCGTCGACGGGAATCCGACTCACTCTAAGCACTTTCACACAAATACGCGACAACAATAACAACGATTTTCGGGGACTTGCCCGACGCGACAATTGAGACTTCCCGCGCGCGACCACGACGCGAATCCTACGGCGGGATGCACGGGCGCGACCCTCCCACCGGAATTCCCTCAATATATAACGCGAAAAGGTCGCGGCCACGACGGCACCGAGATCGAGGGTCGATACTACGGTCGACAGCCACCGAGTCGACACGAGAAAGCGCGGCTTGGCTCACCCGGGGATTTAGCTGGACCGCGTTTGTTCAATCGCCCACGTCCGTCCGGCTCGACACCTCGCAGGAAGCTCTTCTCTCCGGCACGCGCGCCAACGGGCCGGCCCTCTCTCACGCGGGCCACGTGATCTCCCGTATAGAGGGCGGGCGCGCGTGTTCCGGTGTCGCGCCACGGGACTAGCGCGCGCGAATATAAATTATTCTCAACGATCCCGAGCCAGATCGTGCGCGGACGATTCGCTACATGACCCGATCGGACGCGACGGTGGGCCTACGACGGATAAGTAGACGGGCGGGAGGTGAGCGGGTATGCGTTCGCCGTCTTCTATTGCGTGGACGAATTCGGGCGCATTCGCAATCCGCGCGACGTTTCGTTATGTCCGGTGTCCGGTGTTCCTCTCTCCGCCACAGCTTGACGCCCTCGCCGCAGTCGCTTCCGATGGCGCGACCGTCTCCCAAACCTCGTCCTCTCTCTCTCTCGATCGCGGGAGGCTGCCGAAATTACATAAAGAAAAGAAAAACGATGGGGGGGAATTAACAATCGGTAATTTTCTCCTTCAGGGGACCCCATGGAAGCTCATCGTGGTCTCGGTGTCGGCCCCGAGCCGGAGGGACTTCTCGACTCCGCGCACCGGGCGGGGGCGTCCAATTTATTCTCGTTACAGCATATATTTAAGTATATTGCTAGAAATTTTTATCCGAAAATATTACAAAATGGCGACACTGCAGCAATTCTTCCGAAGCATGTCGAACCTCTGCGGCACGCAGATAACTGCCAATTTTAATCTAAAAAAAAAAAAGAGTTTTGTTTTATTAAGTCTACATGAGGGTAGCTACTGAACCACGTAGGGGATTTTCGATAAGTTAGTTTAAACAATATTTATTAACAAATAAATGTCTTAACAAACAAATTGAACATATTTAGTCAAATACTCCGCAATTACTCAAAAATCAATATTTCTAAAATCCCCTACGTGGTTCACTAGCTACACTCATCTAGAATTAATTTAAAAAATTATTTTGTCCAGATTAAAATTGGCACAAGTTATACTGCGCGACGCAGAGCACCTTAAGTTCAACATGTCTCGGAGGAATTTGCTGCAGTGTGGCAATTTTGTAATATTTTCCCACAACATTTTTTTGCAATATACTTTAATATATGCTTAATAATTACCCCAAGTATTATTTGTCTAAAACGCTTCGTGGCAGGCCGTTACAGTGATGTTACCCCTTAAGGAAAATAATGTTTGCAAACATTTCGGAAATTCATTATTTCTCAGAATTATGAGGGATAATAAATGTAATAATTTTTTTTTACGAAAATCTAATTTTTTTTGTTATTGGTTTTTTTTCTTAGGTATACGCTTTTCGCATTTGTTAGCTAATCTTTCCCTTCATTGTGCCCGTTTCTTTCCTCTACTGTTTTTTACTTTTTTCTCCATCTTTCTCTCTGTTCCCCCCTCTTGCGGCCGCAGCCGAATTCCCCCTCTGTATTATATTCATCATGACATTTCTGTCATGGGTATAGGGAAACTGCGGAAAACCTACACCAATACAGCCGGTCATCGAGTTCGCCCCCCAGTCGTGGAACTAGTCTTATTTCGCCGCGAAATGCCAAAGAAAAACATTTCACAACGAAATGTACGCGACTGGGATTCGAACGCTAACCACTAGACCATCGCACCGGTTAATAGGAAAAAGAAAAAGTTTAGGAAAAAAAATTATAACAATTTTTTACGAAAATCTCATTTTTTTCATCTTTAAATTTTCTCCGAATATCTTCGCAGCCGTTCACTCAGGTAATAGGAAACAGGGAAATTTCCGGAAATAAATAACAATAATAAGTTTTTTTTTACGAAAATCTCATTCCTTTTCATCTTTAACTTTTCTCCGAAGATGTCCGCAGCCGTTCACTCAGGTCATAGGAAAAAGAGTAATTTCCGGGAAAAAAATTAGAAATAATGAATTTTCAGTAAAAAAAATGTGTTTTTGGGAAATACACCAGAACTTCAATATGTTTTAAATCATTTTTTCTCCGAAAATCTCAAATACGACTAAAATATGAGGAATTATGAAAAAATTGCACTAGGGACCCCTGCGGACCGAAGCCAGGAACGCTACCAACGGGACCATCTGATCGCTTGTAGAATATGTACACTTTCTGGTACTTAGAATTTGCGGCCGGATGGATGATTAGCTTGTTTTTGGGGATAACGCTTTATCGCTTGATGAAATTATGAGAATTAATATAATAATACGAATATAAATATATTTCCGGTTACTTTTATGAATTATAATTTATTTGACATAAGGACGGGTGTGAGTAAAGCGTGAACAATTTTATATAAGTAAAATAAGTTGTAATTTAGATTTATTATTATATTTAAAATAACGTATAAACTAAAAAAATAAGCGATCAGAGTGCGCGATACATTTTTTTTATACATTAATACCGCAGAGAATCAAGAGCTAAATAAGCATTGAAATCATCTAAAAGCCTCCCGCGTGCCGTCGGGTGAAGTCACGCGCGAGTCGTGCTCAGATTGCTTTATCCCTCGAAGCCTTCGTTTCGGCTAGGCCGCACATGAACGTGCTCAGCGTCCATGTGTTGGTATAGCTGCCGAAGGCGCGGTCGGGAAACTTCGACCGTGCTCAGCTCTTTCCGAAGACGTCCGAGCGTCGCTCGCTCACGGACACGCGCTACTATGATTGTGTGATGGGCGCGTAAGAGACTAGAGAAGGGGCAACTTTCACGCGCGATCTGGCTGCACTCACAGTAAAACGTCATTGTATGTATGTCACAAACTGCTAAGCCGGTCCTCACAGACCTATCTTATTCGGTCCCTGACGCTAGTATCGCTTGCGGATATTTTTCGAACTACAAGATCTTTCATCACTTTCGCCATGGAGACTAGAGTACAGGAGCCCGAACGCTGTACTGTGGACGCGGGCTATGG
Source organism: Ophion obscuratus (assembly GCA_964007375.1). NCBI lineage: Eukaryota > Metazoa > Arthropoda > Insecta > Hymenoptera > Ichneumonidae > Ophion > Ophion obscuratus. The sequence goes on along the minus strand of OZ023312.1, from coordinate 66,397,490 downwards.
AATCAGCGAAAATTTTTACGGAAATATCCGCTGGCGCTGCTGTACTCAAGATCGGATACGACAGAGATAGAATGAGAAAAGAGAGAGCGATAGAAGAGAATATTCAAAGCGCAGTTATGCACGCAAGACAGATGGAAAAAATAATAAATTTATTCGTTCGTCGATTAATTCTGTCATCGTGCATTTGTTAATTAAATTATATACATAGGCAATTATTATATACCCCATTGAGCGGAACCCGCTCCAAACCCCATTTAACGCAACTCACCTCCAAGGACGCACGCGAACGAATACCCATCGTATGCTTGGGCATTACTTGGATGGGTGACCGCTTACGTATGAAAATTTGTGTTCTATATAAACATGCATGAATATGGAAAAAGATATAACGAGATGAGTACAATAGCGTTACTCGAAATGAATGAATGAATTAATTAATTAATGAGCTGTTCTTTTATTCCGAGGAAAAACACGCGTGGTCATAACAGAAAAGATTATCGATGCACTATGCACTCCACAACACTGATTTTTACTGCAATTAAAAAATCCTTATTAGAATTTCGCATTCACAGACGAACAGCCAAGAATGATATATAAATATTATAACCAAGAATTCTCCAGTTCATATATACGCTCACTTCATAGCGTCACCGATGCCATACTTCACATCCTCCCCTGTCGGCACTAGCGCTTGATGTGGCTGAATTTCGAACCAAAACTTTTCGTCACTTTCAGGGCCCACGTTTGGGGTGCTTTTAGCATACCTTCGGGCATACGTTCGGGCTCCTTACCTCTAGTCTCCATGACTTTCGCGATCACTTTTCGACGATTTCGCCATATGCGTTCGGGCTCCTTTACTCTAATCTCCATGGAGCCAAGCACGGTCGAAGTTTCCCGACCGCGCCGTCGGTAACTACACCAACACATGGACGCTGAGCACGTCATGTGCGGCCAAGCCGAAACGAAGGCTTCGAGCGAAAAAGCAATCTGACCACGACTCGCGCGTGACGTCACCCGACAGCACGCGTGAGGCATGTAGATGATTTCAATTCTTATTTATCTCTTGATTCTCTGCGTTATTAATGTATACAAAAAATGTATCGCACACTCTGATCGCTTATTTTTTTAGTTTATACGTTGATTTAAACATAATAATAAATCTAAATCACAACTTATTTATCTTATATCAAATTGTTTACGCTTTACTCACATCCGTCCTTATGTCGAATAAATTTTAATTCATAAAAGTAAGCGGAAATATATTTATATTCGTATTATTATATTAATTATCATAATTTCATGAAGTGATAAAGCATTATCCCCAAAAACAAGCCAATCATCCATCGGGCCGCGAATCGTAAGTACCAGAAAGTGCACATATTCTACAAGCGATGAGATGGTTCCGTTGGTAGCGTTCCTGGCTTTGGTCTGCAGGGGCTCCTAGTGCAAATTTTTCTTCAAATTGTTCATAATTTCTCATATTTTAGTCATATTTGAGATTTTCGGAGAAAAAATGATTTAGAACAGATTCAAGTTCTGGTCTACTTCCAAAAACATATTTTTTTCACTGATAAATCATGATTTCTCATTTTTTCCCCGGACATTTCTCTTTTTCCTAAGACCTGAGTGAACGGCTGCGGAGATATTCGGAGAAATGCTAAAGATGAAAAGAAATGAGATTTTCGTTTAAAAAACTGATTATTATTATTATTTTTTCCGGAATTTTTCCTTTTTCCTATGACCTGAGTGAACGGCTGCGAAGATATTCGGAGAAAATTTAAAGATTAAAAAAAATGAGATTTTCGTAAAAAAAAATGTATTATTTTTTTCCGGAACTTTTTCTTTTTCCTATTGAGTGAACGGCTGCGGAGATATTCGGAGAAAAGTTAAAGATAAAAAAAATGAGATTTTCGTGAAAAAAACTTATTACATTTTTTTATCCCTCATAATTCTGAGAAATAACGAATTTCCGAAATTTTTGCAAACATTATTTTCCTTAAGGGGTAAAAGATAACCGATGTAACGGCCTGCCACGAAGCGTTTTAGACAAATAATACTTGGGGTAATTATTAAGCATATATTGAAGTATATTACAAAAAAAATGTATGGGAAAATATTACAAAATGGCGACACTGCAGCAAATTCTTCCGAGGCATGTTGAACTTAAGGTGCTCTGCGGCACGTAGTAGAAATTGTGCCAAATTTAATCTGGATAAAATAATTTTTTTTAAATTAAATCTAGATGAGTGTAGCTAGTGAACCGCGTAGGGGATTTTAGAAATATTGATTTCTAAGTAATTGCCGAGTATTTGACTAAAAATGTTCATTTAGACTTAATAAAACAAAATTATTATTTTTTTTATATTAAAATTGGGACAGTTATACTGCGTGCCGCAGAGGTTCGACATGCTTCGATAGAATTGCTGCAGTGTCGCCATTTTGTAATATTTTTGGATAAAAATTTCTAGCAATATACTTAAGTACATGCTCAATAAATACCGCAAGGATTATTTGTTTATTACATTTTCTTCCGTCAAAAAAAAATATAAAAAAATACGCTTCCTGTAAGGCCGTTACAGTGGTGTTACCCCTTAAAGTCTTCATATAATTTCCGAGATTTTTCCGTGATCGTAATTAAAATGATGAAATAGTCGGAAAAATTCGGAGAAATTCGGACAAACTCGGATGTTTGCATAAAAATAATTGTCCGCAAAACTCCGAATTCTTCATATTTGTTCCAATTCATAGAAAAATTCGGAAACATTTTTCGGAAAAAATCGGAGTTTTTCGGAAAAAAATTGGCACTAGGGGCGCGGGCTCGTTCTCCGCGCTCAGTGCTTTTTTTAAAATTATTATTACTATTGATTCTTATTTGATTAATTATTTTTATTAGTTATTATCATTATTTTAATTAGTTATCTTTTAGTGACGAAAAATTTATCGCGCACTCTGACCGCTTATTTTATTAGTTTGTACGTTAGTTTAAATATAATAATAAATCTAAATTACAACTTATTTATCTTCTAAAAAATTGTTTGCGCTTTACGCACACCCGTCCCTATGCCACATAAATTGTAACTCATAAAAGTAAGCGGAAATTTATTTGTATTCCTATTATGATATTCATTCTCATATACTTTCATCAACCGATAAAGCATTGTGATAATGCCTTATCGCTTGATGAAACTATATGAGCGGAAATATATTTATATTCGTATTAGTATATTCATTCAATAACTAATCAAATAAGAATTAATAGTAATAATAATTTTTTAAAAAGCACTGAGCGCGGGGGACAATCCCGCACCCCTGCGGGCCGAAGCCAGGAACGCTACCAACGCACAGTGGGGCAGAATCCCAAAAAGCTGACCAAAAGTCAAATTTTTGAGTTGTATATATTCGTCTATATATGTTCAGATCTTGTTTACTGATAGTCCTAGGACGAAATTCCGGACCGGGCAGGTTTATACCTGCTCTAGGGTCGCCTCGACATCAGTCGACATTCAGCCGCCGTTCGGTACGCATTAAACAAGCGTACGCGTCGAAAAATTCTTGCCTGTTTCGAAGTGCTGTGAAACGGACGAAACTGTCTCAATTTTAATTCTGCAAAATGGAAAAACTTTCTGAAGGTATGCAGAAAATATAATTATGCACAGTTATTGCTTATTTTATGTTTGAAATATCTAAATTTTGCAACAAGTAAACATAAAAAATTATACATTTTTTTTCGAAAATCGATTTTCTAAAGTAGTTTTAAAAATGTCTTCGCGAGTCTCGACCTTGTTTCAACAAGAAACTGATAGTGTACAGTACTAAATATAATATACTAAAAAACTGGCTGCTCAGGAGTGCTCAACGAATAGTTAGACTAATTTTTAGAGAGAAATACGTGGCGCGACATTAACGGACGTGTGAATGTAATCCATTGATTATTACGTTACAGCGCGTTGGTATATTTTCTGTCTATTAACATAGATTAATATTTATTTATCAATTCCATTTGTAGTATGTTCATTTATTGATTAATATTCATAGATCATTTAAATTTTAATACAGTAATTTATTATTCTAAATGTACGCTTTACGAAAATCTCAACATTTAATAAAATATTCCTGCAAGAACTCTCAGTAGCTAGAACTGTGTTTCCCCCATGTTTGTACGGCGTAACGGTTTTCGGCAGTAAAGGTGCATTAGTGTATACGTACATAGTGTATACGTAGTGTAGACGGCGATTCGGCAAGGACTGACGAGGGGCTCCTAGAGCAGCCATGTATGAAAGAAAGGAGCCCGCCTGCTGTTCAGGCTTTATTATACCTGTTGTATACTGACACAGAGGTGATTCTCGTAAAGACAGATTTCATGTAATTTCGGTTTTTTTTTCGTGCAGAATGTATGTAAATATATTTGTTAATCATTACATCATAAATATTCGTTTTCTTTATAAATATAAAATCATTTTTAGTAGTAATACATTATTTTTGTACATTTCGAGTCAGAACACCGTATATAGTTTTGTTAAGTATAAAATGATTTCAAAATAATGTCATTCAATTTTGTACATGTTTATATTGGTATTTTACAGAGTCTTCCCAATCTTCAAATATGGAATTATCAAGAAGAGATGTTTTTTTCATGGTGAAAGACAGTTTAAAAAACGAACAGAAATTCGTTTTGAAAGATGCAATTTTCAAGAAAACAGAACATGTGATACAAGTAGACGAGGATGAAAAGTCATTAGGACTGTTATTTGCAAATTTTCGATCCAGATGGAAAGCAGCAAATAGAGGCCAAGAAAAGTTTCTAAAAAATAATGAAGAATGGTTGAATGGCACCGTATGTTTTTCAACATTATCCGATACTGAATGCACAACATCAACATCTGAGAAGATTGTGAAGAATGATGAAAAAGGAACATCTGGACGACCTTCGAAATCCTTTTAGATCTATCCAGCGATAGATCTAAGTTTAAATCGCCTCTTAGATCTATCCAGCGATAGATCTAAGAGGCGAAAGACTGAAGAAATACGTTCTACTTTATCTACAGAAGATTTGACGTATGCTGCTCAAATGAGTTTAAGGACTTCTGGTCAAGTGGATGCTGCTCAAGTTCTTAAAGATGTCACATTAACCAGCCCAACAAGAGCCTCAAAATATATAGCTGCTGTTCGGTCAAAAAATGAGACACCTTTAACCCCAGACGAAGCACTTTCTTTGATGATCGAGAAAGGAGAATCAAAGCGCTCTTATCAGCTATCAAGAAATGCAGCTAGAGCACGTAAATGCAAATTATACCCATCATACCATGAAGTAGAAAAAGCAAAAAATCGTTGTTATCCATCAGTTGTGTACATGAATATTACTGAGTCGTGCGCACAAATTGAACTACAGGCTTTACTTGATCATACCACATACAGAATTATACAACTTCAGGCTGATGTCATCGATACTCTAAATTCTGAAATTCTGCAAAAATTAATACTTCACTGTAAATGGGGATGTGATGGAAGCAGCGGTCAAAGTGTTTATAAGCAAAAATTTGATGAGGCTGGAAAATCTGATGAAAGCATTTTTTATACTTCTCTGGTACCTTTGCAATTAATCTACAACAATCACGAGACGGATGAAGGAACTATTGTGTGGAAAAATCCTAGACCTTCATCTCCTCGATTCTGCAGACCAATACGATTGCAGTTTGTACATGAAGATGTACAATCAACATTGAAAGAAGTTACCGACATTAAACAGCAGATTGCGGGTCTTGCACCATACACTACTGAACAAATTGAAAAATCAATTTCAGTAACCTATTGTATGTCGTTTACGATGATAGGCGGCAAAGTCTGTAACGCTGTAACCGGTACCACTTCTGCACAACGCTGCTTCCTGTGCAAAGCCACCTCTAAAGATTTTACTAACATCGACAAAATTATAAAAATGGACATTACTACAAATAATTTAAGATTTGGCATTACTACAAATAATTTAAGATTTTACATTACATGCGTGGATTCGTTTTTTCGAGTGTTGTTTGCATTTGTCGTATAAGGTCACAACTCAAAAGTGGCAAGCTCGTGAAGAGGAAGTGAAAAAGATTGTGAAAGTACGCAAGGAAGACATACAGACTCAATTTAAGACAACACTGGGGCTTATCGTTGATCGACCAAAGCCAGGATATGGCAGCTCAAACGATGGAAATACCGCCCGCCGCTTTTTCGAAAATGCTAATATATCTGCTGAAATAACAGGAGTCGATGAAAATTTAATTCACCGATTTCATGTTATTTTGCAGGCAATTTCGAGCGGGTATGATATAGACGAAGAAAAATTCAAAGACTATTGTGTAAATACTGCCCGTTTATTCGTTGCTTTATATCCATGGTATTACATGCCAACATCTGTGCACAAAGTGTTGATGCACGGAGCAGAAATTGTAAAATATGCCCTTTTACCGATCGGACAACATTCTGAAGAGGCCCAAGAGTCACGCAATAAGGACATAAAGAACTACAGGTTACATCATTCAAGAAAATGCTCTCGAGAATCGAATATGAGAGACATTTTCTATAGGCTCTTAGTATCATCAGATCCATTTCTCTCAAGCATCAGGAAATTGCCCCAGAGACCGGCGAAATCTTTACATAAAGAAGCTATAGAAATGTTAAAACAACCTGAAGTCACCAGACTAGAGATAAGGAACGATTCCGATTTGGATACAAGTGGGTCAACATCAGAATCCGAATCGAATGATTCCAACATTGAAGATGACATACAAGATTTTTGTTACTAGAAGTAAATAACAGATATTTGATTTATTGCAAATTTTGTACTCAAGAAATTGTTCAAAAATAAAAACATGGCTCAAGAGATTTTCTACTCATTTAAACCTAAAAATATTATGAAACATTTTCTATTAAAAAATATTTAAAAATTGAAAATTTTTGTGGAATCGTCTATATATCGCGTCTGCTATTTTGAAAATTAACATTCCTATAACAAATTCGTAATCAGCGATCCCAAAAACCCTTAAGAAATATGATTGGGTATTTTTTACTGAACTATTTGACTAATTGGTTGAATTATGTCCGCCATTTTGGGTCCGCCATTTTGAAAATCGTAATTCTGATAACAGATTCGTATTCAGCGACCCCGAAAACCCCCGAGAAGAGAATTGGAGATCATTTTGGACACTTTCCGAATTTTGGCCAGCTTTTTGGGATTCTGCCCCACTGTGCAACGGGACCATATCTCATCGCTTGTAGAATATGTGCACTTTCTGGTACTTACGATTCGCGGCCGGATACATTAGGGGCGGTTCATAAATTACGTCATTTTAACATAGGGGGGGGGGGGGGGTCTGATCGTTGGATGACGGTAACGATAATTGGATTATGACGATAGGAAGGATAGGATGATTTGGGGGGGGGGGGGGTTGAAAATCAGCCAAAATCGATGACGTAATATCTCGGAAATTATATGAAGACTTTAAGGGGTGACACCACAGTAACGGCCTTAGAGGAAGCGTGTTTTTTGATATTTTTTTTTGGCGAAAGAAAATGTGATAAACAAATAATACTTGCGGTATTTATTGAGCATATATTTAAGTATATTGCTATAAATTTTTCATCCAAAAATATTACAAAATGGCGACACGCAGCAATTCTTCCGAAGCATGTCGAACCTCTGCGGCGCGCAGTATAACTGTGCCAATTTTAATATAAAAAAAAAGAATTTTGTTTTATTAAGTCTACATGAGTGTAGCTACTGAACCACGTAGGGGATTTTCGATAAGTTAATTTAAACAATATTTATTAACAAATAATTGTCTTAATAAAATAAATTGAACATTTTAGTCAAATACTCGGCAATTACTCAAAAATCAATATTTCTAAAATCCTCGTTCCGGAAAAAAAAATAATAAGTTTTTTTTACGAAAATCTCTTTTTTTTTCATCTTTAAATTTTCTCCGAATATCTTCGCAGCCGTTGACTCAGATCATAGGAAAAAGAGAAATTTCCGGGAAAAAAATGAGAAATCATGAATTTTCAGTGAAAAAAATGTGTTTTTGGGAAATAGACCAGAACTTTAATCTGTTTTAAATCATTTTTTTTCCGAAAATCTCAAATATGACTAAAATATGAGAAATTATTAAAAATTTGGAGAAAAATTTGCACGAGGGTCCCCTGCGGACCGAAACCAGGAACGCTACTAACGGGACCATCTCATCGCTTGTAGAATATGTGCACTTTCTGGGACTTACGATTTGCGGCCGGATGAATGATTGGCTTGTTTATGGGCATAATGCTTTATCGCTTAATGAAAGTATGAAAATTAATATAATATTACTAATATAAATATATTTCCACTTACTTTTATGAATTATAATTTATTTGGCATAAGGACGGATGTGAGTAAAGCGTAAACAATTTTATATAAGATAAATAAGTTGTGATTTAGATTTATTATTATGTTTAAATCAACGTATAAGCTAAAAAAATAAGCGATCATGGTGCACGATACATTTTTTTTGTGTACATCAATAACGCAGAGAATCAAGAGCTAAATAAGAATTGAAATCATCTAAAAGCCTCGGGCGTGCTGTCGGGTGACGACACGCGCGAGTCGTTCTTAGATTGCTTTTTCCCTCGAAACCTTCGTTTCGGCTTGGCCGCACATGAACGTGCTCAGCGTCCGTGTTGGTGTAGCTGCCCAAGGCGCGGTCGGGAAACGTCGACCCATGAAGAATAGAGGTAACGAGCCCGAACGCGTATGCTAAAAGCACCCCAAACGTGGACCCTGAAAGTGACGAAAAGTTGTGGTTCGAAATTCAGCCACATCAAGCGCTAGTGCCGAGAGGGGAGGATGTGAAGTATGGCATCGGTGACGCTATGAAGTGAGCGTATATATAAACTGGAGAATTCTTGGTTATAATATTTATATATCATTCTTGGCTGTTCGTCTGTGAATGCGAAATCGTAATAAGGATTTTTTAATTGCAGTAAAAATCAGTGTTGTGAAGTGCAGTGAGTGATTGCCCCGCATTATATAAAAGCAGGTAAGAAAACGGTATTTTGAAACCATTTTCTGTATTATATTATAATTGTAATTCATCGGTTGATTAAATACATTTCTCGAGCATGAAAGTGAGGTTAGAATTCGTATTATTGTCATAATATGTAATTACAAATTTTATTTTGGGTTCTTTTCTTATTGCAGTGCACAATGGCGAAATACTGTTCGTACCCAGGGTGTCAAACTGGGTGAGACGCCAGCAGAGCAAAGTGCAAGCGCTTAGGAGTACGACAGTTGTCCGTCTTCAAGGTTCCAAAGGTAAATCGCCTGTTAAAATGTTTTCTTTTTGTTAAATGACGCATAGAGCGCGTAATTTGTTGACGAAATCTGAAGTAATTGCATGCCACTTATTGCCTATAGGAAAAAAAATTTGCTCAATGATTTAGCGTGTATATGAAATTTCAACCCCGTTTGTTTTTTCCTGTATCTTCTAGAATATGGTACAACGATGGAGCAGGGCCATCGGGGAGTGTCTCTCCCACACTGATTTCGTGTGCGAGCTTCACTTTTCCAATGACTCAATAATAAAAGAAGACCGCATCAAAATGCCTGATTGTACGATCGAGGTAATTCCTCATTTTCGTCATACCCTCATCGCTGATGTTATGCCCATCGCAGTCCATAACAAGGTAAGGATTGTAATAATTATAGTAATTTTTTGTGTGAAATGCATAAAAACATTCAGCGCTACAGGGGCATGACTTTCCGAATGAGTTTCGCCGCCACTTCTCAACTTTTTTTTCTTTTTTCTCTATTCTTTTCCTGCTCCGCTTGACTTTTGTGTAATACCCTCTTTTCATCGAATGAACTCAGCTAACCTGCAGCTGTGTTTGCTAATTGTTTGTAGCTCGGTTCAGCAGTATAATTTATCAAAAGTTCATCATTTTCTTGCGGTCTTCAATTTTTATATGTGGAATATTCTTGTCTGCTGCCCCTCTTCAATTTCCTCTGTTGTCTTTACTCTTTATTACTTGAGTCAATTCGTTGATATCGTACTTTGCTATCCCCTGGAACAATTGGACATAGATTGTCCATTATTACATTGAGATAAATATAATAATTAATTATTTTTTATTTCGACAGGAAAACGGTATTCAACCGGAACAGAATATTCCCTGCGACCAGTTAGCCGGACCTTCTCATGGATCCGTAGCTATTTGCAACGACGCTGTCGTACATCAAGTGCCTACGACCTGTCACGATTTTCTTACTTCGACGGAGGTAAGTGTTGTATTTATTGAAAATGAAGGAAAAATGTCTTTCAATTTTTTCATTAATTTAATTCTTCATTTTTCATTGATAATACTTTATCTCTCAATATAAAAATTCCTTCAATTTATAAATTCGGACATTTTTCTCGATTTCCTTGGGTTTCGTTTGAAAAAAAAGCAGAATTGTTCTATGAGCTACTTTAGGCTCCGACGTGATTTACGCTGGCACAATTTTCGGCCGCACGACTGGACCGCGAATTTTTCATTTCCGGGCATGCAAAGAGATCGCGAAAGAGGCTGAGGGAATAAGAATGAGAGGAGGGGGAGGAGAGAGAGGGAGAGAAAAAACGTGTGGACAGCCTTCGAGATATCCTTAAAATCGCACCTGCGGATCTTCGCCCTCGACGCGAGAACTCGCGGATTATTCGTTTTTCGTTTAATATTTCACGTGTGTGTGTGTTTTACGGGACATGTGAGCGCGTCCTTGACAAGCCGCGATAAGCCTCCAATGAAAAAAAAATGGGGTTTGGAGCGAGTTGCGTTAAATGGGGTTTGGAGCGAGTTCCGCTCAATGGGGTATATAATAATTGCCTATGTATATAATTTAATTAACAAATGCACGATGACAGAATTAATCGACGAACGAATAAATTTATTATTTTTTCCATCTGTCTTGCGTGCATAACTGCGCTTTGAATATTCTCTTCTATCGCTCTCTCTTTTCTCATTCCATCTCTGTCGTATCCTCTCCTGAGTACAGCAGCGCCAGCGGATATTTCCGTAACAATTTTCGCTGATTCCATAGCCCGCGTCCACAGTACAGCGTTCGGGCTCCTTACCTCTATTCTTCATGCGTCGACCGTGCTCGGCTCTTTCCGAAGATGTTAGAGCGTCATTCGCTCACGGACACGCGCTACTATGATTGTGTGATTGGGGCGTAAGAGACTAGTGATGGCTCTAGGGTGGACAGGGGGGTGACACTGGTTAGGATTTCCATACGATGACTGAAAACGCGTTTTGTCGCCACATATTGGTTCCGTCAACCACCACTGCCAGCGCTGGCTGTGTGCTGCTCGCCTCGAGCTTCAGAATTCCGAACGCCCCAATCAGCTGATATTTTTGACGTATGTCACATTTCGTTTACAGCAGATACGTACAGTGTATAGCATCGGTATTAATTATAATATTATTTTTCTCTGTATTTCATTGACGTGCTTATCGTGATGTGACCATTGAAACTGCCGAGTAAATATTTTACTAGGCGAAATGCCTACGTGCATCGTTCCGGGCTGTACTTCGGGATACGTCTCAAATCCGGAAAAAGTTCATTTTTTTACTGTCCCGAAGGACCCTGAGCGTGTAAAACTCTGGACAACTGCTGTGAGACGCACAGATAATTGTGTAAAACCTGGAGGTGCTGTGTGTGAGAAACATTTCGGAAAGAGCGAAATTCTTTGGAAGCGAGAGTTACTCGGACTGGATGGTCAAGTGCTAAAGGATGCTCGGACTGGATGGTCAAGTAAATATTTGTTTTTTTTTACATTCTCAATGTTTTTCACGCTATCATTGTTGCATCATTGTCATTGATATATGTAATCGTATAATTTCAGTCACATTACAAAATTCTGCGATTAAAAAAAAGGTGCGTACCATCGCAGTTTCCATGGACCGAGTATACGGAATCAGATCATGTGGAGTTGGAGAATCTGTCATCTCAGGACAACCTAGCTATGGGTATACCAACCACCAAAGAAAGTAGCTCGTTTATCAGTGGACCTGGCCCAATAATTGTGAATAAACAAGGATGTCCACAAACAATAAACTGCTCCACTTTCGGGTTCAAAGATATTCTCGCTGCAAATTTCAATCTTCCAACCGGATGGTCGAGACAAGTGACTGGCTGTGGAGGCAAACAATTGATCTTTTTCTTCATTCATCATACTGTAAAGATAGAGGACATCTTTCAAACTTCAATAGTAAAAGATGTGACGATTGAAGAAAACTTATCCGTTCCAATCAGAGTTTTAGGCCAACAGCTTGATCCCACTTGCCTCAACTTGCCCTCTGTTCTTAAAGATACAGAACAACTGGAGAATTTACTAACAAAAATCCATCGACTCGACGTGTGCCGTGGTTGTTCAGAGCTACCGCTCAAACCTGACTTAGAACAATGGGATTGTAAGGCAGTGAGAAAAGATGCATCAGGTGTTTGGCGTCACACTGAATGTTTTCTTTCAATTCCGATGAAAAAGATTTGCGAACATTGTACCAGAGCGAAAAAAACTTTGGAAACAAGTTTTCGCAGATATGTGTAGAGTAAATCGAAAGAGCGGAGGAAAAAGAAAAAAAAGATGACGGACAATAAAAAACAATTGGCGAGATTGCAGTCAAAATACCGTGCAGCACTGAAAGCCAAACGTGTCGCCCGAGAAAAAATAAAAAAATTAAAGGAAGAAGTTTTCAACATTCGTCGAAAATTAACGCAGTGTACTTCCAAAGATCTCGTAGAACACATTGAGAATGGGAAAATTCCGCAAAATCAAATTCATGTCCTTACACAGATCATCGATGCTGCAAAGCACAAGAATGCGAAGGGGCGAAACTATTCTGAGGAATGGATGCTGCTTTGCATGCTATTGCATATGAGGTCCGTAGCGGGTTACGAGTTCCTGCACTGCAATGAAATTTTACCTCTTCCAAGCATGAGGACTATTCGAAGGTACGTCATATTTTTAGAATTATATTACTTCATGATATCTAAAAATCTTGAAATCTCATCTCAATTAATAGTTGTAAAGTTTGAAAAAAATGTTTATAAAATCACAAAATCTTACAAGAAATAAGCGTTATGTTATTAAGGTAATCATTTCGAATAGTTTTTACAATTTTATTGTATAATGAGTATTTATTTATCATTCTTGTACATAGTCCGGCTTATTTCAATATTTGTCGTCGAGCCACTACCACGGCTCTTAATCGTAGACGTTATTTGTCAACTTTTTTTTCAACAAGACTAACTGTCATTCTCTTTACAGATATTTGTCAAACATTAAAACTGCGTGTGGTTTCGATATGGAGTTTCTTCAAGTCATGAAACTAGCTCTCTTACTAGAATTCTTTTGTTCGACGAAATTTCGACCCGCGAAAGCATTGGCGTTGCCTCTAAACAGCTAACATACAAAGGTTTGAGTGATTTTGGCAGCGAAGAATCAACGTCATCGAACTTTTCCGAGAAAGCGAATCATGCATTGGTTCTAATGTTCCAACCATTGAGCGGTGGCCATGCTCAGCCCATTGCAGTGTTTGCGTCGAGGGGACCCGTCGCAGGCAAAGTACTCGCGCAGCTCATCATACGGGCGATAATTTTGCTAGAACAAATCGGAGCAAAGATTCATGGTGTTGTCAGCGACGGTGCGAGTCCGAATAGAAAATTCTGGACTGAAGTCGTTGTAAGTGGAGCGAAAGGAATGGTTCGCAACTTTTTCGAACATCCTGTGACACCAGGCCGGAATATATACGTCTTCTCCGATACCCCACATCCGATAAAAACGATTCTCAACCGTCTGTATAATAACGGCGTTTTACAGGTTAATGTATTTTTGTACATTTGGAATTCGACATACGCGAAAATGTACTCATTTAATTATAAACAAAACTTTTTATAGGTGGATCCTTCAGAATCAGCTATCGACTGGCAGCACATCAAAATTTTACATCAAAAAGACCGCGAACATGCAGGGCCTGGGCAAGCTCTGGTTTGTCCGAAATTATCTTCGAAGCATGTAAACCTCAACAAGTCACTGAAAATGCGTGTCCGATTAGCGACTCAGGTGAGCTTCTTGCTTCTTACAAATTGAGGAATTTCGATGTTAATTGGCTTACTTCGAGAAATCGATTCATTGATATTGCTTTTGTTTATGTGTTCAGCAATTCAGTTTCCGGCACACTACGATTTTTTGCAAAGTACGTGCCGGATTTGCGTGAGAGCGAAAGTACAGCTTCGTTCTGTCAATGGATGAACGACATGTTTGATGCCCTGAATCGCAAACACCCGATTGATGGAGTTCAACCAGGAAATAACGACTTCAAGGTATGTTATAGAAATATTTAAGCTTTCCGCTCCGAATTCACTTATAGTTTTGATATAATCAAAACACAATGAAAAGGAAAAGTACAAAAAATATATTCTAAACATATGTAAGTTCGTATGGCTATACAATTCAATAGTTGTTTGTATGCTATCGTTTGTTTGCAATGGAGAACTTTAGAGCTATATGCGAATTGACGTTCATATTTATGTAGATAATTCAAGACTCATTCAATGCATGAATGCATGAGAAGAACACACGCAAAAAGGGCGATTATCAAAAGAACTGTTTTTGACGAAACAGACAGCCGAGGGTTTACGCGTTACTTTGCATTCAACGCTGGATTTCGTTGAGTATTTAACAAAACATTGCGACTTTCCGTATGTTTTGACAGGTCGAGTAAACCAAGATCCTCTCTAGGTTTGTGTAAATAGCTGATTATAAGTTAAGTTTCTCGATATAAATAGCATTTTTAATTAATAGAATGTGTGTCGTGGGATGGCAATATGGAAGTCTAAACGTTTAACAGCTCCGCTTTTCGAATTATTTAATGGAATATCAGTTGTTTCAGGATTTCTGGGTTTGGCTTTCCATCTTCTCTTTTTGTAACGCATGTCTGTTTGATTTTGGATTGTTTTAACAGAATTTTTTTGGTACCGTACGGCAAGCAGGTGGTTGCGACGATCATCCCTCAGCGCCGACGTTTTTGAACATTTTCAAAATCCTGTTTATATATAGCGTTTTAAGACCGCCGAAGACAGGGAATTGTTCTATAACAACGAACAATTCAACAGAACCTTTGGTGACGCTAGGTGATCTTAAAACGATATATAACAATCCCGACACATCTAGAGATTTTGTGAATGATATTAAAAGCAAATTGGAGCAAGTTGTTCAAGACGAAGATTGGGATTTTGAGCGAGTCACAGCAGAGCACGATTATAATATGCCTGAGGTTACTAACTGTGTGATGTACTGTTTGACTGCGGATTTAACCAAACAGATTTTCAACTCAGTTAAGTGCTTGGAATGCAAAGAAGCTTTGCTGAATTCCCACGATGCTGCAGTTGTTCTTCCCGAAGCAACGTTGCTAAATTGGCAACAACGAGGTGGGTTGGTACATCCAAATAAGCATTTGTACCATTTTGTTTTATATTTAGAGAAAAGCTTCCAAACGCACTGCCAATCTTCCAATGTGTTCGAAGAAATATTGCATGATGTTTATAGTTATAAAACTTTGTCGTTCCCTTGCAAAGTACACGCGCACGAAATTTTGTATCGACTGATACAAAATTTTATTTTAAAAAGAATGCAGTAGTACTGTGCACGGACTAACTCCGAACAAAAAAAAAGAAAACCAGTTGAGCAAAAAAAATCAAAATTTTGCAAAACTTAATTGTACTTAATGTGCATCTGGATTAATAAAAAAAAAGTTTTTTACCGATAAATACTTGTGTTCATTTCATTTGCTTCATATCCCCATTTTTTCGCTCGATCATAACCTCATTTGGAGTATTTTGAATATTCAACATACATACACAGATATACAGCGAAGCCGGTCACGAGACTGCCAGCGCCACGTCGCGGTAGATACATATCGCGAACCACTTTCCTTCGCCTGTGTCACCCCCCTGAGGGAGGACTAGAGGGACTTTTACGCGCAATCTGGCTGCCTGCAAGGGATACCGCAGTTTTACTTTGTAATATGCGTGCACGTGAGCTTACATGTGTGGGTAAGTAAAACCGAGCGCTCAGCGGTCGAGCAGATAATACAGAGCATATTTCTTTATCTGCATCCATCAATTACCCGCTGAGAATTTAGTTCACCGAACGGACACACAGATCCTACGGAACCGAGCTCCACCAGTCTGTCTCAGACTTTTCGCTCCGTGGTGTTACGTTATGCCCGGCTTCATCACACTCATCCTACTCATCCACCACGCCACCAGAAAATCAACTTCGTTCATCCCATGGTTCGACCGAACCACCTCGCAAACTACTGTCGTCCTCAGCACGAGCCCCAGCTTATAAGGGGCATCCGAATACTCTATATATAAGCAGTCGGCGCCGCAAAGGCGAGTTTTGTTGTTAAAAAGCAAGGCCTCCACCGACTCACTTGGACCAGCGCTCAAGGATCGTAAAACCGGGAACTCGAACAATATGCGCCACATGTACCACAACGAGAGAGTCACCTCTGAGTCAGACCACCCCTTGGACGGGTTACACGTGGAAGCGCGAATCAATACGATACAGGAATATCGGAGAGGGAAAAGAAACCCCTTCTCGTAGCTATAAAAATCTGCACTCCCAGAATTACTAGGCCACCACGGTTTTTACCACCGGCGCATAGCCTACTTGCGACACGCGCCACCCCAACCCCACTACAAATTATCCCTGGACCATCACGCTACTGGGAAACTAACTGCAGTCACCCCATCGATTGACCGAACCACCCCGCGAAACATTGTCTCCTACAGCACGTGCCCAAGCCTACAAGAGGCACACGAATATTCTAGTTAAGAACAAGCAACACCAAAAAGGCACGCTTGTCGTAAAACTTAAAGCACCTCGTAAACGGAAATCAGCTAAATGAAGTTATATCTGATATTGGTATCCAGCTCATACCTACAAGAAGCATCTGAATAATCTTCATGAAAGCTATCGGCGCCAGAAAGGCGAGCTTTGTCATAAAAGTCCGAGGGTACCTTGAACATCGGAACCAGCCGAATCACCCCTCGCACCGGTTGAAAAAGAAGAAAATGCTTAGCCGACACAAAACCCGATGATATCACAGCCATCGACTGAACTATAAAAGGAGGCACCTCTGACTCACGATTATTAATATCCGAAGGATCGTAAAACCGACTATGCCAGGAATCGAAGGAATACCACGAGTACCGACACGAGGAGAACCTCTTAGAGAAATTACCAAGGATTTGAGAGGGAAGTCACCCAAGGTTTTTCGACACGTGGAAGACCTTTCGAGAGAAAACCACCCCCGAAAAAGGAGTATAAAAGGAAGAACCGGGAACACAGCAGCGTTCAGTCTTGACTTCAACCCCGAGGCCGGCGCTACGCCGCAGCCGGTCGCGGTCAATCTCCAATCTCAATCCGTCAGTCTCAATTGCAATCGAGCAGTCTCAGTCAAAGTTTCAATCGTTCAGTTCAGTCTGGACTTCAACCCCGTGGCCGGAGCTACGTATTAGTCAGTCACGGTCAAAATCTCAGTCTCCATCTGGACCTCATGGTCGAGGTCTCGGTCTCAGTCTCAATCAAGCAGTCTCAGTCAAAGTGTCAACGTGTGCAGTCTCGATTTTTAAACCACGCGGCTAAAGCTACGCCAGTCAATCTCAATCTCAACATCAAGTCCGAAGACTAAGTCATCGTGAACAAGCAGTCAGTCGCAACAGTCGTCGAAGTGGTACCAGTCCAGCAGTCGCAGTCTCAGTCTCAACCTCATGGCTAAAGGTACCGCCACCGAAGTCTACTAGTTGAAATTCAGCAAGGTTCACTGTACGTATTGTCCAGTCGCAATTCGACTTCCAATATCGGTCAAAGACTCCCCTCAAAAGAAGTCTCAGCCATCACGAAGTAATCAAATTACTAAATCTAAACCCTTGCATCACCACCGTATCTTTCAACCTCAAGACTCTGCAACATCTATTAAACTATCGAATACAGCCTAAATCTATAACCACAACCGCTGTAATCGATTGTCTTCAAAAGAACTATATTGTTATCTTGAGCATTGCAACCATTTCAACTATTTAATCGTGTTTAAATGTTGTAACTATTTAATCTCGTGTAACATTGTGCGAACACTATAAACCGTCCAACATACGTGCTAATATTATAACTATTTAATCTCCATGTAATCACGGTGTGAACATTATAACCATGAAGAAAATGTAACAACCATAATTCATTCTTCACATATCAAAGACGTGACTTCCGTCCCTGGGTAAAGGACTTAATTGTCTTGACCCGAAAGCGAAGTCAATAACGTGTTGCGTCTTCTCTAAGATTCGATAAGTTCACGGGGACGTAACAGTGGGCTCTCTCAGGGTTCTCTCTGTACAAAGCCCTGCTCAGCCGACGTGGCAATGCGACCAACTTCACCTGGCCGCAGCGTGTTATGGGAATGAACAGTTTTTTTAACGATAACATCAAAATAAAGCTCTAACTAACGATAAAAATCGACTAACAAAAGAATAACAAACGATTGGTTACGAAAACAAGTTCGAAATCATTACAAAAGCATTTTCGTGCAGCTAACTTTGACATAAAATTTGTTTTTCGTATTATTAAATAAATAACGTCTCACAAACGCTGGATTTTGTCTAAAAGACACTAACAATCGATTGACATGGAAAAGAATTCGATATTTTCATAGTCGGTGGCTAAGTTTATTGAGCTGCGCATCAGGATTGTGCGAGAACAACTAGCGCTGCGAGTGGCAGAGTAGGACACTACACAAAGCGGACAATTCGCGTACCAAAAACTCCAAAAGATGCTAGCCCCCTGGTCCCGGAATAGCATCGAGCCATTTTTTGTATCGTTCGACGTTTCTGGGCAGTCGAAACACGGAGCATTTTTGCTTAAAACTTTTGTACCCCGTTATAAAATTGCGAACCACGCAACCCTTAACTATTTCGCATTTTTTTCGAAAACACTACGAAAAAATTGACATTTATGCGTAAAAACTCAATAAAAAATGTATGACGGTAAATCGCGTAGGACCTCGTGGTATATGGTCGCAAATAAAGGTTATATCGACAATCGCGCCACAAAAAAAGACGTAAATACGTTGGTCCTATTCGCCGGTAAGAGGTAACGGGGAAAGCACTTCCCCTTGCTAGTGGCGACGCGGAGCGGTGCCTAGTGAATCGAAAAGTGGAGATAATAAGTGTGGCTACCCCCATTACGAAAATTTAGCTTCGTTGCAAGACTTGTATGTAAGACCAGAGATTAGTAGGGAGATGTACAACGCTCCCCTTTTCGGCGTGCCTCGTAAATGGCGCTAAATCGCGGCGGCGATTTCGGGAGTATGATTTCGTGATCATCGCCTCTGTCGAGGTTGCAGATTCCCTTGCAGCCGCGCGAGTCCGTGATCACCGCTCAAGTCGGTATCGCAGTCAGCGTGAACACGAATGGGTAGCTGGTGGGGGAAAAGTCTCTGCCCCTCGCAAATCGCGCTCGCTCGACAGGCGAGCGGAGCGAGGTTTTCCGTCCGATCGAGCTCGACATATATGTGTGACCGTACTGAGGATTGGAATATGCATCAAATGAATTTCAAAGTGAAAAACATGTATCGAGATCATTGTTTTCTCTCAGTTGCCCGTTTATGCCGAAAATGCGGGTTAAAAAAATTAACGTCGAATCGCGTTGAAAAATAAAACGCCGAAACGACCGTGGAAGGTTCAAAAAGAAATCTTGAGCCTTTGCCGCGATCGTTTCGACATTTTTTTTCAACAGTAAACATTATGAATAAGGGTGTATCATAAATGTTTCTTTATCTGCAATGAGCGTCGTGGCTGAGTTGGCAGCGTGACGGATTAAGGGGTAAGGCCACTGTAAATTTTTTGAAAAATTGATTTTTTTTTATTGGCTTAAAAAATAGTTTAAGTTTAAAATAAAAAATAGTTTAAGTTTCTCCGAAACTTCTTTTTTTAATTTTTTCCAATAAAAAACTATTCGCAAAACTTTAAACGCGTTTTTCTCGAAACATGGTTTTTCAAAATGGCACGCAGCATAACTCGAACAATTTTCATTTTTTTTACTTGAAATTTTAACCAGATGTGAACATTTACATTATCTTGACAATGTCGATCGGAATTTTCAAGAACTTTATTTATTGATTTTTTATTAACAAAAAACTTGCCGTTTTTTTCGTCAAAAATCAATTTTTTTTTTCAAACGCACGCCAAATCCACAAAAATTGATACTTTTTAAAATCCGATCGACATTCTCTAGCTATAGCCCTCTAGATTAATGGTTTTTTTTTGTTCTAGATTCAAAAGTGCACCAGTGGTGCTGCGTGCCGCGGAGTCCTGGAAGCAAAACATGTCCCGGGAAGATAGCTGTGGAACCGCCATTTGGTTTTTTTTTTACTGTAAAAAAATTTTATAATAAAGTTTAATGTATGCCCGATAATACCATTAAAAGTTTTTTTTCAAATACCTTCAATTTCGGGAGCAAAAAATTAGTGAAAAAACCTTTTTTTTTGGGCCGTTACAGTGGCCTTACTCCTTAAGGATGCTTACGGTCCGGGTTCAATCCCCGGTGAACCAACTTTTTTTTTCTTCATTTTATATTCAGAAAATTTCGAACTTACTCTCGCTTTAGCTATTCTCGCCTGTTCAG
The DNA here is from genome assembly GCA_964007375.1 of Ophion obscuratus. Taxonomy (NCBI): domain Eukaryota; kingdom Metazoa; phylum Arthropoda; class Insecta; order Hymenoptera; family Ichneumonidae; genus Ophion; species Ophion obscuratus. The sequence continues at coordinate 66,376,758 of OZ023312.1, read as the reverse complement.
GCATTATTTATGATATTTAATTCGTATATGCTTAATAAAAAAAAACAAGACTTACGCGCCCATCACACAATCATAGTAGCGCGTGTCCGTAAGCGAGCGACGCTCGGACATTTTCGGAAAGAGCTGAGCACGGTCGAAGTTTCCCGACCGCGCCTTCGGCAGCTACACCTACGCATGGACGCTGAGCACGTACATGTGCGGCCAAGCCGAAACGAAGGCTTCGAGGGAAAAAGCAATCTGAGCACGACTCGCGCGTGACGTCACCCGACGGCACGCGCAAGGCTTTTAGATGATTTTAATGCTTATTTAGCTCTTGATTCTCTGCGTTATTAATGTATACAAAAAAAATGTATCGCGCACTCTGATCGCTTATTTTTTTAGTTTATACTCTAATTTAAATATAATAATAAATCTAAATTACAACTTATTTATCTTATATAAAATTGTTTACGCTTTACTCACACCCGTCCTTATGCCAAATAAATTATAGTTCATAAAAGTAAGCGGAAATATATTTATATTCGTATTATTATATTAATTTTCATACTTTCATCAATCGGTAAAGCATTATCCCCAAAAAGAAGCCAATCATCCATCCGGCCGCGAATCGTAAGTACCAGAAAGGGCACATATTCTACAAGCGATGAGATGGTCCCGTTGGTAGCGTTCCTGGCTTCGGTCCGCAGGGGCCCATAGTGCAAATTTTTCTCCAAATTTTTCATAATGTCTCATATTTTAGTCATATTTGAGATTTTCGGAGAAAAAATGATTTAAAACAGATTCAAGTTCTGGTCTATTTCCCAAAAACACATTTTTTTCACTGAAAATTCATGATTTCTCATTTTGTTCCCGGAAATTTCTCTTTTTCCTATGACCTGAGTGAACGGCTGCTGAGGTATTCGGAGAAAAGTTAAAGATGAAAAGAAATGAGATTTTCGTAAAAAAAAAAGATTATTATTTTTTTCCAGAAATTTTCCTTTTTCCTATTACCTGAGTAAACGGCTGCGAAGATATTCGGAGAAAATTTAAAGATTAAAAAAAATGAGATTTTCGTAAAAAAAACTGGTTCTTATTTTTTTCCGGAACTTTTTCTTTTTCCTATTGAGTGAACGGCTGCGGAAATATTTGGAGAAAAGTTATAGATGAAAAAAATGAGACTTTCGTAAAAAAAACTTATTACATTTTTTTATCCCTCATAATTCTGAGAAATAAAGAATTTCCGAAATTTTTGCAAACATTGTTTTCCTTAAGGAGTAACACCACTGTAACAGCCTGCCACGAAGCGTTTTACACAAATAATACTTGGGGTAATTATTAAGCATATATTGAAGTATATTGCAAAAAAAAAATGTACGGGAAAATATTACAAAATGGCGACACTGCAGCAAATTCTTCCGAGGCATGTTGAACTTAAGGTGCTCTGCGACACGCAGTATAACTTGTACCAATTTTAATCGGAATAAAATAATTAAAAAAAAATTAAATCTAGATGAGTGTAGCTAGTGAACCACGTAAGGGATTTTAGAAATATTGATTTTTGAGTAATTGCCGAGTATTTGACTAAAAATGTTCAATTTAGTTTTAAAACAGTTATTTTTTAATAAATATTGTTTTAATTAACCTATCGAAAATCCCCTACGTGGTTCAGTAGATACACTCATGTAGACTTAATAAAACAAAATTCTTCTTTTTTTATTAAAATTGGCACGGTTATACTGCGTGCCGCAGAGGTTCGACATGCTTCGGAAAAATTGCTGCGGTGTCGCCATTTTGTAGTATTTTCGGATGAAAAATTTATAGCTATATACTTAAATATATGCTTAATAAATACCGCAAGTATTATTTGTTTATCACATTTTCTTCCGCAAAAAAATATCAAAAAATACGCTTCCTGTAAGGCCGTTGAAATGGGGTTACCCCTTAAAGTCTTCATATAATTTCCGAGATTTTCCCGTGATTGTAATAAAAATGATGAAGTATTCGGAACCATTCGGAGAAACTCGGATGTTTGCGCAAAAATAATTGTCCGCAAAACTCCGAATTCTTCATATTTGTTCCAATTCATAGCAAAATTCGGAAAAACCGGAAATATTTTCCGGAAAAAATCGGAGTTTTTCGGAAAAAAATTTGCACTTGGGGCGCGGGATCGTTTCCCGCGCTCAGTGCTTTTTTTTAAATTATTATTACTATTAATTCTTATTTGATTAGTTATTTTTATTAGTTATCATTATTATTTTAATTAGTTATCTTTTAGTGTTGAAAAACTTATCGCGCACTCTGACCGCTTATTTTATTGATTTATATGTTAATTTAAATATAATAATAAATCTAAATTACAACATATTTTACTTCTGAAAACATTTTTTGCGCTTTACTCACACCCGTCCCTATGCCAAAGAAATTGTAATTCATAAAAGTAAGCGGAAATATATTCGTATTATTATATTCATTCTCATATACTTTCATCAAGCGGTAAAGCATTATGATAATGCTTTATCGCTTGATGAAAGTATATGAGCGGAAATATATTTATATTCGTAATATTGTATTCATTCAATAACTATTCAAATACTTTCATATACTTACGCTCATATACTATATACTTCTTTCATATACTACTTTCATATACTATCATCAAGCGATAAAGCATTATCATAATGCTTTATCGCTTGATGAAAGTATATGAGAATGAATATAATAATACGAATATAAATAAATTTCTGCTTACTTTTATGAATTACAATTTATTTGGCATAGGGACGGGTGTGAGTAAAGCGCAAACAATTTTTTAGAAAATAAATAAGTTGTAATTTAGATTTATTATTTTATTTAAATTAACGTACAAACTAATAAAATAAGCGGTCAGAGTGCGGGATACATTTTTTCACACTAAAAGATAACTAATTGAAATAACGATGATAACTAATAAAAATAACTAATCAAATAAGAATTAATAGTAATAATAATTTTAATAAAAGCACTGAGCGCGGGGAACGATCCCGCGCTTCTAGTGCAATTTTTTTCCGAAAAACTTCGATTTTTTCAGAATTTTTCTATGAATTGGAACAAATATGAAGAATTCGGAGTTTTGCGGACAATTATTTATACGCAAACATCCGAGTTTCCCCGAATTTTTCCGAATATTTCATCATTTTAATTACGATCACGGGAAAATCTCGGAAATTATATGAAGACTGTAAGGGGTAACATCACTGTAACGGCCTTACAGGAAGCGTCTTTTTTAGATATTTTTTTCGGCGGAAGAAAATGTGATAAACAAATAATACTTGCGGTATTTATTGAGCATATACTTAAGTATATTGCTAGAAATTTTTATCCGAAAATATTACAAAATGGCGACACTGCAGCAATTCTTCCGAAGCATGCCGAACCTCTGCGGCACGTAGTATAACTGTGCCAATTTTAATCTAAAAAAAAGAATTTTGTTTTATTAAGTCTAAATGAACATTTTCAGTCAAATACTCGGCAACTACTCAAAAATCAATATTTCTAAAATCCCCTACGTGGTTCACTAGCTACACTCATCTAGATTTAATAAAAAAAAATATTTTGTCCAGATTAAAATTGGCACAAGTTATACTACGTGCCGCAGAGCACCTTAAGTTCAACTTGCCTCGAAAGAATTTGCTGCAGTGTCGCCATTTTGTAATATTTTCCCGTACATTTTTTTTGCAATATACTTCAATGTATGCTTAATAATTACCCCAAGTATTATTTGTCTAAAACGCTTCATGGCAGGCCGTTACAGTGGTGTTACCCCTTAAGGAAAATAATGTTTGCAAAAATTTCGGAAATTCATTATTTCTCAGAATTATAAGGGATAAAAAAATGTAATAAGTTTTTTTTACGAAAATCTCATTTTTTTTCATTTATAACTTTTCTCCGAATATCTCCGCAGCCTTTCACTCAATAGGAAAAAGAAAAAGTCCCGGAAAAAAAATGAGAACAAGTTTTTTTTTACGAAAATCTCATTTTTTCATCTTTAAATTTTCTCCGAATATCTTCGCAGCCTTTCACTCAGGTAATATGAAAAAGGAAAATTTCCGGAAAAAAAATAATCAGTTTTTTTACGAAAATCTCATTTCTTTTCATCTTTAACTTCTCTCCGAATATCTTCGCAGCCGTTCACTCAGGTCATAGGAAAAAGAGAAATTTCCGGGAAAAAATGAGAAATCATGAATGTTCAGTGAAAAAAATGTGTTTCTGGGAAATAGACCAGAACTTGAATCTGTTTTAAATCATTTTTTCTCCGAAAATCTCAAATATGACTAAAATATGAGAAATTATGAAAAATTTGGAGAAAAATTTGCACCACGGGCCCCTGCGGACCGAAGCCAGGAACGCTACCAACGGGGCCATCTCATCGCTTGTAGAATATGTGCACTTTCTGATACTTATGATTCGCGGCCGGATGGATGATTGGCTGGTTTTTGGGGATAATGCCTTATCGCTTGATGAAAGCATGAGAATTAATATAATAATACGAATATAAATATATTTCCGCTTACTTTTATGAACTATAATTTATTTGGCATAAGGACGGGTGTGAGTAAAGCGTAAACAATTTTATATAAGATAAATAAGTTGTAATTTAGATTTATTATTATATTTAAATTAGAGTATAAACTAAAAAAATAAGCGATCAGAGTGCGCGATACATTTTTTTGTATACATTAATAACGCAGAGAATCAAGAGCTAAATAAGCATTAAAATCATCTAAAAGCCTTGCGCGTGCCGTCGGGTAACGTCACGCGCGAGTCGTGGTGCTCAGATTGCTTTTTCCCTCGAAGCCTTCGTTTCGGCTTGGCCGCACATGTTGGTGCTTAGCGTCCATGTGTTGGTGTAGCTGCCGAAGGCGCGGTCGGAAAACTTCGACCGTGCTCGGCTCTTTCCGAAGATGTCCAAGCGTCGCCCGCTACGGACCGGCGCTACTATGATTGTGTGATGGGCGCGTAAGAGATTAGAGAGGGGGTAACTTTTACGCGCGATCTGGGGACCGTCCATATATTACGTCATCGATTTTTGCTGATTTTTACCCCCCCCCCCCTGAAATCATCCTATCCTTCATATCGCTGTAATCAAATTATCGTTACCGTCATCTAACGACCAGACCCCCCCCCCCCCCCTATTTTAGAATGACGTAATTTATGGACGGCCCCCTGGCTGCACTGATCCCCGGTAGCAATGTCTTGTTTTTTTTATTAAGCATATACGAATTAAATATCATAAATAATGCCTGAACAAGCGAGAATAGCTAAAGCGAGAAGCGAGAATAGCAGAAGTTCGAAATTTTCTGAATATAAAATTTCGAATATAAAATTATATTCGAAATTTTCTGAATATAAAACGAAGAAAAAAAAGTTGGTTCACCCGGGATTGGACCCGGACCGTAAGCATCCTTAATCCGTCACGCTGCCAACTCAGCCACGACGCTCATTGCAGATAAAGAAACATTTATGATACACCCTTATGCATAATGTTTACTGTTGAAAAAGAATGTCGAAACGATCGCGGCAATGAGCATGCTCAAGATTTGTTTTTGAACCTTCCACGGTCGTTTCGGCGTTTTATTTTTCAACGCGGTTCGTCGTTAATTTTTTTTAACCCGCATTTTCGGCTTAAACGGGCAAACGAGAGAAAACAGTGATCTCGATACATGTTTTTCACTTTGAAATTCATTTAATGCATATTCCAATCCTCAGTACGGCCACACATATATGTCAAGCTCGATCGGACGGAAAACCTCGCTCCGCTCGCCTGTCGAGCGAGCGCGATTTGCGAGGGGCAGAGACTTTTCCCCCACCAGCTACCCATTCGTGTTCACGCTGACTGCGATACCGACTTGAGCGGTGATCACGGACTCGCGCGGCTGCAAGGGAATCTGCAACCTCGACAGAGGCGATGATCACGAAATCATACTCCCGAAATCGCCGCCGCGATTTAGCGCCATTTACGAGGCACGCCGAAAAGGGGAGCGTTGTACATCTCCCTACTAATCTCTGGTAAGACCGTGGTCCGATCTGTGCATTTAAAAGTGACTACAAAATGTGGTCAAACAGAGATGGCGCCACTATCTCTAAGACCTCGAGAAGTAAGCTGAGTAGCGATGTCGTATAAGAGAACTGGAAGTGGATCGAATACGCGTTCTAGCCTCCATGGCAAATCAGTAGCAGGGTTGCCAGATTTGGCTACTTTGCGCCAAATTGGCTACTTCAGAACTTGTTCTGGCGTTCAATTTTCTATTTTGGCGCCATGGCCATATTTTTGCTACTTTTTGCAGGAAGTTCTAGAGGTAAAGAGATCGAACATCAAACGCCGCACTGTAGATGTGGACCCTAAAAGCGACGAGGTTAATATGATATACAATGGCGCTTGGCGCTGCCATCTCTAGCATTGGATGGAACCAGGAGAGATACAGGACATAGTGCGAAGATTTTAGATATTATTTGCAACAGATTTTTTTTGCTACAAACCAAATTGCAGGACTGAACAATTTACATTAAGCCTCAAACTAACTAACAAATTAAACCAAATTCTAATCCCAAGCATGGCTACAACTTAAATACTAGAAAACGACCTGTATTGGTGATAGTAGTGCTAGCTTAGTGGCTAGCAAATAAGTGTAGTACGCAGGAGGACCGGGGTTCAAATCCTGCCTCCGTATATTTTGTCTTTCTTCACCCATAAAAATTGTATTTCTTTCATACCTGCTTATACAGTTATTAGATCTATGTACCATATACTTTTTTTATTTATCATCTGAATAAATTAGATCGGAAATTGAAAATTGAAATTGGTCAATTCATTCATTCGTTCGTGGAAATTATGTGTGTGAAAATATGTTATATATTCGAAATAATTCCTCCGAAGAATCTTTCATTCGAAATGAATATTTCTTATAAAACAAGCGCCAAATTTAGAAGAACACTTTTCTATTTATTTATTATATTTATTATATTTATTGTGAATAAAATATTCTTCGCGGGAATATATTTTTCGAATATATATCATAGTACACATAGTACATAGTACACATTTACATAGTACACATTTTTCGACGAATGAACGAACGAATTGACCGATTTCAATTTCCAACCGAATTATTTAAGTGATAAATAAAGAAGCAAATGTCATATAGATATAATAATTGTTTAATCGAGTATTAAAAAAATACAGTTCCTATGGGTGAAATAAAAAGTTTAAATAAAAATAACTAATCAAATAAGAATTAATGGTAATAATAATTTAAAAAAAGCACTGAGCGCGGGGAACGATCCCGCGCCCCTGCGGACCGGAGCCAGGAACGCTACCAACGGGACCATCTCATCGCTTATAGAATATGCACTTTCTGGTACTGACGATTCGCGGCCGGATGAATGATTGGCTTGTTTTTGGGGATAATGCTTTGTCGCTTGATGATAGTATGAGAATTAATATAATAATACGAATATAAATATATTTCCGCTTACTTTTATGAATTATAATTTATTTGGCATAAGGACGGGTGTGAGTAAAGCGTAAACAATTTTTTAGAAGATGAATAAGTTGTAATTTGGATTTATTATTATATTTAAATTAACGTATAAACTAAAAAAATAAGCGATCAGGGTGCGCGATACATTGTTTTATATACATTGATAACGCAGAGAATCAAGAGCTAAATGAGCATTGAAATCATCTAAAAGCCTCGCGCGTTCCGTTGGGTGACGTCACGTGCGAGTCGTGCTCAGTGGCGGGATTCTCTAACGTTTTAGCGACGATTTTCGCTGTCGCTAGCGGTCCATATCGACAAATGTCGTTAAGAGCTATTCTGTACAGCTCAGTTATCGACATGTCGGCGTACGTCATATCGTTAAGTTCCGAAAACTGTCGCTAAGCTAGCGACGGCCTTTTGAAGCCTCGCTATTCCGTTAGCGATATTCCATACATACACATATATACTCACATGCATCAAATATGATTGTGTATGGTTTGACTCCCCGAGTTTCTGCGTGGCCTCAAGAGAAATCCAGTGCAAATCGCCATTTGTCGTTTCAATTGCGAAAACCGTTGTACCCCAAAAGAGAATCGAATCGATTAATAATATCTAAAGATAACAATATAGTGAGCAGAAAATGAAAATGGTGTGAGACAGATATTTAGCGAATTTGTGTGAATGGGTTTTACAAGAGTTCAAAACTTTCTCAATCTTAGAGTATATTCTACAAAGTCACGTTGAAAATCATGTAAGTAAATCACAGTCGTTGGCATGAAAATACTGTCACGTTTCTTAATACACATGCGTTTTATATGAATTCATCATTTTTACATCCCAACAAAAAATTATAATGAATAAACATTTAAATGTATTGTAATCTGTTTGCGTTGTGATTTTAAGGTTAGCTTGAATTCATAGCGCACGCAAATGCACTGCAAACTGAAAGTAACTAACCTCAAAGTTTTTCACCGGGACTGCTTTTTTATGTGATTGAGCCCTTTGGATTATTTCCTTCAAATAAAATATACTTTTTAAATTATGTTCTAGCATGGCTGATGGTTACCTTGCACTAGATTTACTGAACATGGAAGCACGCTTTCAACGACGAGAGCGAAGGTTATGTCGAGTCAAATTACGAGAAATACAAGATCCATTCGATTTCGAATTTAAAGAGCGGTATCATTTGAGCCCTGCGTTGATATCAGATCTCATTGACATATTAGTACAACAAATAAAGCGTACAACGATCACCGGACTGTCTGCAGAAAACAGGTACTGAAAGATCTACAAACTGTATGCACAGGCCGTAACACAATATTGTCTTGTTATCCGATAGTAATGTCAATGTGCCCAATTATATCTTACAGGTATTATCAGCAATGAGGTTCTGGCTGTTTTCAACGTCCGGTAGCAATTGCTCGCCTACCGGACGTATAGCAATGAGTCAATCATCGGTCAGTAGGTATTTGCACGAGGTTACTGATCAATGATTTGATATTCAGATAATGTGTACAGTTTTCAATGATGCCACAAGCCAGAGAAATTGCAAACGAAGTATTTTTGAATGCAGAACAACCGTTTCTAAGTGCTATGGGAGCTGTAGATTATACGCATATCGCAATATGCGCTCCCAAAAACCACGAAGAGGCGTATATTAATCATCGCGGATATCATTCGGTAAACGTGCAAATGGTACTCTTTCATACCTATATAGATTTATACGTAGACAGTATAGCATGAGCACCACCTCATTAAATGTAATTATTTATTATCCAAACATGTGATTCAAAGTTGAAGATTTTAAACGTTAATGCAAGGTATCCGGGAGTACGACACCATGTTTATATATGAGCTTCTTCTCCAGCGCGGCGTGTTATGGAACAAGCATATAATCGCGGTGAACGGAGAACGTATCTCATTGGTAGAGAAATTTCATACCATATTTCTAATGTTTTATCATATTTAGTAGCCTAAAAATAGTGTAATATATTGGATCTCGATGCCGATGAGTATATTAATTGATGTTTATACAGGTGATTCCGGATATCCATTGGAACCTTGGTTATTGACGCCTCTGCCTAATGAACCTGAAGGCACGTCTCGATTTGCATACAATAAAGCAGTATGCAGTGCCAGGAATTGCATTGAACGGTTGTTTGGTGTACTAAACGGCATCCGGAAATGCCTTTCTAAACATAGAGCTCTACAATATCAGCCCGGATTTGCAGGACGCATTATAAATGCCTGTGCAGTACTCCATAATATGCGACAAGCTAACGGCTTGTTGAATGATCCTGTCTGAATGGTCGATGGAGATCGAATACAAAATGCAGGATATTAGCTGCCATTAATAATTGCAATGATAATAACAATGATGAAAATTTGCGACCATTTGCTGTTGCACAATGGATTCAAGACTGTTTAGTAGCAGAAAGATTTAGTGCGTGATTTTTCCACGGTCGGCCATTATTGTAAATGTTTCCATTTTTACATTCGAATTTGTGAATGCCTTTTTCACAATTCTGAATTATTAACTGATGTCAATTAAATTAATCACTTGAGGATATTTGAGCAACTCAAATAATTATTTATCAAAATAACTATATTCATCGGGGGAAAATGGCAAATGATTAAAATTTGTAACGTACAAAACCCTTCGTATTAAAAAAAAGTTCTTCCAATCGTTCTTGACATCCAACTGCTAGGAAACCATTCTGAATTCTATGTTTAAACTGCATCTGATATCATTTTTAAGATCTATGTAATAGATTACTTTCCCTTTCTCACTTCGTTATGATCATTGTACGTTCTGAGTTCAACATTTTTACTGTACAGACGACGCAGTGTCAGAAATAAAAACTAATTAACTACTTTTCTAAGTGTGTCGATTTATAAAACGTAATATGTTTTGACATTGTATACATTTCACATCTATATTCATTACAACTTTTGGTTGCCCGAAAAATCAATGCTCTGTAAAAACCGTTACATTTTATCTCTAAAGTGAATGGGGTTTCAAGAAGGTTTCATGTCATCGTAAGGTCCAGGGTATAAGAACTTCGATCTTTGAAAAATTATTTTCAAATGTCACATAATGATGAATGTTAGCGTAAAATTTCACCGTACAGGCATATTTTTATAAAACACTTTTCTGAAAAAACAATGAAATATAGTTTATCGTTATTTTTAGCTTTGGTTTGTTTTTTTTTCATTTGTTTCGTTTTTGGCCGAATTATCTCAAAGGCAACTTATGTCAATTAATATATCAGAACGTACGTCACGTATCTTAAGTATAATACATTTTTTATAATATAGTATTTAAAACGGCATTATCAAACATAATCAATTTGCTATTAATTATTGGCATACAAATAAAAGCAATATTTTCTTTAACTTAGTAAATATCTATTTCATTCCTGAAGATAAGTCGGCAGTATATTTTCCAAAACTTTCACGAGTCTACCTAAAATTGGTATTCTCGTTGCCTCGTTCTCAGCTTGCATCGTCACAGCATCAGCTAGCTTTTTTTTACCGCCTTTAGCTATTTCTGTAATGGCAACAGCAGAAATCATCGATACTTCAGTTTGGATTTTAGCTGCATTCGCGAATATCTGTAACAGTGTATACGAACTCAGTTATATAGATTTGCATTACATTGTAAGTCCCATCGATTTGATCATGACGTGTATCTTGAAAATTACAATAGCAGCTGACGATAGATTAATCAATAATGGATTTGAGAATTTGTTTTACCATCATAGCATCAACTTGTCCTTGAGAAATGGAACAAAAGTGCTCCCGTGTCGAAAGTGTCTCTGCCAGTTTTGAACGTTTGGCTGCAATTCATAAACATTTTGATAATATAAATAACGTCAGCGGGTCTAAACTTCTACCATTTGCATATATCTTTTTGTCGTAATTTTTCCAATTAATGAGCCAATACAAATTATGCTCGTACGATTTCGTGCATATTTCCATGTAGTAAAGTCGAACCTCGATATAACGAATTTCGTGGACCGTTCGTTATATCGTGTTTTCGTTATATCGAGATCATGTTCTTCAAAATGTACTTTGAAAAAAAAATATTAGTACTATAAATATAGGGATACAGTACTACCTCTCTAAGAGAGCCCTCGCTAAGAGAGAATTTCCCCGCCGTTCCGCTTGAGCGCATTTTATGGCTTCCCCCACCTAGCTCGAGCTGTCCAGTGTACCCGAGGCCTCTCGAGTTTGTCGCGGACAACTCGATAAGAGATCGCGAGCGATTTCAGAAAATCGCACGTCGCACGATTGTCAAATAGATAATATTCCTTTGTATAATAATATATACGTTTAAGCCGTAAAGTCGGAGAAAAAACATGCACCATAATTAAATTTCAAGTAGTAATTTAATGCAAGTAAAATATATTTTAATAGACATTAACACAGCATAGAATATTATTGATATTGATAAAAATTATCGAGGCTACATTATACTAGAGATATGTTTATGAGTAGTAGTAATAAATGCAAATATCGTACAGCATATCTAAAAATGAAATATTTATACATATATATACATTGTATATTTCAACTTGAAGTATATACACAAGATAAATTGTTAGTTACATTTTTTTTGTACACTATATATTTTCGAGTTTCGATAACGAATATACTACGTATATTTTTGCGAACAATAAGATAATTCAACAATTATTGAAAGTCTTACAAATGTTTCCTTTATATGTGTTATAATATTGCAACAACAAAATATACCAAACAGCAGAATAAAAAAAAACGCGAAGAAAAAGAAAGATTTACACATCAATATTCAATGAGATATACTTACGCATGAAACGACGAAACGCCAGTACACTTTCCGCAACTCGTTTACAGTTTTCTCAACACTTTCGTTCGCGCTCTCTTATCGAGTTCGAGTGGAGAAACACATACACGCTACCGCATGCGCGATTTTCGAGCGCGCTAACCTAGCGGTGGGGGAAGGCTTCGGCGACGAATTTCTCGAGAATTTCTTCCCCTAACCGCCCTAGACCGCTCTCTTAGAGAGGTAGTACTGTATTTTTTTAATGAAAGGATGGATTAAATGAGAGCAATTTTCAAAAGCAATTAGCAATAAGAGCACAATGTATGTTATTATGTCGTCGTACCAAGAGTTCGGATGTCTATCGAAAGGGAATGGACAAATCTTCGTTATTCGAAGATTTCGCTATATCGAGGTTCAACTGTACAGAATATCTTTCCGTGGGAATTTGCTTACTTCTTTGCAAAATAGTGCTTTCACATTCTAGGTTGCTTTTTCCGGTATAGGTGGCTATTTTTCGTTTTTCACCTTGTAAATTGGAAGCACTTTGGTGTTGAAAAGCGTTCTTTTAATTTTTTTGCTACCGTCCGCCTCGAGAAACTCGGGTCCTGCTACAGCGCCGTCTTCTATACTTTCATTGTCATCTGTAAAAGCATGTATTATCAAGTATCTCCGACTTATTTACTATCACAGGAGGATGAGTGTAAAGATAACTTCAAACTCAGCTTATTTGAATTAATATGCCAATTTTTTTACTACCTGAGAACCTCGTACTGTTTTTTGAAGAGCTTCCTTTGGTGCAAATAGTAGGTACTCGCGACTTCAACTTCAACAAAGCCGTTTCACCACGTTCAAGTTTGTTTTGCAAGTCCTATAATTAATAGTTCAATCCTTTCAAAATTAATATCTTTTTTGAGGTCTACCTAGTTAAGAATGAAATTAAAATAGTTTTAACAAACCTCCTCTTCCAGTATACTATCAGCACATTCTTGACTGCTTTCAACATAGTCTGAACGTATGATTCCAATGACGACAACTCGAACTCTGTTAAGCTGAGTGTCGTGATCGGTTTGTTGCCTGTTGCCGTTCAAGCCTTGCGTAAAGTTTTTGCCTTTAGTGATGTCCGACTTGTCGTCTCTCCATACCTAAAATAAGTAAAAACCCCATTATCGCAGATATTTTTCACTTAATTCTTTAAACTTTGTATAAGTCGGTAAAGTTTACGGTGGGTAAAAAAAGTATTTGTACACGTCGTCTTTTTAAAATTATCTTTTGAAAAAAATGAAATACTTTGTGAAGTTTCTGTGTTCGATAACTTTTCTAAATATACATGGGTCTGTTAAAAAAAATCTTGGGAAAACACGACCACAAAAATAAGGCCAAATTAACAACAGTTTCATGTGAGATGTACCATTTTTGTATACCCACTGTATGTTATGAAATGATAAGGATTAGATTACCCATACCACTCACCACTGTTCCGAATTTTTCGAAGCGCCGTTCTTAGTATTAAATTGCGTTGCTAATTCCATCCATTTTTTTCGGCTTTCGTTCTTTCCATTCATAACCTGAAATCTGTCTTCCGCAAGACCCTTATTGAGCTTTAAAAAATCAAGCATTCTTGATAATTGCGCGAAAGATGCTCGAGCATTCCTAGACGTCTTCCTGGAAAATAGAATAAATTAATTGTTTATAAAAAAATTTAATGGGTGTGTCTAACCTTGTATTGCTATATTTACAGCGTTTGATTTGATGTCTCTTGTTGCATTATGAAAAACGTTGAAAAAAAAAACAGAAAAAGAAAAAATTGAAAAAGAAAACAGAATTTTGCTAGCACGGTAAGTTATCAACTTCGTTTACTGTATTTCACTCCTACAAAACAATAGTGTTGTGTTCAGTCGAATTTGAAGAACTAGGCCGATTTACAATTATCACCAAAAGCCTTTAGAAATTGAGTGGTGAAAATTTGTCACGTTGCCACATCTATCGAATATTGTACCGAAGTTTATCGGCGGCCCGTGATGCATTCGACGTCGATAAATATCGTTATAGCCCAAGTTACAGAGCTCCATTAACTTAGCCGCCGACTATGGAAATATCGAATTTTTTTTGACGCCAATCGATTGTTAGTCGTTTGTTAGTGTTTGTTAGACAAAACCCAGCGTTTGTTAGACGTTATTTATTGAAAAAAACGAAAAACAAATTTATGCCAAAGTTAGCCGCAGAAAATGATTTTCTAGTGATTTCGAACTTTTCTCCGTAACCAATCGATTGTTAGTCGGTTGTTAGTGATTGTTAGTCACTTTATATCGTTTGTTAGAGCTCAATTATTATTAAATTAATGAAAAACCTTTCGGCCCTAGAGCGCGCTGCAAGCCACGTGAAGATGGCAGCATCGTCGAGACAGCTGCTTCCGGCTTTGCACATGTAACTCGTCAATTTCAGCAAAACGTTGATTCTTGTCGTTCTATTAGATTGTTAGACGATCGCCAGTGATTGTTAGTTAATTTTCATCGTTTGTTAGAGCTCCATTTTTATTTAATCGCTGAAAAACTTTTCGGCGCGAGAGCGCGCTGCTCGTCGCGAAGGTTGGCAGCATCGCCGCGACAGCTGCTTCCGGCTGGGCACATGTAACTCATCAATTTCAGCAAAACGTTGATTCTTGACATTCTATTAGATTGTTAGACGATCGCTAGTGATTGTTATTTAATTTTCATCGTTTGTTAGAGCTCCATTAAAATTTAATCGCCGAAAACTTTTCGGCTCTAGAGCGCGCTGCTTGTCGCGAAGGTTGGCAGCATCGCCGCAACAGCTGCTTACGGCTTTGCACATGTATCTCGTCAATTTCAGGAAAACGTTGATTCTTGTCATTCTATTAGATTGTTAGACGATCGCTAGTGATTGTTAGTTAATTTTCATTGTTTGTTAGAGCTCCATTTTTATTTAATCGCTGAACAACTTTTCAGCGCGAGAGCGCGCTGCATGTCGCGAAGGTTGGCAGCATCGTCGCGACAACTGCTTCCGGCTTTGCACATGTATCTCGTCAATTTCAGCAAAACGTTGATTCTCGACATTCTATTAGATTGTTAGACGATCGCTCGTGATTGTTGGTGGATTTTCATCGTTTGTTAGAGCTCCATTTTTATTTAATCGCTGAACAACTTTTCGGCGCTAGAGCGCGCTGCTTGTCGCGAAGGTTGGCAGCATCGTCGCGACAGCAGCTTCCGGCGTTGCACATGCATCTCGTCAATATCAGCAAAACGTTGATTCTCGTCATTCTATTAGATTGTTAGACGATGGCTCGTGATTGTTAGTTGATTTTCATCATTTGTTGGAGCTCTGTTTTTGTTTAATCGCTGAAAAACTTTTCGGCGCTAGAGCGCGCTGCTTGTCGCGAAGGTTGGCAGCATCGTCGCGACAACTGCTTCCGACTTTGCACATGTATCTCGTCAATTTCAGCAAAACGTTGATTCTTGTCATTCTATTAGATTGTTAGACGATCGCTAGTGATTGTTAGTTAATTTTCATCGTTTGTTAGAGCTCCATTTTTATTTAATCGCTGAAAAACTTTTCGGCGCTAGAGCGCGCTGCATGTCGCGACGGTTGGCAGCATGGCCGCGACGGCTGTTTACGGCTATGCACATGTAACTCGTAAATTACAGTAAAACGTTGATTCTCGACATTCTATTAGATTGTTAGACGATAGCTCGTGATTGTTGGTGGATTTTCATCGTTTGTTAGAGCTCCATTTTTATTTAATCGCTGAACAACTTTTCGGCGCTAGAGCGCGCTGCTTGTCGCGAAGGTTGGCAGCATCGTCGCGACAGCTGCTTCCGGCTTTGCACATGTATCTCGTCAATATCAGCAAAACGTTGATTCTCGTCATTCTATTAGATTGTTAGACGATGGCTCGTGATTGTTAGTTAATTTTCATCATTTGTTAGAGCTCCGTTTTTGTTTAATCGCTGAAAAACTTTTCGGCGCTAGAGCGCGCTGCTTGTCGCGAGGGTTGGCAGCATCGCCGCGACAGCTGCTTACGGCTTTGCACAACTAGTCAATTTCAGCAGAACGTTGATTCTTGACATTCTATTAAATTGTTAGACGATCGCTAGTGATTGTTAGTTAATTTTTATCGTTTGTTAGAGCTCCATTTTTATTTAATCGCTGAAAAACTTTTCGGCGCGAGAGCGCGCTGCTCGTCGCGAAGGTCGGCAGCATCGCCGCGACAGCTGCTTCCGGCTGGGCACATGTAACTCATCAATTTCAGCAAAACGTTGATTCTTGACATTCTATTAGATTGTTAGACGATCGCTAGTAATTGTTATTTAATTTTCATCGTTTGTTAGAGCTCCATTTTTATTTAATCGCTGAAAAACTTTAAGGCGCTAGAGCGAGCTGCATGTCGCGACGGTTGGCAGCATGGCCGCGACGGCTGTTTACGGCTTTACACACGTAACCCGTAAATTACAGTAAAACGTTGATTCTCGACATTCTATTAGATTGTTAGACGATCGCTCGTGATTGTTAGTGGATTTTCATCGTTTGTTAGAGCTCCATTTTTATTTAATCGCTGAAAAACGTTTCGGCGCTAGAGCGCGCTGCTTGTCGCGAAGGTTGGCAGCATTGCCGCGACAACTGCTTACGGCTTTGCACATGTAACTCGTCAATTTCAGCGAAACATTGAATCTTGACATTCTATTAGATTGTTAGACGATCGCTCGTGATTGTTCGTGGATTTTCATCGTTTGTTAGAGCTCCATTTTTATTTAATCGCTGAACAACTTTTCGGCGCTAGAGCGCGCTGCTTGTCGCGAAGGTTGGCAGCATCGTCGCAACAGCTGCTTCCGGCTTTGCACATGTGTCTCGTCAATTTCAGCAAAACGTTGCTTCTCGTCATTCTATTAGATTGTTAGACGATCGCTCGTGATTGTTAGTTAATTATCATCGTTTGTTAGAGCTCCGCTTTTGTTTAATCGCTGAAAAACTTTTCGGCTCTAGAGCGCGCTGCTTGTCGCGAAGGTTGGCAGCATCGCCGCGACACATGCTTACTGCATTTCCACAAGTAACTAGTCAATTTCAGCAGAACGTTGATTCTTGACATTCTATTAGATTGTTAGACGATCGCTAGAGATTGTTAGTTAATTTTCATCGTTTGTTAGATCTCCATTTTTATTTAACCGCCGAAAAACTTTTCAGCGCGAGAGCGCGCTGCATGTCGCGAAGGTTGGCAGCATCGTCGCGACAACTGCTTCCGGCTTTGCACATGTATCTCGTCAATATCAGCAAAACGTTGATTCTCGTCATTCTATTAGATTGTTAGACGATCGCTAGTGATTGTTAGTTAATTTTCGTCGTTTGTTAGAGCTCCATTTTTATTTAATCGCTGAAAAACTTTTCGGCGCTAGAGCGCGCTGCATGTCGCGACGGTTGGCAGCATGGCCGCGACGGCTGTTTACGGCTATGCACATGTAACTCGTAAATTACAGTAAAACGTTGATTCTCGACATTCTATTAGATTGTTGGACGATCGCTAGTAATTGTTATTTAATTTTCATCGTTTGTTAGAGCTCCATTTTTATTTAATCGCTGAAAAACTTTAAGGCGCTCGAGCGAGCTGCATGTCGCGACGGTTGGCAGCATGGCCGCGACGGCTGTTTACGGTTTTACACACGTAACCCGTAAA
Organism: Ophion obscuratus; assembly: GCA_964007375.1. NCBI lineage: Eukaryota > Metazoa > Arthropoda > Insecta > Hymenoptera > Ichneumonidae > Ophion > Ophion obscuratus. Next base: position 66,358,775 of record OZ023312.1, on the reverse strand, counting down.
TTACAGTAAAACGTTGATTCTCGACATTCTATTAGATTGTTAGACGATCGCTCGTGATTGTTCGTGGATTTTCATCGTTTGTTAGAGCTCCATTTTTATTTAATCGCTGAACAACTTTTCGGCACTAGAGCGCGCTGCTTGTCGCGAAGGTTGGCAGCATCGTCGCAACAGCTGCTTCCGGCTTTGCACATGTGTCTCGTCAATTTCAGCAAAACGTTGATTCTCGTCATTCTATTAGATTGTTAGACGATCGCTCGTGATTGTTAGTTAATTTTCATCGTTTGTTAGAGCTCCGCTTTTGTTTAATCGCTGAAAAACTTTTCGGCTCTAGAGCGCGCTGCTTGTCGCGAAGGTTGGCAGCATCGCCGCGACACATGCTTACTGCATTTGCACAAGTAACTAGTCAATTTCAGCAGAACGTTGATTCTTGACATTCTATTAGATTGTTAGACGATCGCTAGAGATTGTTAGTTAATTTTCATCGTTTGTTAGATCTCCATTTTTATTTAATCGCCGAAAAACTTTTCAGCGCGAGAGCGCGCTGCATGTCGCGAAGGTTGGCAGCATCGTCGCGACAACTGTCACGGATTGTCCGTGCTCGGAAATAGGGGCGCCACCGTCCGGTCCGCGCTAGTCAGAAGATCTATGGAAACCAGCAGTAGCAGCCAAGATGGCTTATAAGCAGGACACGGCACGTATTAATAAATGAGCATTCACACTGCAGTACCGTCCCTTTATTTCATCATTTAACCTACACGACACAGTCGTGACATGGCGCAGTCGGTCGGAGTGCAGTGAACGATTGATCGTGTTTTTTCTTACGATTAATCGTTTTTTTTCTTTGGATAGAAATACACGACTTTATAGCATCCGGTTCGATATGTAAGAACACGAGTTAAAAAAAAAAAAAAAAACGTGCTCAGTGAAATCCGTTAACATCCGAGTCTATGGATCGTAAGCAACATCGATTGCAGGAAAATAAACTATCTCCGCCTAGTAGTGAGAAAATAAGACCAATCGATTTGGAACCAGGACGGTACAGTACCGATTTTGATGAACTTTAGTCGATGCTGAAGATAGTGCTGATAGTACAATCACTGAAATAAAAGACGCCGACATAATGGAAGCAGCTTTAGCCCCCCCTCCTCCGATGTTGTTTGATGGCAACATACCGGAAAATTGGAAGAAGTGGAAGCAGAAATTTAATCTATATTTGATTGCTTCGGGTTTAAACACGAAACCAGCGGAGAGACAAGTTGCAGTTTTATTACACGTGATCGGCGAGGAAGCATTGGAAAAGTATAATACATTTGGACTCAGTGAGGCTGACGGTAAAATTCTTGCCAAAGTATTGGAAGCTTTCGAAAATTATTGTACTCCGAAGGCAAATGAGAGTGTTGACAGACATATTTTTTTTGCTCGAACACAACAACAGGGCGAAACGTTTGATCTGTTTTTGACGGATCTTAAAAAACTCAGTTCGCCGTGCGGTTTTGGCGATCTGCGGGATGGATTGATTAGAGATCGAATCATCAGTGGTCTACGCGAAGCAAATCTCAAGAACAGACTTCTGCGTGAAGATAATCTCGACCTGGAGAGGTGCGTCAAGATTTGTAAAGCCTCAGAACTCGCCCAACAGCAATTAAAAACGATCGACGAAGAAGTCAAAGTACATGCAGTAAACAGGCATGATCGAGAGAGGCCAAGAACAACATCGCAACAATTCAGAGGTCATCAGCAATGGACTCAACATCAGTCATCGTCGAAGGATCACGGAGAGCATGGAAATAGTTTTCAAGGACGAAGGCACTCATCTTCAGCTATTTCAACATCCAGAGAAAGAGACGGTAAATTCTCTCAACACGTTCAGAGGAAGCCTTGTTCGAGGTGCGGGAGAAGTCATGAGATGTATCGATGCCCTGCTTATCGGAAGACGTGTGTAATATGTCAACGGATGAATCACTTTGCTGCTATGTGCCCTAATAAGAACGTAAACACTGTAGACGTACATGAACTGAATGACTCTATGAACAGTGATAATGACGATGTTTTCTTTGTTGGTAGCCTCGAGAGTGAGCCAAATATTATAACTGATTGGTATGAATCACTCCGAGTCACAGGCTCGGGAATTTTTCAAGTAAAACTCGATTCTGGCGCGCATTGTAATGTTTTACCGGTAGCGATTTTTAAACAGCTGAATCTCCCGGATAGGAATCTTAAAAAATCGCGTGCTATACTGAAAGGCTACGGTGGTGGTTCTATCAAAACAATAGGCAAATGCAAATTGGAGTGTCAGATTTTGAAAAAGGAAAAAGCTGAAATTGAATTTCAAGTAGTTGACGAGCAAGCCCCAGCAGCTCTCGGACTACCGACATTGATAAGACTGAATTTAATTAAGAGAATTCATTCTATTGAGAAAGAAAGTGTGAATCTCGAGAATTTGAAACAAAGCGGTCTATTCAAAGGGAATGGAAATATCTCCGATTATGAATACGACATTAAGCTGAAGGTTGACGCAATACCGAGAATTGAACCGTGCAGGCGCGTTGCCGTTAATCTCATTGAGCCTCTGAAAGAAGAACTCCAGAGAATGGTCAAATCGAAAGTAATAAAGAAAGTTGATGAACCGACCGAGTGGGTTAACTCGCTCGTAGTTGTCAAGAAAAAAGATGGTGGTCTGCGCGTGTGCCTCGATCCACAGCATTTAAACAAAGCTATCCAACGAGAGCATTATTATATTCCAAGGTTTGAGGATTTGTGTTCCAAAATGTCGGATGCTAAAGTTTTTAGTACTTTGGATGCAGATCATGCTTTTTGGCAGATCAAACTCTCTGAGGAAAGTTCGATTTATACAACTTTCAACACGCCTTTCGGCAGGTATAAGTTTTTGCGTATGCCATACGGCATTTGTTCCGCTCCGGAAGTGTTTCATCGATGCTTCCATGAGATGTTTCAGGATATGGACGGCGTCGAGATATACATAGACGACATCTTGGTTTGGGGAAAAGATGAGCAAGAACATTGTGAACGACTTGAGCGTGTTCTAAAAAGAGCGCTTGATAGAAACGTTAGATTCAACCTGCAAAAGTGTAAAATCGGAGTAAGTGAGGTGAGATACATGGGACACAGATTCTCGGACAAAGGCATCGAACCGGACGATAATAAAATAAAAGCCATAACTGAGATGGAGAGTCCAAAAAATGTTAAGCAGCTAGAAACGTTCTTGGGAATGATCACTTATCTTGGTAGATTTATTCCAAATTTGGCTAAAAAAACCGCAGCATTGAGAAATCTGACGAAAAAAAAACGCGGTATGGCTCTGGGATAGCAACACCGAGAAAGCATTAGCAGATCTAAAAAAAATATTAATTACTAGTCCGGTGCTGCAATATTTTGACATTAAAAAGCCAGTAACGCTGAGTGTTGATGCTTCCCAAGAAGGTCTCGGCGCGGTAATACTACAGAATAATCTACCAATAGAATACGCGTCGAAATCGCTAACGTGCGCTGAAAAAGGTTATGCTCAGATTGAAAAAGAGGCACTCGCGATTGCCTTTGCTTGCGAAAGATTTCACCATTACATTTTCGGTAAAGAAGTTATCGTCGAAAGTGATCATAAGCCTCTTGAGGCAATTTTTAAAAAATCTCTGAACCAATGTCCTGCGAGACTACAAAGGATTCGATTGAGACTGCAACCGTACGCCATTTCTGTGATGTACAAGCCTGGCAAGGAACTTTATCTAGCTGATGCTCTCTCTCGAGCATTTTTAATCGATAAATCGAGTACTATTGATGAGGATATTGAGGCTCAAGTCTGTATGGTGGTTGAAAGTCTCCCCATGTCAGATGAAAAGTACGTAGAGTTTCAAGCAGAAACAGGTCGAGACGAAGAGATGCAAATGCTGATAAAGCTTATTGAACGGGGTTGGCCTATGGATAAACGGTCCTTACCTGAAGCGATCAAGCCGTATTTTACGTTTCGAGACGAGCTCGGCGTGATGAAAGGATTAATTTTCAAAGGTAATGTTATCATAGTGCCAAAGGAGCTGAGAAAAACCATGTTAGAGAAAGTTCACTATAATCATCTCGGTATTGAAAAATGCAAAAGTCGGGCGAGAGAGATTTTCTTTTGGCCGGGTATGTCTAAGCAAATTGAGGATGTTGTGCAAAACTGTGAGGCATGTCTGCGGTTTCAAAGGTCAAATAAAAAAGAGACATATGTTGCGCGCGAGATACCACAAGGTCCTTGGCAAATAATTGCTGTCGATCTCTTTCACTACAATGGTGGTGAATATCTCTTAGCAGTCGATTATTTCAGCAAATATGTCGAGATCGCGAAACTATACTGCACTACAAGTAATACGGTTATCAAAGCTCTTAAAACTATCTTTTCGCGACATGGAATCCCTTGTCTGGTGTACTCGGACAATGGGCCTCAATTTAGTAGTCATTATTTTCGGAAATTTTCTCAAACATGGAATTTCAGTCATCGGACTTCGAGTCCAAGATATCCGCAATCGAACGGTTTAGCCGAACGATATGTCGGTATTATCAAACAGATTCTGAAAAAATGTGATTATGATGGGAAAGATATTGACTTAGCTCTATTAGAGTATCGCAATACACCAATCACTGCGGAGATAGGTTCTCCTTCAGAACTAATGTTCGGAAAGAAAGTCAGGGGATTGTTGCCAGATCTGCGAAAATCTAGTCTAAGAGAGAATGACGAGGCAATTCGAGAGCTTCTAAGGCAACGACAAAATAATTATAGATTTGAGTATAACAAATCGGCGAAGGATCTTAAACCGTTAAAAATAAACGAACGAGTGTTCATTAAAAAAAATACAAGTAAAACATGAACCCTTGGAGCCTGCGAAAATCAAGGCTATCTGTGACAGGCCGAGGTCGTATAAGGTGGAGCTTGCGGACGGGTCAAGTTTGGAGCGAAATCGAAAACATATTATGAAAGGTTCACCAGCTATTTCGTCGAACGATTCGAGTGCGGAAACTCAACAAAATATTGATTTCGATAACTCCAGTAGCGAAGTAAATCCAAGTGATGGTTCGAGCGAACTCGATCTCAACAACGACACGAAGAAACAGTCGTCGCAAGAGCGGGGAGTTGCTACGCCTACTCCAGAAACTCGAACGCGTTCTTCAAGAATTGTAAGACGTCCGGCATATTTGGATGATTATGTGGATAAGTGAACAATCTTTGTTATTGTTTTCGATACGTATATTTAAAAAAAAAAAAAAGAAAAAAAAATGTATAATGCGACGCTCAACGTGTAAAAGTATTGTCTTATTCTTGCTCAAAGATTGTCATCATATGTGTTGAGCATCTGTGATTTATTTATGTGATGGTTGACATTGTAAATGTATGCTTCTTATTAAAAGAAGGAAGATGTCACGGATTGTCCGTGCTCGGAAATAGGGGCGCCACCGTCCGGTCCGCGCTAGTCAGAAGATCTATGGAAACCAGCAGTAGCAGCCAAGATGGCTTATAAGCAGGACACGGCACGTATTAATAAATGAGCATTCACACTGCAGTACCGTCCCTTTATTTCATCATTTAACCTACACGACACAGTCGTGACAACAACTGCTTCCGGCTTTGCACATGTATCTCGTCAATTTCAGCAAAACGTTGATTCTTGTCATTCTATTAGATTGTTAGACGATCGCTAGTGATTGTTAGTTAATTTTCGTCGTTTGTTAGAGCTCCATTTTTATTTAATCGCTGAAAAACTTTTCGGCGCTAGAGCGCGCTGCATGTCGCGACGGTTGGCACCATGGCCGCGACGGCTGTTTACGGCTATGCACATGTAACTCGTAAATTACAGTAAAACGTTGATTCTCGACATTCTATTAGATTGTTGGACGATCGCTCGTGATTGTTGGTGGATTTTCATCGTTTGTTAGAGCTCCATTTTTATTTAATCGCTGAACAACTTTTCGGCGCTACAGCGCGCTGCTTGTCGCGAAGGTTGGCAGCATCGTCGCGACAGCTGCTTCCGGCTTTGCACATGTATCTCGTCAATATCAGCAAAACGTTGATTCTCGTCATTCTATTAGATTGTTAGACGATCGCTCGTGATTGTTAGTTAATTTTCATCGTTTGTTAGAGCTCCGTTTTTGTTTAATCGCTGAAAAACGTTTCGGCGCTAGAGCGCGCTGCTTGTCACGAAGGTTGGCAGCATCGCCGCGACAGCTGCTTACGGCTTTGCACATGTATCTCGTCAATTTCAGCAAAACGTTGATTCCTGTCATTCTATTAGATTGTTAGACGATCGCTCGTGATTGTTAGTTAATTTTCATCGTTTGTTAGAGCTCAATTTTTATTTAATCGCTGAACAACTTTTCGGCGCTAGAGCGCGCTGCTTGTCGCGAAGGTTGGCAGCATTGCCGCGACAGCAACTTACGGTTTTGCACATGTAACTCGTCAATTTCAGCGAAACATTGAATCTTGACATTCTATTAGATTGTTAGACGATCGCTCGTGATTGTTCGTGGATTTTCATCGTTTGTTAGAGCTCCATTTTTATTTAATCGCTGAACAACTTTTCGGTGCTAGAGCGCGCTGCTTGTCGCGAAGGTTGGCAGCATCGTCGCGACAGCTGCTTCCGGCTTTGCACATGTATCTCGTCAATATCAGCAAAACGTTGATTCTCGTCATTCTATTAGATTGTTAGACGATCGCTCGTGATTGTTAGTTAATTTTCATCGTTTGTTAGAGCTCCGTTTTTGTTTAATCGCTGAAAAACTTTTCGGCGCTAGAGCGCGCTGCTTGTCACGAAGATTGGCAGCATCGCCGCGACAGCTGCTTACGGCTTTGCACATGTATCTCGTCAATTTCAGCAAAACGTTGATTCCTGTCATTCTATTAGATTGTTAGACGATCGCTCGTGATTGTTAGTTAATTTTCATCGTTTGTTAGAGCTCAATTTTTATTTAATCGCTGAACAACTTTTCGGCGCTAGAGCGCGCTGCTTGTCGCGAAGGTTGGCAGCATTGCCGCGACAGCAACTTACGGTTTTGCACATGTAACTCGTCAATTTCAGCGAAACATTGAATCTTGACATTCTATTAGATTGTTAGACGATCGCTCGTGATTGTTCGTGGATTTTCATCGTTTGTTAGAGCTCCATTTTTATTTAATCGCTGAACAACTTTTCGGTGCTAGAGCGCGCTGCTTGTCGCGAAGGTTGGCAGCATCGTCGCAACAGCTGCTTCCGGCTTTGCACATGTATCTCGTCAATTTCAGCAAAACGTTGATTCTCGTCATTCTATTAGATTGTTAGACGATCGCTCGTGATTGTTAGTTAATTTTCATCGTTTGTTAGAGCTCCGTTTTTGTTTACTCGGTGACAAAAACGTTTCGGCGCTAGAGTGCGCTGTTTGTCGCGAAGGTTGACAGCATCGCTGCGACAGCTGCTTACGGCTTTGCACATGTATCTCGTCAATTTCAGCAAAACGTTGGTTCTCGTCATTCTATTAGATTGTTAGACGATCGCTCGTGATTGTTAGTTAATTTTCATCGTTTGTTAGAGCGCTATTTTTATTCAAACACTGAAAAACTTTTCGGCGCTAGAGCGCGCTGCTTGTCGCGAAGGTTGGCAGCAACGCCGCGACAGCTGCTTACGGCTTTGCACATGTAACTCGTCAATTTCAGCGAAACATTGATTCTGGACATTTTATTAGATTGTTGGACGATCGCTCGTGATTGTTAGTGGACTTTCATCGTTTGTTAGAGCTCCATTTTTATTTAATCGCTGAAAAACTTTTCGGCGCTAGAGCGCACTGCTTGTCGCGAAGGCTGGCAGCATCGCCGCGACAGCTGCTTACGGCTTTGCACACGTAACTCGTCAATTTCAGCGAAACATTGATTCTGGAGATTTTATTAGATTGTTGGACGATCGCTCGTGATTGTCAGTGGATTTTCAATGTTTGTTAGAGCTCCATTTTTATTTAATCGCTGAAAAACTTTTCGGCGCTAGAGCGCGCTGCTTGTCGCGAAGGTTGGCAGCATCGTCGCGACAGCTGCTTCCGGTTTTGCGAATGTATCTCGTCAATTTCAGCAAAACGTTGATTCTTGTCATTCTGTTAGATTGTCAGACGATCGCTCGTGAATGGTAGTTAATTTTCATCAGTTGTTAGAGGTCCATTTTTATTTAATCGCTGAAAAACTTTAAGGCGCTAGAGCGCGCTGCATGTCGCGACGGTTGGCAGCATCGCCCAACCGTCGCGACATGCAGCGCGCTCTAGCGCCGAAAAGTTTTTCAGCGATTGAATAAAAATGGAGCTCTAACAACCGATGAAAATTAAAAAAGTTTTTCGGCGATTAAATAAAAATGGAGCTCTAACAAACGATGAAAATCCACTAACAATCACGAGCGATCGTCTAACAATCTAATAGAATGTCAAGAATCAACGTTTCGCTGTAATTGACGAGTTACGTGTGTAAAGCCGTAAGCAGCTGTCGCGGCGATGCTGCCAACCTTCGTGACAAGCAGCGCGCTCTGGAGCCGAAAAGTTGTTCAGCGATTAAATAAAAATGGAGCTCTAACAAACGATGAAAATTAACTAACAATCACGAGCGATCGTCTACCAATCTAATAGAATGTCAAGAATCAATGTTTCGATGAAATTGACGAGTTACATGTGCAAAGCCGTAAGCAGCTGTCGCGGCGATGCTGCCAACCGTCGCGACAAGCAGCGCGCTCTAGCGCCGAAAAGCTTTTCAGCGATTAAATAAAAATGGAGCTCTAACAAACGATGAAAATTAACTAACAATCACGAGCGATCATCTAACAATCTAATAGAATGTCGAGAATCAACGTTTTGCTGTAATTGACGAGTTACGTGTGCAAAGCCGTAAACATCTGTCGCGGCGATGCTGCCAACCTTCGCGACAAGCAGCGCGCTCTAGCGCCGAAAAGTTTTTCAGCGATTAAACAAAAACGGAGCTCTAACAAACGATGAAAATTCACTAACAATCACGAGCGATCGTCTAACAATCTAATAGAATGTCGAAAATGAACGTTTTACTGTAACAATCAACGTTTTACTGTAATTTACGAGTTACGTGTGCAAAGCCGTAAACGGCCGTCGCGGCCATGCTGCCAACCGTCGCGACATGCAGCGCGCTCTAGCGCCGAAATTTTTTTCAGCGATTAAATAAAAATGGAGCTCTAACAAACGATGAAAATTAACAAACAATCACTAGCGATCGTCTAACAATCTAATAGAATGACAAGAATCAACGTTTTGCTGAAATTGACGAGATACATGTGCAAAGCCGGAAGCAGCTGTCGCGACGATGCTGCCATCCTTCGCGACATGCAGCGCGCTCTCGCGCTGAGTTTTTCGGCGATTAAATAAAAATGGAGATATAACAAACGATGAAAATTAACTAACAATCACTAGCGATCGTCTAACAATCTAATAGAATGTCAAGAATCAACGTTCTGCTGAAATTGACTAGTTACTTGTGCAAAGCCGTAAGCAGCTGTCGCGGCGATGCTGCCAACCTTCGCGTCAAGCAGCGCGCTCTAGAGCCGAAAAGTTTTTCAGCGATTAAACAAAAGAGGAGCTCTAACAAACGATGAAAATGAACTAACAATCACGAGCGATCGTCTTACAATCTAATAGAATGACGAGAATCAACGTTTTGCTGAAATTGATGAGATACATGTGCAAAGCCGGAAGCAGCTGTCGCGACGATGCTGCCAACCTTCGCGACAAGCAGCGCGCTCTAGCGCCGAAAAGTTGTTCAGCGATTAAATAAAAATGGAGCTCTAACAAACGATGAAAATTAACTAACAATCACTAGCGATCGTCTAACAATCTAATAGAATGTCAAGAATCAACGTTCTGCTGAAATTGACTAGTTGTGTAAAGCCGTAAGCAGCTGTCGCGGCGATGCTGCCAACCTTCGCGACAAGCAGCGCGCTCTAGCGCCGAAAAGTTTTTCAGCGATTAAACAAAAACGGAGCTCTAACAAATGACGAAAATTAACTAACAATCACGAGCCATCGTCTAACAATCTAATAGAATGACGAGAATCAACGTTTTGCTGATATTGACGAGATACATGTGCAAAGCCGGAAGCAGCTGTCGCGACGATGCTGCCAACCTTTGCGACAAGCAGCGCGCTCTAGCGCCGAAAAGTTGTTCAGCGATTAAATAAAAATGGAGCTCTAACAAACGATGAAAATCCACCAACAATCACGAGCGATCGTCTAACAATCTAATAGAATGTCGAGAATCAACGTTTTACTGTAATTTACGAGTTACATGTGCATAACCGTAAACAGCCGTCGCGGCCATGCTGCCTACCGTCGCGACATGCAGCGCGCTCTAGCGTCGAAAAGTTTTTCAGCGATTAAATAAAAATGGAGCTCTAACAAACGATGAAAATTATCTAACAATCACTAGCGATCGTCTAACAATCTAATAGAATGACAAGAATCAACGTTTTGCTGAAATTGACGAGATACATGTGCAAAGTCGGAAGCAGTTGTCGCGACGATGCTGCCAGCCTTCGCGACAAGCAGCGCGCTCTAGCGCCGAAAAGTTTTTCAGCGATTAAACAAAAACAGAGCTCCAACAAATGATGAAAATTAACTAACAATCACGAGCCATCGTCTAACAATCTATTAGAATGACGAGAATCAACGTTTTGCTGATATTGACGAGATGCATGTGCAAAGCCGGAAGCAGCTGTCGCGACGATGCTGCCAACCTTCGCGACAAGCAGCGCGCTCTAGCGCCGAAAAGTTGTTCAGCGATTAAATAAAAATGGAGCTCTAACAAACGATGAAAATCCACCAACAATCACGAGCGATCGTCTAACAATCTAATAGAATGTCGAGAATCAACGTTTTGCGGAAATTGACGAGGTACATGTGCAAAGCCGGAAGCAGTTGTCGCGACGATGCTGCCAACCTTCGCGACATGCAGCGCGCTCTCGCGCTGAAAAGTTTTTTGGCGATTAAATAAAAATGGAGATCTAACAAACGATGAAAATTAACTAACAATCACTAGCGATCGTCTAACAATCTAATAGAATGTCAAGAATCAACGTTCTGCTGAAATTGACTAGTTACTTGTGCAAATGCAGTAAGCATGTGTCGCGGCGATGCTGCCAACCTTCGCGACATGCAGCGCGCTCTAGAGCCGAAAACTTTTTCAGCGATTAAACAAAAGCGGAGCTCTAACAAACGATGAAAATTAACGAACAATCACGAGCGATCGTCTAACAATTCTCATAGAATGACGAGAATCAACGTTTTGCTGAAATTGAAGAGATACATGTGCAAAGCCGGAAGCAGCTGTTGCGACGATCCTGCTAACCTTCGCGACAAGCAGCGCGCTCTAGCGCCGAAAAGTTTTTCAGCGATTGAACAAAAACGGAGCTCTAACAAACGATGAAAATTAACTAATAATCACGAGCGATCGTCTAACAATCTAATAGAATGACGAGAATTATCGTTTTGCTGATATTGACGAGATACATGTGCGTAGCCGTAAACAGCTGTCGCGGCCATGCTGCCAACCGTCGCGACATGCAGCACGCTCTAGCGCCGAAAAGTTGTTCAGCGATTAAATAAAAATGGAGCACTAACAAACAATGAAAATTAACTAACAATTACTAGCGATCGTCTAACAATCTAATAGAATGTCAAGAATCAACGTTTTGCTGAAATTGATGAGTTACATGTGCCCAGCCGGAAGCAGCTGTCGCGGCGATGCTGCCAACCTTCGGCGATGATGATAAGCGATGAAATAAAAATGGAGCTCTAACAAACGATGAAAATTAACTAACAATCACTGGCGATCGTCTAACAATCTAATAGAACGACAAGAATCAACGTTTTGCTGAAATTGACGAGTTACATGTGCAAACCCGGAAGCAGCTGTCTCGACGATGCTGCCATCTTCACGTGGCTTGCAGCGCGCTCTAGGGCCGAAAGGTTTTTCATTAATTTAATAATAATTGAGCTCTAACAAACGATATAAAGTGACTAACAATCACTAACAAACGACTAACAATCGATTGGTTACGGAGAAAAGTTCGAAATCACTAGAAAATCATTTTCTGCGGCTAACTTTGGCATAAATTTGTTTTTCGTTTTTTTCAATAAATAAAGTCTAACAAACGCTGGGTTTTGTCTAACAAACACTAACAAACGACTAACAATCGATTGGCGTAAAAAAAAATTCGATATTTCCATAGTCGGCGGCTAAGTTAATGGAGCTAAGTTACAGAATCACTGTTGCTGTTAGCGATGACGTTGCAAGCGACAACTATCGGAAAGTAGCGACAACGATAATCATCGCTAGAGAGTTACAGAATCCCAGCACAGATTGCTTTTTCCCTCGAAACCTTCATTTTGGCTTGGTCGCACATGAACGTGCTCAGCGTCCATGTATGGGTGTAGCTGCCGAAGGCGCGGTCGGGGCGTCGCTGGCTCACGGAAACGTATGGAGACAGGCTCCACAGGAAAAGGATTAATAACACGAGTCACTACGTATGAAAATGATATTTAATGCCGATGGCTTAAGGGTACATCAAAAAGATTGAATCAAAAGGAGACGCGCGTGCGTGCTACTCGAAGTGGCGCAAAAACGTGTTAGAGACTACAACGGAAAAAGAACTATATACATAGGAACTAGAGTCGGATCAGTACAATGCCCGAGGCTCGAGAGTTTGCTTTCTCGCCCGTCTGGGCGCTAGTGTCGCTTGGCCATCGCCTGTTTTACCGGCGGGTCTCGCAAGTGGCAGGTTGGACGCCACATCCACTCCCCCCTCAGTACCCTGACTAGGTAAGGAAGGGAACGACACTTGTTTGGTGGATCTAGCGTAGGTTTTGAAGGGTCGATCCATGGTGGTCGACCACGGCTCCGAAGTTACTTTTTGGACTTCAGGCTGCGATGTGTTGAGCGATGATGTAGATTGCTGCGGTTCAGCTAGGTTGGGGTCATCATCGTCTCTTTTTGCGATGAATGCCGGTTTGAGACGATCCACGGAGATGGCCTTATCGACTCCATTGATCCGGATGACGAAGACACGGTCGTCCACTCGATTGATGACCTCGTGGGGACCGGTGTATGGAGGGTCTAGCGGTCGTTTGACCGCGTCCACCCTGACGAAGACATGCGAGCAGCTGTACAAGTCCTTGAGAATGAAGCAGCGCGATTTGGTGTGGTGCGCCGTTGGCATTGGACGGACCTGGCGGATATGTTCCCGAAACTTCTCGAGGAAGAAACTCGGGTTAGCAGGGAGATCTTCGGTGATAAAAAATTCACCAGGAATCCTCAGCTCCGTGCCGTACAAGAGTTGTGCTGGTGAAGCGTTGAGATCCTCTTTAATGCACGTGCGCAGTCCCAGTAGAACGGAAGGCAGTAGTTCTGGCCACGGAGTCGCAGCGTTGCACATAAGTGCAGCCTTCACAGTTCGATGCCATCTTTCGATTAGGCCGTTGGACTGGGGATGATATGGCGTCGTGTGTATCTTATTGGCGCCTACCATTCGCGCGAGAGCCGTGAACAGACGGGATTCAAACTGGCTTCCCTGATCTGTCGTGATGGTCAGGGGCGTGCCAAATTGCGCGATCCAATGGGTGTAGAAAGCGGTTGCACATGTGTCAGCCTCCATGTCAGCCAGCGGTACAGCGACTGGCCATCGAGAGAACCTGTCAATCATCGTAAGACAGTAACGAAGGTTCTTTACCCGTGGTAATTCGATGAGGTCCAGGTGAACATGGTCAAATCGGTTGTCTGGTACGTCGATGTGCCTAGGCTCGACACGGTTGTGACGAGAGACCTTCGATCGCTGACAGGGAATACATTCCCGCGACCAGCGAATAGCGTCCTTTTGGATACCGGGCCAGACGAACTTGTCTCGGAGGTGACGTGCAGTCACTCGACCACTCGGATGGGCTAGGCCGTGGACAACGTCGAAGGCGCGTTGACGGAGACTGGCAGGTAAATATGGCCGCAGCCAGCCCGTTGAGACGTCGCAGTAGACGTCGTGTCCCTCAACGTTGATCTCCTGAAGATCGAGAGACGAGTGTCGAAGCAGCGACTCTAGCTCGGCATCAGTTGATTGAGCTTGCCGTATGGTTTCGGAGTCCAGGATACTTGGCATGTTCACTGCGTTTACCCGAGAGAGAGCATCTGCCACTACATTGTCCTCGCCTCTGATATGGACAATGGTGGTGTTGAACTGGGATATAAAATCAAGCTGCCGTAGTTGGCGTGGCGAAGCTTTGTCCATTCTTTGAGCGAAGGCGGTGATTAGCGGGCGATGGTCAGTCTTGGTCGTGAACTCACGTCCCTCGAGGATGTGTCGGAAAAATTTCATACTTGCGAAGATTGCGAGAAGCTCCCTGTCGTATGCGCTATATTTGGTTTCGGCTGGAGAGAGTTTCCGTGAGGAGAACCCGAGTGGCTTCCAGGAACCATCCTCGAACTGTTCCAACGAAGCACCGATAGCGGAATCAGAGGCATCCGTCGAGAGTGCGAGTGGTGCCGACGGTGAGAGAAAAACTGTCCGAATAGCAGAGGCTATGCTGTGCTTGCACTGGTCGAATGCGCGTTCAGCCTCTGGTGTCCACGGAACCTTGCGCTTGTCTCGTTTCTTAGCGTCCTTTAAGAACTCATTGAGAGGAGCTTGGAGATCCGCCGCATGAGGTACGCAGCGCCGGTAGTAGTTGATAATCCCCAGGAACCTCCGCAAGTCTGATATCGTTTCCGGTTTCGGAAACGATTGGATTGCCTGGATTCTCGTTGCCGGTGGCGTGAATCCGTTGGCATCGAGTGAGTAGCCGAGATAGGTTACCTCACTCTTGCCAAATTGGCATTTGCTCGGATTAATAGTGAGGCTGTTGTCATGAAGGATCTTGAAGATCTGTTCCAGATGCTGCTGATGATCGGTCTCATTTTTCGAGAAAACGATGAGATCATCGATGAAGCAGGCGACACCGTTGACGTTACGCAGTAGGTTATCCATGTGGCGTTGGAAGGTTTGGGTTGCGTTCCGGAGACCGGGTGGCATTCCGCAGAACTCGAAGAGACCGAACGGCGTCGTAACAGCGGTCTTCGGAATGTCCTCGACAGCGACAGGTATTTGGTGATATGCTCGCGCTAAATCTATTGTGGAGAAGATGCTACTCCCATGACAGCGTTGGAGGATGTCCTCAATGTGTGGGACTGGGTAGCGATCCGGCACCGTTTGCTGATTAAGCTTGCGATAGTCGCCAGTTGAACGCCAGCCACCCAGCTTCTTCGGCACCATGTAGATAGGACTGGCCCATTGGCTGGCTGAAGGTCGAATGACACCGTAGTGCAGCAGTGTCTCGAAGTCAGCCTTCGCGGCCTCGAGTTTGTCGCCAGAGAGGCGGCGTGTGCGCTCTGCGACTGGTGGACCTGTTGTAACAATGTGGTGTGCGACTGGATTTTCTGTTCGAGTAGAGATTGGCGCTGGCTTGGTAATACCAATATACTTACAGAGCAGTTGCCTATAAGCAGGCTGCAGCGCCGAAGAAGTCTCGTCGATCGAGCTGATCGTGGAGATGGTGTGGACAGCCGCTCGAGCAAGCTTACAGCTAGCGGTAAGCAGCGTCTCGCGATCTATGAGACGACGTCCCTTGAGGTCAATGAGGAGACCGTGGTGATGGAGAAGATCAGCTCCGATGATCGCTGTCGTGACATTGACGACGATAAAAGTCCAACGGATGTCACGTCGTATGCCAATGTTCAGCCTGAAGGTGTGTTGTCCATAGGTACTGATGACCGTGTTGTTGGCTGCATACAACTTGTAGTCCGTAGGCTCCGCATGGCGAAACGAACCAAGTCTGGGAATGATCGAGATGATGGAACCTGAGTCAATCAGGAACTCGAGGTTTAAGTTTCGATCGTGAATGAGCAGGCGGCACTCAGTAGGAACAGCGTTATTGTTGCCATCCTCTACCGCCTGGATAGAAGATAGCACGCTTAGTTTCCCGAGTGGCTAGCCGGGCTACTCATGTAAGAGCATGGCGCCTGGCAATGGCGCGCGTTGGCCCCGTGCTTCCTATGGTAAAAACACACGCCAGAGGATGAGCTTGCAGCGGCAGGCGTCAGTGATCGAGGTCTGGAACGTCCTCGGCTCCTGTGGCTGTTCTTGTTGACTGCGGTAAGGACACTCTTGTTGAGCGCGATAAGCTGCGAGAGCTGCTCTCGAATCTCTCTCAGCTCGAAGGTGACAGCGTCAGGGTGCGAGGAAAGAGCTCGAACCGGTGAATGACTCGGTCGAGAGTTCGGTGCTACGGCCATCACCGAGTGGCCAAGTCCATTTTCCAAGAAGGTGTCAGCACCTTTAGCGAGGTCGTCCAATGATGATGAGGCCTGGAATACTCTCAGGAGACTCTGTAGCGTTGGTGGGAGAAGCGCAAGCCATCGCACACGTAGCACGTCCTCCGAGGCCTTGTCGCCAGCCAGAGATCGCATCGTTCGGAGGAGCTCGGTAGGCCTTTTAGAGCCAAGCTCGAGCTCGGCGAGGCATTTGTGAAGCTGCCTGTCAGCCGACTCAGAGAGTCTGTTTATCAAATGAGTCTTGAGGTTCTCATACCTGTGCGTCAGAGGTGGTGACTTGATGATGTCCTCGACTGCAAGGAGGGCCTCTGGCGTTAGTGCGCTGACGGCGAGGTGGTACTTGTTGGCATCTGATCGCACACTGTGAGACTGGAAGACAGACTCAGCTTGCAGGAACCACATGTCCGGGTTCGTTTTCCAGAAGGGTGGCAGCTTGCAGTTCTGGATCGCCTCGACGGTCGGGACACGAGGAACAAAGGGCTGCGTTGCCGCGCTTGCGTTCGTGTCGGCGTTAACCGCCAGTGGCGGAAAATTATAGTCCACCACGTTGGGGTTTTGACGGTCACTGTCACGGCTGAGGTCTAAAGTTTTATTTGGCATTGGGGAATGCTGGGTGGCCATGATGTAAGGTTGCTTCGTGAACAAAGGATTGATGCACCGATGATTTTAGCGTCGCAGCACGACACGTGATCCCCGCGGATATGTGTTCCCCGGAGATCACGTCGGGGTCACCAATTATGGAGACAGGCTCCACAGGAAAAGGATTAATAACACGAGTCACTACGTATGAAAATGATATTTAATGCCGATGGCTTAAGGGTACATCAAAAAGATTGAATCAAAAGGAGACGCGCGTGCGTGCTACTCGAAGTGGCGCAAAAACGTGTTAGAGACTATAACGGAAAAATAACTATATACATAGGAACTAGAGTCGGATCAGTACAATGCCCGAGGCCCGAGAGTTTGCTTTCTCGCCCGTCTGGGCGCTAGTGTCGCTTGGCCATTGCCTGTTTTACCGGCGGGTCTCGCAAGTGGCAGGTTGGACGCCACAAACGCGCTACTATGATTGTGTGATGGGCGCGTAAGAGGCTAGAGAGGGGGTAACTTTTGCGCGCGTTCTGGCTATATATCATTTTGCATCTCTCTCGCACGCAGCCTACTTCTCAAGTATCATGCTACCTTATGCACAGCTCACTTCTCATTATTTACTTGTTCCTTCTCCGTCACACGCAGCTCATTTCTCGAGGTCTTAGCAATAGTGGCGCCATCCCTTTTTGACCACATTTTTGTAGCCACTTTTTTCAAGCCTCTCCATAAGAGATCGGACTCCTCCCACTATAGCCTCCCTGGCATTTCCAATGCCTGACTTCATGTCCTATACTGTGAGTAATACAAGCGCGCTCGCGCGGCTCAATTTCAAACTACAACCAACATATATTTTGTTCGTCGCTCTCAGGGTCCACATTTATGTGATATTCCTGCGTCCGTACTAGGCTTCCTAACTTTCTGTTTCAGATGAATTGTTTGGAATTTATAATTTGCTCCATGATATATTATAAGTTTTGTACCATATTACGAGTACTGTAGTTGATTTCTATTGGTTGTCTTTTTGACTCTGGTACTAGGCTAGGGATTTTTTTGTTCACCGGTTAGGTTACTTCCGTTGTTTCCCCAGTCAACGAAACAATTTGTGTACGATTTTTCGAGAAGAGACACAATAACAATATTATTGTCTCAAGCCCAAATTTGCGAACAGTGTTGAACTTGAACGATGGGTAAATACGCTAAAGATAAGCGTAAATATCGAAAAAAATGGGAAACGGAATCTTGGGGGAAAGGTTATTTTCTGAAAAGGATAAACCTTTCTCGATAAATATCATAAGTGCATCCTTGCACTGTTATCATTTGCATTCAGTTATGTAATTATATTTTCGTCGTAGGATGGGTGCAACATATCAGTGCAGCTAAAATTGTGAATCAAAATGATCCGAACGAAGCTCACTGCAAGCTATGTAACGTTTCTTTAAGGAGTTATATTGCCGACCTAAAAAAACATGGAGAGAGCAAGAAATACAAACTGAATGCTTCCAGTTTGAAGAAACCGCTCAAGAATACATTATTCTCCCACGGTACGTATAATGAGACAGTATGAAATAAAAAATTTTACGTATTTTCTGTGAATCAATATTGGTTCAAACTTTGTTGAATATTCCAAACGAAAACATTTTTTTAAAATTGGTATATAGGGAAGACCGGGGCAAAACGAGATGCGCGAACGAATCGAGAAAAACTTTTTTTTTTTAATTTCTATTTTTTTAAAGTTATTCGATATAAATAATAGATACAAGTCACCAACAGAAGTCTTATAAATAAAAATAAGGTGTCTACAGTGAATCGTGAAAATCGATGGCGGGACTTTAAAAATTCGTCAAAAATCGAAAAATCATCCAATCCTCATGTTGCAAGTCGCATTTTGAAGGGTAACTGAATACTTCAAGAATATGTATAGGTAAAAGTCGCTATCTCTTTAGAAAAAAAGTTACAATTATTTAAATAGAAGCCTATTACGAAAATTCGGAAATTCATCATAACCCATTTTGCCTCAGACACATTTTTTTAATTTAATTCAGGAAAAAATGCAATACACTTCCTAATTATGAGTAAAACGAAGTAGATAAGGCGTATAAAACTTTTACTTAACACAATATTTCGTTAACCATTCCGTTTTGCCCCGATCTCCTCAACGTTGATTATTGGAGCTATCTTTACATTCAACTGATATTTTTTTCATTTTTTAGGCGTTTTACACGATACTTTTGTTTCAAGGTTATGGCATTCAAAATTCAAACGAGAAGAAAAAAGCCGATATCAAAATGGCACTGCATATCGTCATGCATTCAGCCATACAGTCGGTTAACCATTTGGGTGAGCTTCTATCGGAGCTAGGAAAAGGAAGCGTGCTAGAGAAAACACGTCTGCATCGAACGAAATGCTCCAGCATCATAAAGCACTTTATTGATCCGGCTCTTTTGGCTAGCCTTATCAAAGCGATCGGTGACAAAAGCTACTCCATCATCACTGATGAAAGTACTGATGTATCAGTTACAAAATATTTATGCATATGCATCAAATACTTCGGTACAACTGAAAATCGCCTAATAACTATCTTCCTCGGTATCTTGGAAGCAGAAAGAGCGACTGCTAATGACCTCACCAAAAGCATTATAGAATATCTTGCGGACATCGGTCTCCCATTGAAAGATTTGATAGCAATAGGTACTGACGGTGGAAGCAATTTGTGTGGCAGTCATCATTCGGTGTACACGCTGCTGAAAAAAGAAGTACCGAATTTGCAGCTTTTGCGTTGTTGTTGTCACTCTTTACACCTCTGCGCATCAAAAGCAAGTGAAGAATTGCCCAGTTCGTTGGATTTTTTACTGCGCGAAATATGCAATTGGTTCAGCGTTAGTTCTTTGTGTCGCATTAATTATCGAAAAACTTTTGACTTGATTAATTCTGAACGGTGTTACACGGCGCGAATTATCCGTGACATGCTGAAAGATGACGTCAACCAGTTTTATTTCATTTTTTGAAGCCCATTCTTGCGGAAATTCAGCATTTGAATCTATCTTTTCAGAGTGATTATGTCGATGTGGATAGTCTCTACGACGAAATGTCTTTAACATTTTCATCGTTAGCTAAACGCATCCTCAAACCACTTTTTCTGAAGCCTGGCAACAAAATATCTGTTTTGCGTCAAGTAATCAAAGCGTTGGACAATGAATTGGCATTTCTATCACTTACTGAGATCGATTTCGGAATTGTGGTCGAAAAACGCCTTGCAGAATTTAAGATACCGCCTCAGTCTAAAATTCAAATTAAACAATGGTCGTTTAATTTTTTAAAAAGTTCTTGCATGGAATGGCAGTGAGACTTCAGTTGGCAGTGAGACTTCAGTGAGGTTTAGATCAAATTCGAAGACTTGCCGTTAAAAGACTTTCTCGATCCACAAAGCGATGTTTCCATCTATCGGAGTCAATGGGACAAATAAAATTATGTTGATTGGAAAGTCCACTTCAACGGAGAAATTCCTAAAAATATTTTGGTCTTTTGGCCTGAGGTATATAAGTACACCAACGCTACCGGCCGCAAGGTGTTTGAAGAACTGGTAGAAACGGAGTTTAAAATGCTGGTCATTCCTACGAGCAACGCAGTGCTAGAAAGAGCCTTTTCAGCGTTGACTCTGATAAAAACACGAATTCGTAACAAGCTTCGAACGCCAATGCTCGAAGCTCTGTTACGAATCAGATTGTATTGCATTTCGTTCAAAAAATGTTGCAAAACGTTAGAGCCAACCAGCGAAATGCTTGAACGATTTCAATCAAAATATATGTACGAATCATCAAGTGAGTTCCAAGTCACGTCAGACAAAAACGAAGGTGAATCGGAAATGCTCACAGAAATGCTCAATATCGTAGCTGAAGTGATATAAAGAAAGGAAAATAAAAAAAAAGGCAAATCTAGTCGATGGACGCCAAATAAAAGTGTAAACAAAATATAGTATATTATAAGCTAAACGTAAAGTACACCAGAAGGACATTATAAATGTACAACATCGTAAAAATAAGCTGTTATGTTATAGATCATAAAATAATGGTTCTTTATTTTAAGTGTAAAAAACTGAATATTCTCGATGAATCTCGTAGAATCTCGTAGCTCGTAGCTGAAGTGATATAAAGAAAAGAAAAAAGTCAGGCAAATCTAGTCGATATGAACGCCAAATAAAAGTGTAAACAAAATATAGTATATTATAAGCTACACGTAAATTATACCAGAAATACATTATAAATGTTCAACACCGTAAAAATAAGCTGTTATGTTATAGATCATAAAATAACGATTCTTTATTTTAAGTATAAAAAACTGAATATTCTCGTAGTTTGTAAAATTGTTAAGCCTTGAACCAAAGCTTCATCGATCATAGGAGGAACGATTCATTATTTTAAGTGTCAATAGAATGTACGTCCTTCTGTTTTGTAATTTTATTAAAACTTGTACCAAAGCTTCATCGATTATAGAAGGAACGATTTATTATTTTAAGTGCCAGTAGACTGTACGTACTTCTATTTTGTAATTTTGTTAAAACTTACAACGAAGCAACATTTTGAATAAATAAACATATAAGATAATAAGTTAGTGGACGCTAAATAAATGTATTTTTTTCCCTCCTGAAACCAAAAAAAAGTCTCAAAAATAATTTCTATCAGAGATATTAATTCGCTATAAAAAAAGCATATTGTCGATAATTTTTGTTGACGACACAGTTTATATATATTTATTTATATAATTAGTATATAATAAAAGGACATTTGAAGAATATTCTGTGAAATTTTCATTAATAATTGTGCAGAAATGAGCCAGTGACAATAAATCTTCTCAGGCGTCACAAAAAAAGTTGCATTATTGCGGGGAACTACATAACTCATCACTGGATCATCTGAGATAAAAAAAACCAAAATGGCTCATTTCTGCATAATTATTAATGAAAATTTTACAGAATATTCTTCAAATGTCTTTTTATTATATGCTTCTTAAATAAATAAATATATATTAACTGTGTCGTCAAATAAATTATCCTTTAATAGTATAGTACATTCCTTTATTTCTTGTACACCCTTGCGGGCTTTTTACAAACTCCTCTCTTGTCTTACATTTTTCCTTTCGCAACTTAACCTAAATTATCTTATCTTAAGTATCCTTCTCTAAAATTTCTTCCCGTTTTCGCCATATTACTCGTCCTCACCTCTCTCTTTTCACCCCTCTATTTCTCTGTCATTTTCCCTTGCCATTTTTTCAAATTGTCGCACTATTTCGCACATCTCTGGCACCACCTCTTTTCCTTCTAGCGCTCTCTTCCACCCCCCTTCTGGATTTGTGCCTTGCTGTCGCTCCCACTTTTTAAATTCTCTCCACGCCCCCCCTTCCAACTTCTTCCGCACCTCCTCACATACCCAGACGTGTGCCAATGTTTCCTCTGCTCCTCCACACACTCTACACCTAGTATTTCGGAATCCTTTTTCCGCCTCTCTTCCTACGCTCCCGCACCTCATTCTGGCCCAAATTTCCCTAGTCTCCCCTCTCACGGTCCTTTTATCCCAATACTCCTCCATCCCCACATCTCTTTTTCTTTCTTTATACTCCCTGCAGAAGTTGGAGCTAAGAATTTTACCCCACATTCTCTGCAATTCCTGTTGCTCCAACTTCTCCACCGCTCTCCCACTCTTCTTCCTCCATTCTTCCTTGTTTCCTCCTCTTAGTATTTCCGCCACCTGCCCCTCTCCAGCTTGCTCCATTGCTGCATTTAGCTGCTTAGCCCATTTGCTTCCATCGTTGTTAACTAAGCCTCGCGCCTCTTCCATCAGGCATACTCTCGGCCATCTCTCTTCTTCCATCTCCAAAATTTTTGAAATATAACCCGCTGCTCTCTTTACCATTACGGTGTCAATCCCTTTGCTCCCTGATTCCATTTTCCAAATATACTCGGGTGTATTTCTCCGTAGTCCCATCGCCATCTTCGTATACCTGGCTTGGGCTCTCTCCACTCTTTCTCTCCTTTTCCAGCCCCACACTTCCACTCCATACAACAATCCACTCCTTGCGATTGCCTCCGCTATCCTTAGCCTCTCCGTCAGTCTGCCCACTCTAGCTCTTTTAGCGATGCCCCACGCTGCGTTCGCGGCTTTCCGTATTTTTCCTTCCACCATCCTTAAATGTTTTTCAAAAGTATTTCCCGTAGAAAAATACACCCCCAAATATTTAAAGTCCTTTACGACTTCTACCTTCTTGCCATTAATTTCCCACCCCTTTTCCTTCTTCTGTCTTCCTCCTTTCCTGAAGATGACCACTTTTGTTTTTTCAATATTTATTTCCAGATCGTTCCTCCTCACGTACTTCTCCAATTCTCTAATCATGTCCCTTAAACCCTCCCCCGTGTCCGCCACCAGCGCTACATCGTCTGCATACTTTAGGGCGTAGATTTTGACCCCTCCAATCACCGTATCCCCCTCCCCTCTCTTTATCCAGCCCTCTTCCATGTCCTCGATAAAGAGATTGAATAGTGTACGACTCAGAGCACAGCCTTGCCTAACCCCTCTTGCTGTCCTGAACTTTTCCGACACTCCGTCCGCCGTTATCACTTGGTTTTGCGTCTCCCTGTATATTCTCTTGATCATTGCCAACAGCCTTCCTTGTATTCCTGCTCCCTCGATCTTCCTTATCATTTTCTCCCTATTTACCGAGTCGAAGGCCGTCCGGAAATCCGCAAATGCCGTGAACAGTTTGCCTCCTTTTCTCTTCAATCTATTGTTGATTAGCGTGTTCAGTGCGAAGACATGGTCCCGTGTCCCTCTGTCTGCCCTGAAACCTGCTTGTCCTTCTCCCAGTAGTTCTCTCGCCTCTATCCAAAACCTTACTCGGTTATTCATTATTCTGGTTAGCAGTTTATACCCCGTATCCATCAGCGTGATTCCTCTGTAATTTTTTACTTCTGCTGTGTCTCCGCTCTTGTGTATTGGATATATCCTTCCGATTTCCCATCCTCTTGCTATTTCTCCACCCCTCCACAAACCGTTTAGTATTTCCGCGAGCTCTTTTCTCCCCTCCTCGGGTAATCCCTGGAAGAACTCCACCGCCATGCCGTCTTGACCCGCCGCCTTTCCTTTTTTCATTTTCGCTAACTCCTTTTCGACTTCTCTCAAACTTATGTCCCGATTAACTATTCCGTCCTCTAGTCTTCCCCTTTCACTATTTTCCCTATAACTATCTTCCCCTCTTCCACTTATTTGAGCATACTCTGCTCGTACCTCCTCTCCTTGTTCTTCCTCTTTGTTTCCCAATAGTTTTTTAAAATGCGACATCCACTGCACTTCTGTGATAGATCGGGTAGTGTAACTAGTTTTCCTGGGCCTGAATGCTCTCAACGCTCTCCATAGCTCAGTGGGGTTTTTGCTTTGGCATACCCTCTCCCATCTTTCCTTCCAGGGTTCTTCCTTTTCCTCCTTTCTTATCTTCTTCAGCTCCCTTCTTGCCACCCTCAGTGCCTCCTTCTCCTCCGTCCTTGGTTTTTTGAGGAACGCTTTGAGACACTTCCATATCGCCTTTTTTTGTTCTTTAACCCTGTCACTTACCCCTTTTCCACTCGGACTGTTACCCCCTGCCCACCTCACCATTCCCACTTCCTCGGCTGCTTCCTTCATTGTTTCCAACAACAAATCCCATCGGTCTAGAGCGTCGCTTTTTCTCTCCTTCTCCCTCCACAATGTAGAGAAGCTGCCTTCAAACTGCTCGCTTTTTTCGTGCTTCCACGTGAACTTTTTTTCTCTCCTATTCTTCTTTCGATGGCCCATGCTAGACTGATGTTCTTCCTCCCCTTCATTCTTGCTCCTTTCAAAGGTCAGCACTATGGGCAAGTGATCTGATTCCGTTCTTTCCTTCATTTCAATTTTCTTTAATATTCCCTCGGCTAGCGTATTCATTACTACGTAGTCGATGACCGAACCCCCCTCCCCCTGGCTTCCTACAAAGGTCAGGCTTCCCTCCCTATCCCCTTCCCAACTTCCATTCGCTACAACTAAACCATTTTTACCGCATAGTTCCAACATTTTTCTCCCTTCCGCGTTCTCCGTTAAGTCTTTCGATCTCCTCTCATTTTCATACTCTCCCCTCTCTACTATTTCAGCTTGTTGCCCTCCTATTCTGGCATTGAAATCTCCCATAAGTATTAGCGCCTCCCCTCTTTCCTCTGCTTCATCAATTATTTCTTCCAGCTCTCGTTCTAGTTCTTTTAGCTTTTTATTGTACACGCTTACCAGAGTACCCTTTTCGTGCCTACCATTACCCAATAGAATGCTCTTGATTACTAACCCCCCTTTCCATTTGCTAACGCTCCCCTCCCCTAGAACCTCCCTTCTCACTCCCACTATATGACCCCCCTTCGCCCTCCCTCTCTTCTTTTCCCTCTCTGCTGCCTTTGTAACCCATAGAAAATTTTTGTCCAGCCGGTCCCTCAGCTTTTCTCCCTCCCGCTCTTCTAACCACGTTTCTTGGGCTGCGATAATGTCGAACCTCTTCAGCCATTCCCAAGCTTCCGAGAACGCTCTCATTCCCGCCACGTTCCAGGATACCGCTCGTATCTCCCGCGGTACCGATGTTGCTCCTGTTGTCGAAACCCCGTTGTCGCTTCTCGTTCCTCCCATCTGTTGGCTCCTTCTCTATGCGTATCCTCGAGGTCTCCCAATCTCTCGTTCCATGTCTTCCATCTCCCCTCAATCATTATTTTGTGGTAGCCAACTTTCGTCGACTTTCCCTGCTTCCTCCTGATAGCTGCGTACTCCTCAATCCAACTCTGTACCTCCCACTCTCGCTCGGTAGGGTCCTCCCAGATCGTCCTTTGTTCGTCCGGCTCCCCTCTTTTCTCGACCGCCTTCATGACTCTCACCTTGTTTTCCAACGTTTCGGTCACTATTACATTGCCATATGGCGTTTCCTTCCATCTCGTGATCCGCGGTCTCACACCTGTCTTTTCCCAGATCGCCCTTTCCATGTCCCAGACCATCCCTCTGTCGGATTTTCGGACATCCTGCACCACAATATTCTTCTTCCTACTTTTCCTCTCCTTCCATTCCTCCTGCCACTCGCTGTAACTCAGCCGTTTCGGTTTCTTCCTTACTAGTTGTCTCATCTTATCACTTATCCCTTGCCCGGTTATTTTCTTGGTTCTCCTCACTTCGACCCATCCTTCGTCCCCCACTCCCTCCTTCTCGTTCGCTCCCCGTTCTCCTCTCACTTCCTCGTGTCCTCGCGGTTCCTCTTCTATTTCATTTTGATTTTCGTCCCACCTTGGTCTGTTCCCATCCGTCTGCTGCCTCCTCTCCTCTTCCTCCGCTCGCCTCCTATTTTGCTGCACTTCCCCGAGCTTTCTGCGCATTTCCTCATTTTCGCGCTTCAAATCCTCTATGGTTGCTTCCTGCCTTCTAAATCTTCCCGTCCACCTCTCCTGTTCTTCTATTAGTAATTCCTCCATCTTTCTTCTCGGAATCGTCTCGCGGTCCTCGTCCCCCTCCTCTAACCCACCTTGTCTCTGGTCTTGTTCCCCTCTCTTCCTGTCCATCACTTCTTCCACTGTTTTTTCCATCACTCTCTTTATTTTTATTACCCAATCTTCCTCTAGTTTTTCCTCCAATTTTTCTGCCAGGTTCTTCTCTATTTTTCCCATTCTCTCGAATAGTTCTCTCTCCCATCCTTGACTGGCCGTCCGCCCTGTGCTGC
Organism: Ophion obscuratus; assembly: GCA_964007375.1. Lineage (NCBI taxonomy): Eukaryota > Metazoa > Arthropoda > Insecta > Hymenoptera > Ichneumonidae > Ophion > Ophion obscuratus. The sequence continues at coordinate 66,332,090 of OZ023312.1, read as the reverse complement.
CCCCAAGCGTAGACTCACTCACTCCTTCTCCGCATCGTTCCTCCCTGGGGCCCCCTTTACTCCCTTTTCCTCGTTTCCCTGTCCCCCAGCAGTCCATCAGCGACCTGACGGCATGCACCTTCCTTTTCTTTAAACCAAGCGCTCCCCTCGGCCTACCTCTCCTCCTTTTGCCTGTTTGCAAAATTTCATCCGTCGTTTCTATCTCTTCCGCCGCCTCCTCTCTCGGTGTTCCTGCGTCTGTCTCCGTCGTCCACGCGCACCTCCTCGGGGTGTCGTGTAACCCCTCGGCCATGACGATCTCGCTATTATCGACGCCAATCTCATCCTCACGGTCGGTATTATATACCTCTCCTTCTGCTTCCTCTCCCAGCCGCTGTCTGCTGCTGTCGCCGTCGTCGCTTCCGCCTGACGCCATCCGACTCGCTCCGTCTCTCTCTTTTCCACGTTCTCACCTCCTAACCTCACTTTGTGTCACCCACCAGATTTTCTTCCTCCTTGCTGTTATTTCACCGTCCCCTCTATCCCCAACACTTCCACTCCTTCCTGGCCCTCTCCCAAAACCTTATCAATTGCAGAACAACTTTTTCCGTCCTCTCTTCACTTCGATTTCTCACTCTTTACACACTCTCCAAAGACTATGCGTCCGTTCCGTTAGCTGGCTTGACCGCCATTTCAATTATCCTTTAATATTAAATTATCAATTGTCTTTTGATTTTTTAATTTTATATTATTTGAAATTAGTTTTAATTTTCACTTGTGGTTTTGCGACATATTTTGAATGCGTAGGGAATTTCGTACCCCCACTTGTTGACAGAAAGGTTGGCTACTTTTGGCTACTTGCACGACCGCTGTTGGCGACTTGCGGTACTACATATCTGGCAACCCTGATCAGTAGAACCTTGCTCATCCGAGGTAATATGGGGAGAGGATACCTCGGATAAGTAAAATCTCGGATAATACGGAAAACAGTAGCAATATGGGACTATTCCACGCATAGGCATAGCAGATTCTTCCGTTTTATCCGAAATTCTGCCTATTATCCGAGGATACACTTTGGGTAATGCGGAACGTCGGTTAATCGAAAGTCGGATAAACGAGGTTTTACTATACCAGCAAATACGATATAATACACACAATATTCGAGCAATTTGAGAATTGTTTAAATCGAATTTTCGAGACACACCAGCCTTGATGTCGATAAGAGGACACCGATATTTTACCTTTAAAACATTGAAGCAAGCAATATCGCTTCGACTTTATATTGTTATTACGGTGTTTTTCTCAAATCGAAAATAACTACTGGACAATTTTTTTAAATTCTTGCCTCAATGAGTAATAGAAATTTCTTTCGTGTCATGTCCTTTTTATTTTGATTCAAATATGTTATCGTCAGCATAATCGCGTTACCGCCCTGACAGATCGTGGTACCGTAATTTTTCGATGTCGAGTGTCACGTGTAAGGTGTCAAATTACAATTTTAACACAGGAAAAATTTGGTGTCGACACCCATCTGAACGAGGCTGTTGTGGGTGTTGACACTAAAAAAAAACGGTGAAACACTGATTTCGTTGTCGACACCTTAAAATAACGGTGTCAACACTGATTTGAGTGTCAACACCCAAAAAACGGTGTCGACACTGAAAAAACGGTGTTGACGTTTGAGTGGAGTACAAATGTTAGTCACAAAGTGTGGTTTTTTATTCGAAATATTTGCAAAATGTGTAAGGTAAGTGATATGTTTATTCAAATGTGGATTTAAACATTTCTTTTTTTTTTTAAACTGTACCGCTCTTTTAAACGTTCCAAGATTAATTTCAAATGAATAATTTCAAAAACTCCCTCTTTTCATTAACGGGGTCGTCTAGTGTGAAGGCTGTTTTTTAATGCTTTTTTTGACAAACCATTAAAGTCAAATAATTTATAAATTGTATATAATTTTTATTAACATTTAAACAAACTTTGTGAATTTTTTAAAGTCATTATATAGAATATAGTCGGAGATACACCGCCCAACAGGAACACATAAAAAGAGGTGTTCCACTTCTGCCATGATTGCGGCCGTTCTGCTTATCTAAAATAAAAAATAAAACAAACTCAATTTCAATCGTGAGACTTAAGGCTCTGCATGGAACTAAAATAAAGTTAGAATTGCAAAAAAGATTTTTTTTACGTTTTTAAAAAAAAAGTACAATTTTTCGTTTTTTTGGCGTCTATATCGCTGATAAAAAGAAAACTAACGAAGCAATCTTAATTATTTTAGTTCAACTTGGTATATATGTACCAAAGATGCTGTATAAATTTGAGCAGAATCAATCAAATAGTTTTTGAGATATCATGGCAGGAGTTTGAAAAAATCGTGTTTTGAGAAAATGCGTTTGAAAGTTGTTGTATATAATTCATAATAAAAAAATGGTCTCACCATCAATCTGCTGTGCCTGGACCATAGAGTACACTTTTTTCTCCTCCAGAAAATTCATGCAAGGCCGTTTTCTCTTCTTTTGATCTGACAGACTAGACGGCCCCCTTAAGAAAAGTGATAATGTTGGAGGTTTTTTTCTGCCAGAGCCAAATAACAGACACACAAATATAGTTTTAATAAAAGACTTTATTCCACGCTACGCATCTCACGACTGTGTTCTCCCGATTCGGGACTCGAACCGTCTAGACGTGCTAGGATACAGAATAGAAGGCGTGAGGGCCGACCAGTCACATGCACGCATACATATGAGCGTAAAGCGGTTAGGCACTATATTTCTCACACTCCCTCCCGACTAATTGCTTTACCATCATTAACACGTTTTCTCTTCTTTTTATGAATTACGCTAAAATATCAATATCTTAACTTAGTACTATAGCGAATGACAATTATGAGAACTTATACAAATTTAAATTAACTCTATCAATTTGGTATCTCTGTATATTTATTTCTCCGTCTTCTCGCTGTTAATTTTGCTCAACTTATTTGTTCATATCGCATCTCCGAGTTTTAGTTGCCTGAAAACGTAGAAAACTGTTATTAATATATCTTTGATGAACTATACAGAATAGTTCATGATTTTGTCTGCTACATATATTTATGCATATCGAAGGATAGAGGCTCGGTAAATACGTCTGCCATCTGGTCCTTTGAGGGAATCCACCCAATAGTTACTAAATTTCTTCCTACACATTCCTTTACGTAATATTCTCGTACTTCTCTCATATGCCTAAGTCTATTGCTTCCGTTTGTCTTGGCGGTGACTTCGGCACCTTTATTATCGCACCGCAGTCTTACAGGACAAAATGTCTTATCTAGAATCAATTTTAATGAGTTGTCCATTGCCATTAGCTCATAGCACGTTTCACTCACTGCTACATATTCTGCCTGACATGTTGATAGAGCCACGTACGGCTGTTTGTGTGTTCTCCAAGTTATCACATCTCCAAAAAGCTTTACCACGTATCCACATGTTGTCAGTGAGTCTTTGCAATCTGCAAAGTTTGCATCAGAATATCCTTGCAAGTCATTTGTCTCCCCCCTATATCGCAAACCTAGGGTTTTTTGTCTCCTTCAAGTATCTGAATACTCTCTTTATCATCGCCCAATCATTTTCAGTGGGATTGATCTAATGTCTACTCAACACATTGACAGCATAAGAGATATCAGACCCGGTTGCCCCGGCCAAATAGAACAAACTGACAATAGATTCCCTGTATGGAACATTTATTCTCGTCTGTTTCTTTAAGTACGTTATTGCTGGGGTTGTCTTCTCTCTCTCTCTTTCTCGGTTTATGGCTTGTGTAATAACCATGGGAGTTCTCTGTGGATGTGCTTCGTTGAATTTGACTCTGATCAAAATTTTATCTATATATTTCTCTTGATTGAGTGGTATTAATTGTTTCTCCCTGTTTCTACTTATGGAGATTCCCGGAAATTCTTTTGGATCGCCTAGTTCAATGATTTCAAATCTATTTTTCAGTTTGGTTTTCACATCACATAGTTTATTTCCATCATTACTTGACATTACGATGTCGTCTACGTATAACAGTAAAATAAGGAATTTACTATTCTCTCTCCACATAAATAGACAAGGCTCATTCTCATCAGTTTTTCAATCTTACACTTCATGCTACCTCAGTGAATCTGTTATCCCATCTCTTATGGCTGATTCCTAGGCCATGTAATGCTCAGTTCAGCTTACAAACTTTATTATGCTCTTCATTTGATGTAAGATTCGCACCGTCTGGAATCTCCATATAAATTTCCTCATCGATTAATCCATTCAAGAAGACAGTCTTTACATGTAATTAGCACACCTCTAAATCGTACTTATTCACTATCGCAAACACCGATCTTATTAGTAACAGTCGTGTTACTGGAACATAAGTTTTCTTCAAATCATAATGGTTTGTGTCCTTGAAATCTCTGATAACTAACCGTACTTTATATTTTGTTTCATTGTCAATTTCAGTCTTGCACTTAAAAACCTATTTAGAGTCTATGTTAGCCCTTCGGCCATCGCTCATTGTAACAAGTCTATTTACCAATGTCTACACTTCGTTTTTTTATATGGAGTTTAATTCTTCACCTACAGCTTTCAGTCAATTTGTATGTTCTTTAGATTCCATCGCTTCTCTGTATGACACTGGGTCTTGATTGATCTGTGCCACATTGCATGGCAGGCACTATCTTCGACATGACTTATTTCCTTTTTATTCTCATCATATAGTACTGTCGCATGTAGCAAATCGACTCTCTCTTCCTCATCTTTTATTATGCCCATGAAACTAGAACCATTGACATTCTTTGAGTCACTTGTAACCGCTATTCAAACAGGGATTTGTTTCTTAGGTCGCCCTCTTTTTCTTTTCACATCTCCCTCCTGTTTCGAGCTTTCTTCCTCTTCATCCTGATCTCTATCACAGTTGATCAACCACTTCTTTTTATTTCTTTCAATGTACTGGACTGGCCAATCTTTTATACGGTCCTTTTCATATTTATCTCCATATACTAGCTTTTCATTAAAGCGCGCATCTCTGCTTTCGTAAAATTTCCCTTCCTCAGGTTTCAAAAACTGATATCCGGTAGGTGTATGGCCGACCAGAATCACGCATCTTCCTTCAAACCTAAACATAGGATCAGTTTTCCTTTAAACTTTAATGTAAGCAACACAACCAAATCTCGTCAGCTGATTCACATCATAGATTTTATTTGACGCAAATTTTTTCATTGGGGTAATCATGTCATTCGATTTGCAAGCATACACAGCAGCACTTAATGCAAGGTCCCACCTGTTTTCGGGTAGTTTCGCATCGTACATTATCCTCACCTTTTTCTGTATGGTTTGATTAAACCTTTCAGCTACACCATTACGTTCAGGTGTATCTAGACTCGCAAGTTGTTGCTCTGCTCCTAGTATCTTTATGACGTCAATAGTATACCCACCGGTATATTCAGTACCTTGATCTGTATGCTGATAGCATACTTTCGAATCTCTACCTAACAAGTTCCAAGCGGCTCTCACAAATGCTTCGAAACAGTGACCTGTTACGCTTTTTGCTTTCATCGAATAGGCCATTGCTAATCTCGAATAATCATCTATAAATACACCAATTTACTTATACCCTTTGGGGTAAGATGCTGGATTAATGGGTCCCCTGGTATCCGAATGAATAATTTGTACAGGTTCAGTCGCTCATCTCCGTACTGAACCGAATGGTATTTTATTAAACTTAGCAATTTTACACACCTCGCAACCAAGTATTGACTCTTCAAAAATCACGTTTTACCATTCTTTATTCTCCGATAATTTCTTTTGGGGAGCTTTGAGATAAGCCAGAGAAGCGTGACCTAATCTTACATATCAAAGCATGGCTTTCTTATTCTTTTCGAAAAGCTTATATTTTTTTTCTCCGAATTGTGACTCCTCTGACAATTCCATTTTGGGCAGCTCGTTTATATCTTGGAACTTCCTGTCCCAAAGTAATGTATTGAAGTTTGAGTTTTCATAAGTTACTTTCTTTTCGCTCTTACCATTATTGTCTAACTTCGTATTTCCCTTCGTTATGTCATTCTTGTCTCTTTCTTCAGTAACATTATTTTTATCTAGCTTCAGTTTCCTTGTGACAATTTTATACTCATCGGTGTCGTCGACTACAGTCTCATCTCTGATTTGTTCATTAGATTTTGTCTTATTATTTTTAAATGTATCTCTTGCGGTGTATCTCTTATGCTTTTTGTTTTGTATCTTATTCTATCATTGGCATCACTTTCACTCTCAATCAAGTTAGCTGTAATTGTTCTACTCTTGTTATTACGGTTTATTTTATTTCCGTTTTTGTCATGACTTCTTTTGAATTCAATTATCCAATACGGCTTGTTGTACACTCCGGTGATGAAATATTCATTGGAAATTGGATTAAATATGTCAATTTTCTTATACCGAGTCTCATTTCGGCAAATTTTTCTCAACGACAAAAGATTCTCTGAGAGTGCCTTAGCATATATAACTTTCTCAATCTCAATTGTTCTTTCACCATCTAACTTGACTCCAATTGTACCTACTCCCTCCGTTTTTAAGTCTGCTGGCGAATCTTTGTTGGCACATCTAATTCTACCGTAATCCGTCTCATTTGTGTTTACATTTTTGTATCCACCCCTACCTCTATTATTTCTGGATCTCTTCACATCTCCGAATTTCTCTTCATGTTCTCTCTTTTCACCTCATCTCTCATTATCGTAGTAGCCTTTGCCACCCCTCATATTTTGTTTGTAATTGTCATATCGATAGTAAAACCACGATAACCCTGCCTCCTACAGGTGCTGATTGTTTTATTCCTTTTTCTTTCATTGGGCAATCAACAGCTTTATGCTGAGTTATTTGACCACATTCGTAGCATTTTTTTTAACCTAGTGCATTGGACCTGTAGTAGGAAAAGCTTGGGCTCCTCATAAATAAGCCCTTTTCCTGTAGCATTTTTTTGGTCACGAACTATATCGACTGTACCTCAGGGACTGTCGTCATGATTGCATTGAAAAACGCGTCTCTCTTCTCAACTTCTGACTGTGGAGTGACTTCCGATAAGTTATCATAATTCCTGAGTACTTCCTCGAATTTATCGCAAAACTCTGTAGCCTTTTATTTATTTGAATACTGTTTCAGGTTATACAATTGTTTTCTCGAAATCGTAGAGATTAGATCACTCTCGCATTTCTTTGTTTCTCTGATCTTTAGAATCTCTACTGGGTCTTTTATTTGTATAATCTCCGAGTGGTAATTTTGATGTAGGTGGTTTATCAAAACATCCCTTACTCTAAACTTTTGTTTTTCAATGAGAGTTCGTAGCATTTTCAGGATCAAATATATGAATTCATTTGAGAGTCCTACTCTCAGACGTCAAATAATCATGGAAATGTTCAAACTAAGTATTCATTGTTAACTTGTAGTCACGTTTCATACCAGTATTTTTATTGATAACTTCGAATTTGAATGTCTCCTTTACTTGATTCGCATCCCTTTTACTCGATTTGCATTTCTTCTACTTGATTGGCATCTCTTTTACTTGATTCGCATCTCAGACTGTCAAATTTCACATTTCCTCGTTTTTTTTTAAATTAATTAATTCATTTTATTTTATTGGTATTTTCGAATTTGAATGTCTCTTTACTTGATTCGCATCTCAGACTATCAGATTTTGCATTTTCTCGTATTTTTTCGCATCTTAGTTTCTCCATTTCTTCTTTTATAATCTTTGAGATTTATTGTTTAACTCAGCTCTCCTCTCCTGAGTTGCAATTTCATTTTCTTTCTCTTGTACAAAATACTCATCTCTTTCTTTCTCAATCTCTCGATAATTTTGCATTCATTTTTCCTACTCAGTCTCATCTCATCAAACTTTCCTACTCAGTCTCACTACTTCTTTCATCCGTAGTTTTCGCTTGCTTGGCGAACGCATCTCTTTGTTTTTCCAAATTCTTTATTTATCTCTTTTTGCCTTTTTTTGTCATAGTAGTTTGAGAGTTCAGCAATGCATCTTGGTATTGCTTCAGCGTATTTGTTGAGGCTGTGCAAAATGATTTTACCAGAGACATCATTCCCTCTACTTTTGTTTAATCTGTAATTTAAAAAAATCTCGTTTTCAATTTTTTCAAGTTATTTTATTTTATTTTATTTTTTTCAAAATTTATATTGAAATAGGTAAATTTTGGGATTACTTTTGACTTGTGTATTATTTTATTCAAGTCGAAATTAACCGGTTGTACGGATTTGATTGAAGGCAAGTGTTTACCTGTTTGAGCCCGATCTGTCTGTTTTGACAATTGCTCCCTCATCTCGTTGACTCATTTTGCCTCGTTTTCATTTTGCTCTCCGCCACCTTCTCATTTTGTTGTCTATCCTCATCTCTTCTTACGGCATTCGCATCTACTCTCGTCATCTCTTCCATCTCATCTCTTCTCATCTCATCTCTTCTCATCTCATCTCTTCTTATCTCATCTCTTCTCATCTCATCTCTTCTCATCTCATCTCTTCTCTTCTCATCTCATCTCTTCTCATCTCATTTCTTCTCATCTCATCTCTTCTCATCTCATCTCTTCTCATCTCATCTCTTCTCATCTCATCTCTTCTCATCTCATCTCTTCTCATCTCATCTCTTCTCATCTCATCTCTTCTCATCTCATCTCTTCTCATCTCATCTCTTCTCATCTCATCTCTTCTCATCTCATCTCTTCTCATCTCATCTCTTCTCATCTCATCTCTTCTCATCTCATCTCTTCTCATCTCATCTCATCTCTTCTCATCTCTTCTCATCTCTTCTCATCTCTTCTCACCTCATCTTTTTGCCTATCTTCATCTCCTGTCACGGCGTTCGCATCTACTCTTCTATCGTTATTTCTTCTCATCTCTTCCTCCTTCTCACCACCACTCGTCTCAGTCAGTTTTTCTTCGGATTGTTCCGGCGGCTTTCCGCTCCTGGTGTAACCACCCATGGGTCTTCCCCTCATTGTTCTTCAATCCATCGAGTCAAAACACACCACTCTGCCTCATCTATTGTGCTTTTATCGGTTAAGTAATGAATTGATTAAGAACATTAAATTTCATTTACACTTGGAGCTGTGCCTCAAATCTGGTTGACTGAACACAAGTATGGCCAGACTGAAGCGAGCAATTGCATATGCCATCCGAACTCAAGATCGTACATACAACCACTCTAGTGACCCGGACAGTAACTAAATGCACTGCAACAATCACTTCCCGAGTCACCCGCCAGAATTTTCATTGTATACTTCATAGCTTTGGGTGGATTTTAATTTTTCCTCTGTACATTTCAACTATGTGAAATCAACGCGATTTTTAATTCAACTTATTTTGTGTGCACACAATTTGAAAGCCATAACACACGTGCTTGATATGGTTCTTTTCGCATCTCCACATAGAACCACACCGTCTCTTCATCGATTTCCAGTGTAACCTCTTTTCTAACATGATTCGTGCCGAGACGAAAGTTGTCTGTACCGGTTGACAAAGTTGATCAACGTTTCCTCAACTCGAATTTCTGCAGCAATTTTGTTTATTCATTTTTCTAAACGTTAAATCTGATCTCATAATTTTTAATTAATCGCATCTCTGTTTTTCCCCTCTTTTCATACATATGAAATAACAATAATTTTAATAATTTTAATCAACAATTAAATAATAATAAGCGCTCTTTTCGATTCGATGGGGACGCGCTTTTCGTGTCGGCGAGCGAGTTCCTTTCTTTGTACGTAGTACACGCATCGTATACGTTGATATTTCATCTCTCTCCCACTTTTTCCAACGACGAGCGCGCTGGCAGGGTGTCATTTCTGCACCGTGCAAGTCGCCACTGTGTCAAGTCGCCCGTTCAACTTGCCGTCTGTTCAACTTGCCCCAGCGGGCAACTCTCCAAAGACCCAAGTGGACACCGTAGAAGCCCGCCATTTCCCCGACGCTCGCGTATCCCCACTCTTCAGATTCGGGCCGGGCATTTTTTGCTACCGTGTGAACTCGCACGGTGCCTCAACTCGCCACGCGTAGTGTGCTCAACTTACATTTCCTAGCGGCTGTACTTTTTTTGAATCACCCATACCCGGGAACGAGAAATATACAAGCAAAATGTTTTCACATGTACCGACTACCCGCTCTGTCAGTTCTCTAGTTTATCGACTGATTTTGAATGGAAATTTCACGAGCGGCATTTTATTACAGCTATATTCTTTAATAATGCCACGAACATATACGTAGTCTCCTAAAATTTTAATTCTTCCATAATTCGCGGAAAAAAGCGTCATTTTTGAGTACTTGAGAATAACGATAAGCAATACTAAGAGAACTGAAAACTCATATAATAATCGTGTGAAAGAAAAACTGGTGGCCTCGTACAGTTGGACAGATTTTCGTTGCCGTCGAGAGGAGGATTTTCGTTGCCGTTGAAGAGGATGTTTAATTTTGTTCTGAATTTCATTTCGTGTGGCTCTTGATTTATTCTTAAAAATCATTGTGCACAGTCTACATTTTATAATGAACTTTTTTATCATAAAAAATATCGATGAAAAAATCATATGCATTTACAAGAAATTAATATCATGAAAAGATTCCTTTCATTAAAGATTGAAACGTCCACATTATTATTATCCATGTTGTTCATATACTTAATGCCAAAGAACAGTGCATGTCGGATATATTTATTATTCATTAATGTGTAACATATCGTCTACTATGTATGAAAAAATGAATCATCGTATAACATGAATACGCTGTGTTGAAAACCGCAGAGTCATTAAGGGGGGTGGGTGTAAGGATAATGTGCTATAAAAAAAGCCACAGTGAAAAAAAAAGAAACACACTTTATTGATATATTTTCGTTATATATCTATATAACTATAATATATCAATAAAGTGTGTTTCTTTTTTGTTCACTGTGGCGTACCAAACCGATCATTTTGAAAAAAATTATATAATCTAATAAGGTGCCCAATGATTATATGAAAACAAATTCGTTATTGTACCCCAAGTGGATTATAGTAAAAATAAATAAAAGAAGGAACATTTTTTTTAAACGACTTGCACGGTGCAGAGTTGACACCCTGCCAGCGCGCTCACCTCTCAGCGCTGCCTATACCGCGCTCTTGCATGCCTCATGACGCATATGACACGCTTTTCTCCTTTGTTTCTAAGGAATCACAAAACACACTTTAGCGTGGCCCGGCCACATATTGTCACATCTTTACGTTCCTCAATCTTCACTTTCACACTGTGTCTAAAAATTCTATTCACGCACATGTCCATATCTATCAATTTTTATTCGCTTTGACCCGAGTCGGGGCAACCGCTTCTATCCCTTTCCTTTTCTTTGTCGTTGTCCATTTTTCTTTTATCGCGTCTTTTCTTTTTTTTTTCGTTCTTCACTTTTAACACACTACTTTTCTCGTGTAATTGTCGTTGTTAATTGGCGCAGTGGAAGCGTGCTGGGCCCATAACCTGTTGGAGGTTTTATTCTGGCAGAGCCAAATAACAGACACACAAATATAGTTTTAATAAAATACTTTATTCAACGCTACGCATCTCACGACTGTGTTCTCCCGATTCGGGACTCAAACCGACTAGACGTGCTAGAATACAGAATAGAAGGCGTGAGGGCCGACCAGTCACATGCACGCATACATATGAGCGTAAAGCGGTTAGGCACTATATTTCTCACAGATAAAATCAAACTTCACATTTTTTACCAGATCGCAAGATAGATGGGATACACCACGGTGTCCCCAATGTTCCTCACCACAGCGTTTTTCATTGCTGCATTTAATAAGGGCTTGGATATTCGAAATATACGGTGATTGCGCAAAAATGGAAGAGCGGGAAATCCCGCGTCAGGCTGGTTACTCTGAGCGTTTTTACTCAGGCTTTTTATTCACGGATATGAAGGACATTGGCGTAATGCATCGCGCATGATCCAATATGACCGAGGGGCTGAAAGCTAGTAAAGACGAAATCGTTGCTCCGAATAGTCTTTGGTCTTTGGAGCCTCTGTCTTTGGTCTTTGGTCTGTGGAGCCTCTGTCAGACATTCCACCCAAACACGATTCGCCCAGATTTCTCCTCGATTGTATCTTATTTCCTGTCATATCGAATAGATCATTTGAACGAAACCCCCAGCACAAGATGAAATCGGCTATGTGCTTTAATGGATCCACTTGATTTTACCGTGTCGTTTACAGCTGTCGTTAGACTCGCGGCGCTTTCAGCATCGGTCAAATGATGTACTCGCTCTGACAGGAAAGGAGATGAAATCGAGAACGAATTTGGGTGGATAATTTTCGGACTGTCCGACGAAAGGTCCGAAAACCATTCGGAGCATCGATTTCATCTTCGTTTTAATGAGGCACCTCGCACGTCTCTGGGCTTATTCACTCAAACTGAGGTGAAATCGATGGGTGTTAGGATGAATACGATCGGAGTACGTTAAAAGTCACGCCGATATGTCAAGCGAGACGTCGATTTCATCTTTGTCATGTGAAGAACGCAACGGTCGAATGATCCACTCTGCCGGAAAATAAGATGGAACGTAGGAATGTCTGATAGTCCTTACTGGGCTTGGTGCCATGTGGTAACCGCTCGAGCCATATTTTAATCACGCACCATGCACGCATTAAGCATCATTCACCGAACCAAAGAAGAAAGCGACGGCCGCTGTGATGAGTACTGTCGAAACATCGTAAAATCACGCGGATCCATTAAAGCACATCGCTGATTTCATCTTGTGGATGTAAACAGAGATGCAATGGTTGTTCTTGCTGCTTATGGCGTCGCTCAAATCCTGTCCTACTCGGTATAACAAGAAATAAGATGAAATCGAAGGGAAATTTGGGCGAATCGTGTTTGGAATGTCTGATAGAGGCTCCGAAGTCCATTCGAAGCATCGATTTCGTCTTTACTGGCTTTACTGGCTCGCAGCCGCTAGCTCAAGTGCAAGTTCTGAAAGCCAAAGTCTGCTGCTCCGTCAGAAAATAAATAAATTTTCCGACCCTCACTTTCCTCAATTTCCGACCGATAAATTTTCCGAACCTCACTTTTCCAACAGAATCCCGAAAACGAATTTCTACATTTTAGTTTTAAGACTTTCAGTTTTTAGTTTTAAGGAATTTCTACATTGTCTAGCCTACTACTTTCTTACGCCCAAAAAAGGAGCAATCCCTTTAATATAAAGATTAATTCGCGAGCCCGTTTTAAAACGGAACATCCGCTCTTTATGTTTTTCACTTGACCTCCTTAAGTGCGGTTGCTCGAAGCTGGGATTGACGAGTTTTACGAAAAATTTGGTAAAAATGGTTAAGTCCACCTTCGGCAAATACTCTCGCTCACTCTGCCTACAATCGAACCCTCTTAAATAAAAGTTTCCATGGTAGAAATTTGGCGTACGCCGAAACTCGCACACGAAAACAGAAGATCCGACTCATGTAAGGGACAACACCACTGTGACGGCTTCAAAAAATCGATTTTTTGAAAACCATCTAGAAAAATCTAAAATACATTTAAGATTAAGATGCCGTTGGACCCAGGTCGAAAAAATAATTATTTTCGGAGATATTGAATATTTTGTGGAGCGTTGCAGCGCTCCGTGACGCTCGGGGTCCCGTGCAGCTGCGCGCCTCAGGGTCGGCAGGTATACCGGGCCTTTCCCAGGTCCTGCGGGTCTTTCCCAGGTATTCTTCTGTCTCCCTTCACAAAAACCGGCTATTGTTATAAACATAGTTTCGAAAAAAAGCCATAGGTGGCGATAATTGAAAAATTTTCAAGGCAGGTATAGGGATAGCGTCATAGGATCAGTTTGCGAATAGAAGCGACGCTACTCGTGTCTAAACGCTCCGAATCGTTTCGTTTATAAATATCGAATGCTCAGAATTATTCTTTGCACATCGAAATGGATAATCCGAAAGTGTACGCGGGGAAAAAGGGAACAAAACGGAGCTATGTGACGAGGAGTCGAACGAAAATTTCGAATCGAAAACCTCCGAACCGTTATAGCTCCGAAAATAGTTCTGCAGAGTATGTGAGCACGTCGGCGATAAAGTTAAAATCGTCGGACGATTTAGAGGTCGGTGTTACTAACGATTTCGGTTATCGTATAGTACACCTCGTCAATGCATTGAACATTATATCGACGTTAGTGAAGTGCAAAGTGTGTGATCGCGATATAAAGTTTACTGAACAAAGTTTGCGCGGACTCGGATTCAAAATCGAGGTCGATTGCGGCCATTGTGAAAAAGTGCAAATCAATTCGTGTCCTATGATTGACAATGCATACGAAATAAATCGTCGGATCGTATTCAGTATGCGTCTTCTTGGCGTCGGTTTGAATGGCCTGATGAAGTTTTGTGCATTTATGGACCTACCGCGCCCCATATTTCAGTCTTTCTACGATCGAATCTTAAATTCGATTTCGATTGCCACTAAAGCTGTGAGCACAGTGAACAAACAAAAGGCTGCACTTAAGGAGGAGACAATTTCGTTGGAAAATGGGGTGGAGAACGGAATTATCGTTTCAGGCGACGGATCGTGGCGTAAGCGCGGTTTCAGCTCGCTTTTCGGCATAACATCGCTAATCGGCTGGTACACTAAAAAAGTGATCGACGTTATGGTGAAATCGAAAAAATTGCAAAGCTTGCGAGCATTGGGAAAAAAAGAAAGCACCGCGGAGTAGTACTGGGAATGGAAAAGTACCCACGACGATGAAGGCCAGGCGAACCATAGCGGCTCCTCCGGAAAAATGGAAGTCGACTCAGCTGTCGAAATGTTTCAACGGTCTGAAGAGCTCTATGGCATAAAATATAAATATTATATTGGTGACGACGATTCTGGAACGTTTCTGGGCATATCGAATAGCGATCCATACGGCGGTTTCGAGATTAAAAAAAAGAGTGCATCGATCATGTCCAAAAACGTATAGGGACGCGCCTCCGCGAAATCGTGAAAAAACAAAAAGGATTGTCTGGCAGAGGAAAGCTCACCGGAAAATTGATTGACGAGTTGAGCACATATTACGGCTTGGCTATTCAGAGGAACATCGATGATGTTACAAAAAATGAGGAAGGCAATTTGGGCAACTATCAAACATAAAATATCCACAGATAGTGAGCCACAACATGACGATTGCCCAGAGCGAGCCGAGTCGTGGTGTTCGTGGCAGCGAGCGGTCGCAAGCGGTAATATTTCTGAATATCGCCATAAGCCGCCTCTTCCTGAGGAAGTATTGGAGGCAATTACGCCAGTCTTCGAAAATTTGAGCAGAGACGATTTGCTGCAGCGTTGTTTGGGTGGCTTCACGCAAAACAACAACGAAAGCTAGAACAAATCAGTTTGGGCAATAGCCCCCAAGTGTCAGTCCGGGAGAAAAAAAATCGTCGATATTGCAGCTGATATCGCGGTATTATTATTCAATGATGGCCTGAGAAGCCTCATGAAAGTTTTGGAGACGTTGGGGATAACTATCGGCCCAAATTCAATTTTTGCGTTGAAACCGACGCAGCGCGGATCGAGCTGGCGGAGCGCTCGCTAACAGACGCTGCAAAAGAGGCAAGAAGAGCCTCTACAAGTTCGAGAAAAGATGCTAGGGACAATGATTTGCTTCTTGAAGGCCAGTTATATGGTGCCAGCATCGCTGATTAAAGGTAGAAATTTTTTTTTTCCAATTTATCGCATAAATTAACAAACCTAAAACTTTGAACGCGTTTTTCTCAAAACCACTTTTTTGAGTGCGGCACGCAGCAGAACTCGAGCAATTTTTATCCGATCGACTTCAAATTTGGACTGCATCAATAAAACTAGAGTATCTAAAGAAGTACATAGGATTTTTTCGATATCTCAATAATAAAAAAAGTTATAGCCTATTTTCGACGAGAAATTTTGCTCGAAAATCGTCCTTTAATTTCAAAAGCGTGCCTAGTTTTTAAAAATCAATATTTTTTCAAATCCCTGTCTACTTCTCTTCAAAATATCATATTATTAACGAAAACACTCGGTATTTTTTTTTCAGATCGACTTTGAAGAGAGTTCTGCTGCGTGCCGCGAACCACTGCAGCGGGAGCTTCCCCAGCGTCACCATGGGGCGTGAAAAATTTGAAATTTTTTTTTTATGTATCTTCAATAAACAACGAACAAAACAAAAAAAAATTTTTCGAACATCTCTTTTTTTTCCCACAAAAAAAAATTCTTGAAAAATGGCAAAAAACAGGGGGTCACAGTGGTGTTCTGCCTTAATCGAAACCATCAGGCGCGATTTTGCACGAAATGATCACATGCCGCTCTCTTCGAATGCATCACTTAAGGCAGTAGTCTGGTCTAGAGCGAGATTTTTTACGTCATTTTTGGGTTGGAATAACTTTTAAACCGTTGAAGTTGTCTTGATGAAATTTTTCATCTGTATTTATTGTTCCTCTGAGAATGTATCTACATTGAAAAAAATTATTTTAAATATTTTCATGTAGTTTTTTAATTGTTTACAACATGGTCCGCCGAAAACCGCCTCAATCGCCGCCCACTCTGGGTGATGTTGTATGCATCTGAAAAAAATAATATTTATATGCTCAATCTGTATGAGTATTCTGAGCACTGGTAGCAGAATTAGTACTCAAACTTTAAACTTGTTAAACTGTTAAACTTTAATTAACGATATTTCATACATTTTCGGGTTTTCGACGAGTTATAAAATGTGGGCAAAATTATTGTTCAACTCAATTCTGCTACCAGTACTCAGAAAGAGGCTACCGAAGGTATGTGCAAGATTTGGGCTCGATCGGTCAATTAGTTATCGTGATATTGTGGGCGCCGATTTGAAAAACATAGTTCTGATATAAACGCGTTCAAAGTTTTGATACCGATAGATGAGGTTTGCGCGCGGCTTGCTTATAATTTCTATTACTCTGCTAATTTTTGAAATATCAAGAAACGGTTTTCACGACCGTATTAAGAAAAGTCTAAGGAATAATAAAATGAAGAAAAAAAACGATTTTGTCAAATTCCAAGACCAGTCCTAGGCCAAAAATCGATTTTTCCTAGGTCAAAATCGATTTTGTCAAATTCCTAGCCTGATACTGTAAGGTACCAGGCTCATTCCGGAGCCACAGCAGCTCCCTCGTACCTGAAAAAAACATGTAGGTGGACTCGACTTCGTTAAAACACTCATGTCCGGCCCAAGGGAAATCGTGGCTGCATTTTTCTTACAATTTAATCTCTTTAGACCAGCCTACTGATGGGGCCATTGCTTTCAGCCGCTTATTGCAAAATCACTGGTTGAGAGCAAAATAATAAATATTGGACGCGTTTGTTCTTTTCCCCCAATTGAACCCCTTAGATCGAGTCTTCGAATATCGCGACCGAGCAAACTCGCTTTCTCGGGACCAAGAGCGGTAAATCCGCTCTCAGTAAGCGCCTCCAATGCTCTCTTACAATAAAACGAAAAGAGTAACGTCACCTTACTTGTTCAACCCGGTAAATGTAGTTTTCCAAAGTTGATATCTGACTCAACTGCATCCTACGCACTCAGTTACGGTACATTTGGCCGAATTCCTAAGATTCATCAAGCTCCGCACAAGAGTTGATTTTTATTCACTCTTCGTCTGGTTCAGACCCTTAAGGGGCCAGTCCACTTTGAAAATTTCAAAAAATCGATTTTTTTACTGTTTTCGAAAGTACGTACATTCAGAAATATTGTGTCAAAATTTTATGAAAATCCGAGCTCTCTAAGTATTTTTTTTACCTGAATGACAGGACCCCATTTCGTCTACCGGATAGCGCGCTCGGCCGATCATAATATAAACTTCAAACGCGTTTTTCTCGAAACAACGTTTTCAAAATCTAGCTCTATCGTATCTCTAAAACTAATAAACCGATTCTCTTGAAATTTGAACCACATATTGTAAACATGATTCGCAACAAGATGACCCTCGATGGTTTTAAAATTTTTATTTTTACTCTTTTTGCGAAAAACTGCGAAAGAAAGGCGTTTTTTTTACTTTTTTCGTTTTTCATTTTCTATTTTTTAATTTTTTGATAAAACTTTACATCCGAAGGTCATTTTGTAGCTGGTGTCATACTGAATCTAATGGACTTTGATTTTTTTGTTTCAGACAAGCCGTTGCTGAGTTGTGATGGACCTACCTAGCCCACCTATTTTTGAGGCGTTACATTAAACTATAGGTTGTATACTTAAAAATGAATAAAAATGAATGAAACATTTTTTTCATGCATTTCAAGACTTTCTTTATCTAGCCCAATAACTTTTATGTTCATATGTTTTATAAAATCCTAAAAAAAATCGCGAAAATAGCCTCTTCCGTGGCTCCAAAGTGGACTAGCCCCTTAAGCGGTTTAATCTAAACATAGGTAAATTACAACCTTTTATTAAACCTCCTTAAGGATTTCAACGAAATGGTCTCAATCTAATATGGACTCAATCTTCCAATGCTGTTATTCAATTCGACCATACGGCGACGTTCGAAAGCCACTATTAAGGGGGCGAGTTAAAACATAGTTCCCGCGTTTGCATCGTATCCCAATGTGGTAGTGGCATTTATTAAAAGTCAAGAGAGCCAACTCTCCTTGTGCGCGAGAAAGCGATTTCGCTGTGATGCGATAGTCAAATACTTGATTTAACGGATCATACTCGATGCAAACTGCGTCCACATAACATTTCAGGAGGGCGTTAACTATTTTCTACTGCAATAAAAAAATGCAATGTTGGGAGACGTTATCTTTGGGATTTGTTTGAATTTTGTCTTGAGACGACCTTTACGATTTCCAATCATGAATTCAATGTGTCCTGTGTAGGTGCGAGAGGGCAGATAAACTCAGCCACAACTATCGAACTTCGCTTAAAGGGTCGCAGTGAAAAAACCACCATGTGCGAAGACAATTCCAAATCGTCCTTATCAGTTTTTCTGAGGTGGAATAAATATATTTTCAGCTCCGATAAAGTTCCACGGTTTAATCAAAATGATGGGAAATTTCGTTTAAGGGGCCAGTCCACTTTGGAGCCACGAAAAAGGCTATTTTCGCGATTTTTTAAAATAATTTTATTAAAGATATGAATATAAAGGTTGTTGGACTTGATAAATAAAGTCTGGAAATACGTTAAAAAAAATTTATTCACTTTTATCCATTTTTAGTACAAAAAGTATAGTTTAAAGTAACGCCTCAAAAATAGTGGGCTAGGTAACTCCATCATAACTCGGCAACGGCTTGTGTGAAACAAAAAAATCAAAGTCCATTAGATTCAGTACGACACCAGCTACAAAATGACCCTCGGAAAAAAAGTTTTTTTTCGCAGTTTTTCGCAAAAAAAAGAGTAAAAATAAAAATTTTAAAAACATCGAAGGTCACCTTGTTGCGAATCATGTTTACAATATGTGGTTCAAATTTCAAGAGAATCGGTTTATTAGTTTTAGAGATACGATGGAGCTAGATTTTGAAAACGTTGTTTCGAGAAAAACGCGTTTGAAATTTATACTTTGATTGGCCAAGCGCGTTATACGCTCATGTAGACCAAATGAGGTCCTGACGTTCAGGTAAAAAAAAAAATACGTGGAGAACTCGGATTTTCATAAAATGTTGACATAATATTTCTGAATGTATGTAGTCTCGAAAACAGTTAAAAAAAATCGATTTTTTGAAATGTATAAAGTGGACTGGCCCCTTTAAGGGACAACACCACTGTGACCCCCTGTTTTTTTGCCATTTTTCAAGAATTTTTTTTGTGGGAAAAAAAAGATATTCGAAAATTTTGTTTTGTTTTGTTCGTTGTTTATTGAAGATACATAAAAAAAAAATTTCAAATTTTTCACGCCCCATGGTGACGCTGGGGAAGCTCCCCCGTCAGGTACTGTTGCCTCTGCAGTGGTTCGCGGCACGCAGCAGAACTCTCTTCAAAGTCGATCTGAAAAAAAAATACCGAGTGTTTTCGTTAATAATATGATATTTTGAAGAGAAGTAGACAGGGATTTGAATAAATATTGATTTTTAAAAAATAGGCACGCTTTTGAAATTAAAGGACGATTTTCGAGCAAAATTTCTCGTCGAAAATAGGCTATAACTTTTTTTATTATTGAGATATCGAAAAAATCCTATGTCCTTCTTTAGATAATCTAGTTTTATTGATGCAGTCCAAATTTGAAGTCGATCGGATAAAAATTGCTCAAGTTCTGCTGCGTGCCGCACTCAAAAAAGTGGTTTTGAGACAAACGCGTTCAAAGTTTTAGATTTGTTAATTTATGCGATGAATTGGAAAAAAAATTGTTTTACTTTTAATCAGCGATGCCGGCACCATATAGCTGGCCTTCAAGAAGCAAATCATTGTCCCTAGCATCTTTTCTCGAACTTGTAGAGGCTCTTCTTGCCTCTTTTGCAGCGTCTGTGAGCGAGCGCTCCGCCAGCTCGATCCGCGCTGCGTCGGTTTCAACGCAAAAATTGAAACAATTTGGGCCGATAGTTATCCCCAACGTCTCCAAAACTTTCATGAGGTTCTCAGGCCATCATTGAATAATAATACCGTGATATCAGCTGCAATAGCGACGATTCTTTTGCTCTCGGACTGACACTTGGGGGCTATTGCCCAAACTGATTTGTTCTAGCTTTCGTTGTTGTTTTGCGTGAAGCCGCCCAAACAACGCTGCAGCAAATTGTCTCTGCTCAAATTTTCGAAGACTGGCGTAACTGCCTCCAATACTTCCTCAGGAAGAGGCGGCTTATGGCGATATTCAGAAATATTACCGCTTGCGACCGCTCGCTGCCACGAACACCACGACTCGGCTCCCTCTGGGCAATCGTCATGTTGTGGCTCACTATCTGTGGATATTTTATTTTTGATAGTTGCCCAAATTGCCTTCCTCATTTTTTCAACATCATCGCTGTTTCTCCGAATAGCCAAGCCGTAATATGTGCTCAACTCGTCAATCAATTTCCCGGTGAGCTTTCCTCTGCCAGACAATCCTTTTTGTTTTTTCACGATTTCGCAGAGGCGCGTCCCCATACGTTTTTGGACATGATCGATGCACTCTTTTTTTTATCTCAAAACCGCCGTATGGATCGCTATTCGATATGCCCAGAAACGTTTTAGAATCGTCGTCACCAATATAATATTTATATTTTATGCCATAGAGCTCTTCAGACCGTTGAAACATTTCGACAGCTGAGTCGACTTCCATTTTTCCGGAGGAGCCGCTATGGTTCGCCTGGCCCTCATCATCGTGGGTACTTTTCCATTCCCAGTACTACTCCGCGGTGCTTTCTTTTTTTCCCCAATGCTCGCAACCTTTGCAATATTTCGATTTCACCATAACCCCGATCACGTTTTTAGTGTACCAGCCGATTAGCGATGTTATGCCGAAAAGCGAGCTGAAACCGCGCTTACGCCACGATCCGTCACCTGAAACGATAATTCCGTCCTCCACCCCATTTTCCAACGAAATTGTCTCCTCCTCAAGTGTAGCCTTTTGTTTGCTCACTGTGCTCACAGCTTTAGTGGCAATCGAAATCGAATTTAAGATTCGATCGTAGAAAGACTGAAATATGGGGCGCAGTAGATCCATAAATGTACAAAACTTCATCAGGCCATTCAAACCGATGCCAAGAAGACGCATACTGAATACGATCCGACGATTTATTTCGTATGCATTGTCAATCATAGGACACGAATTGATTTGCACTTTTTCACAATGGCCACAATCGACCTCGATTTTGAATCCGAGTCCGCGCAAACTTTTTTCAGCAAACTTTATATCGCGATCACACACTTTGCACTTCACTAACGTCGATATAATGTTCAATGCATTGACGAGGTGTACTATACGATAACCGAAATCGTTAGTAACACCGACCTCTGAATCGTCCGACGATTTTAACTTTTTCGCCGACGTGCTCACATGCTCTGCAGAACTATTTTCGGAGCTATAACGGTTCAGAGGTTTTCGATTCGAAATTTTCGTTCGACTCCTCGTCACATAGCTCCGTTTTGTTCCCCTTTTCCCCGCGTACACTTTCGGATTATCCATTTCGATGTGCAAAGAATAATTCTGAGCATTCGATATTCATAAACGAAACGATTCGGAGCGTTTAGACACGAGTAGCGTCGCTTCTATTCGCAAACTGACGCTATGACGCTATCCCTATACCCGCCTTGAAAATTTTGCAATTATCGCCACCTATGGCTTTTTTTCGAAACTATGTTTATAACAATAGCCGGTTTTTGTGAAGGGAGACAAAAGAATACCTGGGAAAGACCCGCAGGACCCGGGAAAGGCCCGGTATACCTGCCGACCCTAAGGCGCGCAGCTGCGCGGGACCCCGAGCGTCACGGAGCGCTGCACCGCTCCACAAAATATTCAATATCTCCGAAAATAATTATTTTTTCGACCTGGGTCCAACGGAATCTTAATCTTAAATGTATTTTAGATTTTTCTAGATGGTTTTCAAAAAATCGATTTTTTTAAGCCGTCACAGTGGTGTTGTCCCTTAATGCGTCGTCGGAAATCTCGTTGCGAAATTCCTGGCTCAATTCAGAGAAGCGCCTGGATCAATCGTCGGTGATTGTGTTTTTGCGGATAATCCCGTTGGAATCCACACCCAACCATGTCCCAAACATGCACAATAGGGTTTAAATCAGGACTCATGGGTGAGTAGTTGAGAATCACCGCATTGCATGCGGCAAAAAAATTTCTCGTCCGCCTTGCGGTATGAGAACGAGCATTATCCTGCATGAGGATAAAGTGGTTACCCACGCGCTTACGCATGGGCAGAACGTGTGGTTTTAGGATTCCATTGACGTACCTTTTAGCAGTCAATGTTCCTGGAATGAATACCAAAGAAGTTTTGGTATTCATGGGTACGCCTGCCCTTACCGTAACCGAATCGCCATTAAAAGCCGCTATTGGCTGAGTTAAGTGGTCGCGATCACGTTCCTCACGGTGGCGTCAAACGTGAAAACGTCTGTCACTGCCATGAAGAGTGAATCGGGATTCGTCTGTGAATAATACACTAGCCGACTGTCTACGACCCAAATGGTAATGATATCGCGCGTAGGCTAATCGGACTCTCGAAAACGATTCCAAACCGTCGACGCTGAAATTTGTTTTCGAAGGGATTGTTGTCGATGATTTCGGAATTGATGAGCTAAAGGATGGACTTGCAAGGTAGGTTCTCGACAGGCCTGTCGAACCGTAGGCCGATCATCCCGCTCGGTAGTAACTCGTCCTGTACCTTATGCCGTATGTCGCTCGTAACCACCAGTCTCGTTAAATCGGGCGTGTATTAAACACGACTAATAACCGTTTGGCTCCCTCTTACAGTAGCTGCAACTTAACCCTGATTGCAGCCCTCTTGAAGAGGAGTACCAAGACGAGCAACATCAGCTTCGGACAAATGTCATTGTGGCATGGAAAAAAAATTAATATGCAAAAAAGATTTTTGGGTAAGTTAAAAAATCTTTTTTTTTAAATAAAAGATCGTAGAAACGATTTTTGCGGTAGGAAACTCGCAAGGGGAGGGCCAATCGGGACCCACGGATGTCGCCCAAACTGCGTGGGAAGAAGGAGGTGGGTCCCCACTTAAGGGGTGAGATGCAGTCAGAATTTTCAAAAAATCGATTATTTTTACATTTTCTTGAAGTATGATGTTTCGAAAATTTTCCCTGAAAATTTCAAGTCAATCCGATGAATAGTTTCCGGGATGTCCCACAATTAGTTAAGGCAGTCCTCTAGTTTCTCGGGTCGAAAAAATCGATTTTTTTTTTCATAAATCACATCTACAACATGTGTAGAAAATGTGTGCCAAAGGATTTTTCGATATTCGAAGTGGTTTACAAGTTACGGCCCTGGAACGGAGCAGGTATACGGAGCGCGCGCCAGACTGCTCCGAAAGCCGAGCAATTCAAACACAATAATCCGCCTCTTTCTGAAGCAGTTCAAAAAGTTATAAAGCCAATTTATGAGGATTTATCCAAAGAAGAATTGTTAAGCAGATGCCTGGGAGCGGAAACTCAAAATAATAACGAGTTGCTCAATTCGTTAATCTGGACTTTTGCTCCGAAGCACCTCCATTCTGGGCCAAAAGTGGTTGAAATCGCTACGTTTCTCGTTGTCATAATCTTCAACGAAGGATTCAAATCTATCCTGAAGACCTTGGAAACCATGGAGTGAAAATCGGTCCACAAGCTAAAGGATATGTTCAACAGCGCGATAGCTCTCGGATCGACCGTTCAGAAAGGCGCACGAGTGATGTTGTAAAACAGGCCCGAATCGCGAAAAGGGAAGACGGAGCAGCTCTGCGTGACTTCCAAGAAGAAGAGGAAGGCCTATTGTATGGTCCAGGCATAGCAGATTGACGGTGAGATGAAATTTTTAGTATAAATCAGATGCGCGAACTTTCAAACGCGTTTTTCTCGAAACACCATTTTTCGAAACGGTGACCACGATATTTCAGAAACTACTGCACCGATCTTGTTAAAATTTATACAGCATCTTTAATATGTTATAAGCCAGCGATTGAACTAGGATTATCATGATTGCTTCGATAGTTTTTTTTGTAAGAGCGAAAAACTTAAGAAAAAATGAGTAAAAAATAGAATGTAATTTTCAAAAGAGTATAAAAAAGTCAATTTTTGTAATTTAGAATTCACTCTAGTTCAATCGCTAGTCTTAAATATGAAGATTAAAATGCCGTTTGGTTTTTTCATTTCAGATAAGCAGAACAGCCGCAATCTTGGTCACCGTCAAGCACTTCTTTTACTTGATGTCTTCCTGTCGGCCACTATAACCTTTATTCTATTATATATTTTGACTTCAAAAAATTTGTAAAGCTTATTTAAATGTTAATAAAGATTGTACAAAAACAATGAGATTGATTATTTCGATGCTTTGCCCGTAAAAAATTATTGAAATAGCCGTACAAAAACAGCCGAGTAACTAGAGGACCGCGTTAAGGGGCGTCGAGTCCCCATGGCAGGTAGCGGACAGCAGCTGCAAGTAACCAGTTTCGACCCCCCCCCCCCTATTATATTCTATAAATAGTCTTGTTCGTAACTTTCGGTTAGTAGTTTGGTTAGTCAAATTTTCTGTTAGGCATCAGTATATTCGTGGAAGCTTCCACATCGGCAGAAGCCCTATTGTATGGGCCAGGGATTGATGATTCGATGTAAGTAATTTGTTAATTCGCTTTTCTATACATAAATCAAGTGTTAAATTGGAAAACTATTTAGACATTTTCAAAAATTTCTCAATTACTCAAAAACTATGAACTTTAACAAAATTTTATAAAGAATACTATCGTTTTAAAATTTTCCAAAATATAAAAAAAATAATTCATCCCGAAAAACTTTAATTTTTCGAAAAATTGTTTTAACAATTGGCTATAAACAATTGAATGCTCGTCTTTTTGGCAAAAAACTGTGACATTCGGATTCAGCAGATGAAAATACATCAAAAAAGCTTAGCTTCATCCATCGAGCTCAAAATTTTACGAACATTTAATACAGTATCCACATCGAAAAAATGTTAACGCGTTTCTCTCGAAACTATGTTTTTCAAGTCGGTGACCACTATAATTCGACAACCACTCGATGGATTTTGATGAAATTCGGTGTGCTTATTGATAGCATTAAAAACTCGTCCTTAATAGAAAGATTTTGATTTTTGTTGAAAATTTCTATTTTTTTAAACAATAAACGAGCGATTTTTTGGTCCAAAATTGAAAGTTATCTGTCGGAAGCCGCTGTTTTGTTAATTTAAATAAAAAAGCTTCGATTAAGGACTAGATTTATTATTAAACTAATATTTTTTTTTGTTTTTTTAATTTCAGATGATTCAGTAAAATTTTATGATGGTCACCGCAAAGCACTACATGCCGAAGGGGGTCCGACAAGGATGGCGATATTTTTATAAATAATCAATATTTTTCTTTAAAAATTTGTACAGGTCAAGTTGAAATATAACAAAAAAAGTCTGTGTTACCACTTTCGTAAAACAAACTTAATTACTATAAAATTTTTTTTTTTGAAAATGCTCTTTTTTTCACGCCTCTGACTGCATTTCATCCCTTAACGTTCCTAAAATATTTCGCCTGAGTGGGCCATAGGAAAGGGTAAAACGCTCACCAAAGATTTCCGAATAGAGCTTGAGGTATATTTTTTCAACCAATTTCCAAGACTGCAGCGTAGCGCAGTGATCAGCACATTGACTGTCACCCCGCTCGCTTGGGTTCGATTCTCGTTGCTACCGTTAACACTCTTTTTTCAACTTCTCGCAATGTTCCACTATTTATTGTAGAATTTAAATACATCCAAGCAGGCAATTTATATAATTAGGTGAAGCTTTTAATAAAATAAAATTTCCGAACTTTTTTGCAATTAATTATGGACGCTTTTTTTTATTCATTATCGGAAATAATTTCACAATTTCTAGCGTGATATTCATGGTAGAAACAGTTGAAGCATACATATTTTTCTCACCAAGCACATTTTATAAAAGCATTGTTTGAGCAGTTTCATTTTTCCGAAATGTGCTTCATTGGCAAGCATACTTCATTCAAGTTTTGAAGCGAAGGTTTTTCCTCTATAAAATTCTTCTATTGCTGGATTCGTGGAGCGGCCAAGCAGATTTAACATTGTATGATGAGACTTCACTAATGAGCACAGCGAAGAAACGTGCACTGTGAAGGTCATTCCACCCAAATGTATTCCGCTGGTTCAACCGTGTGAAGTATATTTATATCGCCAATTTTTTACTTGACGAAGGTTTTCCTCTGTCAATTTGGATGCAAACCAAGCGTACCTGATCATAGGGGTGAAACCAGGAGCACTGAATTGATGCTGCACGATCGAATGTATTTTAATTGCATCTTCTCTTAACGATAATTCTCGCTGTTGTTGGGGCAATTCAAGGGCACTTTGTAGTATTTTAATTCGATTTTTTAATCTAATTTCATTCTATCGAATCTAATCTAGTTTTTGGAGTCTTTGGAGAGCGTTTTACACTTTACTATGGCCTACTCAGGCAAAATATTTTAGGACCATAAAGAGGGGCCCACCTCCTTCTACCCAGTAAACCAGTCATGTAACGGCAATTGTAACGTGGAAGTTACAATTAATATCGCAATGTTACACTTGTGTAGTATAACTGTTATGTAATATGGAAATAACACTGCAACGTTTCACTCGATACCTGTATGTCATATACATATAACGTAGCATGGTAACATCATGGTTACATTACCAAAATGTATACCAGCCTCATAACGTGTGTAACAATGTGAGTATAACATTGGTAATATTCAGGGTATGTAAACGTTGTGAAAGGGTATAATATTGCAGTTACATAACCAACATATTGTAACTGTTACATATAAGGTTGATAACAATGTGAATGTAACATTGGTAATATTCAGGTAATGTATATGTTATGAACTGTTGCAATATCGCAGTTGCATAACCAGTACTTGCAACAGTCACATAACATTGTTACAACCATGTGAGTATAACAATGGTAATACGTACATAATGTGAATGATCTAAAACGGCTAAATGTTGCAGTTACATAGCTAACATATCGTAACCGTTACATATTATACCTGTAACGATGTGAATATAAAATTAATAATATTCAGGTTATGTAAATGTTATGAAATGTTGCAATGTTGCCAGTACTTGCAACAGTCACATAACATTGTTACAACCATGTGAGTATAACCATGGTAATACGTACATAATGTGAATGTTCTAAAACAATATAATATTGCAGTTACATAACTAGCATATTGTAACTGTTACATATTATGCTTATAACGATGTGAATATAAAATTGGTAATATTCAGGTAATGTACATGTTATAAAATGTTGCAATATTGAAGTTGTATAACCAGTACTTGCAACAGCCACCTAACATTATTACAACCATGTGAGTATAACAATGAGTATAGTTACATAGCCAACATATTGTAACCGTTACATATTATACCTGTAATGATGTAATTTTAACATTAATAATATTCAAGTTATGTAAATGATATGAAACGTTGCCGATTTTGTATGATTAAGGGCGGGTTTTTCCAACTTCTCGGTAAGCCTCTACCTGCCAGTTATCCTATGCTTGATAATGTATGTTAACATTAATATTAACTTAGGCCGAAAAAAATAAAAATTTTAAGATGTTTTTTTTCAGCTCCATTATTGTATATAGCTATGAAACTTATTCTTTTAAAACATTGTTTCAACCTTCTAAAATACGAACAAATATTTTTTATTTTGATTCATTGAATATTTTTTTAGAAGGCGCCAAAGTTGCGTCTTTGAAAATAATACCTGGTCCCATGGCCGACAGTTAATCTCAGGATTGGCAAGTCTGAGACAAAAAATCCAAAAGCATTTTAAAGATAAAGGTTTCGTACACAACAATTTACCACAGTTAATACAAAATCGATGAAAACAAATAATGGCGGATGTTTGACCCAAATTTGTGGAATGATGCGGTGTTGCCATATGTTTTCTTATTATAGGGGACAAATATTTTTTACGGAAAATTATTTCGTCTAAATTTCAATGCAAACCCTGCAGTGTTATAAGTTGCAACTTTAAAATACATTATCTCCCAATCTAAATAGTCGACTGTTCTGAAATTTCACTCGAACATGCATAATGATATGAACAATGTCTTGTTAAAACTTGAACAAAATCTATAGAAACCAAAATTGCGCGCTCGTACTACCTTAAAGACAAAAGATACATGGATTATATTTTTCGTTACATTTTTAGTAATTAGTTGATTAGTACGATTATTGCGATTATATCGTATAGTATCTAGTCGATCGGCAAAGTAAAAAACGATGTATAGTTCATCATAATTATTATAAAATAAAGAACTTTACTTTTCCGTATATATATTATTTTGACTATTAATAATTTTTTATCCATTAAGAGACGCAATGAAAATATTTAAAATTACATTATGGTTTAATTATACTTTGAAATTTAGCAATATATTTCATAAAAAGACTTCAAAGGTATCCATGAAGCAATAAAATGTATAAGGTCGAATATGATCAATAACTACTCATATTTTTACAGTAATTACGAACATACCTTGGCGGAAAATTATAATTGAACCATAGTGTCAAATTATTTGTATTTTTAACATACATAACATAACAACAATTGAGAACATTGTAATGTTGCATTTATACCAAATGTATTATAATTCGTGTTACCATAATATTAGTTATCTCAGCTCTCACATAACCCTTCGTGTTAATACAACATTAAATTTACTTCAACTGTTACGTAAACATGAATGTGAATGTAACAAAACATTTACATAAACTGTTATCTAACCATTGATGTACTTGTAATATAACATTCATATCAACCATTAAATAACTGTTCAAGTTAATGTAATATTGCAGTTATATCAGCTGATAGGTAACAGCTAGGTTCACTGTTATATTACATTTGGAAATTGCGGCTATGTAACTGTTGTGCTACTTAATACAGTCCGCCCTCCGAATAAGAAACCAAAAGCCCCCAAGGGGAAGAGTTTTTCTTATATATCGCATACCCCCACCAGGCGCGCGCTCCGCGCTCGACACCTCGGTCTGTCTCTCTCACTCTTTTACGCATGCGATCCTCTCAACAAGAAACTCGCTCGAACGAGTTGCAACCTAGTATTCACATCGCCCATGCAAAAACGTTTTTGACTACGCGTGGACATTTATTCAGCGAATTTTTGTTTCACGTTAATATACAGACTATTGAATATTATTGTATACTACTGTATCTGAATTACTATTAACTGTTATAAAATGACCGAAACTGTAAAGAAGCGTAAGAGATCAGACTGTAGTATACAAGTCGAAGAAAATATTACAGAATCTGCGCCACAACGTGATAATTCAAACAAAGAGCTTTATGTCCATATTGTTTTATCCCATTTATATAAAAGATGAAGTCAATATCTCTGAGGATTCATCTTCAATGGCAGAGTTCGACTCTGTCAAAAATATTCCACCGTCAGTTGAGTGCGTTGCGAATCAAAATAATACGCAACAAGACGAAAACGCTTTTCTTTACGTCTCGGACACTTTTGCTGTTTTATGTGAAAATCTTTATCTTTGTTTTTATTTTATATGAAATCATGTCAACACATATATGTATCTTTTTAATGAATACAAAAAATTTCTAATAAACTTGTAGATTTTTTGTTACATTCACACATCCACACACACATACTCACGCACGCATGCACACATCAATTTACACTACACGTTCACTCTATTTTGCCCGAATAATCTCTCCCAGGCTGATTTCTTAACCAGAGGTTCCGCCCACAAAATTCTCGAGCTCGGAGTTCGAGTCGGAGTCGGGGAAGCGCTCGAGTGAGGAACAGGGGAAAGTTTCTTATTGCCGGGTTTCTTATCCGGAGGTCGGACTGTATATTACAGTTACATTACACGATGAACCAGTAACGTAACTGAAGTATAACGGTTACATAAGATGGTACATAACCAGTAATACTTATGAGTAGGAAATAAGAACTTACACGTAAGTTGCATGTAATATTTGAGTAATATAACTTGTTACTTTCCTTAACGTTACCGTTACATTTTCGTTACATAGCAGTTGCATTGTACAACAAACAAGTAACATAACAAAAATGTAACGGTTACATCAAATATTACATAACGAGTAATACTCATGAGTGGGAAATAGCAACTTACATGTAAGTTGCATGTACTATCCGGTAAACATTACTCGTTATTTTCAGTTACTTTGCCGTTACATTGCCGGTACAGAACTGTGTTTACTAGGTAATATTCGAGTAATATAATTTGTTACTATTGGTAATGTTATCGTTACATTTCCGTTACATAACAGTTGTATTGTACAACAAACAAGTAACATAACAAAAATGTAACGGTTACATAAAATATTACATAACGAGTAATACTCATGAGTGGGAAATAGCAACTTACATGTAAGCTGCATGTACTATCCGGTTAACATTACTCGTTATTTTCAGTTACTTTGCCGTTACATTGCCGGTACAGAACTGTGTTTACTGGGTATCTACGCAGTTTGGACGAAATCGGTCGGTCTCGATTGGCGACCTCCCCTTGTCAGTAAGTATTCGCGATTTTCTGAAGAAAATGCACCGATGCATAGGGGGTATACAATTTTCAAAATTTATTTTTGAATTCACAATTAAAAACAACGTGAAAACAACCAACAAAAAAAAACAAAGATTTTTTTTACGACTGGGTAGCAACATTGTAAAAAGAAAATAATTTTGAACATTTTTTGACGTATTTGTGAGTTAGGAAACTTAGTAAGTATTCGAGATTTGCGGAAGGAAATACGACGATTGATTTGGGGCTATACATCTATTTACAATTCTTTTTTAAATTGCCCATAAAAAATAAGGTGGAACCGACCTTTAAAAAAACGAATTATTTTTTGTATGATTGTGTAGTATTGTGAATAGCGTAACAGAAAATCCGAATTTCTAATTTATTTATTAATTTTTTTGTGGAATTTTTTTTTATATTCAACATTTTTTAGAAAAAAATATTGATTTTTGCGAAAAAAATTCAATTTAAAAGATTAATAAAAGATGCAAAATTCATCCCTTAACTGAATTTTAGCAAAAGTAAAAATTCAATCGTCCGAACAATGAAACAAAAATCGCAGCGCTGAAAATTTGAGTTCTGAATGAGTTTGTGAAAATATGGAAGAGAATCAATGTATTCCTTTCAGGTGCAAAATAGCGACTTAACTTTGCCTCGACTCCGGAACCTCATTTAAAGTGTCATAACTAGGAGGGCATGCGTGCCAATTTGTCTTATTTATTAAAATTTAATGTAGTGCATGTATTGGTTTTCGGTGCAGAAAGCGTGCTGGATAGGTTTTGACTTTGGAAAACATGACTTAACGTGCGAGACCGCCTGGAAGCGGTAATCAGGAACAGAGGCGGCAATACGAGGTTTTAAATTGTGAACCGTATTACACACACACACACGCGCGCGTGCACGCACACGCGCACACGCACACACGCACACGCACAAACACACACAAAGAAGCGTAAACAATCTCGAAAGCGCACAATCTCCACGTGGTGCGGCGGTTTCAGATTTGAGTTTTTTTCCGCGTTTAAGCTCGTTTTTTTTGTATATGCGCTTAGGGAGGTTCCACACTGGGTTTTTTTTTCACGCGTATAAGCTCGTTTTTTTTGCATATGCGCTTGGGGCGGTTTCAGACTGGCGTTTTTTTCGCGCGTATAAGTTCGTTTTTGGTATACGCGCGTGCTACATTTCGCATGTTCGCGCGAATCAGTGGGTCAGTAGGATCGCGCCCATACGAGCTTATTAGCGCGTCAACGTTCGTACGAGATGCGCATGTGGCAAAGACGCGTATTTACGACCGTAAAAAAACGAGCTTATACGCGCGAAAAAAGCCAGTCTGAAACCGCCCGTACGCAGTGGGTAACGCTTATGTCGGTAAAAAAAATGAGTGTCGTAAAAAAATGAACGTTTTTTTCGACGACTGTGTAGCATCGTGAATATTGTAAAAACAAAATTTTTAAATTTTTTCGCAAAGAAAAAAGTTTTTTGAGAAAAAAATCTTTCATTTTTTTCGATATCTCACATGTTTACGAAAAAATTGATTGATAATTGATTCTTGCGAACAAAAAACATTTTCCATTGAAGAAAACGCAGGTCAATGTTACTATATTTGACCTGCGGGCCTTAAGACTCGAGACTTTAAGCGTGAATTTACTTTTTTATCGCCCTACGACCATTTTTCGCCAAGGTATAGCCTTTTGAAAATCACCTTAAAATGTAGACATTTTTTTGTATTCTCTAATTTTTTTTCCTAGTGTATATATATGAAAATATCGGAATAAAAACCAATTTAGCGTGAAATTAGAAATATTTCCTGTTTCAGGTTAATTCCCGACAAATTATATTTTTTTCTCTTATTATAATTTACAGTGTCGTTTTAATCGTGAAGTCATGGATCGCTATATTTAATCGTATATCTCGAAGTTTTCATTATAGCAAATATACGATCCGTTTCGTGGCGATTTACAGAAATACTAGAAAAATAAATTTCTCGGGGCTCTCTTTCTAGCGTAACATGCCCGTCGCTAGAGCATTTACCAAATATGATTGTTTTCTTTCACTCCATTATCAAATGTTTTCATTCGAATTAGAATGATCAATATTTATAACTCTTAATATTGCCGTTTTCAATGTCAAATCGATTAAGACCCTTATTGGAGAGAAATATCTTGAAAATAAACCGCTTCAACTAGGATAGTCGCCACTTAATGACGATTCCATGTCGATTCAGGTACGCTCGAATATATGGTAGAAATGAATTTTTCCGGGTTAACTTTCTCAGGTAGTATGATGGGAGTAAAAGATGTACCGCATATGCATTGTCTTTTTTTTAGCAAGATGATTTAAGAACTTTTTCAGATCAGAATAATTGTCACTTACAAACATGTCTACTTTGACTAAGTTAATTATTATAGAAGAATATAGCAAAAATTCCATTTTCGTGGCAAATTCCCTCAATAATATGACCATTTGTGAAAAATCAGCTGCGTGCCATTGACCTTGATCTTCATAGCTGCGTTCATACACTTGCACACTGCACGCAATGGCCTTTATCTTTCTTAGGGATTCCTGTAATAGTCGAGCTCTCCTTGGATACACCTAATTGCACCGTGACGCCGATATACAATAACAGCGGAGGTATGCCAAAAAATCATCCGGAAAGTAAAGCCCTCGTTGGGTTGAAAACTTACCATTCATCGCGATCGTGCGCAGTATGCAGCGGCCACACTGGTGCCCGCATTTTTGCACGCGATTTGCGAAGAGCAATTAGCGATATCCAATGGGAATTTCATTTTCCTATGAGGCTTCTCAAACACCTTAGCTCCTATTGGAAACCGCTCATCGCTTGTCGTAGATCGCGCGTAGTGTGCGAGTACTCGTAATTTGCATTTGGCAGTGGCATTAGAAAGAGCGGCAACGATGCCAGAGTAAGTTATGATGGTTTTATAAATGCATAAACATGAATTTGTCGGATATACTTCTTACCGGTTTTTTAGAAAGCATGAGCTAATAAATCTTCTAACTAAAATATTCGAATCCTACGAACAATACTACGGCATAATGGCGCTTATCATGTAAGTTTATCATGGACATGAATTTTTCTGGCTAATGGGATAATCAGGTAGTGTGAAGATTGTTGGAGAACTTATAACTGCATATGGTATTTACCTTTGTATTGAGAAACATTGATCTAACCATAAAACGAAATGGTTTCAAGCCGCTTAAGCCATTTGTTATACCGTAGAAATATTGTAACAATTATGAATTTTTGGGCGTTAACTGTGGCAGGTAATGTGACGGTCCGTGGACAAGGTTTTTTTTACAGAAACTTTGTTTTAACAAATGTTTTCATTCAAATATTCGTCACCTGGAAATTAATCCACGCCGATGAAAGCAGTTATAATGTAAAAATATTGTAGAAATAAACTTTGCGACGCTAACTTAGTCAGGTAATGTGACGGTTCATGGAAAATATACAGCTCATAGTATTTATCGTTTTTTCGGACACGATGATCTAACAAAAGTTTTCATTTAAATATTCATCACCTGAACTTCCTTTTTACCTTTGTATACAGAACCAATGATCCTACAAATGACCCCCTAAAGAATGTCAATGGTCATATGAATAAAAATGAGGAGACTATCCAGCGCTCATTTCTTATTTCTATGTTTTAACGAAGGGTTCGGCTAACAACGTTCTGTTTGTTCTAACGATCACCGACAAACGACTTGTAAACAATAAGAAAGAAAAAAATTGAAATGCGAAAGCCAGGGCGTTAAGTTCGCCTAGCTCCCATCGCTGGTAGACGATCGGGTTGATTGCTCGAAATTTCGAAGAGTAAAGAGAAACAGAAAACAGCGTGTACTGTCAAGCGAATTAGACGGATATCCAGTAATAATAAGTTTCGCCTCAAAATGGTCGCACACTGGCGACTAATTTGAATCATTGTTCGGCATTGCAGTGTGACGGAGATACCGGAAGTACCCGCTAATTTTTAGCGGCTTTTAATATTCCACAAGCCTGGCTGTTGCAGACTGCAACAGTTGGCTGTAGGCACCGCTTATGAAGGTTATAAAATGTGCCGCCTCAATATGGCTGGCATAACGTGCTTCCGTCACGGTATCGCCTAGCCCTTACTATCGATACATTCCCTCCCCTTCCTCTGTATTCTCAAGGCGAAGTAGAGGATGTACCACGGGACATCATTGTACGAGAGCGCGAAAATTTCGAACTCGGCTTCTCCGGGCTAATAATATGTCAGGCAAAAAAATCATCAAGCTTTGCGTCAGAGAATTCTACAGAGCCTGACTGTTTCTTTTTCCCAGCAAACCCAATCAAGAGGTCAAGATGGTCTTAAACATACCCTTGAGGGAGCTTTATATATTCAACAAATATATAACAAGAAACCGGGCGGTCTCAAAACATAAAATTATGATCTTCAATTGAAGACCATCTTCCAATGAAGCGTACTGTAATGACTTGAATCTGGGTTGTCCAATCGAAAACGCTAGTTTTTTCCTTGGGTAAACTTCATTCCGAGTGAAAAAAGTCTTCATTATACAATTAAACGGAAAAATAAAAAGTTTCCAATATTAAAATGCGCATCCAGACAAATATGCAAGTCAGCGTTCAAAATCTTAGTGCATACTTGGTGATTCAGGCCAAGACAATATGCTCGTTTGACATTCAAATCGCATTGTCCGTCGCTTACGACCGTAATTACATGGAAGGCAAAAGCTCAGCAGGTCTCATATGCAATAATACGTGTGTAACAGATTTACATTAGTCGCAACGCACAACGGCGGTCTAAACAATTCCGATTACACCAAGAAGTATTACTTTTTGAAAATATACTTCGTTCGTCGAAAATAACCCTACAATTACATTTTCTTCGTCATTGCTTCTCTTGCACGAGTATCACAAGATATGTAATTTCCGTGTCTTCCATGGGAGTGCATTAGGCCCAACACGAACGACAATGCGCAAAATTCGTGGTGCGTCGATAGGTTTCGCAGACTCAGTTATATTCTCGCTCAGAACACAAATGGTTTGGGGGAGAAGCCTCGGGCTCTTTGCTCCACACATTGGCTACAGAGCGTACTATACTATGTCTACAAATTTACTAGTCAAATCAAATAAAGAAATCTAAACAGACCCATTTAATCTATACGACTAAATATTTTTTTGAATAGATAATGCCAAACACCAAAATAATTAGAAGCTAATACCATTTTTTATTACTGAACGCTGTAGATCTTGATTTAAATAGATAAATATATTGGAAATAAATATCTAGAATAGTAGAAGCAAATTTTAGAAAAAAATTGATTTTACGAACATTTTAGTTAACTCAAATAGTAGCAGTAGTAATTTATTCCACATATATACCCTTGCGAGTTTTTACAACCTCCCATCTGTTCTTCTTTTTCTTTTTACATTAGAATATGTTTATTACGTATTACCACGAGTCTTCTCGTCCTCTCTCCTCTCCTCTCTTCCTTGCTAGCTTCTCCAACCGTTTTACTACCTAACACATTTCGTCTCCTATTTCCTTCCCTTGTAGCGCCCTATCCCATACACCCTACCCCATAACCCATTCTGTTGCTATCCCGCCCTCCTTTGTAATATTGCCTCCTCACATTCCCATATGTGCACCAAGCCTTACTCTTCTTTCCTGCACACTTTGCACGTCGTGCTCCTGAATCCCTTTTCCTTCTCCCTTCCTACACTTCGACACTTCATCCTTACCCGTATTTCTCTGATTTCTCACCTCACATTTCCTTTATCCTAGTACTTCTTCATTCCTACCTCTTTCTTCCTGTCTTTATATTCAATGCAGTATCCTAACCTCTCAAGTTTCTCCGAGATTCTCTGTATTTCCTGGCCCGTCATGTTTTGCACTACGCTTCCTGTCTTCATCGCCCATTCGTCTTTATTACTCCTCCTTAAGGCCATGTGCCACACGACAGAAAATTTCGACGCGGCCTCTCGTTACTTCGGTAGCGCAAATCTTGTAGTTTTTAGCTACGAGTCGCTACCGACGGACAGTGCAGCGATCGCGAATTCGGTCTCGATGCTTCGCACTGGGACGAAGAGTCGAAGCCAAATAGACGACGATCGTTGAGCGCGCGCGCGCGCGCGCGTGTGTGTGTATGTGTTTCCTACGCCGACCGCGTTGCAGAAAGAACGAATCCGTTCTCGCACGCCGTTCGGTCGTACGCAAGCACCTTACATCTATGTGCGTGTCACACAATTCACACAACTATGCGTAGCGACCACGGTACGCTTGTATTGGAAGCATGCGCTCGCTCAGCAGGAGAGCGGTGAAACTTTGTTGCATTTTACATTCTATATGTAGCCATTAAATTGATTTTTTTTCGACGACGGCCACAACCAAAAGACTCAGGCATTTCCCTATACTTTTTTAATTCATTTAAACAAATAAGC
This sequence comes from Ophion obscuratus, assembly GCA_964007375.1. Lineage (NCBI taxonomy): Eukaryota > Metazoa > Arthropoda > Insecta > Hymenoptera > Ichneumonidae > Ophion > Ophion obscuratus. Next base: position 66,294,494 of record OZ023312.1, on the reverse strand, counting down.
TCGAGCACAATTTGTAACATCGATGCCGCTTATCGTTAACGACTTCGATCCCTGCCAAAATTTCGGTCGACCGAAATTGCTCGAAACTCACTCTACAAAAGAGTGGTAAAATTTTGCAATGCTCATTATTTAAACAAATGAGTTCAGTATTTTATCTCTGCTAGGGTTCATATTTGGCAGCATTTTTGCTGGTCAGCTTCTCGAACAATCAAGATCGCTAGCCTCGCTCTACGAAAGAGCGGTGAAATTTTGCGATCGCGCATTGTTTAAACTAATGCCCTTGAATCGATTTTTTTGTTGACGGCGGTCATCCGTGGAAATTTCTTTATGGTTGAACTTTCTAGCAAACAGGGTTTGCTAGAGACTCGTATAGTGGAAGGGTGCTAGCATTTCTTCACTCTTTTTTAATTAATTTAAACAAATAAGCTCGAAGACTATTTGGCACCTCGATGTCGTTGTTCCGAAAGGAGGCGAGCGCGGTCGGTACAAATAGAACGAAGCAAACTGCGCGCTGCCAGTGAGAATACGGATGAACTGAACGCTCGCTCCGGTAACTGATATTTTGAGCTTTGTTGGTACATTTTTGCTACATTTATGTAAAAAAATTTAAATGCTTTTTCTCCGCCATTTGTTTATGAAAACAGGTGAAACAAAGCTTAAAATGTGTGCTTTTTCACGGTCCAGAGGATGACGCTCAGAAAATTACCGTATATGCGATGCAATGGTTAATAATTCACCATTTTTCGCAGGGTAACCACAACCTGTAAACTTTTTTTGGAAATTTTGGATAACGGAGGGCGTCATCCCCTCGGGGCAAGTGTCCTGCATGCAGACAACAAATTTCATTCCAATCGGTAGTTCCGTTTAGGAGAATTCTTTTTCAAAAATTTCGAAGCGGTCGGAGGCATGTGGCACATCGCCTTAATGTCTTCTATCTGTCCCTCTCTTGCCTGGTTCATGGCTCTTTTCATTTTCCGCCTCATTTGGTCGCGTTTCCGTTCTGGATCTGTGTCCAGTGTGTCCCATCCACGGTCTTACATACAGGTCTGGAAACTCTAATGCTGGTAGCCGCGATTGGATGCATCAGTCAGCGTGGCAAATTTTGGTCCCAGCACCGCCACTAGTTGTCGCTGCTGTTCCGATACCCGGACATATATAACCTCAATACGGCGAACAACGGAGTAAGCGGTTGAAAACGTGTGCCGCTGAGTCGCTGATAACTGTTTTTTCTGCGTTTTGGACACAGTACGTTGTCGATAAATTGAAAGCTCATTCTTTCAAAATGGTGAAGTGGTGCTTCGTACGGCGCTTGATGGGGCAACATACAAAAATTTGAAAGGATGCATTCTATTTACCTCGATATGAAAACAAATGCACGTACGAAAATAAAAAATGTCAGTCAATTTTTTGCATTTGTATTTTTATTAAATTGTATAAAAACGCGGGAACGAGGGATGGAAGAAAAAAATTGAGACAAGTGGCTTTGAACCTACAACAACGCGAGTGTGAGGCGAGTACGGAACCTTTCCGTCAAAGTTCACATGCAATGTGAAAGCTTCAAAATCGTATGTAGATGGTTCTCACGCTCGCTTGGATTTAGAAAGTTTGTTTGTTTGATTACGATTAGGATAATTTTTTTCAATTGTATTAAGGGGAGGGTAGGGGTTTCAGCGTGAAAAAAACACTTTTTTGCGATTTTTTTCATCTATATGGATAGGGTAAATTTATTGAAACCTTTTGTACATTGTTAAGTGTCATTTCAAGAACATTCCGTGAAATTTGTACGCGAAAATATCCACAAACAACCCGGTGACGGAGCTTTTCCAAGAACGTCTTTGGAAAAACACGATTTGCGGTGTTCACTGTATCTCACCTAGAAATTATCTGAAATCAAGTACCATTACAATTTAGTCGAAGTATTATCAAATCGTCCCCCCAACGGTCTTTGATAATTTTTCTTTTCATTTCTAAATTTTTGGTGGTCGTGTCAAGTGAAAAGTGCCATTTTTCACGAAAAATTCTGCCATTTTGGGGGTGGAAAACCCCCTCAAAGTAGAAAAATCTCAAACTAACCGTTGGAGATAGGTATTTTATATGTAGAAAGTGTGTACCAAGTTTGAAATGAATCGGTCATGTAGTTTTTAAATGGCAGAGAACACGGACTTCGACAATGTGGTTTCGAGAAAAACGCGGCACCGGCTTGTTTGTGGATATTTTCGCGTACAAATTTCACGGAATGTTCTTGAAATGATACTTAACAATGTATAAAAGATTTTAATAAATTTACTCTATCCACATAGATGAAAAAAAATCGCAAAAAAGTGTTTTTTTTCACGCTGAAATCCCTACCCTCCCCTTAATCGAAACTGATATGATTGAAATTTATTGTATTAATCGAAACTGACAGGACTGAAACAGGATTAATCGAAACTGGCCGGCCTTTTCCTGACCCTTTTAAAAGTGTATCGAACTAATAATAAATATCCGCGTAACGAACATGAAGGTGGGACAGAGATAGAGAGATAGAAGCATGGCCGACTAGTGCTGTCGTTGTCAGACCCCCCTGTCCGCGCCGAGGCGGGTATTCTGATCGCAACGAACCTAGTGGCGACTAGTGAACTACCGACTCTCTTCAATAAGCTGACTACTCCTTGCACTGGAGTTTTCTGACCTGTATGTAAGAACGTGGTCCCATCTGTCTCTTCGTTCTCTCTTTTTTTCTTTTGGTTTCCATATCACTCGAAACTTTTCTGCGTATCGCTCTCCTAGCTCATCTGTCCACATGATCTTTTTCTCTATTTTTACCTTTTGTTTCGCCTTTCCCGTTTGCTTCTCTCTAGTGGTGGACTCAGGGGGGTAGCGGAGGGTGCGGTCCACCCCGAGCCGCTGGTCCTGGGGGGCCTCCAAATCTCGAGCAGTCATTTTTAGTCAAATTCCAACCAAGGCCGAAATATGTTCAGTAAGGGGCAGTTTAGGGTTGGAGGCCCCGTACGTATGCAAAATTTAAACATAGATAGGTAGGTACTAATTCACCCGTTATCAGGTCATGATAGCAATTGTCAATATAGCATAAAGCTCTGCCTACTTATAGCCAGCGCCATAAAAATGGTGCGCCCCGCGCGGTGGGCCCCGATTAAGATCTATGGTGGTTTTGGCGCGGAACATAAGTACTAGATCCGAACAATAGAGAAATTTCGTAAAAAATATTATATACAGACGTACTAAAGAAATTACATACATACGTACTAAAGAATAACAACAGGGGAAATCAACCAATCTGAACCTTATTGTCGTAAAATTACATTATGACTTGTAATTTGTTAGAAGCTAACAAGGGGACAGTACGGCAGTCGGATTTTTGTAATTTTCCGTACTCATGGTACGCGAAGTTCAGAGCTCGAATATTAATATCCCAAAGCAGTTCGACGCCATATTCAGAAATTTTCGAGAAAATTGACTTTGAAGTTTTCGAGCGCACTCTTATCCCACAAAGATGCAACGATATTCGAACCGGGCTCGTGGCGTACCCGGTAGCGCTCGAGTCTAGTAATCGCGGGGTCGCTGGTTCTAGTCTCACTTCGAATTTTTTTTTTTTTTTTTTTTTTCATTTTTTTTTAATTCGCATACCCCCGTCATTTAAATATCCCGATAAATTTTTGTTATATGTAATCACATATTATTGTATTAGGAGTACAACTTTGCAGTGACCGTTTTACTTAGAGAGCCACTGCGACCGAAGTAGTGGCCCTAGCTCAATAAAAAAAGTGGCATTTTAAACTAGAGGCTCTGCCAATGTAAACAATTTAAAAAAGCTAACGGATACGTGTATGCATTATAGAGTTATTGGCACTCAAACATGGCAACCTACGAGCCGAATTCTCAGCATTTGCGGGAACTGCTCCAAAGACAACAAAGGAAGGGATTTTTGCACCGGATTGTGACTGGAGATGAAAAGTGGGTTTACTACGATAATCCTAAACGCCGAAAATCATGGGGACTGCCTGGTCATATTCCGTCATCGACGCCCAAACCGAATATTCACGGATCCAAAGTGATGCTGTGTATCTGGTGGGACCAGCTGGGCGTTGTGTACTATGAGCTGCTCAAACCATCCGAAACCATCACAGGGGAACTCTACCGACGTCAGTTGATGCGCTTGAGTAAGGCACTCAAAGAGAAATGGCCACAATTCAACGAAAGACATGACAAGGTGATACTGCAGCATGACGATGCCCGACCCCATGTTGCAAATGTCGTGAAAAAGTACTTGGAAACGCTGAAATGGGAGGTTTTATCCCACCCGCCGTACTCTCCAGACATTGGCCCTTCCGACTATCACTTGTTCCGGTCAATGGCACACGATTTGGCTGACCAGCACTTCGGTACTTACGAAGAAGTCAAAAATTGGGTCGATTCCTGGATTGCCTCCAAGGACCAAGACTTTTATCGAGGCGGGATTCGAATGCTACCTGAAAGATGGGCCGAGGTCGTAGCTAGCGACGGGCAGTACTTTGATTAAAAAATATGTAGCCACTTTTTTATAATAAAGCCTTAAACTTTTGAAAAAAACGGTCACTGCAAAGTTGTACTCCCAATATATAATTAATATAATATATCTATATATGTTTATATATGGACAAAATCCATATATAGTTATTTATGTACAAAATTCATTATAGTTATACATAATTATATATTTTCTCATATATGATCATATATTATTTATATATAACAATAGGTGATTATTTATAAAAAAATAAATCAATAATCCCGGGATAAAAATCATAAAATCTATGCTAATTCACATATATGTAATTATAATTGTCAATGATAAATGCAAGTCTTATTTTTGATTAACTCTTGCTTGAAATTGCGAATAGGCGACGTAAAAATATCCAGTAATAATATTTACATAAACTTCCTTGTAGATTAATAGGAATATAAATAGAAGAATAAATGTTAAAATATGTGAATATAACGCTTGCTTTGGCAACCGTCGAGATGCCGTGAAAATTACTGTTTTCCTTGTTTTTACGATGGTTATCACTCTGGCTCGTGTAACATTACACCCGATGTATAAAACAAACGAATACAGACCGAATAATAAAGTATTCAATTCCTTACCCGACGTTTTTCATTTTCATCCTAAAAATGTTGTTGGTTATAAATATTGATACTTGAAAATGTATGTTTATAATCAAGAGATAATTAAAAATATGACTTGCGTTTTTTCATTTAAAAAAAATGAAAAAAAAAAAAAAAAAAAAAAATTCGAAGTGAGACTCGAACCAGCGACCCCGCGATTACTAGACTCGAGCGCTACCGGGTACGCCACGAACCCGGTTCGAATATCGTTGCATCTTTGTGGGATAAGAGTACGCTCGAAAACTTCAAAGTCAATTTTCTCGAAAATTTCTGAATATGGTGTCGAACTGCTTTGGGATATTAATATTCGAGCTCTGAACTTCGCGTACCATGAGTACGAAAAATTACAAAAATCCGACTGCCGTACTGTCCCCTTGTAAAATAAAGATAGTGGCCGCCACTGTTGCCAACTTGTTTTGTTATATCCACCATAAGCGGTTCTTCAAACCCCCAGAAAACCTCTAATCCCGCCTGGTGTTACCGCTTACCGTCTAGGAAGTAAGCAACTACAGCTGGTGCACTTACATAAAAAAATTATTAAGTATTTCAAAACATACTTTTTTAAGCAAATTGAACTCGATTCAATTACTATACCCTGTGGTCTATATTCATTTATATCTATATACAGCCAAAACATTATTCAGGAACTTCCCATTGCACTGGTAGGTATTTACAAGATCGTAATGTTGCCTACACCATAGAAGTTGACACACTTTGTGTCAAAGGGCCTTGTTATAGCAAAATATAATGTATTATAAATTTGTTTACACGTTAGTGGTTAAATATTTTGCTCGCCACTAACAAAAACCACCAGCCACTAAAAATAATTTTTATCCACTAAAAGGGATGTCTAAACCACCAGTTTACGTGGAAAATCCACTAAGTTGGCAACACTGTTAGCCGCTGCTGGACTTTACTGACCCACGGTCGAAACCACATTTCAATGATGCCGTTGACACCGTTACAAGATCCACGTTTTATTCTGCTTGCCGCCACATGCGTCGCTCTTATCGAAGGATATCCCCCACCCACGGTCTTCTGTGATCTCACTCTGCGCCCTCACTTCTAATTTCCGTGTTGTCGTGTGAACGATAACCTCGGTCCGTGTGTTATCTGCTCATGCTCTTGACGCATTTCTTTCACGAACTCCAATATTGAACAATTCATTGATTTTCGTCTATAATCAAGTGAAAAAACATCTCCGTATACTGGTCAAATTGCAAGCCAATGTACCGAACGTTTAACGGAAAATGACGACTCAAAAGAAGGTCTCATTTATACAGCGTGTTGCACGTATACGACGAGAACCGTGGGGAGTGTTAGGACGTATTCCAACAATGAGGCGGCGGGGGAGTACAAAACAAAAAAAACTCTTTGCGAATAAAGATATTTATTTTTATCTTAACAATACAGAGAAGAACAAAAAATAAAGTCATTTCAACGAAATTAGAAAAACAAATTATATATGTATTGGTAGGTGCAAAAGTAACCGATTAAATATCTACCAGCTAGTTGCGCTTAAGGGGAAGAGAGAGAGGGGGAAGAAAAACGTCAAAATTTCGGGGAAGAAAGGTACCACCTTTCGGTGTTAAGAGAGGAATACCACCTTTCGCCGGTAGGGTGGATCCACCTTTCGACAGTAAGGAGGGATACCACCTTTCGCCGGTAGGGTGGATCCACCTTTCGACAGTAAGGAGGGATACCACCTTTCGGCGATAGGTGGGGTACCACCTTTCGGCGGTCGGGAGGGATACCACCTTTCGGCGGTAGGGAGGGAGGATACCACCTTTCGGCGGAAGGGAGGAATACCGCCTTTCGGCGGTAGGGAGGATTACCACCTTTCGGCGGTAGGGAGGGATACCACCTTTCGGCGGTGGGAAGAGGAATTTCGAGGTTAGGGAGTTTTGCTAGCGCTGGGAGGATTCGCTGGCAAAGATTGAGCTCTCGGGCTTCGCGTCTCGCCTTTTATACCCGTCGGCGGGGTTCCAGCAAGTTCCAACAGCGTCGGGTAGATTAAAGTCCAGCTCACGGTCGTATATACAGGTCTGGGCACTCCCGTATATTCCGTATACCCCAAAGCGGGCCTCTATCTGACGCCTCGATTTGCGGAACTCGCCGCAAAAGCGTGGAGCGCTGCTATCTCGGAGGCATGTGCGACAGAGCGCGATGTATGCGCGGATGCCAATTGTCTTTCCCTTCACGTGGCTGTGATGAAAAATGAATACATCGTAAAGAATTAGTCGAACACAAAAACTAAAAGCATAAACCGAAAATATGAGCGATGAGCTATTAGTTCATGATACTCATCGTCTTTGACATGGATATGCCGATTTAACTATCGCTCAATCCAATTACGTTTTTTTTTCGTTTACGGAAAAGAAGAACATTCGAAATTTACGTGTAGCACGCATTCCTTTCATTAGTAGTAGTAGTAGAAAAGTAGTAGAAAATATCAGTAGTCATCATTGAGAATTTTAAATAATGAGACGTGCTCCGGGTTATTTATGTATCCACTTCTGCATCCCGGAATCATGCACCGCTTCGGCATCGCAATATATAGACACTTCATCTTTTGTTATTCCGTATTGAATAAAAACCGTGACTACGATACATTCGAAATCACCCCGCCAAAACGAGGTAAGGCCACACGTACATACGACCGTCACCACATCAACGTGCATGCCATGCCCCGTAAACGCGGTATAAACAAAAGTGCCTCCCCTGCACTAGCGCTGCGGTGGAAGGCGTAAATAGAGGCGTCACTTAGAGTCACGCATTTTTGAACGGAGTGCCTAGACCTGTATATACGACCGTGGCCCAGCAGTGACATATTACCTACACAGAATGTGTAGGTAATATTGTAGTTAATTGTCTCCTTTTAAACTTACAGGTATTATTTTCTTGCAGGTTTCATCAGCACGCGAGATCTCATGCCCGGCCGGTAAGTGTCACTCTTAGTGACTTTAAAATGTTTTGTTTCTTAAATTATTGTTATTACCTTTTGATATATTATTATTAAAGTTAATTAACTTCATTATTACTTGTTTTTCTAATTCCTTATTTTGGTAATTTACAGCGTCTCGTCGTAGGATCGATGGAGGCCTGAGACCTGGCGCGCCAAAGTCAGCGTAAGAGGTAAGAATTCAATTAAATACTATTTGTATCATCTAAATCAGTCGTTCGGTGATTACCCATTAATTTTTACTTTTTACAGGGAGACGCCGGATGCCCAACGGTGAGTATTCCTTCGCTACGCTAAGGACCCGAGGGACTGAGATCTGATGTGCTGCAAGAGGTAAGAGTTCTTAGATCTATTAATTGGTCTATTTTCTTAATACTATAATGTAGTGTTATAACTCCGGCGCTAGCCGTTGCGATAGCGTCGGGGAAATGGAGTAGGAAAAGGGGGTGAAAGAAGGAGTATGAAAATGGAGCAGGAAAGGACCCCAGGGAGGGGATGGAGGATATATTAGGGGGTGGAGAGAGTCGCCTTCCTTCTTCTCCTGCGAAAACTGAGAGTGCGTGATCAGAGTCAAATTTAGCGCTAATTGCGAGAGTATTAAGAGGGGCGAGTAAGAAAGGCGAGTCCGGTCGAGCATTGTGGGCCGCGTGCGCGAGAGCCCCGAGAGCGCGAGCAAAAGGAAATTGTACCTCCGTCCGTGCGTGTACGGAGCGGAGCATATCAAGTCACGATTTTAAATAAAATCAATTAAATACATTGCGGCTTCCGAGGCACCTTGTCCCGCCATTTCTCCCGCCTCGTCGCCCTAGCATAGCAAAAGGAGTCCCCTATACGCTATAAAACCTCAGAAGTGGGATAGACGGGAAAAATCGCGGAAAGGTGCAACGGTACGCTCATGTACGAGCGGGAGTTCGACGAGTTTTGCGATCGCGTAGTAGGTAACGTAATGGCCGCAACGAACGCGTCGCAAAGCAGCCTAAATCGTGAGGACTGCATTGATGCCGAGATCGCACGAATGCGAACGGGCCTAACGGTCAACGGAGTCACCGGCAATGGCGGCCGGTTACGGGAGTCGCTCGACCGCGTGAGCGGGCAAAATGGCGCCGCCATGAGCCGGATACCGCATGGCAGCCAGGCGGAGGGTCCCGAGGAGGAACCCGGGCCTAGCCCACTTGGTCCGAGTCCGCACGGAAATCGGCGGAACTACGACACCACGTTCCGGGAAGCATTACAAGACGCTGAAGCCACGGAGGATCTGCTCCGCCGGCTAATGGCACGGATGGCGCTCAACGCGCAACCGCGACAGGACGTGCCATTAATTCAAATGGTACCGGACCTGACGAAAAATATTCAGGAATTCCGAGGAAATGGCCGAGGCCCAACCGCCGCGGAATGGATCCAAAATTTGGAAGGAATGCAACGGATCCACGGTTGGCTCGAGAATTACGCATTAGAAGCGGCTCGCATGCACCTCACGGGAGGAGCACGCGAATGGTACAGGGCGCGGGCTCCGACGCTACGCTCCTGGCCGGAATTCAGTGCGGCGTTCCGACAGACGTTTTGCGTGCCTGAAACGACGTCAGCGAAATGGCAGAAAATGGTGCGTTGTGTGCAGCGAAAAGATGAAGACTTAAGTGAATACTTCCATACGAAGTCTAGGCTGTGTGTAGAATTAGGGTTAGACCTAAAGGACGCTAAAGAGCAAATTTTGGATGGGTTATGGTCGCGCGAGTTGTGCGTGTCGTTGCTGTCGCGTACGCACTTTACCATGGACGAATTGGTGCATGACTTAATATCCAACGATCGCGCGTTATCATCGCGGTCAGCCCGAGTGCGAACAGGACGGGACCAAGACATTCGCGAGAGGTCCCGACCGCCCAGATTCGTGGGCACGGCGCGACCGGTCGACACCGAACCCGTCAGGTCAGAAAACCGAAATGTATTAAGTGCGTCGAGGCCGCAGGAAGCACTCCGAGCAGGCCGCCTGCCGATGCGTAATGCGGAAGGCGAGCCGCGGTGCTTCAACTGCGAGGGGCACGGACATCTCGCGCGGGATTGCCCAGAACCGCGAAAGATAGAGAAGTGCGCTCGGTGCGGGGCTGCGGGAAATACCCCAAAGCATTGTAATATAGGGCCCCGCGTGGCGCAAGTGCGTTCCTTGGCTGAAGAAGCCGGAGGAGGAACGATAGATAAATATATAAAGGAAGTGCGAATCGGCTCCAGTGCGGTCCGAGCCTTAATAGACACAGGTAGTTCAGAGTGCACATTAAAGGCCTCCCGGGTGTTGGAGGATGGCCACACTCTCATCAGAAAACTGAACTATTTAAAACCATTCGGGCCAGCACAATACCAAGTAACGTCGCCGGGGATGGTCCGCGCAGACGTCGTGGTAGATGGTGTACTGGTGCCGGATATATTGTTGCGTGTCGTGCCAGACGATACGCAACAGTACGACGCGATAGTGGGTCGCTCGTTCACGGAGCAGCCCTACGTCGAGTACGCGAAAAGCGGGAACGAGCTGCGGTTCTGGCGGCGCGAGGGAGTCGAGCCAGCTGGACCCTTGCCGGACGCAGTCCCAAGCCGGTTAGGACTTCGCGCCAGCGAAGAGAATATGATCCTGCCCGCGCAGATACAGCTAATCGACGTTCACGACGGGACGTCAGAGCGGCAAGTCGCCGTCTACAACGCGGGTCCAGGGGTGCAAACAATAGATGCAGGATGCCAACTCCAGCGCGGTGAGATAAGCCCGGTACCGTGGGTCAGGAATCCAATCACCGCGAGGCCCATAACGCAGGCGGACCTCGACGTAGGAGCGGAGCAGCCAAACGAGGTAAAAGCTGAGTTAATTCAAATTTTAAATGCGCATCGGGACACGGTAGCCCTGGACATGTCGGAATTAGGCCAGGCTACCGGTGTCGAAATGGACATACAAGAAAAACCCGGCTCCAGGCCGGTCAGTTCGAAGCCTTACCGTGCGAGCGAGCGGGAACGGGCGGAACTGCGAAGGATTTTGGCCGAGTGGCGCGAGGCAGGCCTTGTAAGGGACACGGAGTCGCTTTACGCCAGCCCGGTGCTCCTAGTGAAGAAGAGAGACGGCTCGTCGCGGATGGTAGTGGACTTCCGCAAGCTCAATCAACAGACGGAGCGGGTCCACTTCCCGCTGCCATATATGGACGACCACCTCGCACTCATTCGGGATGCCCGGTTTTACATCACCTTGGACTTGGCCAATGGGTACCTCCAAATACCAATGACAGAGAGTGCCTGTCACAAAACTGCGATAATCACTCCGGATGAAACGGCGGAATTTTCACGAATGATTTTCGGTCTAATGAACGGGCCGGCATACTTTTCGAAAGCTATGCACCGAGCGCTCGGCCCGTTACGCGACAGCGTTGTATTATTTTACTTGGATGACATCCTGATTCCAGGCCGCGACTGGGAGGACCTTAAAGAGCGACTGGTGAAGACCCTGCGAGCGCTTCGGGAGGCGGGTCTGACCATCAACCTGCGAAAGTGTCAATTCCTGAAAAGAAAAATAACCTACCTGGGCTTCGAAATCAGCGAACGTGGGATAGAGCCGGCCCCTTCGAAGGTACGCGCCATCGACGAGTATCCCGTTCCGAAGACGACAACAGAATTGCGGCGATTCCTGGGGATGGCCAGTTTTTTCCGCAAATTCGTGCCACGATTTGCGAAAATGGCAGCCCCCTTACACGCGCTATTGAAGGCGAACGCACACTTCGTCTGGGACGAGGAGGCACAGCGATCCTTCCAGGCGATCAAGGGCGCTTTAACCTCCAGGCCGGCGCTGAGTCCGTTCGATCCGGCCAAGGAAACACAGTTGCACACTGACGCGAGTGCTGAGGGCTTGGGCGCCCTACTGCTGCAGCGGAACGCGGAGGGTCACTGGCAGCTGGTCTACGCAATAAGCCGAAGAGCCAGCGAAACGGAGCGGAATTACCACTCCAGCAAATTGGAGCTCCTCGCGATCGTCTGGGCGGTGGGCCGTCTAAGGCCATTATTATTAAATATCAAATTTCAGATTGTCACGGATTGCCAAGCGTTGGTGCACCTCAGTACAGCGAGGACGACCAACCCGCAGTTGATTCGCTGGATCAGCGCGCTATCGGAATACGACTTCGAGATTCAGCACAGACCGGGCGAACGCCTCGCGCACGCGGACGCGCTGAGCCGAGCCCCGGCCCCCGAGGTGCCGACCATCGATGCAACTTCGTTTGCCCCCGGCGTATTCGTCGTGACGTCCGAGGCGGACGAAGTAGCCCAACTCCAGCACGCGGACGCTGACATGCGGAGTCGGAGGAGCATCTTAGCCAAGCCCGAGGAAAATCGAACTGCGGAGGAAAAAGCCAAGGTGCGGGGGTACGAGCTCTCAGAGGGGCTCCTCTACAAGCGACGAGGGGAGGTCCTCGTCTTCGCTGCGCCGAGGGCTATGCGGAAGGCCCTGCTCGTCCGCTACCATGACCTCAGAAGCCATCCCGGGGTAGAGAGGACCTGCGCAATCCTTGAGGATTTCCATTTTCCGGCGATGAAAAGATACGTGCGAGGACACGTGCGGTCCTGCGTCACTTGCGCCCTCGTCAAAGCGAAGAGAGGGCGTCCCGCTGGAGAGCTCAATCCGATACCGCCAGGCAATCGGCCATTCGCGGTCACCCATGTAGACCACATGGGACCGCTGATGACCTCGAAGTCGGGCAACAAATACATTTTTGTCATCATCGACAACCTTACGAAATATATAATATTGCAGGCCACTCGAGACACCTCAACGAGAGGGGTCATCCGTTCCCTAGGACAGCTAGTTGAGAACTTCGGAGCGCCGGGGCGGATCATCAGCGAACGGGGAACGTGCTTCACCGCAGGGAAGTTCGCGAAATTCTGCGAGAAGCACGGGATTCGCCATGTGCTGACTTCGCCGCGACATCCACAGGCCAACGGGCAAGTGGAGCGAGTCAACAGCACGCTCGCTGCGGCGCTGACTGCGAACCTCCAAGACAACGAGGGCAGAGACTGGGACCGTCGCCTGGCCAAGGTCCAAAGGGACCTAAACGACCTGCCGAATGCGACAACCGGGAAGAGCCCTTTCGAGTTGCTGTTCGGGTACATCCCGCGAAGAGACGATGGGGAGCTACGGACGTTGGTGGAACCTGCGGAAAGACACGCCACCAGCCGAACTCCAGGAAGGTGCCCGGGGAATAATAGAAAAACGTCAGCAAGAAATGAAGAGGCGCCACGACCGAGGGCGAATCAAAAACCCCGAATATGCCGTGGGGGACATAGTCTACATGAGCACCGCGCCCGACGTCACCGGGGAGAGTCGGAAGCTCCAACGACGCTACAGAGGGCCCCTCACCATCACCCAGCGATTGCCAGCGCACACCTACCGCGTGGCCGACCTCAGGCCCCGCGACGGGCGCCGTTACGCCACCACCGCGCACGCGTCTCAATTAAGGGGGTGGGAGCCCCATTGCGACGACATCGGAGAAGAAAGCGGCAGCGAAAGCAGCGAGGACGAGAGCACGGCGGGCGAGGAGGCCGAGTCCCCGTCGGGCACAACGGGCGAAGTGCCGCCGACCCAACGCCCGCAGCGAGCAAGGCGTGCCCCGCCCCATCTCAAGGAATACCTCACGACGCCTACGCTCGAGGACGAGCTGTCTTCAGGATGACCGAGTGTTATAACTCCGGCGCTAGCCGTGGCGATAGCGTCGGGGAAATGGAGTAGGAAAAGGGGGTGAGAGAAGGAGTATGAAAATGGAGCAGGAAAGGACCCCAGGGAGGGGGTGGAGGATATATTAGTGGGTGGAGAGAGTCGCCTTCCTTCTTCTCCTGCGAAAACTGAGAGTGCGTGATCAGAGTCAAATTTAGCGCTAATTGCGAGAGTATTAAGAGGGGCGAGTAAGAAAGGCGGGTCCGGTCGAGCATTGTGGGCCGCGTGCGCGAGAGCCCCGAGAGCGCGAGCAAAAGGAAATTGTACCTCCGTCCGTGCGTGTACGGAGCGGAGCATATTAAGTCACGATTTTAAATAAAATCAATTAAATACATTGCGGCTTCCGAGGCACCTTGTCCCGCCATTTCTCCCGCCTCGTCGCCCTAGCATAGCGAAAGGAGTCCCCTATATACTATAAAAGTAGTTTAAATAATAGAGCTTAATTAAAACTAAATTGTCTTTTTACAGGGCAGCGCCGGAAGACCGACGGATGAACTTTCTTCGCCAAGGTAAGAACAAGGGACGCTGGCGTTCCTCGTTCCATATTTTAGTGTATTTGTGTTTGTTTAGTGTGATTTATGAATTTTCAATGTTGTGTTTGTTTTTTGTTACAGGTTAAGAAGGTGCAGGGACGAAGACGACGGCCAAAAATTTAGGAGTACGCCAGAGTGGCGTACAACAAGCGCTTTATGGAGATAACGCGCAGACCACATTTCTATGTAGTAATTTAAAGTTTAAATAACCCTAGATGCCAGATATAAACTGCTCACCCATGTAAAATATTGTAAAGATTTCGTAAAGACAATAAAAATAGCTGGTCACCGAATGTTTAGAGAAAATATTCAGGATTAAACTTAGAAAAATGTGACCAGCAGAAGAGTTTTCGTAGCTGGGACTTTTCAGAGAATGGGTCTATCAATCAGTTTAGTCTTCAGTAAGTGTATTATTTCTTCATTTGGTTTTTTATTCGTATCCTCATAAAATATTCGGGGGCACGGTCGACGGCGCATGCGTCTCTATCTGAAGAGTGGGAGAGACAGACAGAAGATATTCTGTCCATGTCAGCCACCTACCCGTCAACAGCAATGCCACGTAGTGGCGAAAAATGTAAAGAAAAGTGGATCGGCTTACAAATAGCGCGCCTAACAAATCGTGGTCGTTTCCAAACCTGTATTATACCTGTATTATTATTAAATGGGACTTCAATGAACCTTTGCCCTGTTTACCACTTATAATCCAATACTTCTTAATCATTTGTGTATCGGTCGCATCATGCGAGAGAAGTTTTTCTAAACTGAAATTTATTTAAAAAATTCGCCGATCTACGATTTACCAAGAACGCCTAGTCAATCTGTCCATTCTATCAATTAAAAGGAAAGTTTCAAGGGGAATAGATTTCAAATACGTTATTGAGAAATTCAGTTAAATGAAAGCACGGAAACATGTAAATTAGCTACAAAGCAAAAGCTTTGTTTTTAAGGCCTTAGGTCAAAGTAACGGGTATAAAATCATGTGCGAATTTAACAATCTTTTTCGTTGATTCGTTGACCTGATTAACTCATAAAATTAATTACCCATCTATTTAGTATGAATATCAAGCTGTTCGAATTTTTTTTCGATGTTCAACATGGCCGATTCTAATATTTTCTTTTGTTATCTTTTTTTAGGCGCTACGCGGCGTGACATTTAGCATCCACAATTTTTTATCTAGAACAAAAAACAGAAATTCTCGTCAATCGATATCAGAATACCTAGAGAAGTACGTACAGAATTTTAAAAAAATGTATTCAAAAGTTGTACGTATTTAAACTTAAGAAATGAATTTTCAGTGAAAAATTTCGTTATAACTGTTCATAAAATGAAAAGTTTTCGATTAATCAGAAATTACGTACGTACTTGTCTGCGAAATGCAATTAGGAACATAACTTTTAAATTTTAAGTAAATCGAGTGAAAATTGTTGCAGTTATTTGTCACGCCAATTGGAAAAAAGCTGTTTCGAGAAGTTTCGAGTAGTCGGCCATTTTGTACATCGAAAATAAATTGTAACAGCTTGATATTCATACTAAATAGATGTGTAATTAATTTTATGAGTTAATGACTTTTTCATACGAAAAAAATTTGTTAAATTGACACATGATTTTATACTCGTTAATGTGGTCTAAGGCCTTAATCATATAAGTACAATAAAAGTTACTTTCTTATTATAATCTTCATTATTTCTCTGCACTCTACCTGCTAGGTACTGTGCTGAATGCAGATCCGTATTCTAACTTTTTTACCCATATCATAAGTAGGGCGTATAGTAAAGTTACATATCATCAATAATACATTCATTTTTTAGCAGCCCGGGAGCCTCATTTATATGCCGCCCCGGGCCTCCGACGGGCTTAGTCCGCCACTGCTTCCCTCCTTCCTGTAGCCACGCCCTTCTCCTCAATGTTAAAATGACCGGCAGGTGATCCGATTCCGCTCTCTGTCTTATCCTTAGTTCACTAATACGTCTCTCCGCTCCCACGTTTACCAATACTCAGTCAATTATCCTCCTGCCCATTGACGTATGTTAAGTTCCCCGCCCTGCCCCCCTGCCATCTTCCATTCGCTACCGCCAGCCCGATCTGTCTACAAAAGTTTAGCAGTTTCGTTCCCTATGCGTACCTTGTTGTGTCCTTGGATCTTCTCTCGTTGTCCTGTTCGTCAATACCTACTGATTTTACCTGATCCTCTCCGATCCTTGCCTTGCAGTCTCCTATTATTGTTATACCCTTTCCCCGCTCTTCTGTCTTATCTACTATCCTCTCCAGTTCCTATTCGATATCGTGTAGGCTCTCGTTGTTTATTGCGAATGTTGTTCCTTTCTCCTGCCTATCCCTCCCCAATTGCATCCCTCTTATGACCAATCCCTCTTTCCACTCTTTTATTTTTCCCTCCCCTAAGATCCTTTTCTTATGCCTTTTAAGGAGTAAGGCCACTGTAACGGCCCAAAAAAAAGGTTTTTTCACTAATTTTTTGCTCCCGAAATTGAAGGTATTTGAAAAAAAACTTTTAATGGTGTTATCGGGCATACATTAAACTTTATTATAAAATTTTTTTACAGTAAAAAAAAACAAAATGGCGGTTCCACAGCTATCTTCCCGGGACATGTTTTGCTTCCAGGGCTCCGCGGCACGCAGCACCACTGGTGCACTTTTGAATCTAGAACAAAAAAAAACCATTAATCTAGAGGGCTATAGCTAGAGAATGTCGATCGGATTTTAAAAAGTATCAATTTTTGTGGATTTGGCGTGCGTTCGAAAAAAAAATTGATTTTTGACGAAAAAAACGGCAAGTTTTTTGTTAATAAAAAATCAATAAATAAAGTTCTTGAAAATTCCGATCGACATTCTCAAGATAATGTAAATGTTCACATCTGGTTAAAATTTCAAGTAAAAAAAATGAAAATTGTTCGAGTTATGCTGCGTGCCATTTTGAAAAACCATGTTTCGAGAAAAACGCGTTTAAAGTTTTGCGAATAGTTTTTTATTGGAAAAAATTAAAAAAAGAAGTTACAAGGATTTAAACTATTTTTAAACTAGAGGGTTTAAACTATTTTTTAAGCCAATAAAAAAAATCTATTTTTCAAAAAATTTACAGTGGCCTTACTCCTTAATTGCCCTCCCTTTGCCCTACTTCTCCTTTTCTCTCTCACCACCGCCTTTGTGACCCATACAAAGTCCCTGTCCAGATTGTTTAACATTCTTTTCTCCCCTCCCTCCTCTAGCCACATTTCCTGCACCGCGATAACGTCCATTTCCTTCCACCATTCCCAGGCCTCGAACGCCTCACTCCTGCCACTCCATTCTTCGTTGTTGGTTCCTCTGATGAAACCCCGGCCGCGGTTCTCTCGTTCTATCGGTCCTCTTGTTGTCGCTCGCTTCCTCCAGATCGCCCTTTCTCAGGTTCCAATTTCTGCAGATTCCATCTACCTGCACTTTGAGGTATCCCACGCGTACTTCTCTCCCTTCTTATCTTAGAGTTCTCGCGTACGCCTCGATCCAGCTTTGCAGGTCTCTCCCTCTCTCTCTTTTTGTCGTGTCCTCTCTTATTGTTGTTTCACCTGTCGTCCTCTATCCGGTTCCTTTCGTTATTTTGATTTTATTTTCCATTGATATCGTTTGTGTCAATAGTCCTTCTGAAATGTCTCGTCATTTTCAGATCCAAGGCTTTATTCCCGCCCTTTCCCATACTGCCTTTTCGATATCCCACACTGGCCCGTGTTCCGATCTGTGGAACCCTTGTATCACCATGCTCTTTTTCCTTCCTCTCTTCTCCTCTCCTGCCCTTCCCTCTCCCATTCTCCCTGGTTCAGTCCTCTCGGTTTTCCCTTCTTGCTTGTCTCTTCCTTTCGTAGTCCTCTTGGTTTGCTCTTGTTCTTCTTGTGACTTCTGTCCAGTCCAATTTCCTCGATTTCTGCTTTCCGGCTTTACTTCGTTTTGGTTTTCATCCTATCACGTTTCTTGTGCTATCTTTTGCTGTTCTTGTCTCTATCTGCCTCCTTTTTTTACACTCGAGGTTCTGTAGCCTCTTGCACATTCCCTCAGTTTCTATTCTTTGAATCGATCGTTCCATCTTTGCTATGTATCTATGAGTATCTCGCCCACTTTGCTCCTTGGAATTTCACTCTCCTCTTCCTACCCACTTCCATCCTGCGCCTGTCTTCTGCCCATTTCTCTCATAATCTCTGTTACGGCTTACTTTAGCATAACCATTGTTTTTGTCTCTCATTGCTTCTCCCATGTATCTATCCATCGTTGGACTGCTGTCTCCAATGATTTCTTCTACACTATCGGTAATCTTCGTTGTGCGCCCCTCTCGCCCATCACTCTCCTCTTCCATCACCACGCTATATGCTCCTTCTTCTAACCGTCCTCTTCCTCCTTTCTACTATCGATCTTGCGCATTGCATTTTCCTCTTTTTGACACCTAGTACCCCAGCCGATCGTCCTCGACTTCTCTTTCCTGTAATCGTGTTTTCTCCCGTTGAACCCCGTTCCGGGGTTATTCCGTCTGCTCCTGTCACCGCCGTCTACGCCGTCGGCATCCAGTTGTCATCTTATGCCGGGTCCTCCCCTGGGTCGATAACTTCGGTGCTTACGGTGCAGTGGCGGATTGAGGGGGGAGGGGCCTGAGGAAGCGGTCCGCCCCGGGCCGCTGGTCCTGCGGGACCGCCGAATGTCGAGAATTCATTCTTAGTGAAACTCCAACCAAGGCCGAAATATGTTCAGTAAGGGGCAGTTTGGGGTTGGAAGCCCCGTACGTATGCAAAATATAAACATAGGTAGGTAGGAACTAATTCACCTCTTATCAGGTCATTATAGCAATTCTCAATATAGCATAAAGCTCTCCCTACTTATAGCTAGCGCTATAAAAAGGGTGCGCCCCGCACGGTGGGCCCCGCTTACTCTATAGTGGCTTTGGCGCGAAACATAGAGACTAGATCCGAACAATAGAGAAATATCGTAAAAAAAATACATCCATACGTACTAAAGAATAACAACAGGGGAAATCAACCAATCTGAACCTTACTGTCATAAAATTACATGATAACTTGTAACTTATTAGAAGCCATAATAAAGATAGTAGTCGCCGTTGTTGCCAACTTGTTTTGTTATATCCACCATAAGCGGTTCTTCAAACCACCAAAAAACCTCTAGTACCGCCTGGCGTGACCGCTTACTGTCTAGTAAGTGAGCAACTACATCTGATGCACTTACATAAAACAAAATATTACGTATTTCAAAACATACTTTTTCAAGCAAATTGAAATCGATTCAATTACTATATCCTGTGGTCTATATTCATTCAGGTCTATATACAGCCAAAACATTATTCCGGGAATCCCCATGGCACTGGTAGGTATTTACAAGATCGTAATGTTGCCTACACCATAGAAGTTGACACACATTGTGTCAAAGGGCTTTGTCATAGCAAAATATAATGTATTATAAATTTGTTTACACGTTAGTGATTGAATATCTTGCTCACCACTAACAAAAACCACCAGCCACTAAAAACAAATTTTATCCACTAAAAGGGATGTCTAAACCACCAGTTTACGTGGAAAATCCACTAAGTTGGCAACACTGTTAGCTGCTGCGGGCCGTTCCTTACCCACGGTCTTACATACAGGTCTAGAAACGAAGCCACATTTCAATGATGCCGTGAGGCACTGTTACAAGATTCACTTTTTATTCCGCTTCCCGCCACATGCGTCGCTCTTATCGGAGGATATGCCCCACCGACGGTCTTCTGTGAGCTCACCCTACGCCCCCACTTATAATTTCCGTGTTGTCATGTGAATGATAATCTCGGTCCGTGTGTGATCTCATGCTCTTAGGGTATTCCTTTCACGAACCCAAATATTTTACACTTAACTGATTTTCGTGTATAATAAAGTAAAAATACATCCCCGTATACTAGTAAAATTTCAAGCCGGGTTGCCGAACCTTTGATGAAAAATTACGACCCTAAACATCGTCTCATTTATACGGCGCTTTATGGAGAAGTCACGCTGGCCACATTTCTATCTAATAATTTATACACTAAATAACTCTAGATGCCCGATATAAACTGGTCACAGGTTTAAAAAAGTCTAAAGATTCCGTAACGACAAGAAAAACAGAGGGTCACCGAACGTTTAAAGAAAATATTAATGTTAAAGGTTGGAAAAATGTGACTAGCAGAAGAATTTTCGTAGCCGTGACGTTTCAAATAAATGTAAAAATGTCTCAATCTACTAAATTTGCGCGAAATTTTTTATTCTAGTTTATCGTTGCGTATAATAATCCATTGTAACTTATTTTTTTATTAAGCGCAATTGTAATTTACCGACGATTCAGAAGGCCCTGCTTATGCTCCCACAAAATACGGCCCTCCGCGAAAGGAATACCTTTCGTGAAGGCATTTCCTTCACGAACTCGAATATTTAACAATTTATGGATTTTCGTCTATAATCAAGTAAAAATATATCCCCGTATACTGGTAAAATCGCAACCCAATTTACCGAACTTTTAACGAAAAATGACGAGTAAAAAAGGTGTCATTTATACGGCGCTTTATGGAGATAACGCGCTGGCCACATTTCTATATAATAATTTAAACAGTAAATAACTCTAGATGCTAGATATAAACTACTCACACGAGTAAAATATTGTGAAGATTTCGTAACGACAATAAAAACAGCCGGTCACCGAATGTTTCGAGAAAATATTCAGGATTAAATTTAGAAAAATGTGACTAACAGACGAATTTTCGTAGCTGCGACTTTTCAGAGACTGGTTCTATCACTCAGCTTACTTATTCTTCAGTAAGCGTGTTATTTGTTCATTTGGTTTTTTATTCGTATGCTCATCAAATATTCGGGGGCAAGGTTGACGGTGCATGCGTCTCGATCTGGAGAGTGGGAGAGTCAGACAGAAGATATTCTGTCCATGTCACACACGTACCCGTCAAGAGCAATGCCACGTAGTGGCGAAACATGTAAAGAAACGTAGATCGACTTAGCGCGTCTAACATATCGTGGTCGCTTCCAAACCTGTATCAAACCTGTATTATTATTAAATGGGACTTCAGTGAATCTTTGCCCTGTTTATCACTTACAATCCAATACTTCTTGACCATTTGTGTCTCGGTGGCATCATGCGGGAGACGTTTTTCTAAACTGAAATTTAGAAAAAAAAATCGCCGATCTACGGTGAACCAAGAACGCCTAGCCAATCTGTCCATCCTATCAATTGAAAGGAAAGATTAAAGGGAAATAGATTTCAACGACGTTATTGAGAAGTTCAGTTAAATGAAAGCACGAGAACATGTAAAATAGTTACAAAGCAAAAGCTTTGTTTTTAAACATATACACTGCCGGCCAAAAGTATGGATACACCTAGAAAAATTTCGCGCTGCACTAAAAGTTTGATATCTCTGTAACAAAAAAAGATATCCGGATTTCCAAGGCAGCATTTTAAAAGGGACAAATGAAGCTTCACTCTGCGTTTTGGAAAAAAAAATTTCGATTTTTTCGAGACCCGTGGCGCCATTTTGAAAATGGCCGTTTTTTGGCTTTTTGGCTGTTTAAAATCGGCTGCACGTCTTCAGGACATTTTTTGGATTTTTTTTTTCAAAAACCGTAAAAGATATAGCAATAGCTATAGTTTCTTTTTTAGAAAGTTTCGTACGATTTTTTTTCACCGAGTTATCGCATTTTTTTTCTCAAAAAGACAATTTTGAAACGATGCTGCTGAAATGAGAAACTTTGAGGTTTAGAGAAAATTGCCAAAAGGAAAAAAAGTTGCGTTACATCGTATTGAATCGAGCGGAATTTTTTCAAATTTTTTGCTCCAACTTTGAATTTAAAAAAACATTTTTTTTCAATATTTTTTTCTCAATTTTTAGCCGCACAAAACATCCACCTCTTAACTCTTACGTCATCTAAACACAAGGAACGGGAATAAAGCTTCTTGTCTTTGTTTACATTTTACCTTTGTGGAGCGTAAAAAAGATTCTATTTCTCGCGAGTCGATATTCTATTTCTCTCGTGTTCTTTTTCTCGCTCTCTTTTTCGCTTGTCTTTTTTGTTTACATTTTTGATTCTTTGGAATAATGTGACGAGTGTCGCACTGACAAAGCCAGTTAGTTGTGCGAAAACTTCGAACGCGAACACGTGTGGTTTACAATCGACAAGTTTTTACGCAAATTTTTTTTTCTTAACGGATCAAAATGGCACGGAAAAAGAAATTCCACTGTATAAAAGAGGGGCTATTGTCGCGTTGGGCAATAAGGGATTGTCGTACAGAGAAACTGCCAGACAAACTCGCGTGTCTTTGAAAGGACTGCAGACGACCATCGGGAGATTTAAGAAGTCCGAGATGTATTTCAATCGCAATCATTCGGGTCGACCCAAAGTGACAGCGTCCTCAAACGATAAAAATATTGTCGTTACCAGCAAAAAAAAGTTGATTAACAGCAACGGAAATCTGTGCCAAATTTCACGAACTAAGGGAAACCTCGATATCATTGACGACAGTGAAACGTCGTCCTAACAGTGCTGGGCTCAGAGGCTGTGTCGCCGTGAGAAAACCTTTGTTGCGTCCGGCAAACAAAAAAAAAGAAACGCATGGGCCCTGGAACACAAAAAGTGGACGATTAATCAGTGGAGAAATATACTCTGGACGGACGAGTCGAAATTTTTAATCTTCGGTAGTCGTCGATGCATTTTTGTTCGAAAAAATCCGTCGGAAAAAATGGCACCACAGTATTTGATACCAACTATCAAGTATGGCGGTGGCTCCGTTATGGTGTGGGGTTGCTTCTCCGGTCATGGTGTCGGAGACTGGGAAAATTGACGGCATGATGGAAAAAGAAGAATATAAATAAATTCTCATTAATCGTGCGATTCCCTCGGGGCTAAGAACGATGGGGCGTGGTTCCCGTCTCTGTCGAGAATATTTGGTGAACGAGGCAAAGAAAAAAAATCGTGGATATGGTGCGGCCGCCACAATCACCTGCCCCATCGAACTTCTCTGGGAAGAGCTCGATTGAAAGATACGAATGACCTGCCCTACATCGGCCGAAGATCTGTGGCAGAAACTGCAAGCTGCGTGGAGATCCCTCAGCTCAGCTCAGCTGGATTCATTAATCGATCGGATGCCACGAATCGTTGATGCAGTGTTGAAAGCCAGAGGTGGGTTTTTCGACGAAAAGGGCGCTTAGATGAGGTAAGAGGTAAGAGGTGGATGTTTTGTGCGGCTAAAAATTGAGAAAAAAAAATTGAAAATATTTTTTTCTTTTATTCAATGTTGGAGCAAAAAATTTGGAAAAAAAAATTTTTAAGAAAAATGTTGTAAAAATGTGGCTTGATTCAATACGATGTAACGCAACTTTTTTCCCTTTTGGCTATTTTCTCTAAACCTCAAAGTTTCTCATTTCAGCGGCATCTTTTCAAAATTGTCTTTTTGAGAAAAAAATGCGATAACTCGGTGAAAAAAAATCGTACGAAACTTACTAAAAAAGAAAACTATAGCTATTGCTCTATCTTTTAAGATTCTTTGAAAAAATCTGAAGATGTGCAGCCGATTTTAAACAGCCAACAAAGCCAAAAAATGGCGCCCTGGGTCTAAAAAAATCGATTTTTTTTTCCAAAACGCAAAGTAAAGCTTCATTCGTCCCTTTCGAAATTCCGCCTTGGAAATCCGGATATCTTTTTTTCACAGAGATATCAAACTTTTAGTGCGGCGCGAAATTTTTCTAGGTGTATCTATACTTTTGGCCGGCAGTGTAAGTACAATGAAAATTGCTTTCTTATTATAGTCTTCATTATTTCTTTGCACTCTACCTGCTAGGTGCTGTGCTTAATGCTGATCCGTATTCTAACTTTTTTACTCATGTCATAAGTAGGGCGTATAGTAAAATTACATATCATCAATAATACATTCATTTTTTAGCGGACCGAGGGCCTCATTAATATGTCGCTTCAGGCCTCCGACGGGCTTAGTCCGTCACTGCTACGGTGCCTGCGTAGGGAGCAGAACGTTTTGGCGCCGCTATTTTGGCACGAGACATTTGGGCGCGGGGATGTTTTGGCGCAGGGACGTTTTGGCGCTGCCGTTCTGGCGCGAGGACGCTTTGGCGCAGCGACTTTTTACCGCAGGGACGTTTACTCGAGATGTTTGATAATCACATTTGAAGAAAAGGATGAATACTTCTTTTAATCAATACAAAATATATAAAAATATCAGCCAAAAAAAATCATTTTTTGTTTGGTTTTGTAGTTTTTTTCGGTTGAGTTTGTTTGGGCTTGTTGGGGTTTGTTCTGAGGCGTTTTAGCTGATCACGACCAGCTACATCTAGTTTTAGCCGGCTAAACTTAGGTGCAGCCGCATTTCGGGTCTTTGCCGTAACATATACACCAAGTTGGCATATGGATATTGTGTGTATACAACATCTTACATGTAAGATAAGAACATCAATTCAATACTCAATGCTTTCTCAATATTCATTTAATGCTTAAATGCTCAAGTAATCTCTCATTGAAGCGGTATCAAGCATGGTTTACAATGGAGAGGAAGTACTCCACAAGTTTTTTTGTTTATTTATTTAATCAGAATAACATTTTTTAAATTGATTAACCTGTGTTTCGCGTGAGTCTATGTATTTTTTGTGTGCGCGTTCGTGTGCGCATGAGCGCGTGTTTGTGTGAGTACATGAGCCAGTGCGGGTCTTCTATATGTGTCGCACGTGAAAGTTGTTTGCCACCGCTGCGTGGGGGGGGGGGGGGGGGTCGGGGGGTGCAACCCCCCGGCGGGTCAAGGGGCGGAGGGGGCGGAGTCCCCCAGGCACTCTGAACATAGTCTTCAAATGTATTTAAAAGAAATAAAATAAATAATAATAATAAAATAATATAATAATCAAATTTCATCTCATAATATAAGTAATTTTCATGCATTTCTTCTGTTGTCTTTAAAGGTTTTGCTGATGATAAATAGCCACATCCATGGTAGTGATCCGGCAGAGATCAGAGCCGAAAAAATATCATCAGTATAAATTGCAGCATCGGTATAAATTATGTGTTCTTGTGTATATTGTGTGTTATTATGGTTCATTTGACTTTATTCGAATTTGCTTGTACGGTAGTACGTTCCTGCAGAAGCGTCCCCACGCCAAAACGTCCTCCCGCCAAAACATCCTCGCTCCAAAACGTCCTCGCGCCCAAACGACCTCGCGCCAGAACAGCAGCGCCAAAACGTCCTCGCGCCCAAATGTCCTCGCGCCAGAACGGCAGCACCAAAATGGTCGCGCCAAAACGTTACGTGCCCGCCTGCATAGTCCTTCTACGAACTTCGTTCACGAATACAGTCCTTCCCGACAACTGAGGGCAATGTAAGGACTTAATGTAACCTGTCATCGTGATCAGTTACCGACTTACGAATACAGTAGAACCTCGATTATCCGAACTAGTCTCGGTCCCAATTAGTTCGGATAATCAAAAGTTCGGATAATCGAAACATGGGTTTTTTGGGACGAGATCATAAACAACAATGTCGTTTATGATCTCGTCCCAAAAAACCCACGTTTCGATTATCTGAACTTTTGATTATTCGAGGTAATTGGGACCGAGACTAGTTCGGATAATCGAGGTTCTACTGTACGTGTATGCTGTCATCACGCACTCGCGTTCTTTTACCAGCATTAAACTAAACTATCCGAGCACTGGCCCTTGAAAATTTTGATTTTGTGCATCTGTATATTGCAGCCCTCATTTTTCCAACTCTGTATTAAATGTGGTTTTTATTTTTCGCTCATAGCGCTTTTATATTAGTTTTTGAGAACTAACTTTCTAATCTTCTTGATGTTTTTTTTAAATGTTTATTCTTATTTTTATCTTATTGTAAATTTTGATTCAAGGCTATCTCTACCTGAAACATGTTTAATTTGGCTTATATAGAATCACCTCATTTGCTTTGTATTGAGACGTTTTTATCCGGTTCATTTGTACTCTTCTCTCTACTGAACAGAGAGAAGAATGATTGTGGAGTGCCAGAAGACGCCCGACTAGAAATTTTGCTACGCAGCAGACTAGGGCCGTATCCGGCATGCCGTATTCCCTACTACGGCACTTTGCAGGCCGCCGTATCAGGGCTTCAACAGGCGTGGCATGCTTTTTGCATCCGGCCCTGATGCGGATGCTGGTTACGGACCTGGTCAGTATACCCTTGCAGGCTCTGATCCGGCTGCCGTATCTATGCCTGAAATGACAAATAAAAGCAATCCTAAAATTATGAATAAAAAAATTCTGTTAGTATATTTTGTTTCTATATACCTTATTTATGTTCCTGCCTATATGATAATTGAATTAAAACATATTCTGCCTCGTTAAAGTTTTTACGTACCCTCGGGATTGAACCTATGCCTTCTTATTCTAGAGCTGAGCGCGCTACCTATTTAGCCATCCTAACACTTGTGTAAACTTTCTTCTTTTCTTCCCTATCTTTATCAATCTAATTATATTCTACGGAATGTCAATAATTTTATGTATGATGTTCAAAGTTACATAATTGCAATGTAAAAATAATTATATTTTTACCGCTGAATTTTTTTTGCCCATTTAGGGCCTTTGCACACGGTGTATTTTCTACACGCAGACCACGCGATACACACTTGATCTATATGCGTTTTTCAGTCCAAAAAGCGCGTGGATCATGTATGTATTGCGTTTGTATCGCATCATCTGCGCGTAGACAATACGCCATGTGCAACGGCCCTTAGGCTGTAAAAACAACTCACATGCATGTAATTTCGACAAAAATAGTCAATTCGCTTTTACACACACACGCACACACACACACACAAATATATATATATATATATATATATATATATAAGACTGATTCAAAAAAAAAAATTATTTTTTTTTCCTTCAGGATTCTCGTGCTATTGTTGGGCACTAATAAAAGAAAATTTCTCTAAAAAGATGGGCGCGGTCACTCAATTTTTAGAGGTGGCTATCTCGACTTTTTTGTCTTTGAATTTTTTTTAACGACCGTATTGCATTTAAGCATAGTCATGGCTTCGGATTACGGATAAAAATTACATCCAGCAGCTATTTCGTAACAAAAATAAACTCTAAATAATGGCCTCTATACTACTCTCGTTATTCTTGTAGATTTATTTATACGCATTAACATTTCGCACTTTTTACGAAAAATTAAATTATAAGCTTTTATTCATAAATCGTATATTTACATTTTCAAAATGCTACACTTATATTATCTTCAAACTCATTTATATTTTTTCCCAGCCACTGTGCATAACATCGCGCATGCCACTGCGCATACCACTGCGCATATCACTGCGCATCCGCGGCGCCATTTTGTATTGGCGCAGCGCATTTGTAAGTGGTGTTTTTTTTCAATGTGACTCAATTAAAGACAATTTTAAACAAAGGCTCGGAAAAACGAAGACAACACAATTTGGCTAATCGGCAAAGAAATTCCGAAAATAAGTACCCGTCATTTACCATCAAATCGGAAAGTTTTGAGTTTGTTCTTTTACAAACATAACAGAGAAAAACTGACCATACGTCGGAGTGCACACGAAATGATGAAAGAAGTTTTCGAACAATGGAAACGTGCTGAATTCCAACGCGTCGATTGAATAACGCAACCTTGAAATTAATAAAACTCCATCTAGTCTGGAAAAAACTTTAAAAAAATCGGGTTAAAAAGAATTTGCTGTCACAACGGAGAAATAATCAAAACGTGTGATAGCAAAAATAATCGCTCAAGTTCGTTAACATTTTGGTTAACATGACTATGCTTAAATGCAATACGTTCGTTAAAAAAAATTTAAATACAAAAAAGTCGAGATAGCCACCTCTAAAAATTGAGTGACCGCGCCCATTTTTTTAGAGAATTTTTCTTTTATTAGTGCCCAACAATAGCACGAGAATCCAGAAGGAAAAAAAATAATAATTTTTTTTTGAATCAGACTAATACACACACACACACACACACACACACACACACACACACACACACACACACACACACACACACACACACACACACACACACACACACACACACACACACACACGCACACACACACACACATATATACACATACATACATACACACTAGACTGATTCAAAAAAAAAAATTTTTTTTTTCCTTCAGGATTCTCGTGCTATTGTTGGGCACTAATAAAAGAAAATTTCTCTAAAAAGATGGGCGCGGTCACTCAATTTTTAGAGGTGGCTATCTCGACTTTTTTGTCTTTGAATTTTTTTTAACGACCGTATTGCATTTAAGCATAGTCATGGCTTCGGATTACGGATAAAAATCACATCCAACAGCTATTTCGTAACAAAAATAAACTCTAAATAATGGCCTCTATACTACTCTCGTTATTCTTGTAGATTTATTTATACGCATTAACATTTCGCACTTTTTACGAAAAATTAAATTATAAGCTTTTATTCATAAATCGTATATTTACATTTTCAAAATGCTACACTTATATTATCTTCAAACTCATTTATATTTTTTCCCAGCCACTGTGCATAACATCGCGCATGCCACTGCGCATACCACTGCGCATATCACTGCGCATCCGCGGCGGCATTTTGTATTGGCGCAGCGCATTTGTAAGTGGTGTTGTTTTTTTTTTCAATGTGACTCAATTAAAGACAATTTTAAACAAAGGCTCGGAAAAATGAAGACAACACAATTTGGCTAATCGGCAAAGAAATTCCGAAAATAAGTACCCGTCATTTACCATCAAATCGGAAAGTTTTGAGTTTGTTCTTTTACAAACATAACAGAGAAAAACTGACCATATGTCGGAGTGCACACGAAATGATGAAAGAAGTTTTCGAACAATGGAAACGTGCTGAATTCCAACGCGTCGATTGAATAACGCAACCTTGAAATTAATAAAACTCCATCTAGTCTGGAAAAAACTTTTAAAAAATCGGGTTAAAAAGAATTTGCTGTCACAACGGAGAAATAATCAAAACGTGTGATAGCAAAAATAATCGCTCAAGTTCGTTAACATTTTGGTTAACATGACTATGCTTAAATGCAATACGTTCGTTAAAAAAAATTCAAATACAAAAAAGTCGAGATAGCCACCTCTAAAAATTGAGTGACCGCGCCCATTTTTTTAGAGAATTTTTCTTTTATTAGTGCCCAACAATAGCACGAGAATCCAGAAGGAAAAAAAATAATAATTTTTTTTTGAATCAGTCTAATACACACACACACACACACACACACACACACACACACACACACACACACACACACACACACACACATATATTCCAAGGTCATCGAGAACCTTCTAGAACATTCGAGAAGCTTCGCGACATCCCCCCCCCTCCGCCCCCTCTACCCGCACCCCCCTCGCTCAAATTTGAGCCAGAACCGATATTGTATATCTACTGGCCTAGACGTGTGTGCATTTATTTAGATCCTCGAAGATACGCGTCATGTCCTTAAGTGCTGCGTCGGGTGACCTGATGAAGCGATTCCTCATCGTAAGACAATATCGGTAACCGCTGACGAGCGGAAGTTTGTTCCAATCCATGTGGATATGATGGAAGCACCTATTTGCAAAATCGATCAGGTTTATTGGGTTCAGGCTGTTGTAACCGTTCATATCCTAAGGGTCCCTTCTAATGCCTGGCCAGATCTACGCTTCTCTCAGAAGGAGGTTTTGACACGTCTGGTACGACAGGTAAATACTGAAGCGCTAGTGATGTTTCACTAAACACAAGTCTTTCAGCTTGTCGTCTTTGGCTTGCGTGCCCTGGATTTCTTAAGCTGTGCGTATCTTGAACATTTCAATACACTGATAAAAAAATGTTTATTCACATCAACTGAACGCTATCATTTGAACCTTTTATTTGAGTTAACTGAAAAAATGGGGTCGGTATCGCGAACAAAAACACGTCTGTGCCGTACGAGTGATAAAGATTAAGCCGATGAGAATGCGGGGTAAGCATCCCGACTAGAAATTTTGATCCGGCAGCCTGAATACTGATTAGGCCGCGATCAAGCTACGGTCCGTAATACGATAGTACAGCGTGTCTAATCAGTGCCGGAGTCCCCCGAACAAGTGGAAATTTAGTCCAGGCGCGAGTAGCCACCCTGAACAGGACCAAGCACGGTAGCCTGTATGCCGCTGTAATATGGCGTCCATGGACGCCGTGTTACGGCACGCCTGGTCGGTGCCGGATGTCGACCGGATCAGTAGAGCCTTAGTACGGGCGCGAGGGGGCACCCTAAACAAGCCGAAGTACGGTAGCCTGTATGTCGCCGGAATATACCCGACTAGAAATTTGGATCCGGCAGCCTGAAGACTGATCAGGCCGCTATCAAGCTCCAGTCCGTAATACCGTAATACAGCACGTCTCATCAGTGCCGGAAGTCCCCCGAACCAGTGGAAACTTAGTCTGGGCGCGGGTACGCACCCTAAACAAGGCCAAATATGGTAGCCTGTATGCCGCCGTAATATGGCGTCCATGGACACCGTGTTACGGCACGCCTGCTCTGTGCCGGATGCCGACCGGATCAGTAGGGCCTTACTACGGACGCGAGAAGGCACCCTGCACAGGCCGAAGTACGGTAGCCTGTATGTCGCCGGAATATGGCATCCATGGACGCGAGGTTACGGCAGACCTGGTCTGTGCCTTGGGTGGACCGGATCGGTGGCACCTGAGTACGGACGCGAGGGGGCTCCCTAAACAGACTGAAGTACGGTAGCCTGTAGGTCGCCGTAATATGGCGTCCATAGACGTAGTTGGCGAATCAAGATTTTGAGGTTAGGTTTCATTCACGTCTGCGATATAAACCGCATGAATTCGAATAATCTACTCTCTGCGAGCAGGTAATAAACATGAGCTTATTGTTTATATACAAACGAACTGAAACGATATTATTTAATAATACATCATTCAAATTATTCTTAATGGCAGAACTTAAAATGACTGATTAATACACACACACACACACACACACACACACACACACACACACACACACACACACACACACACACACACACACACACACACGCACGCACGCACGCACGCACGCACGCACGCACGCAAGCACGCACACACACATACACGCACGCACACGCACACCCACACGCACACGCACGCACGCACACGCACGCTCGCACGCACACACACACACACACACACACACACACACACACACACACACACACACACACACACACACACACACACACACACACACACACACACACACACACACACACACACACACACACACACACACACACACACACACACACACACACACACACACACACACACACACACACACACACACATATACATACATATTATTTTTATGAATTTTGAATGATTGAATATTTGGAATGATGGATTATTGAATAATATCGATTCAGTTCTTTTGTACATAAACAATTCGCCCATGTTTATACACAAACGAACATGGAAAATGCACGAATTTGTAAATAGAAAAATAGTAAATTCGCTTTTATTCTTATTTATACAGTATATATACACACACATATATATATTAGACTGATTCAAAAAAAAATTATTTTTTTTCCTTCTGGATTCTCGTGCTATTGTTGGGCACTAATAAAAGAAAAATTCTCTAAAAAAATGGGCGCGGTCACTCAATTTTTAGAGGTGGCTATCTCGACTTTTTTGTATTTGAATTTTTTTTAACGAACGTATTGCATTTAAGCATAGTCATGTTAACCAAAATGTTAACGAACTTGAGCGATTATTTTTGCTATCACACGTTTTGATTATTTCTCCGTTGTGACAGCAAATTCTTTTTAACCCGATTTTTTAAAAGTTTTTTCCAGACTAGATGGAGTTTTATTAATTTCAAGGTTGCGTTATTCAATTGACGCGTTGGAATTCAGCACGTTTCCATTGTTCGAAAACTTCTTTCATCATTTCGTGTGCACTCCGACGTATGGTGAGTTTTTCTCTGTTATGTTTGTAAAAGAACAAACTCAAAACTTTCCGATTTGATGGTAAATGACGGGTACTTATTTTCGGAATTTCTTTGCCGATTAGCCAAATTGTGTTGTCTTCGTTTTTCCGAGCCTTTGTTTAAAATTGTCTTTAATTGAGTCACATTGAAAAAAAAACAACACCACTTACAAATGCGCTGCGCCAATACAAAATGCCGCCGCGGATGCGCAGTGATATGCGCAGTGGTATGCGCAGTGGCATGCGCGATGTTATGCACAGTGGCTGGGAAAAAATATAAATGAGTTTGAAGATAATATAAGTGTAGCATTTCGAAAATGTAAATATACGATTTATGAATAAAAGCTTATAATTTAATTTTTCGTAAAAAGTGCGAAATGTTAATGCGTATAAATAAATCTACAAGAATAACGAGAGTAGTATAGAGGCCATTATTTAGAGTTTATTTTTGTTACGAAATAGCTGCTGGATGTGATTTTTATCCGTAATCCGAAGCCATGACTATGCTTAAATGCAATACGGTCGTTAAAAAAAATTCAAAGACAAAAAAGTCGAGATAGCCACCTCTAAAAATTGAGTGACCGCGCCCATCTTTTTAGAGAAATTTTCTTTTATTAGTGCCCAACAATAGCACGAGAATCCTGAAGGAAAAAAAAATAATTTTTTTTTTTAAATCAGTTTAGTGTGTATGTATGTATGTGTATATATATATATGTGTGTGTGTGTGTGTGTGTGTGTATTAGACTGATTTTAAAAAAAAATATTATTTTTTTTCCTTCTGGATTCTCGTGCTATTGTTGGGCACTAATAAAAGAAAAATTCTCTAAAAAAATGGGCGCGGTCATTCAATTTTTAGAGGTGGCTATCTCGACTTTTTTGTATTTGAATTTTTTTAACGAACGTATTGCATTTAAGCATAGTCATGTTAACCAAAATGTTAACGAACTTGAGCGATTATTTTTGCTATCACACGTTTTGATTATTTCTCCGTTGTGACAGCAAATTCTTTTTAACCCGATTTTTTAAAAGTTTTTTCCAGACTAGATGGAGTTTTATTAATTTCAAGGTTGCGTTATTCAATCGACGCGTTGGAATTCAGCACGTTTCCATTGTTCGAAAACTTATTTCATCATTTCGTGTGCACTCCGACGTATGGTCAGTTTTTCTCTGTTATGTTTGTAAAAGAACAAACTCAAAACTTTCCGATTTGATGGTAAATGACGGGTACTTATTTTCGGAATTTCCTTGCCGATTAGCCAAATTATGTTGTCTTCGTTTTTCCGAGCCATTGTTTAAAATTGTCTTTAATTGAGTCACATTGAAAAAAAACAACACCACTTATAAATGCGCTGTGCCAATACAAAATGGCGCCGCGGATGCGCAGTGACATGCGCAGTGGTATGCGCAGTGGCATGCGCGATGTTATGCACAGTGGCTGGGAAGAAATATAAATGAGTTTGATGATAATATAAGTGTAGCATTTTGAAAATGTAAATACATGATTTATGAATGAAAGCTTATGATTTAATTTTTCTTAAAAAGTGCGAAATGTTAATGCGTATAAATAAATCTACATGAATAACGAGAGCAGTATAGGCGCCATTATTGATCTACCTGGATTTGAATTGTGAATATTGCAATCTTTTCAAATTGTTAGAGTTTATTTTTGTTACGAAATAGCTGCTGGATGTGATTTTTATCCGTAACCCGAAGCCATAACTATGCTTAAATGCAATACGTTCATTAAAAAAAATTCAAATACAAAAAAGTCGAGATAGCCACCTCTAAAAATTGAGTGACCGCGCCCATCTTTTTTGAGAAATTTTCTTTTATTAGTGCCCAACAATAGCACGAGAATCCAGAAGGAAAAAAAATAATTTTTTTTTAATCAGTCTAATGTATATATATCAAGAGACGCGGCAGCGTCTTGACGCCAAGTAATAAAAAAAAAAATTTTACGCCACTGATCGATGCCACCGATCTCGACGCCACTGACCGACTGACGACACGCCGCGACTCTTTATACAGTAAGGCCCGGTTCCACAACTCTCGATTAACCAAGTTAACCGGAGTTTAGCCACCTCAGCGTGGTTCTGATTGGTCCAGTCGCCCTTAAACTTGGGTTAACTCGGTTAACCGAGAGTTGTGGAACCGGGCCTAAGTTGGGCTCTAGCAGACGACGTTTTAACTTTGTTCCGATATTACGCGAAAACGCGGCAACAAATCGAAAATCTAATGACAGTTTACCAATGTAATGTGATTTTTTCCTATCGATTTTGTTCGGGCTGTTTTTCGATTTGTCCACTCAATCTCGGGATCTCATAATTTACGGCCGAATTTTCGGGTGACTTTTTACCCCAAAAATTCTTCAACACTCGTCCATTGTCTTTCATTGAATGAAATAAAGTCGTTGGCTCATATCGTAAACATAACACATACGCCGTTCTGTGAATTGATTAACACTTTAGCGCAACAGGCACAGCAACGCCACCGCTCTCTCGAACGGCACGACTCGAACTACACCCTGCTTGCAATATATATATATATGTATTGTAATACAGTCGCGTTGACAGCTCGAGTAACCAAACACGGTTAGTCGAGCGTGGATGTGAAAAAATAAAACAAACGGCTCTTATTAGAGCCAAAAATTTATTTAACAAAGGTTCACGTCGTTCAAATTTAGGTGTAGATTATTTATTTGATCCTAACATGCGTATATTAGCCGTGGCGCTCGCGCGGAAACCGTCGGAGAAACAGCGAGGACGATACGCAAATAGATACAGAGTAAGTTAAAAACAAGAATGTGCTCATTTCTTTCACTTGCTTATATAAAATCATTAAAAAATTTGCAAACAGACGTGCATGTGTAGCTTTTGTGTGCCCTGAGAGCATAACCTAGCTTCTATATGTCATTACCAATTTGTGTGTTCATAACCTCGTTCCATTAACATTTTATGAACATATCTTCAACATTTTCTGAACAGAATCTTGTCATAGACGATGAAGTTTTTTTTTTTTGTAGAAAATGCATTCGGCTCTGTAGAATTTATATTGATGCAGAGCTTGACAATTATTTTGCCTGAAATATTATTCATCGCTGAAAAATCTCTCATGAGAAATAAAGGTCTTGTGCAACACGATATATAAACCTAGATCCCCTACGGCGTCCAATAGAACATGTAAAATAGAACGCCATTACACGACCATTCCAAGTTCTTGCGAATTTTGTTCATACGAACCCGTGATCAAACATACAGGTATCGAATAGGCAGCCTAATTAACATACATGCGATGCAATCGACACCTGTATATTTGATCACGGGTTCATACGAATAAAATTGGTGCGAACCTGTGATTGTCGCGTAATCGTGTTCTAGGACAACACCTAATGTTTGGCTCGATCTCATAGACTCAAGCCTGACAGCGCTTTCATATGCCTCGCCATTCTTTTCATACTGTGGTGATCACCATATTTCATTGTTGCGGCTGCACAATCTATGTCTACATGGAACGATGATAGTCCGCCATCTCCGAGAAATCTTCGAGTGCCACACCTGCATCGAAGACTTTCCTTGGTTATGTCGTTCAACGCCTTGAAGTTTATCGCCCCAAGTGCGCTCAATGTGTCAAATACTATGGAAAGCCAAACTTCAGATACTCCATGTCACTCGATGCCTCGAATCGAGCAACATTTGGGCATGAAACCCTTTTCCGGTACGGAGAGCGACAACGAAACCTTTTGACATTTTTCCAGCTTGACATAACATAAAAATGATTAAAACATGAATTTTAGCATTTTTCATAAAATGAAAAGGCCTTAGAACTATTGTGCCATCTTGCCAAGGAAGGCCAGATTGTGAATGATTGTGCGCTTTTTAATGTTAACATGAAAGTGTGATTGAAGCTGCATATTTTATGTGTTACGTGATTATCGGCTATTATGTAAATTTAAAATAAGATGATTGTCAACAAAACCTTTTTTTGTCAGACCGGCTTTAGTTTTAATTTACTGTAAAACAACCTAAGATTTCTTGAATAAAAATCCTGAAACTGAGTATAAATGTGTGATAATAATTTCTCTAATTTCTATTGTGCCAAATTAAATATGGTTAATGAAACTGAATTGATTACATTTATCAAACATTTGAAACGTAGGGACCCTCAAACTTTTATTAATAGTCACATATAGGTGACTGGGTAAAAAAAAATATTTTACATTTTTTAGTACATTAAATAAAAGCTTGTCTAAAAGAAAAGTTTTTTTTATATACAAATTTTCCGTACCAATCTGACTGTGTTAAATGAAAAAAATGAAAAACCGCGTTTCGAAAATATATGGTTCTGCACTTTAAGGTATTTCTTTCACGAACCCGAATATTTAACAAATAACTGATTTTCGTCTATTATTTTTACACGGTGTTTACATTCCTTTATTCAACCGAATTCATTTTGAACGATAAATGTCAATTGTCTAAAAGAAAGAAAAAAAAGATGAGTTCTCTTTGAAAATGAGCTTTATTGAAAGTATGGCCCGGCCACGGTGACCATTGGCATTGAGACATGTGTGCCATTAAGCCTTCATGCGACGTTGGCTCGCTCCACCTCTCCGTTTCGTCGCCGGGAGAAAAACTGACGTCTTCATTTACATAAAAGTCAATATTTAATAAATGCCGTAGACGGATCATTTAATTTTTGGGTGACAATTTTGTTAATATACTGAATGATTTGACATTTTTTCATAACATCCTTAACATTTTTTACACTATTCCGTGTGTAAAACTGCCGATCGGCATGAGTCTAGGCATCTTCTTATGTAAAAACTGTTTGTTGAATTCAAATTTAAAATTAAATTAGGAAATTAAAAATTCAATTCAAAATTATTAAAATCAAATATTAAAATTTGAAGGGTGCATTCAGTATATGTAACGAATCCACTATATAAATTTGAACAAATGGTAACATTTGATCATTTGACCCGAAGCTTCTTAACGATATAAGGAAAGACGTGTATTCTTGAGCAGCCTCCAGCAGGGTAAATGTGACGCGTTATCCAAGTGCATCCGGTTTTTGTTTACAATGAACAAATCGATTTGCATTCCACTCGCTGAACACGCAAATAAAATAACGCAATGAAGTTGGATTTTCGTAAAATATTTTTATTGATCTCTAGTTTTTTTAATTAAAAGTTTTCTCCTGCTGCAACAAACAAAGCGCAATTCATGAAACATGGAGACGGTATATCAAAAAGTAAAACATTAAGACGTACAGACTTGGGCGTAATTCTATTTATAAATACGAATATGAATTTATTCACATCGTGATTTTCATGTGAATATAAATACAAATGTATTCATACTTCACTTTTTGTATTCACATGCATGCATACAAATACAATTGTATTCACAAATATTCTGAACATACAAATAGATTCACAGAAAAAATTGTGAATATTCACAAAAAAGTGAATATTTACAAAAAATCCTGTGAATTAAAAAAAATACACATCAAAATCTGTGAATGCAAATGTATTCATAAAAAATTGTAAATACAAAAAAATTCACAAAGTAAGTTGTGAATTTTTTCATATTTAAGACAAATTAAAATCAAATTCACAATAATTAGATTAAAATTTACACCATTAGTGAGTTTGTACGCATTTTGAGAGAAAACATTGCCTCGAGGCAAAGAAATTTTTGCACAAAACTTTTTGTGCGAAAATTCCTTTGCCTCAACAAAATGGTTTCTCTCAAAATACATAAGAACTCACTTGTGGCGTAAATTTTAATATAATTGTCGTGAATTCGATTTTAATTTTCTTCAACTTGATGAATCTCACAACTCATTTTGTGAATTTTTTCATATTTATGATGTAATATTTGGAACTCACTTTTTTGCAAAAATTTCTTTGCCTCGACGCAATGTTTTCTCTCAAAATACGTTTTAATCTAATCATTGTGAATTTGATTTTAATTTGTCTTAAATACGAAAAAATTCTCAACTTATTTTGTGAATTTTTTTGTATTTACAATTTTTTGTGAATACATTTGCATTCATGGATATTGATTTGAATTTTTTTTAATTCACAGGATTTCTTGTAAATATTCACATTTTTTGTGAATACAGTAGAACCTCGATTATCCGAACCAATTGGGACCGAGACTAGTTCGGATAATCAAAAGTTCGGATAATCGAAACGTGGGTTATTTGTGACGAGATCATAAACAACAACCTTTTACATAAAAACAGTACAGTACATGTCAAATTTTAATATATTTATATGTACTGCTTTTATGTACATACATATATCAGGTGTTAATATATATATATATATATATATATATTAAACAGCTGAAAAAAGTCGAATGCTTTTTTTAATATATTTTTTATGAAATCGTCCATTTTTAATTGACGAACGGCCGTAACGCGTTTTTGAGCGGCTAAGTCTGGCAGCCGTTTGAGAAGGAGAAGTTGAATTGGGTTGCTCATTGTTGCTCACGGCAGTGGCAGCGAGCAACAATGTATCTTTCGCGCCAACGTTCGGATAATTGAGCGTTCGGATAAACTAAGTTATCGTTCGGATAATTGAGGGTTCGTATAATCGAGGTTCTACTGTATATATTAAACACCTGAAAAAACTCGAAAGCCTCTTTTAATATTTTTTTAATAAAATCGTCCATTTTTAATTGACGAACGGCCGTAACGCGTTTTTGAGCGGCTAAGTCTCGCAGCCGTTTGAGAAGAAGTTGCGTTGGGTTGCTCATTGTTGCTCACGGCAGTGGCAGCGAGCAACAATGTATCTTGCGCGCCAACATTCGGATAATTGAGCGTTCGGATAAACTAAGCCATCGTTCGGATAATTTAGGGTTCGGATAATCGAGGTTCTACTGTATTCCCAAATTTTTTCTGTGAATTTATTTGTACACGTTCAAAATATTTGTAAATACAATTGTATTTGTATGCATGCATGTGAATACAAATAAGCGAACTATGAATAAATATTTCACTAATAGGCGTTTGTAAATCACCCTGCAAATACGTCGATTTAATAGTGGAAGGGACTGAAGACTTTAAAAAAATATTTATAGCATTTGGTAATATACAAGTTTTCAGAAACGACGTGCCCTGTTTTTTTAACTATCTGTTTAAATCTTACCCTTTTAGAATCTTTGAAAAAGTGAAAAAAAATAATACCAAGTAATGAAAAGATATTTGAATTCACTCCTCTTTGAACTGGCGCAGAACGAAAAAAAGATTTTTCCCCTTTCAAAAAGATATGAAATCCCCTTTAAAAACTTTTAAAAAGTAAAAAAAGAACGCCAAGTAACAAAATACCCCCGAAAACATTATTGCTTGTTTGATCATATACAAAATTCTGATTTATCTTGAAATATTTTTTTATTTTATTTAACGAATGCTTTTATTATATTTTTTCAATTAAAATGTACAAAAAAAGTGAAATAACTTTTTATAAAGTAGCCAAGCAAGTTTACTAAAAACGTAAACAAAATTGTTAAACCTTAGAACTAATGTTTTCCTAAATATTTCATTTTTATTTTAAAAATCACATTACTATTATAACAAAAAATTGGTATTACAATTATATAAAAATACAACGTATTTACCACATAAGTACACTGGAAATGCTGTGCAACGACTTGGCGTGCATGGTTAAGAAAAATAGCTCGGCGAAGGATTTCGTCTTTCCGACTATTTAACTCTCAGGTTGGAAAAACATAGACTGCTGCAATTTGTTATGTAACTGGAAATCAAATTTCGTGATCCCGCAAAGTATGGATCAAATCAGTGATGTTCCCCTAGACGACACGATACGTTAAATCTTTTTTTTTATGCATAATTTAATACGATATATAAAAGTATATTCTTTCTTTTCTATCAGACAACTTCATACATTACATGAAATATATTTCGTATATACTTTTATGTATTGATTCGTCTGTTTGTGTATTGTATCCGTCTCTAAGCCACAGCATCGGCAATTTTAAAATTCGAATTACGGTGCCGTCGTCTTGCTGGTGAAAAACGAAATATCTGAGTATCTCTCCTGATACTCATTGCACTATATTCGATGGTTTTTCCGAGTACAGTCGAATATTCGTCAATAGTGGATATAACGTAGCTCTGACACGGTCACGTGAATTGTGTGGACCGATATATACACCGATAACACTATATATCAATGTTATCTTGTTCGAATCACACTAGCGCAAGGTGCAGGAAATCGCATTGTTAATAACACTGGCTCAGACAGACTGGCTCAGACAATGACACATCAGTTGATGTGTTGTTACAGATTATATATATATATTGTGTATCTTCCCGAGCTATTTCTCTTAACCATGCACGCCAAGTCGTTGCACAGCATTTCCAGTGTACTTATGTGGTAAATACGTTGTATTTTTATATAATTGTAATACCAATTTTTTGTTATAATAGTAATGTGATTTTTAAAATAAAAATGAAATATTTAGGAAAACATTAGTTCTAAGGTTTAACAATTTTGTTTACGTTTTTAGTAAACTTGCTTGGCTACTTTATAAAAAGTTATTTCACTTTTTTTGTACATTTTAATTGAAAAAATATAATAAAAGCATTCGTTAAATAAAATAAAAAAATATTTCAAGATAAATCAGAATTTTGTATATGATCAAACAAGCAATAATGTTTTCGGGGGTATTTTGTTACTTGGCGTTCTTTTTTTACTTTTTAAAAGTTTTTAAAGGGGATATATATATACGAGGGTGGGGTGAAAAGTTTCCGGCCTGACCAAGAGATGGTGCCACTAGGTCTAGTTTTGGAGCGGCGTCCTACAGTACCATTCCTACTGAGCTTGTATGTACAGTTTCAGCCCAATCGCTACGTTAGTTTGCGTTTGAGAGCACATTGCGCGAGACGCTTCCGTTGTTTTCGTGAAAATGGAAAAATTGGAAAAACGTGCTGTCAACAAATACTTCCATTTGAAAGGTTTTACACCAAAACAAATAAAAGAAGAGATGGATTCAGCACTAGGAGACTCCTCCCCATCATACTCAACTATTAAGCAGTGGGTTTCTGAATTTAAAATGTGTCGTGTGAGCACCTCTGACGAGCCTCGCTCGGGACGGCCCGTTGAAGTCACAACTTCAGAGATGATTGAAAAAATCCATAAAATAGTGTTGGAAGACCGCAGGTTGAAAGTGCATGAGATAGCTGAGACCTATAGGATGTCAGCTGAACGTGTGCGAAATATTTTGCACAACCATTTGAACATGGAAAAGCTGTGTGCAATGTTGCCGCGTTTGCTAACGCTCGACCAAAAACTGCTTCGAAAAACCATTTCTACCGACAATTTGGCGCTGTATAGGCGTAATCCAAACGAATTTTTGCGTCGATTCATAACTGTTGATGAGACATGGGTCCACCACTACACTGCTGACAATAAAGAACAGTCAAAACAGTGGGTTGGAAAAGGGGAACCAACCCCAAAGAAGGCAAAAACAATTTTATCGGCAAACAAGGTTATGGCTACTGTTTTTTGAGATGCGAGAGGAATTATATACATTGATTACCTTGGAAAGGGTAAGACTATCACTGGTCAATATTACGCAGAGTTATTGCAACGCTTGAAGCACGAGGTGCAAATTAAACGACCTCATTTGGCGAAGAAAAAAGTTTTGTTTCATCACGATAACGCACCAGCGCATTCGTCGATTGTTGCCTTGTCCAAAGTCCACGAATTGTTTGAATTGATGCCACATCCTCCCCACTCTCCAGACTTAGCCCTCAGCGACTATTACCTGTTTCCTAACCTCAAAAAATGGCTTGGCGGAAAAAGATTTAAGAGCAACGAAGAAGTTATCGAAGCTGTAAATCAGTATTTTGAGGAGCTTGACGAATCTACGTTCAAAACTGGTATAACTAAATTAGAACACCGTTATGAGAAATGTATCAGTGTTGATGGAGATTATGTTGAAAAATAAAGCAAAAAAAATTTTTTAAACATGGTTTTTCTTGGTCAGGCCGGAAACTTTTCACCCCACCCTCGTACACACACACACACACACACACACACACACACACACACACACACACACACACATACACGCACGCACGCACGCACGCACGCACGCACGCACGCACGCACGCACGCACGCACATATATAATAAACTACGCAGTTGATTTAGTGATGACAATTCATCGATGTGATGGCTCAGTAGGGCATTTTCAAGGACAGATTGCCGAGAATTGTTTATCCCCCGTTAAATATACAATAATAATAATGAACTCCGCAGTTGATTTAGTTATTATATAATATTTTTTTTTTTTTTTTGAGGCGGGGGAAATACTAGTTACGCACCGTGGGGGACGTTAGATCGTCCCCCGTGTGCGGGGCTCCTCTCTCGAGCCTACCCGCTAAAACCCCCTTCCATCAGCTCCAAGACGACACCCCGGAACCGCTTTCGCATTACTTTGGGGTGACGTCTTTTATGCGTCCTACCTAGTTTTCGGCGTGCCAGGTGGTTGGCCTGGCACGTCGGTGGCTATTGCGGGGGAGTTGCGCTCCCCCGGGCGATGGGCACGCCAGCTTCCCTACGCCTTATATTATTATTATTATTATTATTATTTTTTTTTTAAATAGACTTTATTGCTCCGGGCAACGCACTTCCTCAGTTTGCACTGGGAAACATTCACCTACCCCCGGGGGTTAGGCTCGGTCTTAATCTAGACCGGAACAATAACGCTGGACGGCACGTGAGGGTTCCGACATCACCTCGGCTGCCGCCCAGTCAAAAAGTCGCACGAAAAATCCGATATATCGCTCTGCGATAACCGCTCCCTCAAGCCAGAGGGTTAGCGGCTACCGCAGTCCACAATCGTGTTGCCTGAGTAAACGGAGGGACCCAAGTATGACCGCCTTCTGCATCTGACCTGCCAGCAACCGGACACCGGGTTTGCAAACCGGTATGCTAGCAAGGCCCGATACAAAAGACTCTTTCATCCCCCCTAGCGCGCCGATGATGAGGACAACGAGAGTTACCCTGAATCCTCGGTGCAAACGACGTAGCTCGGCCAGGAGAGGCTGATACTTGAGCCGTTTCTCCTCTTCCTTTCGCGACACGTTCACTTCGGCCGGAGCCGAGAACTCAATGACGTATATCGTCTTGTCGTCGAAATCGAAGAGGACAACATCAGGTTTAGTCGCTTGAAGCGGCCCGATGGTCGCGAATGAGAAGTTCCAATAAATCTTGCACCTCTCGCCCACGACAACGGACTCAATATCTCCTGGTAAATAAGGCGGCACGGGCTCCCGGTCTATCCCATAAGAGTGCCGTAGATGATAGTACAACACTCTTAGGGCCGCGTTATGGCGATAGATATATCCGGAGACTGCATATACTGGGCAGGCCGACAGTAGATGCATTAGTGTCTCCGGCGATTGTTCGCATGCATGACACAAAGTGGTCGGCAGAGGCTGACCCAAAACGCGACTGCGATAGACCAGGGTGTTGATGACTCCGTCTTGGCAGGCGCAGATAAACCCTTCGGTCTCGGACATCAGTCCAGCTGACCGCAAGAAGGAAAAGGTCAGCTGGGTGGACAGCCCCTGTTCCTCGATGTGGTGAAAAAACA
Source organism: Ophion obscuratus (assembly GCA_964007375.1). Lineage (NCBI taxonomy): Eukaryota > Metazoa > Arthropoda > Insecta > Hymenoptera > Ichneumonidae > Ophion > Ophion obscuratus. Next base: position 66,250,493 of record OZ023312.1, on the reverse strand, counting down.
CACCGTGCATGGGTCTGTCCACGTGCTGCCGAGTCAGGACAGTCTGCTCGGCAGCCCTGATTGCCCGCCGACGTCGGGACTTGGGCAACCGAGCGACGGAGTCTATTGGCAAGGCGCCACGCCGGCGCCGGCGGAACTCCAAGCCGAGGGTCTCTGCCGCACGATCTGCCGCCTTATAAAGAAAAGCACCCGCCCCATGAAGCTCATGCTGGTGCACAATCTCCAGGAGCGGGTCCGAGCTCGTTATTACATCGCTTGCTATTCCGAGGACCATGCGGTGAGGAAGACACTCCAATCCCAGGAGCCCACGCCCGCCGCTCTGACGCAGCATATAGAGGCGCGGGGTGGAAGATCGAGGGTGCAGACTCCGCTGGATGTTCATTATTTTGCGTGTGCCGATGTCCAGCTGTTTAAGCTCGTCTCTGCGCCATTTGACGACGCCAAAGGAGTAGAGCAGGACCGGGGCAGCGAGCATATTGGTGGCAGTGATCTTATTTTTCCCAGACAGATCTGATTTCCAGATCCGTCTGAGACGCCGCCTATACTCGCTGCGGAGGGCCTCCTTGACACCCTCAGCGTCTTGTACAGAACGCTGATCGATGCCAAGGTACCGATAAGACCCTCCGGCGTCCAGGTGTTTGAAGACGCTCCCGTCCACCAGCCGAACATCAGCCGCGACACCCTCTGCTCTCCCTCTCCTGAGATGAAGAACAGCGCACTTGTCCAATCCGAAGTCCATTCCCGCCGCCCGCGTGTACGTCGCGACGATGTTCAAGAGGAGCTTAAGCCCCCCCTCCCCAGGAGCGTATAGCTTGAGGTCATCCATATAAAGTAAATGGGTGATCCCTCGCCCACGCTCCCCGGGGGGCCCCGCTTCGTACCCGCGTGCAGTCCGCAAGGCGATTGACAAGGGTAATAGTGAGATGCAAAACAGGAGGGGGCTGAGAGAATCTCCCTGGATAATCCCCCTCCTATACCCCACCACTCCGGTCGACACGTTGCCTTCACTAGTCTTAACTGTGAAGCGTGTCTTCCAGAGCGGCATGAGTTGCCTAATGCATCCCACTATGTAAGGACTCACCGAAAGGCGTTCGAGTAGGTGTATAATCAGTTTGTGACTGACAGTGTCGAACGCCTTACGGTAGTCTATCCAAGCGACTGAGAGGTTACGCTTGTGCTGGACCGCGTCTTGCGTGATGCAGCGGTCCACCAGCAGGTTCTCCTTACAACCTCCCAGTCCCCTCTTGGATCCCCTTTGTTCGTGTATCTCCCGCCATGCAGGCTCGATCTCGCCCAGAACACGCTCATAAAGAATCTTTGTGAAGATCTTACAAAGCGCATTTAGACACGTTATCGGGCGGTAGTTCTCCGGATGAGACAGATCCCCTTTTTTGGGGATTAACACCGTTCTTCCCTCTGTCAGCCACGTAGGGATTGGCACCGTCCCATCGATGAACGACGAGAAGATGCGGGCCAGATGGGTATGGGTGCACGTGAATTTCTTCCACCAGAAGATGTTAATCCCATCCGGCCCGGGAGCGGCGTGGTTCCTCATGCTACTCACCGCCTTCTCCACCTCACCCCGCGTGACTGGAAAACAGTCGCCACGCTGACTCGGCTGTTGCCGGCAGTACGTGTCGAACCGTCCCAGAGCTGGAGTGCTTTCATCAAAATGACCCGCCTCGCTGTACAGCTTTCCCCAAAATCGCTCCACCTGAACAGCTGTTGGCGCTGTGTCGGGGGCAGGCGTAGGTGGTTGGAACCAGCGGCCTGGGTCAGAACGGAAGAGGGCGTTGTCTAACGCCCGACCCAGCCGCCTCTCTAGGGATTGCTTCGCAACCCCCAGGTTCCGCACCTTCTCCACGTAGCGTTCCTTCACAATAAGAAGGATAGCTTTGTTCAATGTGTGGTGACGGCATTTCAGTTCCGAGCTGATTTTTCGGATTTTAGGGGTAAACGCCCTCCCCGCCGTAATGAAGTCTAACACACACTGAACACGGGATGCCTGCCTCCGCGCTTCATTGATCTTATTCTGGAGCTGTGCAACGCGCCGCCGAGTCTTAGCCACAAGCGCCGCCTTATCATTGCGTGTCTGAGGCTTCGACTCAACAGCAGCGCGATACACAGCCCAGTTCAAGCTGAGGAGATCAGCGGTCTCGGGGATTGCCGACGCGAAGGACTCATTTGCCGCTTCTAGGCAACCAGGCTGAAGAGAACATTTCCCAGTGATTCTCTCCCTCCTTGTTCCCTAGTCCTCTGTCAAATCGACGCGCCAACGGGGGGGTTCCGACTGCCGGGGGGTTCGATCTTGAGGCCGTCCGGCAGAGCTCCGTGCGGAACGCGCGGAAGAGCGCCTGCCGGACAGCTCTGGTGGTAGTAACAAGAGATCGTAGCCTTGTCGTCGCAAGCGGGCAGCCTGGTCTCGCAGATGTTGTTGCGAGAGGTGTGCAAGCTCTGGGTGCTCTTGGCTCCACAGGGCCTGCAACCTCGCCATGTAGCCCCGCCGCGATGGTACGCTATCCCTCCAGCAGCGGATGAGGTCTTCCTTGAGTCCCTCCGTCCACTCGAGGCGCCGATTTCGAGCCGTGGTCGTTACCGTGGATCCTATCCGGGTGCCCCTCCCAACTGATCCTTGGTCCCCATCCGAGAGGGACCGGTTGTGGGGGGCTTGACTAGGTGGTGTTCGAACCTAGTTTTCGGCGTGCCAGGTGGTTGGCCTGGCACGTCGGTGGCTATTGCGGGGGAGTTGCGCTCCCCCGGGCGATGGGCACGCCAGCTTCCCTACGCCAAATATTATTATTATTATTATTATTATTATTATTATTATTATAAATTAATTTTTACAATTAATAATAATAATAATAATAATAAAATAATAATAATAATAATGATGGCGTAGGGAAGCTGTCGTGCCCATCGCCCGGGGGAGCGCAACTCCCCCGCAATAGCCACCGACGTGCCAGGCCAACCACCTGGCACGCCGAAAACTAGGTTCGAACACCGCCTAGTCAAGCCCCCCACAACCGGTCCCTCTCGAATGGGGACCAAGGATCAGTTGGAACGGGCACCCGGATACGATCCACGGTAATGACCACGGCTCGAAATCGGCGCCTCGAGTGGATGGAGGAACTCAAGGAAGACCTCATCCGCTGCTGGAGGGATAGCGTACCGTCGCGGCGGGGCTACATAGCGAGGTTGCAGGCCCTGTGGAGCGAAGAGCACCCAGAGCTTGCACACCTCTCGCAACAACATCTGCGAGACCAGGCTGCCCGCTTGCGACGACAAGGCTACGATCTCTTGTTACTACCACCAGAGCTGTCGGGCAGGCGATCTTCCGCGCGTTCCGCACGGAGCTCTGCCGGACGGCCTCAAGATCGAACCCCCCGGCAGTCGGAACCATCCCGTTGGCGCGTCGATTTGACAGAGGACTGGGGAACAAGGAGGGTGAGAATCACTGGGAAATTTTCTCTTCAGCCTGGTTGCCTAGAAGCGGCATATGAGTCCCTCGCGGCAGCAATCCACGAGACCGCTGATCTCCTCAGCTTGAACTGGGCTGTGTATCGCGCTGCTGTTGAGTCGAAGCCTCAGACATGCAATGATAAGGCGGCGTTTGTGGCTAAGACTCGGCGGCGCGTTGCACAGCTCCAGAATAAGATCAATGAAGCGTGGAGGCAGGCATCCCGTGTTCAGTGTGTGTTAGACTTCATTAAGGCGGGGAGGGCGTTTACCCCTAAAATCCGAAAAATCAGCTCGGAACTGAAATGCTGTCACCACACATTGAACAAAGCTATCCTTCTTATTGTGAAGGAACGCTACGTGGAGAAGGTGCAGAACCTGGGGGTTGCGAAGCAATTCCTAGAGAGGCGGCTGGGTCGGGCGTTGGACAACGCCCTCTTCCGCTCTGACCCAGGCCGCTGGTTCCAACCACTTACGCCTGCCCCCGACACAGCGCCAACAGCTGTTCAGGTGGAGCGGTTTTGGGGAAAACTGTATAGCGAGGCGGGTCATTTTGATGAAAGTACTCCAGCTCTGGGACGGTTCGACACGTATTGCCGGCAACAGCCAAATCAGCGTGGCGACAGTTTTCCAGTCACGCGGGGTGAGGTGGAGAAGGCGGTGAGTAGCATGAGGAACCACGCCGCTCCCGGACCGGATGGGATTAACATCTTCTGGTGGAAGAAATTCACGTGCACCCATACCCATCTGGCCCGCATCTTCTCGTCGTTCATCGATGGGACGGTGCCAATCCCTACGTGGCTGACAGAGGGAAGAACGGTGTTAATCCCCAAAAAAGGGGATCTGTCTTGTCCGGAGAACTACCGCCCGATAACGTGTCTGAATGCGCTCTGTAAGATCTTCACAAAGATTCTTTATGAGCGTGTTCTGGGCGAGATCGAGCCTGCATGGCGGGAGATACACGAACAAAGGGGATCCAAGAGGGGGCTGGGAGGTTGTAAGGAGAACCTGCTGGTGGACCGCTGCATCACGCAAGATGCGGTCCAGCACAAGCGTATCCTCTCAGTCGCTTGGATAGACTACCGTAAGGCGTTCGACACTGTCAGTCACAAACTGATTATAGCTTCACAGTTAAGACTAGTGAAGGCAACGTGTCGACCGGACGGGTGGGGTATAGGAGGGGGATTATCCAGGCAGATTCTCTCAGCCCCCTCCTGTTTTGCATCTCACTATTACCCTTGTCAATCGCCTTGCGGGCTGCACGCGGGTACGAAGCGGGGCCCCCCGGGGAGCGTGGGCGAGGGATCACCCATTTATTTTATATGGATGACCTCAAGCTATCCGCTCTTCGGGAGGGGAGGCTTAAGCTCCTCTTGAACATCGTAGCGACATACACGCGGGCGGCGGGAATGGACTTCGGATTGGACAAGCGCGCTGTTCTTCATCTCAGGAGAGGGAGAGCAGAGGGTGTCGCGGCTGATGTTCGGCTGGTGGACGGGAGCGTCTTCAAACACCTGGACGCCGGAGGGTCTTATCGGTACCTTGGCATCGATCAGCGTTCTGTACAAGACGCTGAGGGTCTCAAGGAGGCCCTCTGCAGCGAGTATAGGCGGCGTCTCAGACGGATCTGGAAATCAGATCTGTCTGGGAAAAATAAGATCACTGCCACCAATATGCTCGCTGTCCCGGTCCTGCTCTACTCCTTTGGCGTCGTCAAATGGCGCAGAGCCGAGCTTAAACAGCTGGACATCGGCACACGCAAAATAATGAACATCCAGCGGAGTCTGCACCCTCGATCTTCCACCCCGAGCCTCTATATGCTGCGTCAGAGCGGCGGGCGTGGGCTCTTGGGATTGGAGTGTCTTCCTCACCACATGGTCCTCGGAATAGCAAGCGATGTAATAACAAGCTCGGACCCGCTCCTGGAGAGTGTGCACCAGCATGAGCTTCATGGGGCGGGTGCTTTTCTTTATAAGGCGGCAGATCGTGCGGCAGAGACCCTCGGCTTGGAGTTCCGCCGGCGCCGGCGTAACTCTCGTTGTCCTCATCATCGGCGCGCTAGGGGGGATGAAAGAGTCTTTTGTATCGGGCCTCGCTAGCATACCGCTTTGCAAACCCGGTGTCCGGTTACTGGCGGGTCAGATGCAGAAGGCGGTCATACTTGGGTCCCTCCGTTTACTCAGGCAACACGATTGTGGACTGCGGTAGCCGCTAACCCTCTGGCTTGAGGGAGCGGCTATCGCAGAGCGATATATCGGATTTTTCGCGCGACTTTTTGACTGGGCGGCAGCCGAGGTGATGTCGGAACCCTCGAGTGCCGCCCAGCGTTATTGTTCCGGTCTAGGTTAAGACCGAGCCTAACCCCCGGGGGTAGGTGAATGTTTCCCAGTGCAAACTGAGGAAGTGCGTTGCCCGGAGCAATAAAATCTATTATAAAAAATAAAAATAAAAATAATAATAAACTGTTGACTTAATTGCGGGGTAATATGAGTGTGTTCTCGAACGTTCTAGAAGATTCGGTTATAGTCAACTGTAGTGGATAAAAAATGATGACCTTCAATCATAACTCCATCGTCAAGGAGAGATGTTCTAGAATGTTCGAATATTCTAGAGAGTGGGGGGTTAGGCATATAAAGGGCGGACTTCTGCGATGCTCCATCAGTTGTCTTGAAGTAATTGCTGAATGCAAGATCATAAAGCGGAAAAATTGAAAGCGAGAATTGTATTATTTCTGGAAGACATTAGCGAAAAATTCATTCAATTGAAAAGTGACATCGATAGTCTGTTCAAAAGGCCCTCTCATCTGAATATCCGACAACAGCAACAACAATAACAACAACAATAAGAGCATCGATTCGTTGGAGTCATCATGAACGAGCTAACTCCGGACGAGATGCGGCAGTTGTACTGTCTTCCACCATACATATGCAATTACGACGATGCTGTGGTTAAGCATTTTAGAGATGTTGCGCCAGAGGCTGTCTACAATTTGCTCAATGATATACTGGAATTTCAAGAGAACTTGAAAAAAGTGAGACGAGAGGGCAATCAAGACATTTGTGCACAGTGTAAATTTTTGCATGAATCAATTAACATTATTGATAACAATGTACAGAGTCTACATTATGACATCGATGAACTGAACATAAAATTGTTCCAAGTGAAACGTAAAATAGAGAGTAATACGCTTTCAGAGGACGAAGCGGTTAATGATGTAATAGATTATACTCGAAATGTGCATAACATCGTGGAGAATGTGAAAGAGTTTATGGAGATAGTACGCGATGTAAAAAAATAAATAAGAGAAATAAATATTGTTTTAACCAGAATTTTTTTATTCGCATGAAAATCTTACACCTACAAAAACCATTCATTTTTTACATCAATTTCTTAACATTACCACTGATCGGATTATATTCAACGATCCGATCATGTAAAATCACGCAGTATGCGGATGTTTGGGGTGGGAAAGGATTTTCCGATTCAAATTCCAAACGTATATCCACTGGTCCTGACTTGAGGAACTCGTTTTGTTTCGAACAATCGATAACAATGAGGGGAGCATATCTTATAAAATCGGCTTTGCTCAACAATGGTTCGGACTCTTTGCCATAATGGCGCTTGGGAATTTGCATACATATCGTACAGCAGAGCATATTGATTGTGATTAATGTCGAGATTCAAATTACCATAAGGATATTATTGAGAGTTCAAAAACAGCTTAACATCGTGAATATTACAATGATCAAAATGACTCGCATTTTTATTTGCATTATTCTTTCTCGCGGTCTGAAATCCTAGAATGACATAGCGAGGTTTTTCAAGTTGCGTCGATGTTTTCACGACCCAGACGTGTTTCGAGGTGGCCGGCAATAATGGATACTCATACAGTTCCCATGTACGAAAACTCATGGCGATGGATGGATCTTTGGCAATATAGTTCAGTAACTGAACTTTTCGTTGATCCGATACTCTGATATAGGGTATCATCCATTCAATTTTGAGCAATGAAATCTTGAATTGTTCAGCAGCCCCATCTGGTATCTGTACAATAGCATTCATGTCGTTGTTCGATCTCGTAAGAATCAGCTCGTCTTTAGCATTGATGACAATTCGATTGTAATCCTCGGCGAATCCGAGAATTAGATTGAGCGGCATCAAAAGGTCAAAATATCCGCTGTTATCCGTCAATGTTGTAGTAGTATCTGTGTCAAGCCAGCCAGCATTTTTCATCAAAGTCTTTTGCCCAGGACTCTGCGATACGTAATTTTTCATGAGTGTCGCGAGACCAGGGTTTTTGCTACGATCGATCTCAATAGCGTTTAGCTCATAACGTATTTCTTCAAACAAATGGCAGATGGCATTATTAACGAGTCGTGTGTGTTCGACCGGAGTTCCATCTATTTTCGTTACTCGGCAGCAAACACAAGTCTTGATGTTGAACGGAAATGCGAATTTCGTCGTTGTTATTGAAGGTTGCCGACGCGAATGGTTGATGCGCATGAGTCTCGTAGTGGGCGACAGACTCATCAAAGATAATTGGTTTTTGTATAGTCAGGATTTCTTTCATGGTACGAAGCAAGTAATTACAATACAGCAGCAGATCCACTTTTTCCCCTCAGTTTCAAGCCCAAATTCTTCAAAAACTGAATGTTTTGGTATGTCAGCTTCTTGAGAGCTGCTCGACGATTGACTGCTTTCACCTTGAGAGATGCTCGACGACTGAATGTGTTCGGACATATTGATTCGCTCTTATAGCTTCGTCCAACTTTCGCATGAAACACAATTCCCACTACGCCGATTTAATGTGTAATCTTATCGTTATAATTTCTCCGCGAAAATTCACCGAGTGACCGTCTTGATCGACAAGTTTGAGCTGAAGATGATTTATTGACTGTGCGGCAATCGGAAGGTAAATGATGTGAGAAGGTACTTCAATGATCTTATATCCTGGTGGAACAACGGGGAAAAATTCATGGATGGTGTGTACTCGTTGTTCATTGATATAAGCACCCGTGGTAATGTTGCACTCGACTCGCAGAGAACTGATTTTGAGAATGGCTACGGGTAATTCGGACTTGTGCGTGATATTGGCTTCCAGTTTGCGTGCTGTGAATCCCAACAGTCGACCGATGGAATCCTCAGGCATAAAATTAATCTGCTGATTGCACTCGATCTCGCTACACAGAGTATTGTTATTTGGTCTCAGGTTGATGGAGATATTTTTGCTAGACAGTGTGGTCTGTAAATAATGCTCGATATCCTCAATTTCGTAGCTCCTGGTCGGTATGGTGACGATTTCCTGCTCCACATAGAATTTATTGTTGCCCACATCGATGTTCGGTATGGAGTTGAATGTGAGCAATTCGACGAGTCCGAGGGTATAATGTTTGAATGGTGATAATTCGATAGGGGGAAAGTAGTGAGCTTCCAGAGTAGAGCTCACCCCCGAAAGTGTCAACGTGAAAGAATCACCCATGGTAGTTAACGTTCAACTGATGCTTTATAATACATGGGTATCTTTTTATAGATATCCACGTAGAAATTTTAAGCACAAGTGACCACATATGACGGTACCATAGCCCTGATATTTTTCATGATTATATCTGATAGTGCTACCAGCACTGAAATATTTCAGCAAATCTTGAGGTGGTTGAAGATTACCAAAGCTGTCAAAGTACATGACTTCATCGTTGATTTTTTTATATGCAACCCAATGCGTGCCTGGACCATCCTTATCATCGAGATTCACAATAGCGGATTCGCAATTTCGCCGTCCACTCTTGGGCAATTCGTTTCTCATGAAAACTCCACGAAAATGAGGAATTTTCATGGCTTTTGCATACTTTATTAGATCGAAATCAGTGAGTGCTCGGTGTGGTAGCTTTATGTGTTTTTTGACGAGTAGGGGCGTAGATGCAAACCCATGCCTTTCTTGTAGGGTTTCAGGTAAAGTCCCTTGCCCAACGCAATAGCCTCGATTGTCTCATTGTGTCGTTTAGTCTCGTCCAATTGACGTTTGGCGGCGCTTGCACCGTTCACAGCTTTCGCTATACCCGCGGCACCACCAGTGAGAGCTCCGGTGGCACTCAGCCCGGCGAGAATAGGCACGAGAAATGGGAGAAAACCGCCAATTTTCGCTGGCACCGGTAGGATGCGTGGTAATTTAATTTTGCTTCTTCCGCCGGGCTTTTTCACTGCGTCACGTGCACCCTTGAGGGCCGATTTGATAGGATTCACACCACCCATTGATGCTTTGGCTACATTGATAACCTGTCTCAGCGACATCTTCGTCTTTCCATGCTTCCGTTCCATACCGAGCTTTCTCTTCACACCCATACCGAGCTTTGTTTTGGCGTTCATTGTATTCGCTATACCCCAAGCCGCTGCTTTTTCACCAATATCAGCGTCTTTTGCAATAACTCTTTGCCAGGCTTGTTCCGCAAGCACTTGGTCCGCTTCGTGTCGTGCTTGGAGATTTTCACGATTCTTCGAGTACGCTATATCGTGTGCCTTGCAAGCAGCGTCCAACGGATTAATACCACGATCACCTCGTGCGAGACTCTTTGCCAATTTCGTGCCAGGGCCACAGTACTGATAGCCCGGTATATGTAGCTCAAAAGGGAGATTATTGATCAGATCGTTGACAAATCCTTTGCCACGTTTTTTCATGCGAACGACCATGATCCTCGTCAAGTTTTGACTGAGGAGGACTATTTATATTTTTTTTTCGTCGTATCGCCAACAGCACCGTATTTGCCAGAATGAACGTTCCCTGAAAATGCCTCACTCCCCCTAATTTTGTCAACCTTCTCGTCAGCGTTCTTGGATCCCCGAAAATATTGTTCTTGAGCGAATTTCTTCAAACTCTGAGTTATGGGATTTCTCGTATCGTCTCGGCTGCTCATTCTTGATGTGTGTGTGTGTGTATCGAAAGAAAGCTCGTTGACAACTGAGAGAGATGCCTTTATAAGCATCCTACTTATACCCATCCTCATCAGTCATGATGAAGATGAGGTTCAAGGCACAACCTGATAAATTGTCGGTCATGAATTTCAATGAGCTTGCACAGCGAGAGGAGAGGAAACGACGCCATGGGCCTTTGCTACCAAACAGTGTGCGTGCAGTGATTTGTGGCCCTTCCAATTGTGGTAAAACCAATGCTCTTCTTACCCTCATAACCCACCCTAATGGTTTGAGGTTCGAAAATGTTTATCTGTACTCGAAATCGTTGAATCAGCGAAAGTACAGGGTGCGCCAGAGAAACTTACTTATTTGAAAAAATTCCCGCGCGGTGAGTTGGGCGGGTAGAGGGGCGAGAGGGGCGCATCTGGAGGGGGAAGTTCCCAAGTTTGTTTCTCCCTCCAGTCAGTTGCCATCATGCTCTGGTCTAGAGAGCAGCGGGCCTTCGCAGTCGAGAGCTTCTCTTCTAACGGTCGCTCACTTGTTGCTACGCAACGTGCCTTCCGCGCTCGCTTTGAAATTCCTCCTCACAGACTCGTTCCTGGCCGTAATTCGATTCTGTCGTGGGTTAACTCATTTCGGGAGTGTGGAAGTGTCGCTAAACCCAGAAATGGACTTCAACGGACCATCAGAACTCCGGAAAATGTCGAAAGAGTGAGGCAGTCAGTTGTGCGTTCTCCCCGGCGTTCGGCTCGCAAACACGCAGCTGCTATGGGAATTTCTGACACCACTGTTCGACGAATTCTCCATGAAGACCTTCAATTTCATCCCTATAAATTGGCTGTTGTGCAAGAATTAACTGAACGTGATTTTGTTGCCCGTCAAAATGCATGTGAAATGCTGGTTGACAACCTGTCTGAAGACGCGGTCGTTTTTTTCAGTGACGAGGCTCACTTCCACATTTCCGGCTGCGTCAACAAGCAAAACATGCGTTATTGGTGTGGTGTAAATCCACGTGAGCTTCACCAGAAGCCACTTCATTGTGAGCGAGTTACTGTCTGGTGTGCGATGTCGGTAATGGGAATAATTGGTCCTTATTTTTTTGAAGAAAACGAACGCGCAGTTACCGTGAATGGAGCTCGTTACAGGAACATGATCGAGGAATTTTTTCTTCCAAGACTCGAAGAACTGAACGTTAGGAACGTGTGGTTTCAGCAAGATGGAGCCACAGCACACACAGCACGAGACTCAATGAATTTGTTGCGGCAACATTTCCCCGACCGCCTCATCTCTCTCAGAGGTGATCTCCAATGGCCGGCACGCTCTCCAGATTTGACTCCATGCGATTTCTTTTTATGGGGTTATTTGAAATCTCTGGTTTATGTCGATCGACCACGGACCATAGCACACCTCAAGAACAACATTTGCGACGCTATTGCCAACATACCGATTGATATGCTGCAAAGAGTGGATACGAATTTCAAAAATCGACTTCATCAGTGTATGCGCAACGGGGGTCGCCATTTAACCGATGTCATTTTCAAGACTGCATGAAAAAAAAATTGGGATATTGTATTCTCAAATTAAAAAAAAATTAAAACAATAATTGAAGTACTTTGGTTTTTATTGACCTTTCAAATAAGTAAGTTTCTCTGGCGCACCCTGTATAAGCTCCTCAAGCATTTACTCGAATCTGTAAAAGGTATAGGGTATTTCCCTTTCGAAGATCACGAGCAAGTAATCAAACCTGTCGACGCTCGACAAAATTCCGTGATGATTTTCGATTATGTGACCTGTGAGAAGCAGGACAACATGAGAGCTTTTTTTGCGTGGGTCGACATCGGGATGTTGACTCGTTCTATCTCTGTTAAACATACGCTCGTATCCCCAAACACCTAGTTCGTGATAATACCAATCTCATGGTACTTTTCCGCCAAGATTAAATGAATTTGCCGCATATCTATGACGATCATGTGAATATCGATATGTCATACGTGCAATTCAAAGATTTGTGTTCGGAATGCTGAAGCGAGGGTAAATATTCTTTCGTAGTGATCGATAAGGACAGAGACTTGAATGCTGGTCGATATCGAAGAGGGTTCGATTGCTTTATAAATATAAAAGCATCAGGAAGATGAGAACAATCAGTGTGTGGCAGCTTAATGGTATCAACATGCAGCGCGCAAAGTTCAACGAGGAAAAAAACGTATTGCAAAAAATCGCAAACGCGAGTGATGCGATTCGACGAAAGCATAAACTTATAAAATTAGGCAGAGAGACCACGGAACGGGTCATGGATGAAGTTTTCAGACCCGTAGTGACTCCTCTCCGTAAAATTGCCGATCAATCGGTAACGCTGGAAAATATTAAGAAGGAAAAACTGAAAAAAGAGCAACCAGCCATGAAGGAAGAAAAGGATTTCGATAGCACATTCAGAACTGCATATGATGATGAACATGTATCAGATTCATTATCGGCGGAGGATTCATCTATTGTTCATGAAACATCCGATGAAGAAGTCGATCGACACGTACCACATACATCTGAGAAGGATTGATCTGTTGCGCAATCCAATCCACCCAGCGAATCACTTCCCCAGTAGTATTTGCAAATGTTTGGAACGAATGAAGGAAAAGAGTTGGATACTTTATACGGTGTTCGTAAATTGGCGGGTGGTGTTTTGAAGATCAGCGATTCACCGGTGACTTTTGACGACAAGCGCATATCAGTGCAGAACAATACTTATGAACTCTCCCCTGGTTTGCTCGAATTGATATTTAAAAAGTCGCCGAATAGACAAATCATAACTGCAGCAGATATGGATAATTATGGTGCAATTATCGTAAACACGAATGCGCATCGAAAGTTCCATAAACCCAACAAACCCATCCGCACAGATACCGCCAAGTACAAAGAAATTATCATGAATATTCTTTCATCGCGAAAAACTGGTAAAGCTCTACCACGCTACATGATTACCTCCAAGAAACATATAGATTACATTCATTGGGACGATCCTAATGAGTTGGTCGATAGATTGCGTCTTCTTCTCGCCTCTCAAGCCGCCGGTAACACAAGTCACACCAATGAAATAATTTCCATTATTGAGGAATTGCGTGAAGCTCGAATTATTTATTAGGCAGTGCGCGCTACTCTAGTTAATTTACACCATGAGCGTTGACGTGTTTGGACGACAATTATCGAGTAAAGGTGAAAGCGGTCGTCGGGGGAGCCGTGGTCCTCCTGGTGATGGATTTAAAATTACGTTCGATGGCCAATGAGACATAGACAATAAGAGATTGTGCAATCTTGCTGATCCCATACAAGAGAATGATGCTGTTACTGTACGGTTAATGCAAAATATTGTTAAACAAGAAGTGTGTCTCGTAATGGTATATGGGTTTATTGAAGTGTACTTTGACACGATTCATTTCAATTATAGCACTATCATTATCAAATACGGTGCAGCTATGGAAGTTCGGTTTTGCAATGAGAGCCTTTGCACCCTATCTACCTTCCCACTTTGTCACGAGTTTGACGTCTTTCTGTTTCCGTACATTTTCCATCGTTTTTCCAAATACCGCATTATTCATTAGTTTAAAAAAGTTTTTTTCACATTCATTCGTTGATTTTTTCCTTAATTCGGTGTTCAGATCAAGGTATGTTTTAAACCATGGGGCTTGTTTAAACTTTAAGACTATACATTTTCTTCAACTTCATTCCAAGATTCAAATATTGCTTTAGATTTATATAATAAATAATGTACTTATTTTTTGGGGAAAGTGTCGTCATCAATTTTGAATTTCCACTGCCAGGCGGTATATAGTGCTCGGGGCAAAGGGGAAGGTCTTTATGTGATTCGAAAAGTTCCTCAGGATACTCCAAATCTACTTCAAGGATATACCCTGTAGGAGAATCATCGGGAACTGTGCGGACATCTATCGGCTCGTGCTCCCATTCGAAAGAGCTAACCGGCAGGTATTGGCTCATAGCTGCTCCGTACAAATTGTTAACATCAAAGTACAATAAGTATGATTCCTCTTTGCTTGGATCATAATCTTCACCCATGTATCTATTGTTTGCTTGAGCATGTCGATTCGAGCACTGCGATACGCCACCTCGAATACCTTTCTCGACAAATAGAAGCATTTCCGGATCGGTGAAAAGCTCAAGTTCTACACCGGTACACTTGAGCATTGCGTCAAAAGCAAGTCCCGGTGCCATGAAATAATGCAGAGGATCCAGCATGTACGTAGAAGAGCAATTGCGTCGCAAATTCGCAAATATATCTGCCAATAGTAGGACATCAGTTTTTAAATATAAATCTGAATATTCACCTAATGAAGTTATGTGAAATGTACGCCAAACTTTATTGGCATGCTCGTAGTCTTGTTCTGAAATATCTTCATTAGTTAATTTTGAATAGAATGCTTCTTTCGATGGTAACTGCTCTTCATTGAGTTTTCCCCAATCATCAATGTACTCGTAGGGGAAGACACCTTTCCTCGTAAGCAACTGGAATTCCTCCACACTATCACAATATTTACGTGTGATTGATTTGTCACTATTGTCCAAGTACGATGCTAGTTTTTCGAGACTACTTGCCATAAACCTGAACGAGTCGATGAAACGTAAATTTACATTTGTACCATCAACGTATTTTGTGAATGAAATATATCTCTCCTTGTTTACGGAAAGAAGTTTGACCGTACCATCGAATTGTGTTGCCAATGTTTTTATTAAAAAATGTGAATCGTAGCCGGACAGATTATGAAAGACTACGGGAATACTGTGAGATTTTGTATAATTCAAATTACACCGCTGATGCGCAGCACCACGAAATTTACCTGTGAAATGGCAATGATCGCGGTGTTCCACATCGGTTGCCGTAAAAGGTTGTTCACCGATATGACACTTTATAGCATTATAGTATTGTTGTTTTTCTTGAGAAGTGAGTGGTGTCATCGGTACAATATTGGTCAAATAAGAATCAACAAGTTGAGCTATTTTGAATAGTTCATTAACGAACCACTCGATACAATCGGGTCCTCGTTTCAATTCAAATGTGAAGAGGGAATCGTTGAAGGCACATTGCAAATAATACGCTGCACTGTGTGGGACGTGCTTTTGATACTCATTGCCGGTTGGTTCAAGAAGACATTCGAGGTCGGCGTACACAACAAATGGCACATCTTCTTTGTATCGATAATTTTTGAAATGCAAAATTTTGTTTTCCTCGGTCGGTAAAATCATTTTCGTTTTGTTTATGCTCATGCAATCGTGTTTGTGATTTTGGAAAGAATTTTGAAGTTTGAAATGATTCAAGCAGTTGTCACAGAACCAGGCATGATGATTATAGTTTGTTACTTGGGCACTTAGCAAACGTGACAGATTGCGGATTCAAGCAAAGTGGTTGATTGATTGGAAATTGTTTTACCCATCTACATCCATACCGATATTTCCCTCAATCATGAGAAGGTGTATAGTGGGCCTATCCGATTTATTTTTACTCATGTACAACGGCACTATTTCACTTTTTCGGCCATCTACACCGTATACATTAATCGTCAAATTGTTTATTTTTATAAAATTTGTAAATGTCTTTCAAAGCTATCGGGAAATGTATGCCGTCATATTTCAACACTGTTTTGAAATAAGGATAAGAACTTGTGCGATCAACATTTTTTTTCTCTGGATAGAGTGCGGCTGTCACAGCCCACAAGAAACAGAATTCATCTCTGTTCTTCACATTCACAACAGCCTTTCTCCCCGTATAGCCTGTGGAAGATCCGCATATATCGAGATACCACCACGCAGTGGTGCGTAGTGGTTGATGTTGACCGTCAAGTTGACAATTTCTCGCATCGACCATCCTGAATCGCGTTCTTGAAACTATTCTACATCGACCAGGAGACGATCTGTCACATTCTCATCGAACCATCTCTTAATGTCCGTGGATGCGAGAATTGCCTCATTCCGAGTGTTAATATATTTCGTTTCTTCAATCACCTCACCGTTTTTCATTGTAGCAAACTTGCACGCTAGCACAACGTTTGCCTTCAAATATCCGTCCTTTTTGAGTACGTTTGTGAGCCGCTTGACAGTGGTGACTTTGGCATCATACAGGAATGATCGCAGATCTTTGTGGATGAGATTCACCACTGCCCCTGTTCGTATGCGATTTTGAAATGTAGACTCCAAATGCACCCAACGAACGCGATCGGATACTTTGTCGCGTGCCCCAATGTTTCTCCCTGCTCGTTGATGAGCTCGAAGTTTTTCAGTCAGCGATTTGAGCAGGGAAATCGTTGTTTGAATTCGCGTTTTTTTCACCACTCGACAAACCCGGTGTTTTCAAGATTTTATTCAGAAATCTGATATTTCGAGCCTGATAGTTTTTCCATTTTTCCACTTCTTCCGTAGATGCACTTTCCAATAGTTTATAGGCATTTTCCATGATGCTTATCAATTTTAAACACTTTTCCGACTCCATTTTTTTATATTCAAAAGCTCACGCAAAGAGTTACTGTGGACGATGCCGTTGTAAGAATGACCTCGCACTACTCCAGTGGCTGCATTTATAGTGCAAATTATTGCGCAATAAGTATCCTCCTTGTCGGAATATTCTACGTTGCATCCTTGTCTTTCTTTGGTGTAATGGGTGAATTCTTTGTCGACATAAACAATTCCCAGAATTATAATGCAATAACTGCACAATAAGTAACCTGATATCCTTGTCGCCATTTTCTATGTAGCATCCTTGTCTTTCGTGTAACCTGATACCCTTGTCGGCATGGGCAAAATTCATCGTCGGACTCGATATAAACAATTCCCAGAATTATAATGCAACCATACAAATTACTGCGCAATATGTAATTTGATTGTCACCATGGGTAAATTCTTTGTCGCGAATGCGATATGAACAATTCGCACAATTATGACTCTGGAATATTCGATACGAAGTTGATATCCCGGTCGCCCTTTTCCGCAGCTAACGTGTTTCATAATGCTGTCATCGTCGAACTTCCTAGAACATTTGATGGTCATCGTATCCAAGAACACCCGATAACATCATCATTGCTTGATGACCATCGAATGTTTTAGAACTTTCGCGCGCATGCGCTCATTGTCAAATAACATACTTATTTCAAAATTCGCGATACCATCGTTTAAAATATTAGATCCTCCTTTAGCCGTATCAATGATTCAAAATTCTCCAACACAATAACATCATCGAGAACCTTCTAGAAGCTTCGATGAATCATTGTAACGTTACTGATACCCTTGTCGTAATTTTCTATGTCACCCCATCCTACCTTTAAAAATATATTTAATTATCAAGGCCAGGGTATGATCAAATTGATATGAAATGATTGAAATTATGGTACTCAGCTCAGTCTCGCTCGAGATGGAGTACATAGCTGACCTCCAGGGTTTTAAAAAACCTTCCAACGAGTTTGTGTTGAAAGAATTTTCGATAGTTTCCCTGTGTGATTGCAATGTGCCCCCAATCACATTTCTCTTCGGACCGCCTTGTGCATGGAACGATTTGCCCGTAAAATATAGATGCGCGAATGCATGGCTGACAAGCAATTTCCATGGTATACCATGGTGGTTCGGTGCAATCCCATATGAGGCAGCATCGGAAATAATTCGAGGCATTTTACAAAATGCTCGAACGATCTATGTGAAGGGATCGGAGAAAAAAGAATGGGTGACGACAATCTTGATGGAGGAACGAGGACGCATTGTTAATCTAGAACTTCTCGACTGTCCTTCGATTCAAAAGTTGCACAAGACGATACCCGCTGGATGTCCCTATCACGCAAACTCTACTAATTTTAATTGCGCTATGAAAAATGTACAGGCGCTGAAAAATTGAATACTCGAACCTTACGATTGAATTTTTTCTCAATAAATCAATCTTATCATCATACACGTTTTATGTTTATTTCAAAACCCTCCTCTATCATCCTTTGATCATACAAGGCCTTTACTAATAATTAAAAGGAAACGATATACGAATAATCTCAAGGATTTCTTTATCTGTGCCCAGTGACACAGTTATTGGGGTGACAAACAGCTGTAGCACGCTGCGGTTTGCCGTGTACATCTTATCGGAAGTAACCGAATACGAAGAGAGAAAAAATATAGGTCGCATATTTGTCGCGTCATTGCTGCCACGTTGCACTCCCCAATAACTCGAACGCTCTTTCTCGGAACTCTATAGAAAAACA
This sequence comes from Ophion obscuratus, assembly GCA_964007375.1. NCBI lineage: Eukaryota > Metazoa > Arthropoda > Insecta > Hymenoptera > Ichneumonidae > Ophion > Ophion obscuratus. The sequence goes on along the minus strand of OZ023312.1, from coordinate 66,231,897 downwards.
TCGCAATACGATTCTCTCTCTCTCTCTCTCTCTCTCTCTCTCTCTCTCTCTCCCTCCCTCCCTCTGTCACACATAAATGTAGCGCGAAGCTAAGATTCTAATAAGAGCTTTATTATCGACTGTCGGTAAAATAATTCATTGTCTACAATAGGGTGACTACTAGTACGTTCGAGAACACACTCATATTACCTCCGCAATTATTAAGTCAATTGCGTAGCTTATATATTTAACGGGATCACAATGCCCGGAAATCTGTCCTTGAAAATGCCCTACTGAGCCATCACATCGATGAATTGTCATCACTAAATCAACTGCGTAGTTTATTATATAAATATATATATATTTTTGAAGTAAACATTTTTGGGCTTGGTCCGAGAAGGCGGTTATCGGAGACGGGCTCACGCAGTACGAGACCGTAAACACTGGAGAGGCACGTGACCGCTGGATGACGTCTTTCCTCGACGACAAAGGACCAGATGAAAGCCCTGCAAGGGGTTCGGCGTTCTTGAGATCAGTCCATGCGGAACCGTTAACAACAATGCATGGTCGAGCTGCAAGTCGTATATCGGCGCTTCATTGTTACGCGTCGAAGATATTAAGAGATTATATAAAATTACCATACTGTACGAGTCCATTGGGCAATACATTTACAAAATATAACCTGAGTAAGGAAACCTTACTACAGATCAGAAGTGGGATATATCACGCGCTAGTTTTGGAATTACAAAATCCAAAAGACAAGTGTAGTTATCCGAGAAATTGAGAAGTGAAGACAAAGGTAGAACTAACAGTGAAAGTGTCACGATAAGAGGAGAGGATCACAAAGAAAAGAAGAACGTCGTCCAAGTCGAGCAGGCGTGACCGTGACAAGAAATCCGCAAGGACAAGGGATGACGATGAGCGGCGAGCGAGATCGCCTTCATATCGCACGAGAAGGGCTCGAGGGATAGCAGTCCGCGACAGTCCAGATCGAGGAGTTGCCTGTCCGGCAAATCTGCAAGTACAAGTCTGGTGGGTGGTACCGCAGCTCAGGGTGAGTCCGATTTTGCGAAATTGACTGAAGTGCTATTGACTATCGTTGGGACAGGTTCGGAACGGTCAAATCAGTACTTACAATAATGAAATATTATTACCTGGATTTGATCCGGAAAAGGAAAAAGTTATCGGCTATGGAATGGTTAGAGAAAGTGAACACATACGCGACCATGTACGGTTGGAATGATCCGCAAAAGAAATTTACTTGGCTCCATTAAAGTTGAAGGAAATTGTAAGAAGCTGGTACGATAGACTTAAGAGCGCATCCTTTAGTTTGGGAGCTGTACAGTAGAAATTCGCAGACAATTCTCAGGAGAACAGACTCTGGGAAACTTCTTGACTGCGCGGTAGCGTATAAAGGTACGCTGGGTCAATATTTACAAGCGTATTGCTTTGAAAAGGTCATGATAATCAATCGAGTGAATCTAGAGCCCTAAGCAAAAGATCACGGAATTCGTGGTCCACGGAATCCATGATGAACAATTAAGAATTAATTTAACAAATTAAAAGGAGAACACTCGCACAATTGAATGGATGCCTGGAATGCGTATGAGTTTAAAAACATTAGGGGATTAAACGTACGAGGTAGAGAAGGACAAGAAGCGTCCTCCAGCAGAGGAAAGAAAAAAAACAGCCTAGACGATGTGAGAAGAAAGCATGGCTAGGCAGCGAGGGGCAGTCTCGCAGGAGGGGGCCGCCTCGCTGCACAGTAGAGAGTATTCTCGCTGGACGTATTCGAGATCGCAGCGACCAAAGTAAACAAACCACTCGAGAAATACGTCCTAGGCAACCGAGAAAAGATCTGTACCATTGATTTGGGAAGTAACTGCTCTATTGACCGGGAGGGCCTAGCAGGTTGTTTCAACAACAAAATTTAAAGACACGGGGAAAACCTTGCCAGCATTAGACCACGCAATAGTCGCCTCGATTACTCTATCGAGAATGAAGGTCCACATGGATGACTTTCCTTAAAGCAAAAGTTTTCACTGTTGCCGATGACCAATTAACAAAGGAAATTCTTATCGGACGAGATATTTTGCTTAAGGTTGATATTAAGGCAATATCAGATGTGTCCAGAGTGATGGTTACTTCGGACAAATTGGTTGAAAAATCGATAACGTAGAAGCTGAGATGATAGGTGTCAATGAGGCAGGAACGCTGAAAGAAGTCGATATTTGGTGCGAACATCGCGACGCGAGTAATAAAACAAAATTATTATCACTACCGAACTATTATCGGCAACATTATTCCACATGAAAGAATTGGGCAAAACGATGCAGCGGAGATGAAAATTAAATTAACTACTGAAGGTACTGTTTTGCTTGGGCCGCATTGCCTCTTTAAAGCTGATCAGGACAAAGTCAAGATAATAGTAGCCGAACTAGAGAGAAGCGGCATTGTTCGTAAGAGTACGTCGCCGTGTGGTAGTCCCGTCGTGTCGTACTCATGCAATCAAAATTGGGAAACGCGAATGGCAAATTGTATATATAGAGATCTCAATAAAATTACTAAAGGTATTCAATATCCATTAACCATAACTGACGATAATGTAGATCAGCTTTGTAAACAATGGGTTTTTGCATATTTGGATTTTAAATCCGGACTATACTAAATCCACATGCATCACGATTCCGTTAAAGATACTGCTTTTGGGACGCCGAATGAGCAATGGGAACTCTTGTGAATGCCTTTTAGATGGCCAATTCCCCAACTGTGTTTAAGGAAGATGTGCCTTGGGATACATAGATGATGTTCTGGGCGTTACAGAAACGTTAGACGAAGGGCTCGAACAATTAGACATAGTTCTTAACGCTCTCCAGGCGAGAATAGTGACCGTAAATCTGACCAACTGAACACTTTCCCGAAAAAAATAAAATTGAGTACTTAGGACGTGAAATTTCGGGAGAAGGGATACGACCAGAGACTCACAAAAGCGAGACCGTTTTATTAAAGATTTTGCGGGAAAGACTGCTCCTCAACAAACTTGTCCCGCAAAGACATCCCTTGGTCATGGGACCGAGGGAAAGCGAAGCAATAGGCGAAATAAAAACAATACTAGAGAACAGACCCACTCTAGCAATTTACAACCCTGAGAGGGAAACCGAAGTACGCACAGATGCGAGCGCGATGGGTCTGGAGGCTATACTCATTCAAACACATAGAGAGGGAAAACGCGTTGTCGCGTACTATAGGCGAAAGACAACTTCCACAGAACAAAAATATCGAACGATTCAGAAACACTGGCGGTATTCATGGAATTGAAAGCGTTCCGTGTTTATTTGCTAGGAATCAAATTCACGGTGATGAATGATTGCAATGCCATGCGCGCACAGCAGGTAAAAGGAAAATACAACCGTCAGTCGCTCGTTAGCTGGGATATTGGCGGGATTACAATTTTTGAGATTGTGTATCGCCCAGGCACTTAAGTAGCTCACGTTGACTTTAAGTGGGAGTCAAATTGATTGTTGTGCTATCGATATTACAGAAAGCGAATAGATTAAGGTGGCTCAAGCTCTGGATCGTAGCCATCGAGGTCATTCGAAAAAAATTAGAATCTGATGAAATCCAACCGGTAACGAAACAATACTTTGACAAATATGACCTTAAGGGTAGTGTTCTTTTTCCGAAAGACTGATACGGGCAAGAAATGGTCTGTACCAAGAATGTCACGCTTCAACGTGGTGCGATTATGCCACGATGAACAAGGACATTTCGCACCTGAAAGAACGTTGGAAAAGATAATGGAAAATCATTGGTTGCCATTGGTTAAATACGTAAACGCACATTGCAATTGTTTGTATTGTGAATGGGTCAACCGGGCGCAAGCCTGGGCTATTGCACCCGATAGATACAATTACTATTCATTCCATACAATAAATCTCGATCATGTTGGATCATGGACACGCAGTAGGCGTGGAAAGATACAAATACGCACCATGCGGATGGTGGTACTAAATTTTGTGTCCTTAAACCTGTCCGCGATACCTCCACAACGAGGGTGATAAGAGCACTGATTCAATTAATCGCAATATTCGGGGTACCGACTCGGGTAATGAGCGACAAAGGGATGGCCTTTACGTCGCATTCATTCGAGACCTCTTACGAGGAGTATGATGTCAAGCACATACCCAACGCTGTGGCAACGTCATGTGCTAATGGGCACTGTGAGCAAATGAACCGCACGGTTTTAAGTTCTCTTACAGCCACCTGTGCTGGGGAAGCAGGAGGAAAACTGGGACGACAACGTAGAGAAGGTCCGGAGTGCTATCAGCTCTCCTACCAACAGAATTACGGGCACGTCACCAAGTCGGCTCCTGTTTGGCTATAACCGGGCAGTATGGCCGAGGCAGGGATCCAAGGTGCATTGGACCAGGTCGAGCTGAGGGAGCCGAGGGAGGCTGCTGAGGCATCCATAGATGCAGAGCAGAGGCAACGTTAGAGGGCTTTCGACACCCGACGGTTTAAGCCGCCTATGTACGCAGTGGGCGATGCCGTCATGGTAGCAGCGAGTCCTGTTGCAGACGGTGAGAGCAGGAGGCTGGTCGCGAAGGCAAAAGGGCCCTTCAAGGTGACGGCTGTTCTGACTAACGACCGGTACGAGGTTCAGGATCTCCGAGGTCTGGGAAAGCCGCCGAATCAACACAGCATGGTAGCGGTCCGCGGCTTGCAGAGATGGGTCACCTTCAGGGGAACGCAGTAAGCCTGCGAGTACATTTCGTCACCCGGTGACGGGCCGCGAGTCAGTGGCCCCGAGATGCAATCTGTGGTCGAGATTGTATGATCTGTGGCCGAATCCCGTGAAGTCTGGGCGGATGCCACGACCAACAAGGTGGTCGAAGTCAGGGTGCCGTAGGGCTGAGAAGGCCGGTTGCCCTCTTAGTCTGCAGCCGGCACGTAGCAAGGCTAGCAACCGTAAGAAGGTAGTCGGAGTCAGGGTGCCGTAGGGCTGAGAAGGCCGGTTGCCCTCTCAGTCTGCAGCCGGCACATGGCAAGGCTAGCAACCGTAAGAAGGTAGTCGGAGTCAGGGTGCCGTAGGGCTGAGAAGGCCGGTTGCCCTCTCAGTCTGCAGCCGGCACGTGGCAAGGCTAGCAACCGTAAGAAGGTGGTCGGAGTCAGGGTGTCGTAGGGCTGAGAAGGCCGGTTGCTCTCTCAGTCTGCAGCCGGCACGTGGCAAGGCTAGCAACCGTAACCAAGTTCCTGTCCGAATACCTTCCCGAACTAATCAACTCTTGGTCATAATTGTTTATCGATGGACACTTTTGAAGGAACTGATCACTCCTATATGAAGTCTTCATTGAGACGCAGTTATCACCTTTCCCACATCTTAGTGCTTGATGTGAGTGTAATAAGGGGTTGTGATTTTTAAATTTTAGCAAACAACTTATGCCGAAAAAAAAGGTCGAGGACGACCTGGGATGGTCAGGGAGGCCGAATGAAGTAAACATTTTTGGGCTTGGTCCGAGAAGGCGGTTATCGGAGACGGGCTCACGCAGTACGAGACCGTAAACCCTCGAGAGGGACGTGACCGCTGGATGACGTCTTTCCTAGACGACAAAGGACCAGATGAAGGCCCTGCAAGGGGTTCGGCGTTCTTGAGATCAGTCCATGCGGAACCGTTAACAAGAACGCATGGTCGAGCTGCAAGTCGTATATCGGCGCTTCATTGTAACGCGTCGAAGATATTAAGAGGCTATATAAAATTACCATACTGTACGAGTCCATTGGGCAATACATTTACAAAATATAACCTGAGTAAGGAAATCTTACTACATTTTTTAACTTTATATATATATATATATATATATATATATATATATATATATATATATATATATATATATATATATATATTATACATAAATAATTCCCGGAAATCTGGCCCTGAAAATTCCCCCTCACAACTTTGAACGATGACATATTCTGTAACCCGACACCCCCTCCCAAGGTCAACATCGCATCGATGAATTATTATCACTATCACTAAATCAACTGCGTAGTTTATTGTTATTATATATATATATATTATATCCTATATAATATACCTTGTATATATATATATTATATCCTATATATTATTCGAGAAGCTTTGCGACCCCCCCTCTCTACCCGCAACCCCCTCGCCCATATTTGAGCCAGAACCGGTATTGTATATCTACTTAGGCCAGGAATGACGCGATACCGATACTGCTTGGGGCATCATATGCGGGATCATGCCGAGTCATGAAACAGTTAGCTGAGCACAGATTCATTGTCAGGTGTCAGTAAAAAAATAATAAAAAAAACTTTATCGATGCACAGGTTGACTAGCCTGTAGCGCGATTCTGTAACTCGTTATAACTCTGTAGCGACCGTTTTCGTTATCGTCAGCTAGCGACAGCCAATAAGAAGTTCTCTTTCTTCTGTGATCGTGCATGTGATTGGCTGTTACTATTTATGGATAACGAAAACTGTCGTTGTCGAGTTAAAACAAATTACAGAATCGCGCTACTATACAGCTAAGGAGGACGTAAACGGATCGATTGCGCCGAACAACGAGGTAGCGCTTCCACATCAAGAGAAGTCGAGTCTCGTTGAGCTGCTTGAAACCTCCAAACGAGAGAAAAAGATGGTGAGATCCTGATATACATTACTCCTTACTTGGGTTTATTGCGGTTTGGATAACTCATTTACGTGGGTGATTGAAAATACATTTCTGATCAATCGCCCATTATTTGGTTGTCTGACAATATCTTTAGAATAATCATAAATTATTTGGATACTTGAAAATATCCTGATATGAATTACTCCTCATTTGGGTTATTAAAAATCCCTGTATACCAATCATCTATTATTTTGTCAATGGTAACCAGGCAACCTTATGACAAAGTGATAAAACAATGGAGAAAATGATAATGAAACGAAATGATAAAAATGGAATGGCCTACATAGAGTATACAACACCATTAAGGGCTATGCATAACCTTGAAGTTAAAAAAACAGATCGATTTTTAATTATTTTTTTTCGTCTCAGGTATTGAATCGATAAGGTCGATCTTTCGCACACAGATATTGCATAGTCTTGACAAGTCGTCGTATTTTTTTCATCGCAAACTATATATACACAACGTAATCAGTGTCATTTAATGTCAGGACTGTAGCCTCCGCACGGAGGATCAAACGAAGGAACATCTGAAAAATTCATCCGGTCTGTCAATTGAATATGTTATAAAGTATGTTCAGTCCAAATTTGAAGTAAATCGGACGATTAGATTAGATATGATGTACGCCAAAGTGCAAAGTATACTTCCGAGATAAACGCAAGAGAAGAAAACGTACTAGATCCATTTCTTCCTTATACAATTTTTGTATACATGTTTAGGTCTACTCCATATCTTCGGTGGTTCTCTATGGTTTGGCGTACGGGCAATACGAATAGGACATTTATATTGTTCTAGAATCGTTTTTTCGTTATAAACAATTGTATTGTTATAACGATTGTGACGAGAATTCCATTTTGAGGAAAAAAGTTTGAAGTAAAAGACGTTTCTTTTTGAATTGACAATAATAAATAGCTCGTTCACTTTATTGCTAGCTCTATTAGTAATGGAGATATTAACAAGGAACGTTTTTATGAGAAAGACGGACCGATGAGTGAAGGGAGGAAACGATGAGTGAGAGGAGATGCAATCAATTTTCTTCGCTTATATCTCCATTGCTAATGGAACTAGTAAAAAAGTTAAACATCTTTTATTTAAAATTTCTGTCTTTGAAATCCACTCTTTCGTCCCAATTGTTATTTGAAAAATTTAATTGTAAGAAAGTGCCTTGGTGTATGAACTACTTGCTTGAGATAAAATCACAATTATTTCTCGTACCTTTCTGTAACCTGTAGCCTGGTTGGACGAAGTCATATCGTATAGAGCCGTAACGCAACGGGACGGTCTGACCTGCTCCACTAAAATCGTCATTACTCGGTCAATTTTTGGAATTTTTACATAATCTTTTAACCAGATCAAAATTAAGACTCTACGCAATAAGTAAATAAAATAAACAAAAAATCGATATTTGAAATGCCAAGGTTATGCATATCCCTTAATGGATTGGTAGGCTGCAATGCTTACTTCAGATTATGAGTGGGGAACTTTTGAAACCTCCGCGTTATTCGCTGATTACAAGGTTCAAAAGCGTTAAAACTTCTTCTTTTATGACCCCCATATTTCGCAGGAGTCTTCACTTCGCCCAATTTCGGCATCAGTCTTCTTTTTTCTTTCTCGGGGACGCTTCATTCGTCGACAACGTGGCAAGAACGCGTGGTACTTATTCCTATCAATGAATATTGAAACATCGATATGATTTGGTATACACGTTGCATAATGCATCGTCGTTTGGGTCGCGTATGAATAGCTAGTTCTGGCGTTCCGGGTGGACAGCATATGTACACGTGTGAATAATAATTACATGTTTAATATTCACTAGAGTATATATAGAAGAAAACCACAGTGTCATGAACCAGTGTGTTCATACCTTAACGGTGATATCAAAAGACTCGCGTTCTTGATCAAATGTGAATAGAGATGGGGAGCAGAGTTGATGGAACTATACCGTTCCATTGGTAGATTTTAACTGCAATACTTTAATTGAAAATTTGTTTTCTGGCCAAGCGTATTTTCCGACCTTCCGAGAAACCTCGACGGAACAAGGCTGATCCATCAAAACTTTCAAATATCTAGTGCGAGTGAAACGAATTTACGTATTCGCCTGTGTTTATCTCTAATTGAAGCGGACAAAGAAATACTTCGAAAAAGTAAGTACGATCTGCAGTAACTTTAGATGGACAGTGAAAGAGCTTCTTAAATTTGTTCTTTGAGAGATTAATTTCTCAAAATATTTTCTATAATCTCCTCGACTTCGCAAAGCGTCGGAAACGCAATCTAGAAGATTGTCTCATATATAGCTAAAAAGGAACTGAATACCGATGATAAAAACGTGGCCATGAAGACGACATTCCATAATATACTAATAGCATAGAATACAAATTATTTGATACATTGGCGGGGTATATCATACTATATTTTTCGATAGTAATACAGTACTACCTCCCTAAGAGAGCGGTCTAGGGCGGTTAGGGGAAGTAATTCTCGAGAAATTCGTCGCCGAAGCCTTCCCCCACCGCTAGGTTAGCGCGCTCGAAAATCGCGCATGTGGTAGCGTGTATGTGTTTCTCCACTCGACCTCTATGAGAGAGCGCGAACGAAAGTGTTGAGAAAACTGTAAACAAGTTGCGGAAAGTGTACTGGCCTTTCGTCGTTTCATGCGTAAGTATATCTCATTGAATATTGATGTGTAAATCTTTCTATTTCTTCGCGTTTTTTTATTCTGTTGTTTGGTATATTTTGTTGTTGCAATATTATAACACATATGAAGGAAACATTTGTAAAACTTTCAATAATTGTTGAATTATCTTATTGTTCGCAAAAATATACGTAGTATATTCGTTATCGAAACTCGAACATATACAGTAGAACCTCGATTATCCGAACCAATTGGGACCGAGACTAGTTCGGATAATCAAAAGTTCGGATAATCGAAACGTGGGTTTTTTGGGACGAGATCATAAACAACACCTTTTTATATAAAAACAGTACATACATATATATTATAATTTGACATATATGTTAACGTTGAAATATATATATATATATATAATGTATTTGAAATACCTGAAAAAAGTTGAATGCTTTTTTATATTTTTTAAAAATAAAATCGTCCATTTTTAATTGACGAACGGCTGTAACGCGTTTTTGAGCAGCTAAGTCTCGCAGCCGTTTGGGAAGGAGAGATTGCGTTGGGTTGCTCATTGTTGCTCACGGCGGTGGCAGCGAGCAACAATGTATCTTTCGCGCCAACGTTCGGATAATTGAGAGTTCGGATAAACTAAGTCATCGTTCGGATAATTGAGGTTCTACTGTACAGTGTACAAAAAAAATGTAACTAACAATTTATCTTGTGTATATACTTCAAGTTGAAATATACAATGTATATATATGTATAAATATTTCATTTTTAGATAAAACGGGATGGCTGAATCGAAAATATATTTTACTTGCATTAAATTACTACTTGAAATTTAATTATGGTGCATGTTTTTTTCTCCGACTTTACGGCTTAAACGTATATATTATTATACAAAGGAATATTATCCATTTGACAATCGTGCGACGTGCGATTTTCTGAAATCGCTCGCGATCTCTTATGGAGGTGTCCGCGACAAACTCGGGAGGCCTCGGGTACACTGGACAGCTCGAGCTAGGTGGGGGAAGCCATAAAATGCGCTCAAGCGGAACGGCGGGGAAATTCTCTCTTAGGGAGGGCTCTCTTAGGGAGGTAGTACTGTACTCCGCGATTCTTTTGTTCGTAATTTTGGCAACCTGGGTGATGTGAAACGAAAAAAATGTACTTTTCTTATAATCATAGAAGTTTCGTATGACACGATCGTTTTGAAAAATTTGATAATTACAAAAATGGGAGGCTGTAGAAAAACGTTCGTTTTTCGACCAAATAAACAACTTTAATTATTTGTTATTAACAAATGGATGGACATATGAAAAAATCATCCAGCCACACCGTAAAAACCTTTCTAGAATGTGCGCTGTCTTTATGCATTGTTGAAATTTCAAGCTGATCCCGACTCCGTAACAATCCTCTAACTTTCACTTAGTTTTAGTAAAGAAGAAAGATCGTGCTGCTATTGAAAGTTGCATATAGGATGTCGGCATAAGAACGCCTCTGCGAGTATGAACGGTTTGGGATGGTGACTATTTTAGAAAAAAACAATTATCAGAATTATTAAAAAGTGTTTTACCATTTGTACATAATCTTTTTCAGAGCGATATTTTTTTTTATAAAACACTTCATTTTTGGATTACAATTGATTAAATCTCTAAATGAAGTTACAAATATGTTGGGATTTAAACCCAGAGTGGGTCGATTCTTTTAACTCGATCGAAATAGCTGAATACATATTTTTGATAAACCGCCCTTGTGATTGAATACTAATTTTATAGGTTACTTTTATAATAAGAGCTGAATAAAGTTCTTCTGTTGCTTCCTTCTGTTTTCTTGTCCCAAATAAATAATCCTTTGGTGTAATAGTTATTCAATTTCGTCATCGGCCGAAGGATAAAATTTTGAATAATTTACAGTTCGTTACTTTGAGTTTATAATTCTGTCATTTCGAAATCTTTGTCATTCTATAGTTGGCTTTTTAAAGTTTTGACCTCTATCCCAATGTGAAATGTGTTGAAAAAAATGCCGAAACACACGCATTTCACTATCCAATGTGAAATGCGTTTAGAAAAAAATGCCGATCGAGAAAGACTCAAAGTTCTCTTCGAGCCTTTCTCGCTCGTTTCGGCACTTTTATTCAACAATTTTTTAAATTAATTTTCTAAGGGGAAAAGTAAAAACACATTTCCGTATTGGGGGAAACATTTATTTTTTGTCAAATTTTGGAACAAAATTTGGAACGCCCGCTTATTTTGAGCAACGTCAACATGCGTTCGGCGGGGCGAACGACTGCGTGTTCGGTCGCGTCGACGATACCCGCGGCGTCCTTGCTGCAGCCGCTCCCCTCGCTCGTGCCGCTGTTCTTTCGATGGCCGGCCCTTCTCGCGCCCTTGGGCTCTCTTGGGTGGCTCTTGCCGCTGCAGCTGCTACTGACGACCCCTTTTATTTTTATCGCGGCACCAAAATTTCTTCTTTGTAACTGTAAAAAATAAATAATAAAATGTACAAATAAAATACATTACTCACACAAATTAAGGGATATTTTAAAAAATTCCGAATTTTTGGCTGATTTTCAACAAGGGATAACTCGGAGAAAAATGGTCGTACAGACAATAAAAAAGGAAATTATAGCTTTAAGTATCTAGCTTTCAGATCTGGACTGTGAATTTTTTTAGTGTGGGTGGTTTTCTTGTAATCATCCGAAAACCGACGAAATTTTTTTGCCAAGTTTTTGCTCGTCTTTAAAATGGTCTGTCGACTTCAAATATTTTATTTATTATACGACTATAAAAGTCTTTTAGACAATTAAATCAGCTTTAATTTGACCTTTTAACGAGCTCCGTACGATGATTTGGCGCGAAGTAATCGTCGATCAAAGCAAAAAAGTCCATTTTAACTTTGACAATCAATTGCTCGAGAACTAATGATCGTACAGAAAATAAAAGTAGGGTTTTGGAAACTACAAAACATTCTCTATGACATGCGATTAGGGGCTGATGATAAAACATTTTTTTCGGAATGATGATGTGGACTGAAAAAAAGTTGAAAATTTGCCAATTTAAGGATATTTGGAAAATTTGGTACAACTTTAGATATAATGCATGAACGAAGGATATCGTAGGTAATGTTTTAACCTCGAAGTGTCCCCAAAAAACCCTCGAAGTTGCAAAGCACTGCGATTTTTTTTTTCTTAGTGCCCCGAAGGTTCAAATTTATCGTTTCTGTCAAAAATCACCGTAACAAGCAATTTTTCGATTTTTATTTATTTTTTCATATTCAAAATGTTTTTTAGCGATAATGCGTAATTTATTTATTTAAAGACATCAATTACCAAAAATGTTTAGGGTAGTTTTGAAAAAACTGTTTTTTCTGTTTGTTAAGAAAGTATATTTCAACGATTGAAGCTGCAAAAAAATTAAAAGTCCGAGATTTGTGTGAAGAGGATCAGTCGACAGTGAGGAGGTATATCAACAACAAAGGTGGTTTAGACTGGTCAAAAAAAAACGACCCGATTTTTTTTTATAAGAGTAAATCATCGTTAACACGTGAAAAAAAAATTGATTTTTTTTTGTTTGCAAAACAAAATTTATATTTTTTTTATTTCAAGTTTTACTTGCACAGCCTTTTCGGCTTTTTACAAGGCTCTACTTATATGTCCACCGCTCTACACTTGTTCTTTCTCTCCATCATCCCCCCTCCCCATTGCGGCCGCAGCCGACTTCCCCCTCTGTATTATATTCATCATGACATTTCTGTCATGGATATAGGGAAACTGCGGAAAACCTATACCAATACAGCCGGTCACGAGTTCGCTTCCCAGCCTCGGAACTAGTCGCGTTTCGTCGAGAAATAGCTCACAGGCTACAGCCATACCCATCCGACACACACACGTACCGGTCCGTGTGCGTGACATCTGTGTACAACTGGAGCTACGTCACGCCTGTGTTTTTATTTCTCGACGAAACTACGAGACGGTGATTCGAACCCGCGACCTCCCGATGTGTTGATTTCAGAGGCAGGTACGCTAACCACTAGACCAACACATCGGTTTAAAAACAAAATTTAATAAAAAAATTTAAAAAAATTCGAAATTTTTTTATTAAATTTTTTTTTCAAATATAAAAAAATTTAATTAAAAAATTTTGTTTTCACGTGTTGACGATAATCTCCTTTTGTCAAAAAAAATTTGGTCGATTTTTTTTTACCAGTGTAACCATCTTTGTTGTTGATATACCCCCCTACAGTCGACTGATTCTCTTCACACAAATCTTGAACTTTTAATTTTTTGCAGCTTCAATCGTTGAAATACACTTTCTTAACAAACACAAAACACAGTTTTTTTAAAACCTACCCTAAAAATTTGATTTTTTTTTTCATTTGAATTTTTTTCTTGGTAATTGTTGTCTTTGAATGAATAAATTACGCATTATTGCTAAAAAAAAACATTTTGAAATTGAAAAAATGAATAGAAATCGAAAAATTGCTTGTTACGGTGATCTTGACAGAAATGATCAATTTAATCCTTCGGGGCACTAAGAAAAAAAATCGCAGCGCTTTGCAACTTTGAGGGTTTTTTAGGGACACTTCGAGGTTAAAACATTACCGACGATATCCTTCGTTCATGCATTATATCCAAAGTTATACCAAATTTTCCAAATATCCTTAAATGGGCAAATTTTCAACTTTTATTCAGTCAACAGCATCACTCCGAAAAAAAATGTTTTATCAACAGCCCCTAATTGCATGACATAGAGAATATTTTGGAGTTTCCAAAACCCTAGTTTTATTTTCTGTACGATCATTAGTTCTCGAGTAATTGATTGTCAAAATTAAACGGACTTTTTTGCTTTGATCGACGATTACTCCGCGCCAAATCATCGTACGGAGCTCGTTAAAAGGTCAAATTAAAGCTGATTAAATTGTCTAAAAGAGTTTAATAGTCGTATGATAAAAAAAATTATTTGAAGTCGACTGACCATTTTGAAGACGAGCAAAAATTTGAAAAAAAAATTTCGTCGGTTTTCGGATGATTACAAGAAAACCGCCCACGCTAACGAATTTTACAGTCCAGATCTGAAAACTAGATACTTGAAGCTATAATTTCCTTTTTTATTTTCTGTACGACCATTTTTCTCCGAGTAATCCCTTGTTGAAAACCAGCCAAAAATTAGGAAATTTTTAAATATCCCTTAATTTGTGTGAGTAGTATATTTTATTTGTACATTTTATTATTTATTTTTTACAATTACAAACAAGAAATTTTGGCGCCACAACAAAAAGAAAAGTGGTCGTCAGCAGCAGCCGCAGCGGCAAGAGGCACCCGAGGGAGTCCAAAGGCAAGAAGGGCAGGCCATCGAAAGAACGGTGGCCGGAGCGAGCGGCACGGTCGCAGCAAGGACGCCGCGGGTATCGTCAATGCGACCGAACCCGCAGTCGTTCGCCCCGCCGGACGCATGTTGAAGTTGCTCAAAACGAGCAGGCGTTCCAAATTTTGGTGCAAACAGTATTGAAAGATATGACCAAAAAATTATTGTTTCCCCCAATACGTAAATGAGTTTTTACTATTCCCCTTAGAAAATTAATTTTAAAAATTGTTGAAGAAAAGTGCCAAAACGATCGAGAAAGGCTCGAAGAGAACTTTGAGTCTTTCTCGATCGGCATTTTTTTCAAAACACATTTCACATTGGATAAGTATGTTTCGGCATTTTTTACAACACATTTCACATTGGGATCGGGGTCAAAACTTTGAAAGGCCAAATATAGAACGACAAAGGTTTCGAAATGACAGAATTATGAACTCAATGTAACAAACGGTAAATTATTCAAAATGTTATCCTTCGACCGATGACGAAATTGAATAACTATTACACCAAAGGATCATTTATTCGAGAGCTCATTTATTCGAGAACGTGTATTCAGATTGTCTGCAGTTTGAGTCATACAAATACAAATTCAAACAATCTAGAACATCCATATCTCCGAAATGGAAATACGTGAGTATTTAATATTGGTAATACCATCTATAGCAAAAAGACATATATATCGAGGATACAAACTTCGAAAGTGTAGATCTCAGCTAGGCAAACGAGCGATGGTCCAAAATAGCGAACATCAAAGAAGTGGATGAATTGCTTCATAATTTTCTGCCAGTTTTCGCTAACACGTACGATTCTTTCAAGGCGTCTGGCCACCTTGGTCGATCGCAAAATGGGTATATTAAAAAAAAATAATAAACTCGAAAGTATGGGCCGGAATATTTTTATTTTTTTTCATAACGTCAGAAAGGGTTTTAAGAATAACGATAATAATTTCGGTTCAAAATATGTAAAAAATGGCGCCGTTATGCACATTGCCGCGGAGGCCCTCCGCACGATACGCGCGGTCGTTGTCCCAGCTCCCGCTCATGTCACATATGAAAAAAAAATCAGCTCATTCGTGAGTAGTGACGCTACAATGTAACGCTGCGATTTTTTTCGACCATTAAAAATACAATTTTTTTCTTCAGCTTACAATAATTTGTTTAATGGTCGAAAAAAAAACCGCTACGCTACATTGTAGCGACACCACTCACGGATGAGCTGATATTTTTTGCAGATGTCACATGACCGGGGAACAGCTTGAACAACGACCGCGCGTATCGTGCGGAGGGCCTCCGCGGCAATGTGCATAACGGCGCCATTTTTTAACATTTTGAACGGAAATTTATTAACTTTATTCGTAAAGCCCTTTCTGACGTGTAAAAAAAATAAAAATATTCCGGGCCATACTTTCGAGTTTATTATTTTTTTTAAATATACCCATTTTTTGATCGACCAAGGTGGCCAAACGCCTTGAAGTCTTTAAGAGGGGATATACATTTATAACGATCAAAAAATCATTTTTTTTCTTTAAGGGATAACACCACTCTAGGAATTTGGAAAAATCGTTTTTATTTGTCTTCAATAATACTTTGGGGTCATAAAAACAATATGCAATTGGTATGCAGCGAATTTTTTTTATGGTTGGATAAGTGTATATACGTAAGGCAGGTTTGCAGTCACAAGAGCCTCGCGGTTGATATATCAGCGTGCGGGCTCTGAGTGCAGACGACACATCTATGAATATGAGTTAAATATCATAAATAATGCCTGGATAATGCGAGAAATAGCTAAAGCGAGAGTCAATTCGAAATTTTTTGAATATAAAATGAAGAAAAAAATAGATTAAAAAAGTCGATTAACCAGGGATCGAACCCGGACCGCAAGCATCGTCAATCCGCCACGCTGCCCGCTCAGCCCCCACGCACATTGAGGATAGAAAAACATTTATGATACACGCTTATTCATAATGTTTACTGTTGAAAAAAAAACGCCGTAACGACCGCGGCAAAGGCTCAAGATTTCTTTTGAAACCTTCCCACAGTCGTTTCGGCTTTTTATTTTTCAACGCGGTTCGTCGTTAATTTTTTATCCCGCATTCTCGGCATAAACGGCCAACCGAGAGAAAACAGTTTTCTCGATACATGGTTCTCTCTTTGAAATTCATTTCATGCATATTCCAATCCGCAGTACGGCCACACATATGTCGAGCTCGATCGGACGGAAAATCTCGCTCCGTTCGCCTGTCGAGTGAGCGAGGGGCAGAGACTTTTCCCCCACCGAGCTACCCATTTGTGTGCACGCTGACTGCGATATCGACTTGAGCGGTGCTCACGACGCGCGGGGCTACAAGGGAATCTGCAACCTCGACAGAGGCGATGCACACAAAATCATATTCCCGAACTCGCCGTCGCAATTTAGCGCTATTTCCGTGGCACACATCTTCCTACTGATCTCTGCCTGCAGCTCTAATGCTGGCAGCCGCTATCAGGTGCGTCGTTTCGCGTGGCGAATTTCGGTCCTAGCGCCGCCACTAGTTGTCGCTGCGGTTCCAAAACCCGGACATGCATAACCTCAATACGGCGACCAACGGAGTAAGCGGTTGAAAACGTGTCACTGAGTCGCTGATAACTATTGTATTTTCTACTTTTTGGACACAGTACGTTTTCGAAAAAATGAGAGCATATTCTTTCAAAATGGTGAAGTGGTGCGCTGTACGCCGCATGAAGGAGCAGCATAATTTTTTTGGAAAGGATTCGTACTGCTTACGTCGATATGAAAAAAATGCACGTACAAAAATAAAAAATATCAGAGAATTTTTTGCATTTGTATTTTCTATTAAATTGCATAAAAAACACGGGAATGAGGGAAGGAACAAAAAAATTGAGACAAGTAGCTTTGAACCTACAACAACGCGAGTATGAGGCGAGTACGGAACCACTCCGTCAAAGTTCGTATGCAATGCGTTAGCTTCAAAATCGTATGTGTATGCTTCTCACGCTCGCTTGGATTTAGAAAATTTGTTTGTTTGATTACGATTAGCATAATTTATTTTTAATTGTATCAGTCGAAACTGACAGAACTAACGCCTTCTCCTGGCTCTTTTAAAAGTGTTTCGAACTCATAATAAATATCCGCGTAACGAACATGAAG
Organism: Ophion obscuratus; assembly: GCA_964007375.1. Lineage (NCBI taxonomy): Eukaryota > Metazoa > Arthropoda > Insecta > Hymenoptera > Ichneumonidae > Ophion > Ophion obscuratus. The sequence goes on along the minus strand of OZ023312.1, from coordinate 66,214,087 downwards.
GTGGGACAGAGATAGAGCGATAGAAGCATGGCCGACTAGTGCTGTCTCTGTTTGACCCCCCGGCCGCGCCGCACCGGGTATTCCGATCACGGTCTTACATACAGATTTGGAAACTTCGCTACTTCACATGGTTCCTTTGCTGAAGTTCGCCGCGAGAGGCGCTGCAATCGAGGAGTCAGTGTGCGAGAGAGACAACAATATTCACTCTCACTCACCAATGCTTGCAAGCAGTAGTTATCGGAGTTACTACTCGCAAATATTTCTGCGTATACGTGTTCATCATCTGTTGTTTTTCCTAACACTATATATGGAGATAGCATTTTATATTACAGCGCAAATATAATTTCGCGTTTATAAATTATTTATCCCTTAGAATTCAAATAATGGCGTCTTATAATGGCAATAAAGAAGATTTTTAGTCATTATCGTTCTGTAGGTGGGGGGGGGGGGGGGGGGGGTGTGGAATATACAAAATAAGGAGAAAACCAAACCTTTATTTACTTTTTGTTGATCGTTCGTTCATTGGTTTATCAATTTAGACATCTTTTTTTACGACCGATTTTTTTTATTTCAAATTTTCTTGAAAGGCGTTTTGCCTCATGCGCAACATAATGTAATAAATTATCGCGTATAATAAAATATCCGAAATATATTTTTCACATGGAAAGGAAAACTATATCCCGTTAATACATCTTCGAGTGTTAAATCAAACACGTTAACCTTTGAGGAATGCTTCGCAAAACACGTTCTAATGTAGTGTATTGGATTAAAGAATTTTGAATTGGCATGGATTAACCCGCCACGAGATTTCATATTCACCAATTTAGAAAGAGCAGGTGAGCTATTAGAACTCAAGCAGACCCCTTCGCGCCAGATGACACACGCATTATATCTCTTCAGAACTTGCTTGCATGAGAACCCTGAAAGTATGCACGTTATGGTTTTATTAATTTATTGACAAACACAGAACATAAACACTGCGAAGTGTAAGAAATTGCATTCAAATCTAAGATTCTATTTAAATTTAACCCACGTCCCAGTAAAAGAAACGCATCTAACGTGATAGACATAAAACCGATAATGTTAGATAAATATATATTATTTAAATTATCACCTGTAATTAATAGTAGCGAAAGAATTAACAACAATTCTTTGTACTGGGATGATGATTTCAACGATTCTACCATCGTGCTATGAGAGTTGTTAGTTTATTCTACGGCTACCTACGTTGAGTTAATAAGAAGCCTGCTTCATGAAAAACTAGTTAAAATGTTTAAAAAACCTGTCGCGTAATAACTAGTAGTCCATAGCCAGAGGAAGGGTATAATCATGATCGACAGGGTACTCGATGACATCGTCGGTCTCCCATTCTCCTTTATCTGAAACGGTGTCTAATTTTCGTCGAACTTCGTCACGATAATAGACTATTTTGGGTTCCGATTTTTCGCCACTCAAAGCTTTCAGGTCGCTTAGCGATATCAAAATCTGCCGCTCAGGTCGTTCTGTAATGGTACAATTACCATATTTTGGAGGCTTAATCACGTGAGCCTTATTGCACTCCGGTACGACGCAGGACTTCAGCATTACTTCGCGGTTACTCGACGACCATATTCAGGTACTATGTTCGCTGTCAAAACTGACTCCTCGATACAAGCGACACCACGATTTCTGTTTCAATAGTGGAACCATGGAGACTAGAGTAAGGAATGGACACAGCGTGCTTTAGAAGTGGACACGAAATCGGTACCTCTTGTGGCGGCGCTGCGGTCGAAAACATCCAAGTCATATATATATATATATATATATATATATATATATATATATGTGTGTGTGTGTGTGTGTGTGTGTGTGTGTGTGTGCGTGTGCGTGCGTGCGTGCGTGCGTGCGTGCGTGCGTGTGTGTGTGTGTGTGTGTGTGTGTGTGTGTATGTATGTGTAGATCAAAGACACTGCTAACGGACGTGTGCCGCATATTTCAAAAGCATCTTGAATTCATTTTTTTCCAAATTCTAAGTCTTACTTCGTTTAATAAATCCTTACTTATTTCCATATATACATAAGAATAAAATGAATGATTTAACTTGCTTATTGAAGGAAACTGTTAATGGTCTCTTTTAGCGTTTGTTTTCACAGGTTACAGGATCAAAAGGGATGCTACTTTAACTCAGGGCGAAATAACGAGTCACGGGGGAAATTGAACAGGCGATAATTTATTAGTAGTATTGGAGTAAAAAATAACGCGACACTAAACTCGGAGAATAATAATCTTACATATAATAATTTAGAAACGCAACTACACGCGGACTTCACGATAATAGTCTTTCTCACGACTTCCTTCGCTCGCTACGACGTAACACGTCCGTATTCTCCGAAAATGCTCTCTCTTTCTCTCGACGTAATACGTCCAAACGTTACGACGGTTCTCGCGCCTCTGCTCTATCTCGCAACCGGCTCCGACGCTCCGCTCGCGCGCGCGCCTGTTGCTGCGGGAGGGTTTCTTCCCGCCTTCAACTCGCTTGGGAGGGCGCTAGTTCACGCATGCCCTAGCCGGCCTTAACAGAAACGTTGAATAAAGAAATTCACCAAGTCTAAAGAGATTTTTAACACTTTATAAATTACGATTATGACAGGAGGCCATGATGGCGATGGGAAAGAGCTTTGTGCTGCGCAAGCGCTGAACGATAATATACTGCTATTGGTGGATGTTACCGATGTTTGCGACACAAGTGGCAGAACATAGAACTATTGAAAGAACAGATTTCCAGTACGCTGGTACTACGTATTCTCCTATCCTGTGTCCACTCCTTTACTCTAGTCTCCATGAGTGGAACCACCCCCACCGCCCGAATTTCATCGAGTTTCCAGACTTATATGTATTCTGCAGTACGTGATTCTGATCGCAATGAACCTAATGGTGACCAGCCCCCTGACACTGGCTTACTGTTCCTATACGATAAACGAAAACGCGTTTTGTCCCGGCTTTTTAGTTCTTGAAATCGCCACTGCCTAGCGTTGCCTGTTGTGTGATAGCCTTCGGCTCTAAATACACCGATCAGCGGAACGATTCGACATTTTCGTGGCTTTCGCCTGTTATCGTTATGGCGACTTTATTTATTGTGTTCAAATGGAAAATCATTAGAACGGAAAATCATTCCAAATATATCAATAGATTTTTATTCATGTAAGATATTCAAAACACCGGCGCAACATACATATATTCGCATGCCTGTCACACGACTACTAGCGCCACAGTGCGGCAAGGACATTTTACGAACAGCATTTATCTACCAGTGGCAGGGGGCTGGTGGCGACTAGTGAACTACTAACTCTCTTCAATAAGCTACCTACCCCTCCCACTGGAGTTTCCAACCTGTATGTAAGACCAAAGAACAGATATTACATGGAACTCCACGGCCCGTGTTAATATTTGGCAGAAAAAATGTAGTTAGTATTTCCGCCGGTAGACTGCGCGGCGATGTATCGGTGTGCCACACACAATGATAGAGGTTCAAGGCACGCCTCTCGCGGTTGTTTCTCTCTCGCGTATGCCTATCGGGCTATAGCGCTGTCCCGCTTGTATTAATGGTCGACTGACCGACCAAGCTTTGGGCGGTTCGGTAGGAGACAGCGCATCTCAGTTAACCAAGCGTACCATTAGTACAGCGTACCGCAAATGTGGAGTACGCCGTACCCTACAATACCGATAATGTAAGGCTACGGGATACCAGCGTACTCGTACCTCCAAGATATCGCTACCGTGGAGTTACACTGTACTGCAGTCTACGGTGGCTCCACGGTGGCGATACTGTACCGGTACTGTATTAGTACATTGGCGGTACAGCGTACCGTACGGCATATCGGTCATGTACCAGTACCGTACGCACGTACGAGGTGGTAACAGTACCGGTACGGCGCACTCCACATGAGGGATACATTTACGGTACATGGTTAGCTGGGATCATTTAAAATCACGTTGAGATATTTCTGTCGCGGACGGCCGTATTTAGGGGGGGGGGGGGGGTACAAGGGGGGCCCTTCTGAATCAGTGATAAATTATAGGGGCGCTTAGTAAAAAATAAGTCACAATCCATTATTATACCCAACAATAAACTGGAAGAAAAAAGTTTGCGCAAATTTTGTAGATTCAGACGTTTTTGCATTTTTCCTGAAAGGTTGCGGCTACGAAATTTTATCTTAAATATTTCCTTTAAGCATTCGCCCCCCCCCCCCCTTTTTCATTGTCGTTACGGGATAAACTCCCGAAAAGCTATTACACCCGATTCGGCCGAAATTTTGCACAGATGTTCCATTTAATATATAAAGGCATAGTCCCTTATGTCTTTATATACACTTAGCACAAAAATTTAGGGAGCAAGAAAAAAATCCAAATTTTCGGGGGATTTTCAACAGGCTGTAACTCATACAAAAATGGTCGTACAGCAAAAAAAAAAGCAAATTGTAGCTCTAAGTGTCTAGTTTTCGGATCTGAGTTTGAAAATTTTTTTTTGAAATTTTTTTTCGAGTAATCATAAGAAAACCACCGGAAAAAAAATGTTCGAAATTTTTTTGGTTTCGTTTAATCTACGGACGTGGAATTTTTTTTTCGACTTAACCTCTATATGGACCGGATAGCTTGTTTATTCAGCTTTAATTTGGTTTTTTAAAAATCTCGATACGAGCATTTCTCGCTGAGATATCGGTGTTTGAATGGAAAAAGATCATTTTGTCTTTGATTACCAATATCTCAGCAACCAATGATCGCACAGAAATTTTGAGGTTGGTTTCAAAAACTTGAATAAATTCTGTACAAGGATTGGCAATTGAATTTTGAAAAAAAAAAATTTTTTTCAATCATTACATGAATTTGAAAAAGCGACCAAAAAAGGGCTTTTTGTGGTTTTTTGGAAAATCAAGCGCCCAATCAAAAATATTGCGGAAACCACTAATGTTAAGTGTGCCTTTTACTGTTCAATATACCCACAAAAACCCTACGAAGTATCAATTTAATCCAGCCAACCGTTTTTTTTCCCATTTGATCGAATTTTTAAAAAAATTAAAGGAGCAAGTATTTCGCTCTGAAAATGTAATAATTTTTATCAAAAATGAAAAAAAAAATTTGTTTTCATTTTTCTCTCAATTCTGTATTAGTGACTTGGAAAATTTTTGAAAAAAAAAAAATCGAAAATTTTTGAAAAAAAATTTAAAGCTTTAGTTTTCTTTTTATTTTTTTTCATAATGCCTAGGCGGCATTTATCCGCGCCACAAGTCGCTCAGATAGTGACTCTAGTGGAAGAAGGGTACAATTACCGACAAGTCGGGGATCGTATGGACATTAGTTCATCTGTCGTATCCCGCGCATACAATCGGTATTTGGAAACCGGTGATTATCAACGACGTTGGCCAAGGTCGTCGTCGTGCAACGAATCTTCGTGATCCTTACAAAACTAAAGCTTGCAAAAACTCAGTTAATTTGCTTTTCTAAAAATTAAAAAATACGGTAGTTTTGAGAAAAACTGTTGATTGGCTCGATTACCAAGAAAGCAGGTTAGTTTTAAGAAAAACTGATTTTTTTTAGACACTGTTTAAATTCGCACAAAAAAATTATTGTCCCAATATTCGTAGAACGAATATTCGACTTGCCTTGGGGGTATCAACTTTTAATTTATTCAATTAATTTGTGACTAGGAAAATTAAAGTGCGGAAGAGGAAAATCGGTGAGAAAGTGAGTCGCTACATTTCTTTAATTTAGGGCCAATTGAAAAAAAAATTGAAAAAAAAAAAAAAAAATTTCAAAAATTTTGGAATTTTTTTTTCAAAAATTTTCGATTTTTTTTTTTTCAAAAATTTTCCAAGTCACTAATACAGAATTGAGAGAAAAATGATTTTTTTTTTTTTTTCATTTTTCATAAAAATTATGACATTTTCAGAGCGAAATTCTTGCTCCTTTAATTTTTTCAAAAATTCGATCAAGTGGGAAAAAAACGGTTGGCTGGATTAAATTGAAACTTCGTAGGGTTTTTGTGGGTATATTGAACAGTAAAAGGCACACTTAACATTAGTGGTTTCCGCAATATTTTTGATTGGGCGCTTGATTTTCCAAAAAACCACAAAAAGCCCTTTTTTGGTCGCTTTTTCAAATTCATGTAATGATTGAAAAAAAAAAAAATTTCAAAATTCAATTGCCAATCCTTGTAGAGAATTTATTCAAGTTTTTGAAACCAACCTCAAAATTTCTGTGCGATCATTGGTTGCTGAGATATTGGTAATCAAAGACAAAATGATCTTTTTCCATTCAAACACCGATTTCTCAGCGAGAAGTGCTCGTATCAAGATTTTTAAAAAACCAAATTAAAGCTGAATAAACAAGCTATCCGGTCCATATAGAGGTTAAGTCGAAAAAAAAATTTCCACGTCCGTAGATTAAAAAAAAAACCAAAAAAATTTCGAACATTTTTTTTTCGGTGGTTTTCTTATGATTACTCGAGAAATATTTTCAAAAGAAAATTTTCAAACTCAGATCCAAAAACTAGACACTTGGAGCTACAATTTGCTTTTTTTTTTGCTGTACAACCATTTTTGTATGAGTTACAGCCTGTTGAAAATCCCCAAAAAATTTGGATTTTTTTCTTGCTCCCTAAATTTTTGTGCGAAGTGTATTAGTAGGATAGAAAAATATATAGTATATATACATAGAAAAATCCCTTGAAGGGATCTTTGGCGAGTTCCAATAGAAATCGCGTTTGAAAGTTTATTTTTTAGCCCGCACGAGTATATCTATATCGCTCGCCACGGCCGATCGATATCCCCACTCCTCCGACTTCACTGGTGGCTAGCGTGCCGCGCCTATCCCTGCAAGTATATCTATATAACCTAAACCAATTCAACCAAAACCAACACACAAACCCAGCCGGTGGGACCTGGTGTCCGGAGACCCCTAAAAAACGGTGGACACGATTTCTCAAAAACTATCGCATCGATCTTATTGAAATTTTGCACACTTCTTCAAAATAGCATCGACTAGTGATTGAATGAAGCATTTAAAAAAAAAAAATGTAGATATTCGGCAGAGTTAGATGCAAAATAGTTCAATTTTTGGTACAATTTACGCTACGCATAGCCTTGTAAAATTAGTTGTAATCGAAAAAAAACCGTCGCTCAATCACTAGTCAATGCTATTTTGAAGAAGTGTGCAAAATTTCAATAAGATTGGTGCATTAGTTTTCGAGAAATCGTGTCCACCTTTTTTCCGAGGGGTCACCGGCAGCCAGGTCCCACCGGCTGAATATCCCAAATTTTTTAATGACATTTAAAAAAAAGGTTATTGCAATGTTGCTCTTTTATGTGCTTAAAATTTGGAATAAAATAATTTATCAATTATATTTTCTTTAATAAAGAAAATATGCCTTTTGGCTTCAAAACCCACGGACTCGTCTTAGGAACATTTTTGCATCCATTATAGGCACATCTGCTACACGATAGCATCATTAACAATGTTGCAACTCACAAACAATTTTAAACAGCCAATTTTTCGTGGGCAAAGAGTCTAACAGAAAAGCGCGAAATATACGAATACACGATTAATTAACTAGTTAGACTGATATTCAGTATTAATAATCACGAATACGTCCGACGCCGGTCAAATTTCTGACAGATGTAAGCAAAGTAGCAACAGATTTCTGTGCCGCGTAGTACGTTCCTTGGAAGAAATCGCTGAGGGCATGCTAAAAAGAGATGGAACGGGTGAGATGGAAAGGAGCGAAAACATCGATTTAAAGCCGGGGCTCCCCGGCAGAACGAGCACGTGCCTTAGACCGCTCGACCGTTGCTGCTGTTAACATTGGAATCTGCAAGAGAGCGAGCGAGACGCGAAATCACCTCAACCGTAGTTGGCTCGAGCGTAGGAAGAGGTGGAGCCAAGCGCGCCTGCGGATGTGTGCGTGCACATCGACACAGGCAGCGCTTTAGGTGGTTGGGGGAGTAACTACGAAACTCCCCCAAGAAACCTTGCCAAATCGTCCCATAAGCCGTGTTGTTCCATGTAATATCTGTTCTTTGGTAAGACCGCGGCCAAGAGAGAGACAATCGCGAGAGGTGTGCCTTAAACCTCTGTCATTGTGTATCGGCACACCGATACGTCGCCGCGGAATCTGCCGGCGGAAATACAGGGTGTCCCAGAAGTAACGTAGGCTTTCCTAGCATCTGGTAGGAAAAAAATCTGAGACGAAGTCCTCAGTCATTTTTTGATCAGACGCATAGACAATTAATTATGAATTAAAATAAATAGCCAATCAGGTGCGCGCTACAGCGGAAAGGCAGCTTAGACGGGAGGGATAGAGGAATGAGTTGTAATTGCGTGCGTCTGGTAATGTGTGCGGAGGGAAAATTCCGAAAGCATGTGTGCAAATCCACACACACACCACGCGTGTGCGCACGTACACTCACACGAGGACACACACTTGCACACACACGCACACACGCACACACACACACACATGCAAACACTTGCATACGCACCCTCACACACGTAATCACGCGCGCACACACACACACACACACACGCGCGCGCGCGCGCGCTTTCGGAATTTTGCACCCAAATTTTAAACGCCCGCTCGTTTCGAGCCACTTCACCATGCCTCCGTCAGAGCGAGCGACTGCGGGTTCGGTCGCGTTGGCGATACCCGCGGCGTCCTTAAGGTATTCCTTTCGCGGAGGGCCGTATTTTGTGGGGGCATAAGCAGGGCCTTCTGAATCGTCGGTAAATTACTATTGCGCTCAATAAAAAAAATAAGTTACAATGAATTATTATACACAATGATAAACTAGAATAAAAAATTTCGCGCATATTTTGTCGATTGAGACATTTTTACATTTATTTGAAACGTCACGGCTACGAAAATTCTTCTGCTAGTCGCATATTTCCAACTTTTAGCATTAATATTTTCTTTAAACGTTCGATGACCGTCTGTTTTATTGTCGTTACGGAATCTTTAGACTTTTTTACACCTGTGAGCAGTTTATATAAGGCATACAGAGTTATTTAGTGTATGAATTATTGGATAGAAATGTGGCCAGCGTGACATCTCCGTAAAGCGCCGTATAAATGAGACGATTTTTAAGGTCGTAATTTTTCATGAAAGGTTCGGTAACTCGGCTTGATATTCTATTAGTATACTGGGATGTACTTTTACTTCATTATAGACGAGAATCAGTTAAGTGTAAAATATTTGGGTTCGTGAAAGGAATACCTTAATGCGGCCGCTCCCCTGGCTCGTGCCCCTGTCCTGTCGATGGCCTGCCATTCTCGCGCACATGGAGGCTAGAGTAGGAGGAGTCCGATCTGTGCACTTCAAAGTGGCTACAAAAATGTGGTCAAACCGGGATGGCACCACTATCTCTAAGACATCGAGATGTAAGCTGAGTATCGATGTCTTGTAAGAGAGATGGAAGAGGATCGCATACGCGTCCTAGCCTCCATGGCAAATACAGTAGAACCTCGCTTATGCAAGGTAATGTGGGGAGAGGGCGCCTCGGATAAGTGGAATGTCGGATAATACGGAAAATTATCTGATGATACACCTCGAATAATGCGGAGGACTCAGATGAGTTAGGTGACTCGGATAATGCGGAACGTCGGTTGATCGAAGGTCGGATAAACGAGGTTCTACTCTACTAGCAAATACGATAATATACACACAATATTCAAACAATTTGAGAATTGTTTAAATCAAATTTTTGAGACAAACCAGTCTTGATTTCGACAAGAAGACACATATTTTATGTTTAAAACATTGAAGCAAACAGTATCGCTTCGGCTTTATATTGTTATTACGGTGATTTTCTCAAATCGAAAAATAACTACGAGACGTTTTTTTTTTTTAATTTCTTGCCTTAATGAGTAATTGCAGTTTCTTTCGTGTGATTTTCTTTTTTACTTTCATTCAAATATAAATATTATCGTCAGAATAATCGCGTTACCGATTCACTGATTGCGAGTTTTAATATATATAGATCACAAAGCATTGTTCATTGACTAGGAATAATTTACCATCATATTGACCTGAGTAATAAATGTATTCAAGAATTTAAAAAAATATTATTTAAGACGTTTTCCACCGTTCGTTGTGCAAAAAAACAATACAGGACAATTTTTTAATTCCTTACGGCACTGAGTAATTGCAATTTCTTGTGTATGATACTAGGGTCCAGTCGCACCCTGATTTTTATGCCAAAAATGACGTTTTCGGCGATTTTGGCCGTTTTGCAGTCTACATGGATTGTTCACTATTGGAATGTGAATTAAATCAGATGGCTCACACACTATTTACTTTCTTACGAAAATACGAAGAAATCGAGGTATCATAAAGTTCATTTATCTCTATAGGACCGGTTTAATGACAAAGAAAAGCACGGGGTGCATTACACCCCAGTCATGCATTTGACGGTAAAAAAATGTCAGAAGTTGTTGGGTTGAATATCGTTATCGTAAGAATTATCGCGTTACCGTTCGCTGTTTGCGAGTTTTTATATAAACAGATCGCAAAGCATTGTTCTTTGACAGCAGGGATTAATTTACCGTTGTTTTTATGTAAGAAAATAAAAATTGATTCAAGAAAAAAGCGTCAGTATTATTTGAGATATTTTCTACCGTTCGTTGTACAATTAAACACTGTTATAGTAAAAATATTGTTCTATCACTACGTATTGCATTATTATTATTTCCTAGCTTTTTCACCGTTAATTGTGCAACTAATGCATATTGTTCATTAGGCATTCCGATATTAGAAATATTCTTCTATCTATGTGAGATCCGCATTTACGGTGGTATATATCATTTTACATCTTTCTCGCACGCAGCCCACTTCTCAATTATCATTCTGCCTCATACACAGCTCACTTCTCATTATTTATATGTTCCATCTCTGTCACACGCAGCCCACTTATCGAGGTCTCAGCAATAGTGGCGCCATCCCTGTTTGACCACATTTTTGTAGCCACTTTTTTCAAGTCTCTCCAGAAGAGTTCCGACTCCTCCCACTCGAGCCTCCATGCTCGTGCCCTTGGGCTCCCGCAGGCGCCTCTTGCCGCTCCGGCTGTTGACGACAGCCACTCAGTGAATTTGGTGACGTTGCTCAAAACGAGCGGGCGTTTAAAATTTTGGTGCTAACGGTATTGGAAAATATGATAAAAAAATAAATGTTTCTCCCAATGCGTAAATGAGTTTTTACTTTCCCCCTTAGAAAATTAATTTAAAAAATTGTTCATGAAACGTGCCGGAACAATCGAGAAAGGCTCAAAGAGAACTTTGCGTCTTTCTCGATTGGCATTTTTTTCAACGACATTTCACATTGGATAAGTGTGTTTCGGCATTTGTTTTCAACTCATTTCACATTGGCGTGGGGGTCAAAACGTTGAAAGGCCAAATATAGAACGACAAAGATTTTGAAATGACAGAATTATAAACTCAAAATAACGAACTGTTAATTATTCGAAATTTTATCCTTCGACCGGTGAAGAAATCGAATAACTATTATACCAAAGGATTATTTATTCGAGAGCTCATTTATCCGAGAACGTGTATTCAGATTGTTTGTAGTTTGAGTCATACAAATAGAGATTCAAACAATCTAGAACATTCATGTCACCTTCGAATGGGTAGATCTTAGATAGGCAAACAAGCGATGGTCCATAATAGCAAACACCGAAATAGCAAACATCAAAGAAGTGGACGAGTTGCTTCATAATTTTCTACCGATTTTCGCCAACACATACGAGATTCTTTTAAACTCTTTAAGGGGAAATATACATTTACAACGTTCAAAAAATCGATTTTTTTTCTTTAAGGGATAACAGCACTCCAGAAATTTGGAAAAATTGTTTTCTTTTCGCTTTAAAAATACTTTCGGGTCATAAAAACAATATGCAATTGGTCCTGCAGCGATTTTTTTTTACGTTGGATAAGTGTGTATACGTAAAGCAGGTTTTCAGTCACAAGAGCCTCGCATTTGAGATATCAGCGTGCGGACTCAAAGTGTAGACGAAGCGAGCTCCATCCCCGGTAGCAGTCTTTTTAAAAATTACACATATATGAATTAAATATAATAAATAATGCCTGGATAGGCGAAAGTAGCTAAAGCCAGATGAAGTTCGAAATTTTGTAAATATAAACGAAGAAAAAAAATCGATAAAAAATCGATTCACCGGGGATCGAACCCGGACCGCAAGCATCGTTAATCCGCCATACAGCCAACTCAGCCGCGACGCTCATTGAGGATAAAGGAACATTTATGATCCACGCTTATCGATAATGTTTACTGTTGAAAAAAAAAACGCCGTAACGAACGCAGCGGAGGCTCAAGATTTCTTTTTGAACATTCCGCGGTCGTTTCGGCGTTTTATTTTTCAACGCGTTTCGTCGTTGATTTTTTTCACCTGCATTCTCGGCATAAACAGGAAACCGAGAGAAAACAATGATCGCGATACATGATTTTCTCTTCGAAATTCATTTCATGCATATTCCAATCCGCAGTACGGCCACTGTATGTCGAGCTCGATCGAACGGAAAACCTTGCTCAGTTCGCCTGTCGAGTGAGCACGATTTGCCAGGGGCGGTGACTTTTCCCCCACCAAGCTACCCATTCGTGTTCACGCTGGCTGCGATACCGACTTGATCGGTGATCACGACTCGCGCGGCTACAAGGGAATTTGCGACCTCGACAGAGGCGATGATCACACAATTATATTCCCGAACTCACCGCCGCGATTTAGCGCCATTTCCGAGGCACGCCGAAAAGGGGAGCGTTGCACATCTCCCTACAAATGTCTGTGAAAATATTTTTAAATACGTAATGGCCACTAGAGTCGCTACGGTAGCGTTACCCGCATAGACGAAGGTTGGCAGTTGCGGGGGAGGGATCTCACTGTTCTTACTTCTGCATAGACACAACCTCTTGCTGTCGTAGGGTTTATCATGAGACTAGGCCAGAAGGCTGGCATCTTTCAGGATTTTTGCTATGCAAAGTATCCTCTGTTTGTAGTGTCCTACTCTGACACTCGCAGCCCTAGTTGTTCTCGAACAATCCTGATGCGCGCGCAGGGGCTAAGTATATATACCGGAGGCTGGCATCTTTCGGAATGTTTGCTACGCGAATTGTCCGTTGTTTCTAGTGTCCTACTCTGCCACTCGCAGCGCTGGTTGTTCTTCAACTATGGTGTATAGCTATACACACAATTTATTATACTACCATTGTTGTGTTATTAATTTATCTATTATTCATTAATTGTCTATTGCTATTACGTTGTTGTGTAATGATCGTGCAACAAACAATCATGAAGATAAATAGGGGAACGGAACTATTTAGTACCAAATTATAACTTTTTAAAAAGATCATTACTAAATCGGAAAGAAGAGTTCCATCTCTGATTATATGCTTATATAACGAGAACTGAAGCATTTTTAAAAACTGAATAGCTAACAATATTTTCAAGAATCGATTATTTAGCGATAAATAATTATATTTTACCCTGAAGTATAACCGCGCATAATAGACGGCATTAGTACACGAGTATAAGCAATTTCAGTAATTTAATCCATTCCGCACCTCGATTTAAACTGCAAACGTCAAAATCACGGGTCAAAATAATCGTATTAGTCGTTGCGGTGGTTATGTGTGTTATGTACGCAGTGCGGGCCTCACGCCTGCGCAATAAGAAAATGTCAGACACGTACTAGCGCCACGGGGAGAGGTAGTAGAACTAAATAAAGCTGTCAAAAAGCGTAGCATTTTTATATACGGTAAGGGATAGGAGGTGCCAGCCCCCTGGACTAGGCCCCTGACACAGAGCAGTTTCAGTAGACCACGAAATGTCGCTCCCCGCTAGAGGCGCTACGATTCATATGCCCGGCTCGCTCGCAGCGCACGCAGGCATATTGCGTTATTTAATAGCAACAATAGTTATAATAGCCCACCTAGTATACTAAATATCTTTAGTATATTTATAAAAACATATCCTCCGAACAATGCGGGATGCGAATAAATGCGAATGGATGGATCTGGGGGGCTAATACGGTTCTCCGTTTGGGTGAAAATGACAAAAGTGAGCAGCTCACCCTATTACGGTTCTTTTCAGCTAGTAAAAATGCGAGATTATTTACGTGACATTACTCGGCGCGAAATGTCGTGACGAAAATCGAAGCGCGCATGCGTGAGCGTCTTTCTAAAGCAGCGACGACACGTCCAAAGCAAACACATAATGGCCTCTGCACAATGCGCGCGATTTGCGGTGAGCGATATCCAATGGGAGCTCAGGTATTCAAGAAACCCCCTAGGAAAGTGAAGCTCCCATTCGATATCGCTCATCACTCGTCGCAAATCGCGCGCAGTGTGCAGAAGCCATAACAAGAGTTACTACGAAATAACTGATTCAGAGACGGCAGCATCTCGACGCTGAACAATCAATAAAAATTAGCAACTTAAAGTTTATAGCGTAACGAATAAAGTAATATCATCCGATAATGATGAATAATTTGCTGATTGTGATTTTGCGAGGTCGAGAAAATCGAATGTTCCGTATAGGCCTCCGAAGTAACTTTCGTGGTGGCGCCGCGCAACGGCTGCCGCTGGCAAAACTTGGATTGGCGCATGGCGGTTGGGTCAAACCGCCACAAACACGAAAGAGCTAGGCTTGAGCAAGCATCATCTATTGTAGATCTCACATAGTTAATGGAATGTGCTTGCAAATAAAATAAAATAGTGTGATGGAACTAATAACGATTACTTGCGGATTTCAATGTATCCTCATGACTTCCTTTCGCCCTAAAAGCATATCTATAGGTATGTGACGAAGAGAATGTTAATGAAATTGCGTACATTGGCTGCACACAAATGTTTTTTGGCCGTACAACAAAATTTCTGTTTAAATTAGTGTTTGCATCGGAAATTTATATAAAGGATGTTGTAATATAGGCAGAAAACTTTCGATAGTCATCATGTATCGGAAGTTCGCGAAATTGTTGCTGGTGAGAAAAGGACTGTGATGGGAAAAGTTCTTCCTCAAACACGCGTCAGCAATCCCAAATATGACGTGAAACGCTGTTTTTACAACGTAAACATCACACGCAGTGCTGTCATTCACGCAAACACCTGATTTAAATGGCGACCGGCATACTGCACTAGCAGACGAAAACCAATCCAAGTTTTGCCAAAACTCGCCGCAAGGGCTGCGCCACTAGAGTTACTTCGGAGGCCTATACGACGATCACCGCGCGATGCCTCAGACCGCTTCAGTATAATGGAACAAGAATATATTGCATAATAGTTCGATTTATTAACGTAAAACAATAATTTTATCACTGTGTTATAAGAACCTCCTTATGTTATAATATGATATACAACGTACCAGTATGTTTTTCTTCGAATGGCTGTACCTCAATCTGCCTCGTGCTAAATCTTCGTGTTCTTTCATGAAATCTAATAACATTATTTCTTTTCTTTTGCGGTAACATTCATGTTGCACACTTGGATTCCATTTAAACCTGTTGCTTATTCGAGTAAAGAGGTTATGTTTTTGTCAATGAGCACATCCATGGAGGCTAGATCCAGGAGCCTAAACTCGGCATTTTAAGTGATGCCCGAATATGAAGGCAACAGAAATGGCGCTACGATCATGCGTAGGGTTGCGGTGCTAGCTTCACCCGAAGTCAAAACTGAACGCGAATTTGACGTTACTTTGAATTTTGTTTTCGTAATTTTCACGTGAAAAAAATGTCTAGAGCGAAAAAGGATAAGACATTTTGTAATACTTTAATAATAATATAATACTTTACAATGATAATGTTTGTGTGTGTGTGTGTGTAGTTTTCAAATAAGTTTCAAATATATAAGTTGTAGAAAACAACCCTATGTGATTTATTAATTCTAGAGCCTTTGAAAGTTGGTCGAAAAATTAGATTTGCAAAAATATTTAAGGACTTAATTTTTTATTTGAAAACTTTTCGGCTCATGTGTAAAGTAGTACTTCAGTACGTAAGGCCCACTATTATATTATTTAACGAAAATAAATCACCGGAGTAGACTTGATAGTTTTGTTGTATTTGCGAATTGTAGTCTAAAATTAGTATGTTACAAAAAAATCATAAAAATCAAAATAACTTTCAAACCACTGAAAATCGCATACCATATTAAATCAAGAGACGCGGCAGCGTCTTGACGCCAAGTAATAAAAAAAAAAATTTTACGCCACTGATCGATGCCACCGATCTCGACGCCACTGACCGACTGACGACACGCCGCGACTCTTTATACAGTAAGTTGGGCTCTAGCAGACGACGTTTTAACTTTGTTCCGATATTACGCGAAAACGCGGCAACAAATCGAAAATCTAATGACAGTTTACCAATGTAATGTGATTTTTTCCTATCGATTTTGTTCGGGCTGTTTTTCGATTTGTCCACTCAATCTCGGGATCTCATAATTTACGGCCGAATTTTCGGGTGACTTTTTACCCCAAAAATTCTTCAATACTCGTCCATTGTCTTTCATTGAATGAAATAAAGTCGTTGGCTCATATCGTAAACATAACACATACGCCGTTCTGTGAATTGATTAACACTTTAGCGCAACAGGCACAGCAACGCCACTGCTCTCTCGAACGGCACGACTCGAACTACACCCTGCTTGCAATATATATATATATGTATTGTAATACAGTCGCGTTGACAGCTCGAGTAACCAAACACGGTTAGTCGAGCGTGGATGTGAAAAAATAAAACAAACGGCTCTTATTAGAGCCAAAAATTTATTTAACAAAGGTTCACGTCGTTCAAATTTAGGTGTAGATTATTTATTTGATCCTAACATGCGTATATTAGCCGTGGCGCTCGCGCGGAAACCGTCGGAGAAACAGCGAGGACGATACGCAAATAGATACAGAGTAAGTTAAAAACAAGAATGTGCTCATTTCTTTCACTTGCTTATATAAAATCATTAAAAAATTTGCAAACAGACGTGCATGTGTAGCTTTTGTGTGCCCTGAGAGCATAACCTAGCTTCTATATGTCATTACCAATTTGTGTGTTCATAACCTCGTTCCATTAACATTTTATGAACATATCTTCAACATTTTCTGAACAGAATCTTGTCATAGACGATGAAGTTTTTTTTTTTTGTAGAAAATGCATTCGGCTCTGTAGAATTTATATTGATGCAGAGCTTGACAATTATTTTGCCTGAAATATTATTCATCGCTGAAAAATCTCTCATGAGAAATAAAGGTCTTGTGCAACACGATATATAAACCTAGATCCCCTACGGCGTCCAATAGAACATGTAAAATAGAACGCCATTACACGACCATTCCAAGTTCTTGCGAATTTTGTTCATACGAACCCGTGATCAAACATACAGGTATCGAATAGGCAGCCTAATTAACATACATGCGATGCAATCGACACCTGTATATTTGATCACGGGTTCATACGAATAAAATTGGTGCGAACCTGTGATTGTCGCGTAATCGTGTTCTAGGACAACACCTAATGTTTGGCTCGATCTCATAGACTCAAGCCTGACAGCGCTTTCATATGCCTCGCCATTCTTTTCATACTGTGGTGATCACCATATTTCATTGTTGCGGCTGCACAATCTATGTCTACATGGAACGATGATAGTCCGCCATCTCCGAGAAATCTTCGAGTGCCACACCTGCATCGAAGACTTTCCTTAGTTATGTCGTTCAACGCCTTGAAGTTTATCGCCCCAAGTGCGCTCAATGTGTCAAATACTATGGAAAGCCAAACTTCAGATACTCCATGTCACTCGATGCCTCGAATCGAGCAACATTTGGGCATGAAACCCTTTTCCGGTACGGAGAGCGACAACGAAACCTTTTGACATTTTTCCAGCTTGACATAACATAAAAATGATTAAAACATGAATTTTAGCATTTTTCATAAAATGAAAAGGCCTTAGAACTATTGTGCCATCTTGCCAAGGAAGGCCAGATTGTGAATGATTGTGCGCTTTTTAATGTTAACATGAAAGTGTGATTGAAGCTGCATATTTTATGTGTTACGTGATTATCGGCTATTATGTAAATTTAAAATAAGATGATTGTCAACAAAACCTTTTTTTGTCAGACCGGCTTTAGTTTTAATTTACTGTAAAACAACCTAAGATTTCTTGAATAAAGATCCTGAAACTGAGTATAAATGTGTGATAATAATTTCTCTAATTTCTATTGTGCCAAATTAAATATGGTTAATGAAACTGAATTGATTACATTTATCAAACATTTGAAACGTAGGGACCCTCAAACTTTTATTAATAGTCACATATAGGTGACTGGGTAAAAAAAAATATTTTACATTTTTTAGTACATTAAATAAAAGCTTGTCTAAAAGAAAAGTTTTTTTTATATACAAATTTTCCGTACCAATCTGACTGTGTTAAATGAAAAAAATGAAAAACCGCGTTTCGAAAATATATGGTTCTGCACTTTAAGGTATTTCTTTCACGAACCCGAATATTTAACAAATAACTGATTTTCGTCTATTATTTTTACACGGTGTTTACATTCCTTTATTCAACCGAATTCATTTTGAACGATAAATGTCAATTGTCTAAAAGAAAGAAAAAAAAGATGAGTTCTCTTTGAAAATGAGCTTTATTGAAAGTATGGCCCGGCCACGGTGACCATTGGCATTGAGACATGTGTGCCATTAAGCCTTCATGCGACGTTGGCTCGCTCCACCTCTCCGTTTCGTCGCCGGGAGAAAAACTGACGTCTTCATTTACATAAAAGTCAATATTTAATAAATGCCGTAGACGGATCATTTAATTTTTGGGTGACAATTTTGTTAATATACTGAATGATTTGACATTTTTTCATAACATCCTTAACATTTTTTACACTATTCCGTGTGTAAAACTGCCGATCGGCATGAGTCTAGGCATCTTCTTATGTAAAAACTGTTTGTTGAATTCAAATTTAAAATTAAATTAGGAAATTAAAAATTCAATTCAAAATTATTAAAATCAAATATTAAAATTTGAAGGGTGCATTCAGTATATGTAACGAATCCACTATATAAATTTGAACAAATGGTAACATTTGATCATTTGACCCGAAGCTTCTTAACGATATAAGGAAAGACGTGTATTCTTGAGCAGCCTCCAGCAGGGTAAATGTGACGCGTTATCCAAGTGCATCCGGTTTTTGTTTACAATGAACAAATCGATTTGCATTCCACTCGCTGAACACGCAAATAAAATAACGCAATGAAGTTGGATTTTCGTAAAATATTTTTATTGATCTCTAGTTTTTTTAATTAAAAGTTTTCTCCTGCTGCAACAAACAAAGCGCAATTCATGAAACATGGAGACGGTATATCAAAAAGTAAAACATTAAGACGTACAGACTTGGGCGTAATTCTATTTATAAATACGAATATGAATTTATTCACATCGTGATTTTCATGTGAATATAAATACAAATGTATTCATACTTCACTTTTTGTATTCACATGCATGCATACAAATACAATTGTATTCACAAATATTCTGAACATACAAATAGATTCACAGAAAAAATTGTGAATATTCACAAAAAAGTGAATATTTACAAAAAATCCTGTGAATTGAAAAAAAATACACATCAAAATCTGTGAATGCAAATGTATTCATAAAAAATTGTAAATACAAAAAAATTCACAAAATAAGTTGTGAATTTTTTCATATTTAAGACAAATTAAAATCAAATTCACAATAATTAGATTAAAATTTACACCATTAGTGAGTTTGTACGCATTTTGAGAGAAAACATTGCCTCGAGGCAAAGAAATTTTTGCACAAAACTTTTTGTGCGAAAATTCCTTTGCCTCAACAAAATGGTTTCTCTCAAAATACATAAGAACTCACTTGTGGCGTAAATTTTAATATAATTGTCGTGAATTCGATTTTAATTTTCTTCAACTTGATGAATCTCACAACTCATTTTGTGAATTTTTTCATATTTATGATGTAATATTTGGAACTCACTTTTTTGCAAAAATTTCTTTGCCTCGACGCAATGTTTTCTCTCAAAATACGTAAGAACTCACGTTTGGTGTAACGTGAGTTCTTACGTATTAATCGAATACGTTTTAATCTAATCATTGTGAATTTGATTTTAATTTGTCTTAAATACGAAAAAATTCTCAACTTATTTTGTGAATTTTTTTGTATTTACAATTTTTTGTGAATACATTTGCATTCATGGATATTGATTTGAATTTTTTTTAATTCACAGGATTTCTTGTAAATATTCACATTTTTTGTGAATACAGTAGAACCTCGATTATCCGAACCAATTGGGACCGAGACTAGTTCGGATAATCAAAAGTTCGGATAATCGAAACGTGGATTATTTGTGACGAGATCATAAACAACAACCTTTTACATAAAAACAGTACAGTACATGTCAAATTTTAATATATTTATATGTACTGCTTTTATGTACATACATATATCAGGTGTTAATATATATATATATATATATATATATATATATATATATTAAACAGCTGAAAAAAGTCGAAGGCTTTTTTTAATATATTTTTTATAAAATCGTCCATTTTTAATTGACGAACGGCCGTAACGCGTTTTTGAGCGGCTAAGTCTCGCAGCCGTTTGAAAAGGAGAAGTTGCATTGGGTTGCTCATTGTTGCTCACGGCAGTGGCAGCGAGCAACAATGTATCTTTCGCGCCAATGTTCGGATAATTGAGCGTTCGGATAAACTAAGTTATCGTTCGGATAATTGAGGGTTCGTATAATCGAGGTTCGGATAATCGAGGTTCTACTGTATATATTAAACACCTGAAAAAACTCGAAAGCCTCTTTTAATATTTTTTTAATAAAATCGTCCATTTTTAATTGACTAACGGCCGTAACGCGTTTTTGAGCGGCTAAGTCTCGCAGCCGTTTGAGAAGAAGTTGCGTTGGGTTGCTCATTGTTGCTCACGGCAGTGGCAGCGAGCAACAATGTATCTTGCGCGCCAACATTCGGATAATTGAGCGTTCGGATAAACTAAGCCATCGTTCGGATAATTGAGGGTTCGGATAATCGAGGTTCTACTGTATTCCCAATTTTTTTCTGTGAATTTATTTGTACACGTTCAAAATATTTGTAAATACAATTGTATTTGTATGCATGCATGTGAATACAAATAAGCGAACTATGAATAAATATTTCACTAATAGGCGTTTGTAAATCACCCTGCAAATACGTCGATTTAATAGTGGAAGGGACTGAAGACAAAAAAAATATTTATAGCATTTGGTAATATACAAGTTTTCAGAAACGACGTGTCCTGTTTTTTTAACTATCTGTTTAAATCTTACCCTTTTACCGTGTCAGAGCTACGTTATATCCACTATTGACGAATATTCGACTGTACTCGGAAAAACCATCGAATATAGTGCAATGAGTATCAGGAGAGATACTCAGATATTTCGTTTTTCACCAGCAAGACGACGGCACCGTAATTCGAATTTTAAAATTGCCGATGCTGTGGCTTAGAGACGGATACAATACACAAACAGACGAATCAATACATAAAAGTATATACGAAATATATTTCATGTAATGTATAAAGTTGTCTGATAGAGAAGAAAGAATATACTTTTATATATCGTATTAAATTATGCATAAAAAAAAAGATTTAACGTATCGTGTCGTCTAGGGGAACATCACTGATTTGATCCATACTTTGCGGGATCACGAAATTTGATTTCCAGTTACATAACAAATTGCAGCAGTCTATGTTTTTCCAACCTGAGAGTTAAATAGTCGGAAAGACGAAATCCTTCGCCGAGCTATTTCTCTTAACCATGCACGCCAAGTCGTTGCACAGCATTTCCAGTGTACTTATGTGGTAAATACGTTGTATTTTTATATAATTGTAATACCAATTTTTTGTTATAATAGTAATGTGATTTTTAAAATAAAAATGAAATATTTAGGAAAACATTAGTTCTAAGGTTTAACAATTTTGTTTACGTTTTTAGTAAACTTGCTTGGCTACTTTATAAAAAGTTATTTCACTTTTTTTGTACATTTTAATTGAAAAAATATAATAAAAGCATTCGTTAAATAAAATAAAAAAAGATTTCAAGATAAATCAGAATTTTGTATATGATCAAACAAGCAATAATGTTTTCGGGGGTATTTTGTTACTTGGCGTTCTTTTTTTACTTTTTAAAAGTTTTTAAAGGGGATTTCATATCTTTTTGAAAGGGGAAAAATCTTTTTTTCGTTCTGCGCCAGTTCAAAGAGGAGTGAATTCAAATATCTTTTCATTACTTGGTATTATTTTTTTTCACTTTTTCAAAGATTCTAAAAGGGTAAGATTTAAACAGATAGTTAAAAAAACAGGGCACGTCGTTTCTGAAAACTTGTATATTACCAAATGCTATAAATATTTTTTTTAAGTCTTCAGTCCCTTCCACTATTAAATCGACGTATTTGCAGGGTGATTTACAAACGCCTATTAGTGAAATATTTATTCATAGTTCGCTTATTTGTATTCACATGCATGCATACAAATACAATTGTATTTACAAATATTTTGAACGTGTACAAATAAATTCACAGAAAAAATTTGGGAATACAGTAGAACCTCGATTATCCGAACCCTCAATTATCCGAACGATGGCTTAGTTTATCCGAACGCTCAATTATCCGAATGTTGGCGCGCAAGATACATTGTTGCTCGCTGCCACTGCCGTGAGCAACAATGAGCAACCCAACGCAACTTCTTCTCAAACGGCTGCGAGACTTAGCCGCTCAAAAACGCGTTACGGCCGTTCGTCAATTAAAAATGGACGATTTTATTAAAAAAATATTAAAAGAGGCTTTCGAGTTTTTTCAGGTGTTTAATATATACAGTAGAACCTCGATTATACGAACCCTCAATTATCCGAACGATAACTTAGTTTATCCGAACGCTCAATTATCCGAACGTTGGCGCGAAAGATACATTGTTGCTCGTTGCCACTGCCGTGAGCAACAATGAGCAACCCAATGCAACTTCTCCTTCTCAAACGGCTGCGAGACTTAGCCGCTCAAAAACGCGTTACGGCCGTTCGTCAATTAAAAATGGACGATTTTATAAAAAATATATTAAAAAAAGCATTCGACTTTTTTCAGCTGTTTAATATATATATATATATATATATATATATATATATATATATTAACACCTGATATATGTATGTACATAAAAGCAGTACATATATATATATTAAAATTTGACATGTACTGTACTGTTTTTATGTAAAAGGTTGTTGTTTATGATCTCGTCACAAATAACCCACGTTTCGATTATCCGAACTTTTGATTATCCGAACTAGTCTCGGTCCCAATTGGTTCGGATAATCGAGGTTCTACTGTATTCACAAAAAATGTGAATATTTACAAGAAATCCTGTGAATTAAAAAAAATTCAAATCAATATCCATGAATGCAAATATATTCACAAAAAATTGTAAATACAAAAAAATTCACAAAATAAGTTGAGAATTTTTTCGTATTTAAGACAAATTAAAATCAAATTCACAATGATTAGATTAAAACGTATTCGATTAATACGTAAGAACTCACGTTACACCAAACGTGAGTTCTTACGTATTTTGAGAGAAAACATTGCGTCGAGGCAAAGAAATTTTTGCAAAAAAGTGAGTTCCAAATATTACATCATAAATATGAAAAAATTCACAAAATGAGTTGTGAGATTCATCAAGTTGAAGAAAATTAAAATCGAATTCACGACAATTATATTAAAATTTACGCCACAAGTGAGTTCTTATGTATTTTGAGAGAAACCATTTTGTTGAGGCAAAGGAATTTTCGCACAAAAAGTTTTGTGCAAAAATTTCTTTGCCTCGAGGCAATGTTTTCTCTCAAAATGCGTACAAACTCACTAATGGTGTAAATTTTAATCTAATTATTGTGAATTTGATTTTAATTTGTCTTAAATATGAAAAAATTCACAACTTATTTTGTGAATTTTTTTGTATTTACAATTTTTTATGAATACATTTGCATTCACAGATTTTGATGTGTATTTTTTTTCAATTCACAGGATTTTTTGTAAATATTCACTTTTTTGTGAATATTCACAATTTTTTCTGTGAATCTATTTGTATGTTCAGAATATTTGTGAATACAATTGTATTTGTATGCATGCATGTGAATACAAAAAGTGAAGTATGAATACATTTGTATTTATATTCACATGAAAATCACGATGTGAATAAATTCATATTCGTATTTATAAATAGAATTACGCCCAAGTCTGTACGTCTTAATGTTTTACTTTTTGATATACCGTCTCCATGTTTCATGAATTGCGCTTTGTTTGTTGCAGCAGGAGAAAACTTTTAATTAAAAAAACTAGAGATCAATAAAAATATTTTACGAAAATCCAACTTCATTGCGTTATTTTATTTGCGTGTTCAGCGAGTGGAATGCAAATCGATTTGTTCATTGTAAACAAAAACCGGATGCACTTGGATAACGCGTCACATTTACCCTGCTGGAGGCTGCTCAAGAATACACGTCTTTCCTTATATCGTTAAGAAGCTTCGGGTCAAATGATCAAATGTTACCATTTGTTCAAATTTATATAGTGGATTCGTTACATATACTGAATGCACCCTTCAAATTTTAATATTTGATTTTAATAATTTTGAATTGAATTTTTAATTTCCTAATTTAATTTTAAATTTGAATTCAACAAACAGTTTTTACATAAGAAGATGCCTAGACTCATGCCGATCGGCAGTTTTACACACGGAATAGTGTAAAAAATGTTAAGGATGTTATGAAAAAATGTCAAATCATTCAGTATATTAACAAAATTGTCACC
The DNA here is from genome assembly GCA_964007375.1 of Ophion obscuratus. Taxonomy (NCBI): domain Eukaryota; kingdom Metazoa; phylum Arthropoda; class Insecta; order Hymenoptera; family Ichneumonidae; genus Ophion; species Ophion obscuratus. Next base: position 66,189,187 of record OZ023312.1, on the reverse strand, counting down.
CAAAAATTAAATGATCCGTCTACGGCATTTATTAAATATTGACTTTTATGTAAATGAAGACGTCAGTTTTTCTCCCGGCGACGAAACGGAGAGGTGGAGCGAGCCAACGTCGCATGAAGGCTTAATGGCACACATGTCTCAATGCCAATGGTCACCGTGGCCGGGCCATACTTTCAATAAAGCTCATTTTCAAAGAGAACTCATCTTTTTTTTCTTTCTTTTAGACAATTGACATTTATCGTTCAAAATGAATTCGGTTGAATAAAGGAATGTAAACACCGTGTAAAAATAATAGACGAAAATCAGTTATTTGTTAAATATTCGGGTTCGTGAAAGAAATACCTTAAAGTGCAGAACCATATATTTTCGAAACGCAGTTTTTCATTTTTTTCATTTAACACAGTCAGATTGGTACGGAAAATTTGTATATAAAAAAAACTTTTCTTTTAGACAAGCTTTTATTTAATGTACTAAAAAATGTAAAATATTTTTTTTTACCCAGTCACCTATATGTGACTATTAATAAAAGTTTGAGGGTCCCTACGTTTCAAATGTTTGATAAATGTAATCAATTCAGTTTCATTAACCATATTTAATTTGGCACAATAGAAATTAGAGAAATTATTATCACACATTTATACTCAGTTTCAGGATTTTTATTCAAGAAATCTTAGGTTGTTTTACAGTAAATTAAAACTAAAGCCGGTCTGACAAAAAAAGGTTTTGTTGACAATCATCTTATTTTAAATTTACATAATAGCCGATAATCACGTAACACATAAAATATGCAGCTTCAATCACACTTTCATGTTAACATTAAAAAGCGCACAATCATTCACAATCTGGCCTTCCTTGGCAAGATGGCACAATAGTTCTAAGGCCTTTTCATTTTATGAAAAATGCTAAAATTCATGTTTTAATCATTTTTATGTTATGTCAAGCTGGAAAAATGTCAAAAGGTTTCGTTGTCGCTCTCCGTACCGGAAAAGGGTTTCATGCCCAAATGTTGCTCGATTCGAGGCATCGAGTGACATGGAGTATCTGAAGTTTGGCTTTCCATAGTATTTGACACATTGAGCGCACTTGGGGCGATAAACTTCAAGGCGTTGAACGACATAACCAAGGAAAGTCTTCGATGCAGGTGTGGCACTCGAAGATTTCTCGGAGATGGCGGACTATCATCGTTCCATGTAGACATAGATTATGCAGCCGCAACAATGAAATATGGTGATCACCACAGTATGAAAAGAATGGCAAGGCATATGAAAGCGCTGTCAGGCTTGAGTCTGTGAGATCGAGCCAAACATTAGGTGTTGTCCTAGAACACGATTACGCGACAATCACAGGTTCGCACCAATTTTATTCGTATGAACCCGTGATCAAATATACAGGTGTCGATTGCATCGCATGTATGTTAATTAGGCTGCCTATTCGATACCTGTATGTTTGATCACGGGTTCGTATGAACAAAATTCGCAAGAACTTGGAATGGTCGTGTAATGGCGTTCTATTTTACATGTTCTATTGGACGCCGTAGGGGATCTAGGTTTATATATCGTGTTGCACAAGACCTTTATTTCTCATGAGAGATTTTTCAGCGATGAATAATATTTCAGGCAAAATAATTGTCAAGCTCTGCATCAATATAAATTCTACAGAGCCGAATGCATTTTCTACAAAAAAAAAAAACTTCATCGTCTATGACAAGATTCTGTTCAGAAAATGTTGAAGATATGTTCATAAAATGTTAATGGAACGAGGTTATGAACACACAAATTGGTAATGACATATAGAAGCTAGGTTATGCTCTCAGGGCACACAAAAGCTACACATGCACGTCTGTTTGCAAATTTTTTAATGATTTTATATAAGCAAGTGAAAGAAATGAGCACATTCTTGTTTTTAACTTACTCTGTATCTATTTGCGTATCGTCCTCGCTGTTTCTCCGACGGTTTCCGCGCGAGCGCCACGGCTAATATACGCATGTTAGGATCAAATAAATAATCTACACCTAAATTTGAACGACGTGAACCTTTGTTAAATAAATTTTTGGCTCTAATAAGAGCCGTTTGTTTTATTTTTTCACATCCACGCTCGACTAACCGTGTTTGGTTACTCGAGCTGTCAACGCGACTGTATTACAATACATATATATATATATTGCAAGCAGGGTGTAGTTCGAGTCGTGCCGTTCGAGAGAGCGGTGGCGTTGCTGTGCCTGTTGCGCTAAAGTGTTAATCAATTCACAGAACGGCGTATGTGTTATGTTTACGATATGAGCCAACGACTTTATTTCATTCAATGAAAGACAATGGACGAGTGTTGAAGAATTTTTGGGGTAAAAAGTCACCCGAAAATTCGGCCGTAAATTATGAGATCCCGAGATTGAGTGGACAAATCGAAAAACAGCCCGAACAAAATCGATAGGAAAAAATCACATTACATTGGTAAACTGTCATTAGATTTTCGATTTGTTGCCGCGTTTTCGCGTAATATCGGAACAAAGTTAAAACGTCGTCTGCTAGAGCCCAACTTACTGTATAAAGAGTCGCGGCGTGTCGCCAGTCGGTCAGTGGCGTCGAGATCGGTGGCATCGATCAGTGGCGTAAAATTTTTTTTTTTATTACTTGGCGTCAAGACGCTGCCGCGTCTCTTGATTAATCAATAGTTTTAGTCAACCTTAACAAAATTTAATTCTTGCTGAAAAATGCTAAGGTGTATGTCCGCAAATAATATTTTCTATATGACTTCTGCAGTTTAAGCTATAGGTACATCAATTTATCGATTAGTGTCAAGATTTACTCCATGTATAGTTCCAAAATAATGATACTTTCGAGGCAAAAATAGTGATGGAACGGCTAAGATGTTCAGGTGGTTGTTGCGATTTCAATCTTTGTCAGTGAAATGCCTGTCGCAAACTCTCCCCATCTCATTGTCGAAATCGTATTCTGTCTTGCCACTGACAATTTTAACCCAAGCCTTGAACTGCTCTGGGAACTTGTCCGGATTAGGAAAAGCGTGGCGTAAACCCCCTGGAAGAATAATAATAACATAAATGTCATAATTAGATGGCAATAGCAATGGCCTAAAATTATTACTCTATTCTTTCGGCTTTGCCTCAGTCGGGTTCAAGCGCCCTTATGAATTGAGCAATAACATCTTAAATAGTACACGTTTAGCTCTCCGCTGATATCATTCCATGCACATGTTCGCGGAACTGAGTTACGCAGAGATTAAAAAGTCAAAGTTAATACCACAGCACCGTACTTTATCTAAAGCTTTTCTAAACATTTTTTACTCTTGCTGATAATTTAACTGTGTATAAAAAAACCTTCTTTCTAAGCATTCATTGATTTTGCTGATGACATTTTGCATTATTCTCGAGTGCTGTGATTATTGCATCATTGCATCTTGCAAAGACTTCGAAAATCTTCAGGCGGGGTCTCGCACTGACCCACATCCCAGATAGAACAGGAAGGTCTAATATACATATATTATATGTATATATGTATATGATATGTATACGTCTATGATAGACCTGTATTATACGTATATTTTACGTATATTATACAATAAGTATTGGACATCGAATTATATACATATATTATATGTATAAGGAACATCTACTGAACAATAAAAAATAATTCAACTGCATTGCTATCAATATCATGAATTATATATGTACATTGGACGTGTTTTTTTCAACATTATCTTCGTGAAATTTTGTGCATCTCATGTACGTATAATATTCGTTCATTATATTACGATTGTGATTCCATTATTGGATTCTGTTCGTTTTTCTTTCGTTGAATCTTTGATATTGAATATACGTATATTATACGTTCATTAAAAAGCTGCAGATCCAGAAATCACAATCGTCGGATAATCAACGACTATTATACGTATATGAGATGTACAAAACTCCACGGAGATAATTTTGAAAAAAACACTTCCGACGCACGTATATGTTACTTGATATTGACAGCAATGCAGTTGGAGTCATTTTTATCATCGAGTAGATGTTCCTTAAATATATAATATATGTACATAATTCGATGTCAAATGCTTATTGTATAATGTACGTAATATATACATATGAAATTCTGTCACTATTATCAGTTAAATAGATCCACAATCCACATTTAATATAAGTATAATACAGGTCTATCATGGACGTACACACATATATATCATATACATATATACATGTTGTATATGTATATTAGACATTCCTGTGCGATGTGGGATATATATATATATATTAGACTGATTCAAAAAAAAAAAAATATTTTTTTCCTTCTGGATTCTCGTGCTATTGTTGGGCACTAATAAAAGAAAATTTCTCAAAAAAGATGGGCGCGGTCACTCCATTTTTAGAGGTGGCTATCTCGACTTTTTTGTATTTGAATTTTGTTTAACGAACGTATTGCATTTCAGCATAGTTATGGCTTCGGGTTACGGATAAAAATCACATCCAGCAGCTATTTCGTAACAAAAATAAACTCTAACAATTTGAAAAAATTGCAATATTCACAATTCAAATCCAGGTAGATATAGAAGAACAAACTCAAAAAATCACATCCAGCAGCTATTTCGTAACAAAAATAAACTCTAACAATTTGAAAAGATTGCAATATTCACAATTCAAATCCAGGTAGATATAGAAGAACAAACTCAAAACTTTCCGATTTGACGGTAAATGACGGGTACTTATTTTCGGAATTTTCTTGCCGATTAGCCAAATTGTGTTGTCTTCGTTTTTCCGAGCCATTGTTTAAAATTGTCTTTACTTGAGTCACATGGAAAAAAAACAACACCACTTACAAATGCGCTGCGCCAATACAAAATGGCGCCACGGATGCGCAGTGACTTGCGCAGTGGTATGCACAGTGGCTGGGAAGAAATATAAATGAGTTTGAAGATAATATAAGTGTAGCATTTTGAAAATGTAAATATACGATTTATGAATAAAAGCTTATAATTTAATTTTTCATAAAAAGTGCAAAATGTTAATGCGTATAAATAAATCTACATCAATAACGAGAGTAGTATAGACGCCATTATTGATCTACCTGGATTTGAATGGTGAATATTGCAATCTTTTCAAATTGTTAGAGTTTATTTTTGTTACGAAATAGTTGCTGGATGTGATTTTTATCCGTAATCAGAAGCCATGACTATGCTTAAATGTAATACGTTCGTTAAAAAAATTCAAATACAAAAAAGTCGAGATAGCCACCTCTAAAAATTGAGTGACCGCGCCCATCTTTTTAGAGAAATTTTCTTTTATTAGTGCCCAACAATAGCACGAGAATCCTGAAGGAAAAAAAAATAATTTTTTTTTTAATCAGTCTAATATATATATATAATACACCATATAAATACATAACACTAAAACCCAGATAACCACGTACCACAGATGTACCACTGATGTGGAGTACGCCGTAGGATACAATCTCGGTACGCCGTACCAAGTACGCTTGGTTATCTGGCCATATACTTGAATCCATGGCATATATCACGAGACGCGCTAGCGTCTTGACGCCGAGGAATTTAAACAATGATGAGCACCACTGCCATAAAAATATGAGCACCGCTGTCATGGATGACAAACACGCCGGCACTCTTTATACACTAAGATTGCCTTTCACTGTACATATTTAAACTTTGAATCGAAATTACGCCAGAACATGGAGATAAATAAAAAATCCAATGACATTCTACCAATAAAATGTTATTTTTTTCGATCGATTTTAACGTATACCATACGTATAAAATACCAATACCATATCTGTATAGAACCATATCTATGGTATACGTATGCCATACAAATACCATACGTATTTTTATGTGTACCATACGTATAAAATAGGATACTGTACGTATGGTATACATCTTTTATGGATTTATTATTCGTATATAAGGTGTTTATGATATATCTAATATACGTTAATTAATATGATATCGCCATCGACGTCTATGAGGCTATTTAGTACGTACTCTAAAGAGTTAAATATTCTACGCTGGTTAAACAATATATTTGACGTATTTTCGACATATTATATACGTAAAATATACCGTTCAATAAACGTAGAATATACATACATTATACGGATATTAGCCGGACATTTAGCTCTATAGTATACGTACTAAATACGTCTTCTTACACACGTCGATGGCGACGTCGTATATACGTATATTGTACGTTAGTGTTCTATCTGGGATACCTCCTCGAGCAGGGGTTCCCAAACTTTTTCGCCCTGCGGCGCCTATTACATCTTTGCGACGCCCATAGGGCCGCCCCATAATGTTTTGATTTGTATCAGCTTTTCTGTTAGGTTTTCGCTCACCTGGCCCCCCTTGTATGACACATGTCATTCCCCCCGTGACGGCGTCTGTGGTCACTGGGCGTTGCCATACGGGGACGTTAGGTGCAGTCATGGAGGACGCAGCAAGCGGCCGAAGTCCTAAAAAAGCGTCACCAAAAGTGCAAAAAAAAAATCGAACAAAAATATGCAAAAACGAAACTACATCGTCAACTACAATAGTCACTGATATTTTTTAGGTCGTCGGTGCCGCATATAGCAGGCACCCAGATTCAAAAAAGGGCATCAAAATGCAAAATGTATAACATGAAGAACAATGTAGGGGGAAGTCCCCCAGTGGCGAACACCTAAGCTTTTCGGTCAATAAAAGAAAACTGCTTCGAGAAATGTATTTTTTTTAAAAATAATTAGGTCAACAAAGTTGAAAACCAAAGTAAATTAACGAAAATGGAACCTCTGCATAAACGAAATTAAAAACTTTATTCAAACTTTGGTACAAAAAATTTCCGTCACTGCAAGTGGCACCTAGTATCGGACAGACTTAAGGCGTTACCCCCACTTGTAGCGCAAAAAAGGCCTTTTTCATGCATTTTTTTAAAGAAAACTACATAACTTTTTTAATCGATCAATATACCATCTTAAAGAACACATCTTGAAGAACTTTCAGTAATTTTTTTATTGAAAAATATTACATTCTTTAGTGGCAAATGGCCGTCAATGAAATAATGTTTTTATATACACGGTTTGCGGTGACCAACATTGCGGCGAAGTGGCTCATCTGAAAAAAAAAATGCGGATGGATTTAGTCAAATATAAGTATAAACTAGTCTTTAATCGAAGGATTTTAAAAAATATTCATTTTTCACAAAATGGCGGACAGTCAAATTTAATGGTTCGATTTTAACAAAAAAAAAACGGCTGTTTTTTGGGTATAAAACGCCCATTTTTTTCGAAAAAAAAAATCGAACGATTAGAGACTACATTTTTATGTATTAAACAAGCCTGCAAAATTTCAAGAAGATCGGTTCATTAGTGTTCGAGTAATCTTGGTCACCGACTTCAGAAATGCCATTTTGAGGAAAACGCGTTTAAAGTTTCAATTTCCGGTCGTTTACACAACGGATTCTTCTCTTTCAACGCTCATATCTCAGTCAATTTTGTTCGGATCGACTTGAAATTTTCAGGACATATTCCCAGATACTTATACTTCAGAAAAATGCAATAAAAAAATCGATTTTTTTCAAAATCGCACGTGGGAGTAACCCCTTAACGTAGGGGGGACTTCCAGCCCCCAGCACCGGACATCTTCAGAACATTGTGCATCAATCGCATATGTAAGTTTTTGAATATTTAGGGATGTTTGCAAATTATTCATAAACATATTCACGGCAGCTGGCGCACTGCATCCAGGCTTTTTCGTGGTTCTCCAGGCATCCTGAGCAAGTAGTTTTTATATTCGATATTTGAGTTGATGGTTGCTTTTTCTTCACTTTAGCTCCACCTTTTCCTTTGGTCTTTACGCCTTTGGTTTTTTTTTTCATTCTCTTCTATCACTATTTTAAACTTTTTTCCGATTCCTTTCTGTTCTTCCTTATCGTTCTTTTTCATTTTCTTTTTTTTTCGACAACAATTTTGCACAGTGATGAAGTCAGAATTTCACTTGTTTCGGTTTTTTTCTTCCGAGCAACTGATCTTTTTTGTAGCATCTGGCAATGGCGGCAAATTATGGAGAATCTGCACAACAACTGGAGCAAAGCTAGTCCACGGTTCAATAACAATGTTTTGTCATGTAGAGTGCTTTTCGAAACGTCGTAGCGCAGCGCAACTTCTCTCAAACTCAGTTAGCAAATTTTTTGGTCCATTGTCCTTCCTTTTTCTTCTCTTCCATTTTGATTTCGCTACATTTTTCTATCCTATAAAACAATGTACAACAGGTATAATCAAAAGTATTAGAACTTACGAGAAAAAAACAGCATGTTTACTGTCCGGCGTTAAGGGACCACTTTGTGTTCGGTACCAGGGGACAGAGAATCACGCAAATTACGTGTTTTATACCAAAACCCGTTGGGAATCCAAGAAAAACTTCAACAAACTTCGAATATTTATGGAACACGACGTATAATAACCATTGACATAAACACTTAAACACAGAAACTTAGCAGTAACACTCACCTCGATCTTACCCGACGAAGTATATCGTATACCGCCAAACGCATCAATCAATCGCTCCGACTTTGGCTTCGCGGGTCAGTGGCAAACCGCGTCCCGCGATTGTGTATCGCTGCGCTCCCCCGCACCCCTTTCATGGGTTCTTTACGAGAACGCGCTGCGACATTGTCATGATAGCATGAGTGTCCGACACTAGGTGCCGCCATGCCGTCCGGCGTTACGGGACTTCCCCCTACGACCGCCGCTGATGTTCATCCGGACGCCCAGTTTGGGAACCTCTGCCCTAGAAACTGTGTCGATCGCTGACAAGACTTCGAGTGATGCTGGCATACCTTGTATGAAACTGTTATTATCGCTGTCTTCATTTTTTTGTTTTGATTCATCACAGATTACAGCAATTCCCCGCTGACGAGGCCCGACTCGTCTATCTGGAGTCATTCCTCAGTTTCCTCTAGAGTATGGATCACCTTGTGATTGCAGCAACGGAAGAAATCCATGTACCCGTGTAGAAATTCAAGTCGGGGAACTGTTCTGCCCCTGATCTGCCTTCCCTAAATAAAATGCCATGGTCCGGGCGTTCAGCATGGAACAGGTTCTCCATGTAAGAGGTCTTAGGCCAGGCCCCGATCCGCCGTCCCCTTTTTCGGGAGTTGATTAGGAATTGGTCAGGAAAATAATCAAGCATTGAAAAGGCTTTTGGTGATCTACCCGAGTAAAATAGATAGCATTAGGTGGTATACTGTTGCTTATTATCAATTTGGACTCGAGAAGTGACTCCCGCTCATCAGTCACTATCCGAGAGAAAAAGGCCTCGAGTGCAAAGGGTTATTTCACAAATATCGCAAAATCATAAGCGTAAGTGCACGCTGTAAGTAGAGCACTTCTGTACGTGGTACAACGCAGAGAGCGAACTTTTATCCTTGTACGATGGTACCTTGCTTGCGCGAAGCGCCTCGCTTGTAATCACCTGGCGGATTGTTGGCGAAATACATTCAGGTAATGTCTTCCCGGCCAGAACATTGATATTTCCCTACATGGCGACAACAGCATTTAAAAACTACGAATCACGTGCTTTACTTTTTTGCCTCATTAAATAATTCGGCTATTCGTTATGCTCAAATCATTAGTGATTGTAAACCTGGTATTTATGATAAGCATTCTTATCCTCGTTGATTATCATTGATGAAATGAATGCTTTTAATGGTGAATATAATTACAACTTTTAGCGTTTGTGACTAAAAATCATTTAATTACAAATTATCCCGATCGTCAGTCATACGAATTTATTTAATTGCAAATTACTTAAAGCGTTTGTAAATGAATTACTTTTGTAATTTAATTACTTTTGTAATTTAATTACGTTTGTAATTTAATTACATTAATAATTTGATTATATTTTCTATTTAGTTACAATTGTAATTCAATTACTTTTCTGATTACTTGGTTACTTTTTTAAATTAATTATATTTCTAGAGTTTAAATTATTTGATGATGATGTGAGTAAATGTGCAAAAGACTGTGTCTGGATGAGAATTGTGCCCGGGCCTTAGAGAGCGGTTGTCAGCGGGTATGTATAAGTGAATGTGGATGAGGTTATGCCTCTCTAAAGTCCTGTGTGTGCGCCTAGACAGGTGACTGTGTGAGTAACAAGGTGAGCGACTGTGCGTGTTTGCAGTGATCGTTGGTGCTGGTGTGAAACGTGGTATCGTCCACTTTGTGCGGGCAGTTAAGAGGGAATGATATCTCATCGCGGTCGGTATGGTAGAACAATTATAGATTCCCCAAAATCTCGAAAACGGCTCTTCAGATCACGTCGAAACTTTGCCAAACGACGTCAAATAGATAGACGAACAGCTGTCTTCCCCTCAAATTTTCTGAATTTGAGGAAAAAAATGTAGATTGGTTTATCATAAGCCAATCTAGTTTTTTTGTTAAAATAGCATTGACTAGGGATTGGACGAACGATTTAAAAAAAAATTGGAATTGAAATTTGTGGCAGAGTTGTATGCAAAATAGTTCAATTTTTGGTACAAATTACACTACGTATAACCTTGTAAGATTAGTAGCAATCGAAATCTAAAAACCTTCATTCAATCACTAGTCAATGCTATTTTAAAGAAGTGTGCAAAATTTCAATAGGAGAGGTGCATTGGTCTTTGAAAAATTGTGTCCACCGTTTTTTAGGGGTCTCCGGAAACCAGGTCCCACCGACGAAATTTTTCAAATTTTTGGATGAATTTTTAAAAAATATTGTTGAAATGTTGCGCTTTTATATGCTTAACATTTTGAATTAAAAAATGCATATATTATATTTTTTTAAATAGGGAAAATATGTTTTTTTGGGTTTGAAACCCACGTAACCTCTTAATTGATTTTGTTATGATATTCAATATAATTCAAAAATCAATATTTTCATTGTTTCGAAAATTTCGAGAAAAAAATGATCGAATGCTATAATCTTCCCGAATTTTGAAAATTTCGGCACAATTTTACGTTATTAATAGAGTATTTTGAAAAGAGCGATATTATCAAATTCGGAAAAAATCGGGAGGTGGGTTCAGATTTTATGAAATTTAATTTTTTTAATTTCAACGAAATTATTCAAAAACAAGCTGCAAGTTGAAACTTGCAAATTGCTTTCTCGGGATTCCGCACCATGCTCAAAACTTTTTCTATGAGGAAACCAACATTTTTAAAAATACTTCCTCACATAGAGAACTTTGAGCATCGTGCGAAATCTCGAGCAAGCAGTATGTAAGTTTCAACTTGGTGCTTTTTTAGAGAATTTATTTATATAACAAAATGATTTGGCCGCGAAAACGATATATTTCCGCATAGGCTTCGAATGTACATGAAAATATTAAACTTTTTGTAATTGGTGCGATGGTCTAGGGCTAGCGTGCTCGCCACTAAACCAGCGGACCGGGGGTCCCGGGTTCGAATCCCAGTTGCGTCATTTCGTCGTGAAATGTTTTTCTTCGGCATTTCGCGGCGAAATAAGACTAGTTCCACGACTGGGGGGGGGGGGGGGGGGGGGCGAACTCTCGATGACCGGCTGTATTGGTATAGATTTTTCGCAGTTTCCCTATACCCATGACAGAGAAATGCCATGATGAATATAATACCGAGGGGGAAGTCGGCTGTGGCCGCAAAGGGGGGAACAGGGAGAAAGATGGAGAAAAAAGGACTAAACAGTAGAGGAAAGAATGGTCATAATGATGGGAAGAATTATAGGTAACAAACGCGAAAAGTGTTGTACCTAAGGAAAAAAAATATTAAACTTTTTGTCCCCAAAAAAATTTAATATGTAATAATCATTAATAAAATGTATTTGAATATATTTTTTTAGAATATTTTAACATATACTTAGAATATATGCTAAAAACATGTTTTAACTGCACAGTTTTTAACCGGAATATATGTGTTCTTATTTGTTTATGACTTTTAATGATATTCAGTTTATGTTTTGAGGTATTAGAAAACTTTTCCACAATTCATGGGTTTCTTTGATCAAAGGACCACATGTGGTGTCGGAAACTCTCTGAGTTGAACTGGAATATATAACGAATGTATAAAAAATGCTTTCGCATACATTGTATAATTGAATATTTTGTTTATATTAAATATTTCTGGTTGTTAATATGGTGGTTAAGAAAAACAAATTTTATTTTTTTGAAATGTAATCTAGCACTCGGGGATTTTGTGGTCACTGAATTCAAATCTCATATCAAATTTTATAAATTCTAAATGGTGGAGCCAAAATAGCTAACCAAAATAGGTGGACCAAAATAGCTAAATGTTATTTTACTAAAACGAAATCTGTTACTCGAAAGTTGTTGACGTCACTTCATCTCAAGGTAATGTCAATATGCGAAATTCAAACGAGCTTAGAAGCGTCTGCGATTAATTGAAAAAAAATCAACAGATGAGACATAAAAGAAAAAATTCAGATAAAAATCTAACGATCGCGCCAACTTTACTAAACAAAAATATAGTTTAGCTGAATGAAACAGATGGAAAGCACAAGTTTCATCCTAATCCGACAATTTTTGAGATTTGTAGAAACCATTTTGAAGTCGCTAGGTTCAAATTCATTATTTTAATCCGAAGTTTGAATTCAGCAACCCTAAAACCTCAGAGCATCAGCTTTTATTTAAAAAAAAATTGATGTTGATCCGCCATTTTGGATTTTGGAAATTTAACTCCAGATCCGGTCTCAAAAACCGTAGTATGCTCACTCTTGTCGAAATGAAACTATATCTTTGATTTGCATCCACAATATTGAATCCGCTGTTGAAAATATTTAAAAACTTATGTTAGGTTTGAATTTAACGACCTTAAAAACAAAAGATACTTTTGTCGGAATCAAACGATTTTTTAAATTTTGCATTTGCTATATTCCACTATATTCGCCAAAAATTTAAAAGTTGTTTCTTTCCATCCGTTAATTGTATCCGCCATTTTGAATTTCGAAAATCTGGGTTCAGATTTTCTTACCCAGCTAAACACACAGTAACTCACATGATCACTCACACAGTCACATATCTTCACTTAAAGACACGCGCTTGGGTACAGATAGGGTCTGCACCTTCACATAAGCTCTTTAAGGGGCTATACCAGTGTGAACGCTGAACATTTGGATGATTTTCGGGATTTTTTTGGAAGAAAGGTACTCAATTAAATGTTTTGGTCAATTAAGAATATATTTGGGTAAATTTGACCTATATTACATCATTTTTTCATAGAAAAATATTGAGGTCCAAGCGACTTATGCGCTTCGGAAGCGTCAAAAAAAAGTACCTCCACTGCTGACATGATTCCGCCCGATTAAGTAGCTGAAACCGAAAAAGGAAAAAATGTCGTTGAACTGGAAGGTATTTCCTGTATAATGACGTAGGATTTTCGAAAAGTATCAAAATCTAACAAAATGGCTTAGTTATGCAAAAAGTATATTTTCATGCCTATAAAATGGTCGTTCTTTTCAATGCCAAATCGTCCATTTTCATCCAATCAAAAATATCCTACGTCATTGTAGAGTAAATATATTCAAGAGTACTCAATTCAAATTTCAAGTGAATCGGATGATTGCTTTTGAGTTACAATTCAGCAAATTTGAAAAATCTCATTTCGAGAAAAACGCGTTTAAATGTTTAACTATCGGTTTTCACAAGATAAAATGATATTGATATAAATGATAATGATATTCTTGAAAGTATAAAGTGTCGTAAAAGGCAAAAAATCGATTTTTTAAAAGTGTCACATTTATAGCCCCTTAACATTTACTCCCATCCGAATAATATAAATGTATCTAAATTACAAATATAATTAATAAAAACTGGAATTAAATTACAATTGTAATCAATTTACATTTGTAATTAAATTACAATTATAATTTAATTACGTATGTCATTTAATTACAATTGTTATTCAATGCTCAATGTAATTCTTAATTTAACAGAGTCCAATCATCCATTAAGTGTGTAGTGTGTAATTAAATCTTGTTTCAATTATCCATGACCAGCTTAGTGTGTAATTAAATCATGTTTCAGTCATCCATTAACCGCTCAATGGGTAATTAATGTGAGGTTTAAGCACACATTACTGGGATAATCTGTTAGATATTGGAATTAATTCGTAGCGTTTTACAAGAGATGTCGTAGATAGTACAGTATTTCTTTGTTACCGACAGTAATGTATTTATCGTGAAACAGCTATCATTCAATGTCATTTGCTGTACATAACTTCTTTTTGAATCGTAAATAACAACACTTTATATTTTATTGAATATGTCAACATTTGTGCCGAATAAAGTGTTTTGCGGGGAGTTTTACTTCCCGCTTGTTTTCCGGTTTTTTGCATCGAATTGTCACTGGTGATGAAAAATGAATCCATTACGACAATCCGAAGCACAGAAAGCCATGGGTTAGCTACGGCCAACCATCAACATCAGTGGCAAAGCCAAATATCCATGGGCTCCTGCTCTGTATTTGGTGGAATCAGAGGGGTGTGATTTATTATGAACTGCTGAAACTGAATGAAACCATAATTGGGGTTCACTACCGACTACAATTGATGCGCTTGAGCCGTGCATTGAAAGAAAAACGGCCGGAATACTCCGAAAGATACGACAAAGTCATTATGCTGCACGACAATGCTCGTCCGCACGTCGCAAAACCGGTACAAACATATCTGGAAACACTTAAATGGGAAGTCCTACCCCACCCGCCGTATTCTCCAGATATCGCTCCTTCTGATTACCATTTGTTTCGTTCGATGGCTCATAGCCTGTCTGAGCAGAACTTCACTTCTTACGAAGATTGTCAAAAATAGGTCGATTCGTGGATTGCATCTAAAGACGAAGCGTTCTTTTGACACGGTATTCGTACCCTGCCTGAAACATGGACAAAAGTAGTAGAAAGCGAGGGACAATACTTTCATTAATGTATTTTTTTAATTTTCATCTAAAACCCATGCAGAAATTTTTTGGGGACTCCCCAGATCCTACCAGATCCCTATGGGGATTTGTTAGGGACGCCCCAAGTAAGGAGTCCACACTGGAATCCAAATAGATTTGTTGGGGATTCCCCAGATTCTACCAGATCCTTATGGGGATTTGATAGGGACGGCCCAGGTAGGGAGTCCACATTGGAATCCAAATGTATTTGTTGGGGACTCCCCTGGTTCTACCAGATCCTTATGGGGATTTGATATGGACACCCCAGGTAGGGAGACCACATTGGAATCCACATGGATCCTGGGCTGTTTTCAGATTAACGTGGTTTGAGAATTTTTTACTTGAAATTATATAAAATGGGATTTCGCGACGCTCTGTAAAAAATTATTCTTTGATGGTCCCGTGCACAGATTTGCTTGGGAGTTTCAAGATGCACCAACGTGTTTCTAGGAATTTGTTAGGATATCGAATACTACAATATATAATTATATTCTTTAGTAACTTCTTTACTTTAGTGCTTACCCATATTGTATATTTACAGTTTGTTATGGGCTAGTATTTTTTATACGAATAAAAAAACTTGTTATAAATTTTAATATGCACACTTTTTGAATTTTTAATACATATGCGCATAAAAATTTGTTTTGGACGTGACGGCAATCGGGTTACGATTGCGTCTGCGGTTTATCGCTGTGGGTGTGGAGTTTTGTTAGAACGGCTTAAATGAGGTTTTAGAAGAAAATTAAATGTAAGTATGAAATCATATTTTTGACGTGACAACGTCTTATAATTCGATGGAGCCGGCTGCACGCACGAAAAAGCATGACTCATCGCCGTTACCTCGCTCTGAGGCATTCCATCTAAGGCTTGAAGTGTAAGCGAGAGCGCGGAACGAGCGACAAAGAGGCAGAATCGGCCTCCGCGTTCGGCAGCGTTCGGCAGCGTTCGACATCTGTCTCTCTCCTACTTGAGTGATGGCCTCTGCACACTGCGAGCGACGAGCGACGAGCGATGAGCGATATCCAATGGCAACGTCATTCTCATAGAGCATTTCCGTCATACTCGAGCTCTCATTGGATATCGCTCATCGCTTGTCGCCCATCGCGCGCAGTGTGCAGAGGCCATGAGCGATGCGTCCGCGTGGACAGCTGCTATACAATAATACATGTACATGTTTTCGTCAAGTATGAAGTGCAGTGAAAAGTGAATGTGGTGTCAATTGTTTATAGCAACGATAATTGCGGCGATAAAGGTAATGATTCTTTCGATATTAAATATATGTTCAGTGATATATTGTCGAATATTCGTGCTTTCATCATTAAAATAAATAGCATCGGTCCGCTAGTGCAGCGATTGTAGGTTATGCTATAATTGACAAAACGATAACAATAAGTTAACAGAACTATTTCACGATGAGTAAAAATCAATTGCTTTACTATTCGATCGAAATAATTATCGAGCGTAGCTATGATTTCAAAAAATTAAAACATAAATGTTAAATCTTCCACATATCATAACAACGTGTCTGAAATGACAGGTTGGACCAGCCAGCCGTCAAAGGGAACAATTTTCTCCTATATCAAACACATTGAGGCGGGCTTTTTAAAAGCTAGAGTTACAAAAATTTTAATGATGTTTCCAAATTTTTAATTTTAAATTTAAGATTTATGAACAATAATTTAATCACAGTTTATTCTTATAATAAATTATTCAAAATTATTACTTTTTTACAACAAACTACAATTAAATTTGCAAAAATAATTAAGTAACTAATTGAACAACAACTTTTATTCAGTTTACTTGCTGAAAGAAATAATGTCAATACAAAATTTATTATTATAAAATAATAAAATCAAAAGATAAATTTTAATAGTCGAGTAGAAATTTAAACAATAAATTTTATTCAAGTATTTTGTAAATTTAAAATGATTTTCTGAACGAAGAATTTTATGAAAAAATAAAAGTTGTAAAACAATTGCTCAAAGCACATTCATACTTGTAAAAAATATGTACATTGTAAAAAAAAATAAATAAAAATTGACATAATTGTATTTATGCGTACAAATAAATGTAACTCGATCAATTCAATTGTGATTTCCATTTACCTCCTTCTCTATATCCATACAAAATATCTATCAAACAAACAAAATAAAAATTTTCTTTTGAAAAATGAAACCATTCCATCAGTATTTTCTTATGACGTTGTCACGTTCAACTATCGTCAGTAAACCGACTTTTATAAACATGATATCTATTACACATTCGCTTAAGTTTGTAGCCCGTAACAGCAATTTCCACCCGACCCGGTGGATTTTTCCGGGATCCAATAGGGATTCCCCATCGGGATCTAACAGGGATTCCTTGTCGGGAGCCAATAGGAATTCCCTATCGGGATCCAATAAGGATTCAGAAAATCGCTTCCGACAAAAGAAAGACGTCGG
Source organism: Ophion obscuratus (assembly GCA_964007375.1). Taxonomy (NCBI): domain Eukaryota; kingdom Metazoa; phylum Arthropoda; class Insecta; order Hymenoptera; family Ichneumonidae; genus Ophion; species Ophion obscuratus. Next base: position 66,171,796 of record OZ023312.1, on the reverse strand, counting down.
GCGATAGAACATAAGCGGCGCAGGGTACATATATATTCGTGTCGTCGTTGAAAAGCGCGCGACGATCGAGTTACTGCGCAATCGCGATCGTAAGATTGGATGGAACCTACGTTACTACCGATGAAGCGCTGCTGTGCTGTGGGAAAGCAATCGCTAATTCCAAAGATTGGGATGGCCGCCGACCTGCTCAACCTCAAGCGCAACCATAACCTGATTGCCGTTACGTCGGAAAGAAAATTCCATGCGCACAAGTATTTTTATTTAATAATAATATAAAATGTGTATCAAAAAACGTTGCAGTAAAAAAAGTATTCGTTTTGAAGTATTTACATTATAAAACGTATTCATATTTCATTAAATACAAAAAGTATATGGCATTGAAGTTTGCATCGTTGGAACGCAACGAAAGTTGCTTTTTACCTTTTTTTCCATATTTTTATTGTCATAGAAGATCTTTGTTATACATTTATATCGTAAATCGCTAAATATTTTTTTTTAAATGGTTAAAGGATTTTTGTAACCAAAATCTGCCAAAAGAAAATTAAAATAATTCAAAAGCATTAATGTTTGTTGCATTCCAATGATGCAAGCATCAACCTTATTAAAGTGTTTAAATTTTATATAGTATGAAAAGTATTCAAAGAATATCCCGCCCATAACTGCACAAGTCTTTTTGCTTAATAATAGTATAAAAAGTGTATAAAAATTACGTTACAGCATTAAAAGTATTTAAAGTATTTTTAAAAAATTCATAAAGTATCAAAAGTACTCGAAGATATAGAGATAAGATATAAGTATTCGAAGAATACTATACAAAGCACTATAAATATTCAGTATTGGTAAACAATTAAAAAAAAAAGAAAATAAGTATATTGTGGTATTCGATATGTACTCCTTTGTAAACAATAAATTGATCTCTTTAGTGTATCGATGCTTTTATTTTTTGTAGCATTTTGGGCTTACAGAATGCGATATGATCGATCAAGCATCGTATCGGATTCCGTTCAATACTGTGGGGAAGCTTTAAGATTCTTACATTGGATTCCGATGGGAAATCCCTATTGGATCCTAATAGGGAATCCCTATGGAATTCCTATGGAATCCCGATAGGAATCCCTACTGGATCCCGATGGGAAGCCCTTTTGGATCCCGATGGGAATCCCTTTTGGATCCCGATGGGGAGTCCCTCTTGGAATCCAATGTACGAGCGTGACGTTTCCTGATAGGGATCCAATGGGGTGTCCCGTTGGATCCCTATCAGGGAGTAGGGAGAAGTAGGGGAATCCTATAGGATTCCAAACATAATTTCTACCTGGGAATATATTTTTTTTATTAAAAAAACGCTCCGAATTAATTCCAAGTTCTAATATAATTTGATTTTATTCGATTATATTATTGCCCATCTCTGATTACAACAGATGTATTAGTTTCAACATAATCAATTATAAATATCTTTGATCAGATGAAAACCAAAGGAGCTTTACACAGTTCTTAAAGACAGGCTCCACTTTTCGGGAAATGTCCATGTTCTGGCCGGGTAGACATAAGGTGAGAATGTACTTCCTTATAATATATGCCGCAGATTTAAGGGACCGCTTAGAAGTTCACCCTCATAACTCTCATTGGTTAAAATACTTGCACCGTTACTTTAGGTAGAGCAGATGTTTGGTCCATCTCGAGCAGTGAAAACACGTATAAAATATTTCCAAGGACATCAATTTACATCAAAAGACAGAGAAGCTGAAGAACAAAGTACAAGTGAAAATGCAAGCGCTAGTGGAAGAAGACTTTCTAGTTCTTACAATGAGGAATTTTTTTGAAAGCCATTACACGGATATCGATTTATTGAATACACCGAATGCAAACGAAAATTTTTAATCGACCGTCTGGCGCTTTGCTCCAATAAATTTGCATTCTGGTCTTACCATTGGAATTGCCGCATATTTAGCCGCCGAACTGTTCAATGACGAATACAATTCAGTTTTGCGCAGAATGAGTACTTTGGATATTATTATTCGACAGCAAATCGAAATGCATGCTGTCTATACTGATCAGCATTGAGTGATACGACAGAAGCGGCACACTTCATTATCGACGAAAGAAGCTCGTAAAGCGCGAAAAGGCAGCTGCAGGAGCAAAATCGGCTCTATAAAGACGCTGAAAGACTATCGTGTGGCCTTGAAATCGCTTATCAGCCAGGAAATCACTAAAATTATTGAGTATACGTAGTTCGGAACTTTAAACATGTTTTTCTCAAAACTACATTTTTCACGCTTGCGGTATCCCTCTTATCCCTGCCACCCGAAATAACTCGGTAATTATCGACGTCACAAAAAAATGTTTCAGACAAAAGTTGTACGGTGTTAAGGGGGGCCATCAAATGCGACCAATTTTCTTTATTTCGGTGGAGGCGCTGACGCACAGTGAAGGCCACTTCCACTTTTTAAAATGGAATGGTAAATTTGTTGCCGACCATCGAATAGCACCTCAAGCCGCATAAAAATCATTGGGGGTCAAAGTCGCTCGAGGTCATTCAAGGTCAGTATCGATGATACAAATATAAATATCTCGGATCACTACCAAATATCACTACCAAATAGATCAAGACCTTGAACGACCCCCTTATGTTTTGTATGCGACTTGAGGTGGTCCTCAAGATAATTGAAAAAAAATGTACCACGAATTTTGTCAGCTCGAGCACATAAGCGATACCAACGTGACTACACGAAAGCTATAGTTCCTGGATTTTTACAGTAATTTCGTGTGCCGATAGCAGTCAAGTCAGCTATTCTCTCACAATATAATTGTATATAATGTTATATATAAGTATAAATAATTATATATGAGTATAAATAACTATTCTGCTACGATCTGAGATGTTAGTGGCGCTCTCTTTGGAAGTCTATGCAAAATGAAGGTGCCAAAATTTTGAAAGAAAGCATAAACAACAAATAGTATATAAAAATTTCAATAACTTACTCTCGAAAATGGCGTACTGATTTTTATTTCTTCCAATAGTTCTTCGTAGATCTCAACTGGCATGTTTCGGTTCTATGGCAACAACAGTGTCTAGAAAGGGAAGAGAAAGTAGTTTAAAAATTTAACAGTTATGTATTGACGATTTACCTTTATCTTACTCTTCAGAAAGGCGAGCTGATTCTGTATTTCTTCCAATATTTGAAGACGATGTCAACGTATGGAGACGAATATGTGCACTACAAGAAATTTTTAAAAATAACATTAGTAAATTCAGTTAGATGATTTAAAACACTTTTATTCATCAATTATTAATCAGTTTTTCACATAAAAATCAGTATTTTCTAATTTAGGTTTAGTCTACAAATTGTATATTAATATTTTAATACATCTGTATTTACAGTTCTTCATTTATAGAAAAACGATCAAATTTACATTGGCTTTTTCTTTTGCTGTGTTAACAAATTGAAACACTACAACTTGACATTGTAAAAACAATAACAATCGATCAGAACTACGCTGTAATATAATTTTTTTTATATACAGTACGAGGGTGGGGTGAAAAGTTTCCGGCCTGACCAAGAGGTGGTGCCACTAGGTCTAGTTTTGGAGCGGCGTCCTACAGTACCATTCCTACCGAGCTTGTATGTACAGTTTCAGCCCAATCGCTACGTTAGTTTGCGTTTGAGAGCACATTGCGCGAGACGCTTCCGTTGTTTTCGTAAAAATGGAAAAATTGGAAAAACGTGCTGTCATCAAATACTTCCATTTGAAAGGTTTTACACCAAAACAAATAAAAGAAGAGATGGATTCAGCACTGGGAGACTCCTCCCCATCATATTCAACTATTAAGCAGTGGGTTTCTGAATTTAAAATGGGTCGTGTGAGCACCTCTGACGAGCCTCGCTCAGGACGGCCCATTGAAGTCACAACTTCAGAGATGATTGAAAAAATCCATAAAATAGTGTTGAAAGACCGCAAGTTGAAAGCGCATGAGATAGCTGAGACCTGTGGGATGTCAGCTGAACGTGTGCGAAATATTTTGCACAACCATTTGAACATGGAAAAGCTGTGTGCAAGGTGGGTGCCGCGTTTACTAACGCTCGACCAAAAACTGCTTCGAAAAACCATTTATACCGACAATTTGGCGCTGTGTAGGCGTAATCCAAACGAATTTTTGCGCCGATTCATAACTGTTGATGAGACATGGGTCCACCACTACACTCCTGAAAATAAAGAACAGTCAAAACAGTGGGTTGGAAAGGGAAACCAACCCCAAAGAAGGCAAAAACAATTTTATCGGCAAACAAGGTTATAGCTACTGTTTTTTGTGATGCGAGAGGAATTATATATATTGATTACAATTTTGATTGAGGTGCAAATTGAACGACCTCATTTGGCGAAGAAAAAAGTTTTGTTTCATCACGATAACGCACCAGCGCATTCGTCGATTGTTGCCATGTCCAGAATCCACGAATTGAAGTTTGAATTGATGCCGCATCCTCCCTACTCTCCAGACTTAGCCGCCAGCGACTATTACCTGTTTCCTAACCTCAAAAAATGGCTTGGCGGAAAAAGATTTAAGAGCAACGAAGAAGTTATCGAAGCTGTAAATCAGTATTTTGAGGAGCTTGACGAATCTACGTTTAAAACTGGTATAACTAAATTAGAACACCGTTATGAGAAATGTATCAGTGTTGATAGAGATTATGTTGAAAAATAAAGCAAAAAAAATTTTTAAACAGCGTTTTTCTTGGTCAGGCCGGAAACTTTTCACCCCACCCTCGTATAATATATTTCTACATGGGATCGCAGTCAAATTGGTTACAAGAATGACCGAATATGTTTTGCCGGCAGAGGGACGCACATATTACTATTATTTTCAGTGCTGCCACACTCACGCTATCGGGATATCGAGATTTTTATTCCGTTAAGTTGTCAGTTCCCGGGTCAGTTCCCAAAAAGTTCATATCTGAATATATCTGAATGTATCTGAATCATATCTGTAGAATCAGATATGATCAGACAAGAAAAATTGCCAGATCTGATCATGTAGTGTCATGACAGATCGTGTATGCTTATATCTGAGTATGTATGTATGATCATATCAGAGCCATTTTTATAATTTTGAGAGCAGACCCGTCCATATCGCAGCATGTCTAACCAGATTCAAACCCCAGGCAAGATCTGATCTGTTTGGACCAGATCTGATCATGTCAGACAGATATAATCTTATTAGACCAAATCTGATCATGTCAGACAGATCTGATCCTACCGGACCAGATGTGAATGTAGAAGAATAAAATACCGTGGATCCCAGTAGACCTGGACATCTATCAGCAATAGACCCTCCCATATGATAGAATCATAATTTATCTGAACTATCAGACCAGGTATAACTCCGACTATATTAGAGCAAATCTTACCCTGTTGAAACAGAGCAAACCTCATTAGAGCAGTCCTGAAGATATTAAAATGTCTACATATATACAGCGGGTTTATTAACACGTCATCACTGCACGTGTTAATAATTAACGATATTATAGTAACTCATATGATCCCATATAATACAGTCAGGTGAGGTGCCGTATCTGATCGGATATCGTCTCAAATTTTTTTGTGGTGAAAAAGGACCCCTAGCACCTCACGTGGTTAAAGTAGTAGGACGCACTACTCGGAAAATCCGAGAAAAATCGATTCAAAGTTTCTTAGGCGCTTTATAAGTTTACAGTTTCAGACATTTGTCGAGGCGCGGTCCAGTCTACACGGTTAGGGCTCGGTCTTTTGCGCCGGAGGTCTCGAGTTCGATTCCTCCTTCGGATCTTTTTTTTATTATATGAATCAAAATTCAATTTTGATTCATATAATAATTATATACAAAAACCACGGTGGTAATTTTCGTAGAAACAAACAAAGCAATAATTTTTGCGACATCTTGCGCAACATATAAAAGCGGATTCTTTTACAATCGCAGGGAGTTCGCAACCCTGTTGTAAAGGACCGATAGGATCCTGTAGCCAACGATAAAAATCCGATACATTGCTGTTTGGTCTATCGGCAGCACAGATAGCGAATTTTCGTATTTTATCTGGACTCATTGGAATGTTCGCATATACGATTTCTATTTGGATAAACCGATATGGAATGTATCAGATTCTATTGTTTTTATGAGCAAGATGGAATCTATAGGGAATAAGGTATGTGCGATCTAGTGCATCAAATCTGCATTTTACACTGATCGACAAGTTGCGTGCATTTATCAGCAGCTACGGATTTGATTTGAATATTTTTCTAATTGTATTTCCACAAGTTCTAAATTTATAAGTTTCAAATGGACTTGACCGTTTGGAAGCGAATGTGCATAAAACGGGAAAGTCCACGATTTTTAGCTATCAGATCTCGAATGCAAAAACTGATACGTATGAAACTGTACTTATTTCCCCTTATGAGAAATGATCGATACACTTCGCACAAAAATTTAGGGAGCAAGAAAAAAATCCAAATTTTTGGGGGATTTTCAACCGGCTGTAACTCATACAAAAATGGTCGTACAGCAAAAAAAAAGCAAATTGTAGCTCTAAGTGTCTAGTTTTCGGATCTGAGTTTGAAATTTTTTTTTTGAAAATATTTTTCCAGTAATCATAAGAAAACCACCGAAAAAAAAATGTTCGAAATTTTTTTGGTTTTTTTTTAATCTACGGACGTGGAAAAAAAAATTTCGACTTAACCTCTATATGGACCGGATAGCTTGTTTATTCAGCTTTAATTTGGTTTTTTAAAAATCTCGATACGAGCATTTCTCGCTGAGATATCGGTGTTTGAATGGAAAAAGATCATTTTATCTTTGATTACCAATATCTCAGCAACCAATGATCGCACAGAAATTTTGAGGTTGGTTTAAAAAACTTGAATAAATTCTCTACAAGGATTGGCAATTGAATTTTGAAAAAAAAAAAAAATTTCAATCATTACATGAATTTGAAAAAGCGACCAAAAAAGGGCTCTTCGTGGTTTTTTGGAAAATCAAGCGCCCAATCAAAAATATTGCGGAAACCACTAATGTTAAGTGTGCCTTTTACTGTTCAATATACCCCCAAAAACCCTACGAAGTTTCAATTTAATCCAGCCAACCGTTTTTTTTTCCCACTTGATCGAATTTTTGAAAAAATTAAAGGAGCAAGAATTTCGCTCTGAAAATGTCATAATTTTTATCGAAAAAGAAAAAAAAAAAAAAATTTCATTTTTCTCTCAATTCTGTATTAGTGACTTGGAAAATTTAAGAAAAAAAAAATCTAAAATTTTTGAAAAAAAAATTCCAAAATTTTTGAAAAAATTGTTTTTTTTTTAAATTTTTTTTTCAATTGGCCCTAAATTAAAGAAATTGATTAAAGAAGAGTTGATACCCCCAAGGCAAGTCGAATATTCGTTCTACGAATATTGGGACAATAATTTTTTTGTGCGAATTTAAACAGTGTCTAAAAAAAAACAGTTTTTCTTAAAACTAACCTGCTTTCTTGGTAATCGAGCCAATCAACAGTTTTTCTCAAAACTACCGTATTTTTTAATTTTTAGAAAAGCAAATTAACTGAGTTTTTGCAAGCTTTAGTTTTGTAAGGATCACGAGGATTTGTTGCACGACGACGACCTTGGCCAACTCGTCGTTGATAATCACCGGTTTCCAAATACCGATTGTATGCGCGAGATACGACAGATGAACTAATGTCCATACGATCCCCGACTTGTCGGTAATAATCCCCTTCTTCCACTAGAGTCACTATCTGAGCGACTTGTGGCGCGGATAAATGCCGCCTAGGCATGATGAAAAAAAATGAAAAGAAAACTAAAGCTTGCAAAAACTCAGTTAATTTGCTTTTCTAAAAATTAAAAAATACGGTAGTTTTGAGAAAAACTGTTGATTGGCTCGATTACCAAGAAAGCAGGTTAGTTTTAAGAAAAACTGTTTTTTTTTAGACACTGTTTGAATTCGCACAAAAAAATTATTGTCCCAATATTCGTAGAACGAATATTCGACTTGCCTTGGGGGTATCAACTTTTAATTTATTCAATTAATTTGTGACTAGGAAAATTAAAGTGCGGAAGAGGAAAATCGGTGAGAAAGTGAGTCGCTACATTTCATTAATTTAGGGCCAATTGAAAAAAAAATAAAAAAAAAAATTTGTTTTTTCAAAAATTTTGGAATTTTTTTTTCAAAAATTTTCGATTTTTTTTTCTTAAATTTTCCAAGTCACTAATACAGAATTGAGAGAGAAATGAATTTTTTTTTTTTTTTTCATTTTTGATAAAAATTATGACATTTTCAGAGCGAAATTCTTGCTCCTTTAATTTTTTCAAAAATTCGATCAAGTGGGAAAAAAAAACGGTTGGCTGGATTAAATTGAAACTTCGTAGGGTTTTTGTGGGTATATTGAACAGTAAAAGGCACACTTAACATTAGTGGTTTCCGCAATATTTTTGATTGGGCGCTTGATTTTCCAAAAAACCACAAAAAGCCCTTTTTTGGTCGCTTTTTCAAATTCATGTAATGATTGAAAAAAAAATTTTTTTTTCAAAATTCAATTGCCAATCCTTGTAGAGAATTTATTCAAGTTTTTGAAACCAACCTCAAAATTTCTGTGCGATCATTGGTTGCTGAGATATTGGTAATCAAAGACAAAATGATCTTTTTCCATTCAAACACCGATATCTCAGCGAGAAATGCTCGTATCGAGATTTTTAAAAAACCAAATTAAAGCTGAATAAACAAGCTATCCGGTCCATATAGAGGTTAAGTCGAAAAAAAAATTTCCACGTCCGTAGATTAAAAAAAAACCTAAAAAATTTCGAACATTTTTTTTCGGTGGTTTTCTTATGATTACTCGAAAAATATTTTCAAAAAAAAATTTTCAAACTCAGATCCGAAAACTACACACTTAGAGCTACAATTTGCTTTTTTTTTTGCTGTATGACCATTTTTGTATGAGTTACAGCCTGTTGAAAATCCCCCAAAAATTTGGATTTTTTTCTTGCTCCCTAAATTTTTGTGCTAAGTGTATATTAGGACCAAGTTTTGTATGGGACAGAATTTGTGATTCCATGGACAAAAACGCATCATTTTCCGATAAACATGTACATTTTCAATATGAATGAATCAGATATTTCAGATAAGTCACTTCATCAGCAGTAATTGGTATTGACTGATTAACATTTAATGGGGATATACAGATTCAACGATCTTATTGATAAATATGGGTTTAACCTGTATATGTTTTAATGAGAGTTTCCCAACTTATCCAGGGTGAAGAGAGAATATTTCAGATAGGGCTCTATATGGATTATCTAATGCAAAACTGACCTTTAAGTCTATGTGAATGCATATGTTGATGCAGATTATAATGTATCTGCCCATATCGGCATTTATTCGTACAGTCAACGATTCAGCTTAATAATGAAGCTCGGGTGCTTGTATGCAAATATGAGTCAAACTTATGCCCGTTCGAATCCTGTATCTGTTTTAAATTGGTGTTTTCCAACCTATGCAGACTTGAGTGATAATGCTTCGGTCGGTCTATATATGGATATCCAATAAAAAATGGCATCTGCGTCTATGGTAATATATACGTAAGTACAAAACTAGTCTATTTGTGCATATATGTATTTATTTGTATTGTAAAAGATTCAGCCTCAGAATCGGGTCTGCTTCACGTGAAATAACCTTTTCGTTACAAAAAACATAGAAAGCGTTTACGGTTTTCATTATTTTGTATACATTTTTTTGCATTTTGAAAAATGTTAAACAAATAGAAAGAGACGGCAGTACGTGGGTTACTTCCGAAAAGCCAATACCCTTCGTCTATCTAAAATTTTGCACAGATTTTTAGTTGCTACATTTCACGGTCAAGATTTTTACCGTAACATTTTGTTTCTACTGAATATCTAGTGCATGCTAAGAAATGCAATAAAAAATTCAAAAACTAGACTAATCCGAAGAGTAATACGAAATCTAAAAAAAAATCACAATACTGCCTCTACAGTGTAACTGAGTGTTAACCGATTTAATGTATCCTCACTCTGAGTTATGCGCATAGGAAAAAACCGATTCACACGGTTAAATGGTTGGCCCGTATTTACTGATGAAAACCGACGCCTACTCTTGAGAGTGAAACATTTACAATATTAGTACATTCCGATAGGTGCGGATAAAAAATAATTTGGAGATACACATACATTCTCATACAACAAAGGATTATTGTTGGATTGTAGAATCCATATAGCAAACGATTGAATGGATCCCACCCTTATAAATACCAGACCCGTATTTAGTGATAAAAAACCGTGCTACGTTCTGAAGACGAATCTTTTATAATACAATTACATGCAGAGCAGTGCGATGGTCTAGTGGTTAGCGTGCTCGCCACTAAACCAGCGGACCGGGAAGTCCCGGGTTCGAACCCCAGTCGCGTACATTTCGTCGTGAAATGTTTTTCTTCGGCATTTCGCGGCGAAATAAAACTAGTTCCACGACTGGGGGGCGAACTCGATGACCGGCTGTATTTGGTGTAGATTTTCCCCAGTTTCCCTATACCCATGACGGAAATGTCATGATGAATATAATACAGAGGGGGAAGTCGACTGCGGCCGCAAGAGGGGAACAGTGAGAAAGATGGAGAAAAAAGGAGAGTAAACAGTAGAGGCAAGAATGGGCACAGTTGAGGGGAAAAGAATAGGTAACAAACGCGAAAAGCGTGTACCTAAGGAAAAAACCAATAAAAATAAATAAATAAAAATACAAGTACATGCAAATAGGTGCGGATATCAAATAATCTCCAAATACGAATATATTCTCCTACAGTAAAAGGTAAGTTTTCGATATGAAAAGTCGAGTAGGTTCAGACAAAAAATAATTGCGAATACGTATACATTCTCGTACAGCTAAAGATAAGCTTTCGATCTGAAAAGTCACATACAAACTGATTGCTGTCAAATTTCGATTGTAGCATATAACTTCCTATACGAACTATAATTGGTTTCTGCCGATTAGTGCCAACAGAATTCCAGTTTGTGAGTGCAAGTTCATTCCGTTAGAATGTAATGGACATTTTGAAGTAATCTGCTGTTGCAGATTAATTACGATTGAAATTTAAAAGGTAATCTGCATTTACAAATTGAACTACGCGGAACCGTTTTCGGATTTTATAGGTAATCTATGGGCACCGTAGATACGTACAAAACCCGATAGAATCATATATTTTAAAAAGTCATCAATCCTATGGGAATTCATAAGCGTTTCCGAGGACAAAAACACATCATTTTCCGATAGTATTTATTTTTTTATTGGTTTGTATCGGTTCTTTGCAACAGGGAATACATCCGTACAGAAACATGTTCCATTAACTTTCATGAAACTGTTTCTAGTAAATTGCAGCGAATTGTTAGAGCAGAATTGTGAAATTAATTCCCGGGAAGACTGTATAAAAATCTATTCAATAATTTACCATCAATTATACTTTAACAATGAAAAATAAAAAACCCACCATTATGAATTGTTTTACTGGAAAAAAAAGAAAATGATTTTAAAAAATAATGTAAATAAATTTAAAAACATAATGTAGGATCGAGAAACGTTTTGAATAATTGTTGGGATAACAAAGAAAAAAAATATGAACCGAAGGAGGAATCGAACTCGAGACCTCCGGCGCAAAAGACCGAGCCCTAACCGTCTAGACTAGACGGCGGCTCGACAAGTGTTTAACATTTTAAACTTATAAGGCGCCTAAGAAACCAAACTTTGAATTGATTTTTCTCGGAATTTTCCCAGTAGTGCGTCCTACTACTTTAACCTCGTGAGGTGCTAGGGGGCCTGTTTCACCATTAAAAAATTCGGCCAAATCTCCGACCCCACGGTCGTGCCGTCTCCTTGTTAGATGTTTTCATGTGTGAACAACTGAACTGCATATACGATAAGGTATAAGTGTATAAGACTTCTTATATATTACAGGTTTGGTATCGTATCTAATGGGATGAAATTTTATATGAACGTACCTGCTCATATATCACATCATATATGTTCAGATATGGTTTCACGCTACCAACTCCTCTTGGTACCTGACCAGATAAAAAACACATATGAGATCTATATAGCAGAGTCTGGTACCGTATTTGATCGGATATGATCTTATACGAACAGATACGTTCACATATCACATCATGTATGTGCAGATACGAATTTATGGTATCAACTCGCCTTGGTACTTAGCCAGATCTAAACAGAGATGACTTCATATATGGTCACGCCAGATACCGTATTTGATCAGATATGATCTTATATATGCATATATGATGTGGAATATGATCAGACCTAATCATATATGATACTGTAAATTGTCAGATATGAATATATCTGATACATATATGACAATATCTGAAATATATATGCACATATCCACTCAGACATAAACTTTTTTTCCCGGGTTAGAAGTTCTCGGACTCTATCAAAATTCGACATGATGGGGGGGGGGGGGCAGAGCAGCCCCGTCTCCATCAGTCATCCATGGCTCTCATAATGTCCGTCGTTTTTATTTTCAATCGCTGCCACGTGTGGCGCTAGTAGTCACCTACTCGATAACTATATATATGCCATATAACCTGTGAACCAGCCGAACCCACCAAACAATGGAGAACATCTTCATGATAATCATTATTATAATATGATTATTTCAATCGTTTAAAATTATGTAACTAGAAATGTATTTGTTTTTGGCAGTTAGAGATCGGGAAGTAAGTGTATGCGTGCGTGTCGGTTTCTAAACAAGCATGAAAACGTCAAGAAATAAATCGATACTTATAAATACGAGGAAAATATATTAATTTCCCTTGAATAATTTTTAAATTCAAGATATCAACATTTAATATACATTTTAACAAAATGACCGGTTTTTTCTTTATAATACATAAATGATCCTTGAATATTTTGACGTGGTAAAAATTTCGAATTTTTTTTCTGCCGTTTCATTTTTTGTCAACACATTTTCTGACTGTAGCTGTTCTGTCTTGGTCCACGGAAATAGCGATGGGACACTTCCTTGTTTTAAGTGAGGGATTTTGTACTTCCCCTGAAATTTTTGTCATAATTCGAACGTAATAGGAAACAAATAAAAATTCGCGTTACGACAAAAAAAATGATCGAACTTACTATTCCAAGCACTTTTCCATCGGGAAAGTGGCGTTCCCAAACGATTTCGGTTTTCTGGAAATGCTTTTTGCAAACTGCTGTTCCACTTTTCACACAGCTGCTCTATCGCCGCACAGCTATTTTCCACAAATTCTCACTTTGCGGGTTCTTGAAAATTGTGAAAAAAATCCTTTTCTGGGTTTGATTTTTACCCTGAGGTACAACCAGGGACGATGCGTGTCGGCATCATTTATCTCAAACCAATTGCCGCTTTTCGTCGCTTGATAATTATAACCTACACACAATACAGAAGGTATGTCATGGTAAAGAAAAACTACACTTCACAGATCGCGGAGTGATTTTTTGACATTTAAAATGTTCTGAAAATTGTACCCACAAGCCATAAGTCACGACACAACCGTAGAACGCATAAAATTCAAAATACTCCGAAAGTGTTATTATTATATCGAGTATGGAACGCGCATGCGTAAAAGAAAACGAGCAGATGACTACTAGCGCCACGAAGTGGACTGTAGTGCAATCAAACGTCCCGGACAACACGCGAGTAATTTATTGCCATCGGAATAGTACTCAGTGAGAAAATAAAAAGAGTAACTTGCGAATGGGTTTTCTAAATGTTCCACACAGCGATAGTGTGAATATTTCTTGCCGGTGAAAAAATTCAAGGAAGGGCTACATTTGATCGGTGAGGGAAACTGATCAGTAACCTGCAAATAAGTGATCACATATTTTGCATGCTGGAGTAGTAATAATCCATAAAATTTAGATTCGTGATCGTGTGCTCCATTCTTTTGGTTCAGAAATTTTATGCATAATGTAGAGTATTAATATTTCCTGTACAACAGCTCTTTTCATAATAGCGGAGTGAATGTTACTTGTCGAAGAAGGAATTCAGGGAATTAAATCCAGCGTTGACTGTCATTCACTGAGAAAATGGGAAGAATAACATGCAAATGGGTTTTGTAAATGTTCAAAACAGTGATAGAGTGAATAGTTCTTGTCGCCGAAAGAATTTGCGGAAATATTTGCAGCATGAACTCTGATTGCCGAGGGCAACTCACTTGTACCCTGCAAATGAGGTTTTAAATGTTTTGCATGCCACAGTAGTAATAATACAACAAATTTACATTCATGATCGTTTGCTTGACTCTTGCCATGCCAACATTTTATGCATAGAGTCACGGATGAGTATTTCTTGTACAACAGGTCAACACGGTAATGTTGTGAACGTGACTTGTCGGAGAAGGATCTTATAGAATTAAATCTAGCGATGATATTTGTTTAAACAATTCACGATCGCAAAGTTTCACCGTATTTTTGTGAAGCGAGACTCCAGTGATCACCATTGCTAGAGAATTCGATCCGCGGAGAACCTGCCGAAGTTAAATACCAGCAGAGAGAAAAAATGCTGAACGTATTCCTTCAAACCATAGGCATTGTTCGTTAAATTTTACCACTCTTCCGCAGAATGAATCTCAGGCGATCTGGTGCGCTCGAGTATTTGGCCGAAATTGAATTGATCCATGATAAGCTGCATCGAGAATATATGTCGTGCTCGAGCTTATTTGATTCAATTAATTAAACAAGGATGGTACAATATCACGAGCCATCCACAGGATGAGTCTCTAGCAGCCCCGTTTGCTAGAAAGTACGACCCTTATCAAAATTCCTCCGATGACCGTCGTCGAAAAATGAGATCGATTCGAGCCCATTTGTCCATAAAATGTTCAATGCAACAATGTTTCTCCGCTCTACTGCAGAGCAAGCGCATGCTCCGAAGTGTGCTATGGTCGCTAAATTCAGTTGTGTGTATCGTTCGATACAAACACACACACACACACACACACAGGCACGCACGCACGCACGCGCGCGCACACACACACACACACACACGCACGCACGCACGCGCACACACACACGCACGCACACACACACACACACAGTGTATTTTGTTACAACCGAGCCGCGTGCGAGGTTATTTTTTTCTGCACGCGGGCGGCGTAGCGAACACACACACACATACGCGCGGGCAGCAATCGTCGCTTATTGGGACTCGACTCTTGGAAATAGCGCATTTTTCATTGATATGAAGCGAAGGCTTTGGGATTAGACAACCCATACAGCCTGTACATAGATCTCGGGATTAGTAGTAAACACATTTTATAAAACGTGTTTACTACTAATCTCGAGTGTAATAAAATGTGTTTACTACTAATCCCGAGGGTGTAAAACGAGAGAAAAAGTGTGTGTAAACACATTTTATAAAATGTGTTTACTACTAATCACGAGATCTATGTACAGGCTGTATGGGTTGTCTAATCCCAAAGCCTCCGCTTTATATAAAAAAAGGCGCTATGTCCAAGAGTCGAGTACATCACTTAAATAGAGAGATTAATACTACACATAAATTTGGTGATTGACAATACTGTGGACCTGTTCACGGCGTGAACGTCGAGGCCCTATAGAAAACGAGCGCTGCGCCATCCGGCGGTAGTATGCGACGACTCGTAGCTTAAAACTGCAAGCTCTGCACTACCGCCATGACGGGACGCCGCGTCGCAATTTTCTGGCGTGTGGCACATGGCCTTTAACCCCTTGACTGTGAGTGACACGCATAAGGGCAAAAAAGTCGTGCCATTTTTGTGTCATGATACGTATAGGGGACTTTGAAAAATAATCTATTTCTACTGCATCGATTCGATGCAGTAGAATCATGCCCCTAAACGTGTCATGACACAAAAATGGCACGACTTTTTTGCCCCTATGCGTGCCACTTACAGTCAAGGGGTTAAGGAAGTCTATGATACCTGCCGTATCTGTTGATTCTTTAATAACGAGGTTCCGTAGAAAAGCTTTCCGATGGTGTCTTTTCATGGCCTCAATAATTCCTTGTTCTATTGGTTGAATCACCGCAGTGACGTTTGAAGGCAAGTACAGCGCGGTGCATCTGCTGTCGATAGCGTTTAAAAGTTCAAACAATGGGTGTGAAAGTGCAGTGCCTATAAGAGCAAAAATGTATAATTCGATTCTTCCTTCATTAATGTGACCGATGGAAGAAATTCGGTTCTGTACCACTCTTCGACAGTTGATCGATTAATCCATACACGTTTCTGGCCTTGATAAGTCACTGGCAAACTTTGCATCGTTTTTGGAACAACCGGGCTTTATCTTCTTTCCAATTATCAACAGCTTTGAACCATGACTCCCAGTTGGATTCGAACAAGACATTACAGTGAATCGATCCTTGAGTATTTTCGTCCAGCAGCTGCAGTCTCATCGCTCCCTGCGAGAGTGCGTCTTGGCAATAATTTTCAGGCTAGACTGAATTCGTTAGCATTATGTATATTATACAAGTCATAGCCTTCGTCCAGTGGATGTTGATGAAAGTCATCATTGTGTAGAACTCTATAAATGAAAGCGCACTGGTAAATCTATATGCCTTTGTACGCTGCTTTTGGGCTTCACAGTGAAAATATTGAAAGAATTTAAAAAATGAATTAACCCCTCTTTTTCACGGGTGAACTTATAGAGATTCGTATGGTGATGATCCAATTTCCAGTGGCTATCTCTACTCCCTTAGTCGTTGGTCGTTGTCTAAGTTTTGTAGGTCGGCAAGGAACGATGCAGAAAAGAAATGTAGCGTTTCACATCGGGTACAGTGACAGGGTCATCAGTATACGGCTATGGTACTGTACCCTGCCCTACACGCGCTGGGTGTCAGGTACTAGGACAGGAGCATATATATTGAAACGCGCGTCCATTGAGTCTGGATACAGGAGTCCAAACTCGGCATTTCAACTCGTTCCAAAAATTTCGGAAACTTAGAGTGGCGCTTCGGTCTTTCGAAGGGAATATGCTACATATATTTCATGTGGACATAAAATATCGGATCCGTTTGTAGGACAGATGACTAACCTATCTAACCTTCATCAAGTATCAGAGTTATAATCAAATTTAGAATTAAATAAAACGCTGATGTATAATACGTATCAATGAAACAGTGTATTTTTTTTAGTGTCTGCACGTAGATGCGTAGTTTTTTATATTCCGAGATTATTTTTTTCAATTCAGTTATTTCTCGGAATACAAATACGAGAATGGATTATAAAACTTGTGTGTGCAGATATGATTTAATTTCTTAAGGCAGAACACCACTGTAACCCCCTGTTTTTTTGCCACTTTTCAAGATTTTTTTTGTGGGAAAAAAAAGAGATATTCGAAAATTGTTTTTTGTTTTGTTCGTTGTTTATTGAAGATACATAAAAAAAAATTTCAAATTTTTCTCGCCCCATGGTGACGCTGGGGAAGCTCCCGCGTCAGGTAGTGTTGCCTCTGCAGTGATTTGCGGCACGCAGCAGAACTCTCTTCAAAGTCGATCTGAAAAAAAATACCGAGTGTTTTCGTTAATAATATGATATTTTGAAGAGAAGTACACAGGGATTTGAAAAAATATTGATTTTTAAAAAATAGGCACGCTTTTGAAATTAAAGGACGATTTTCGAGCAAAATTTCTCGTCGAAAATAGGCTATAACTTTTTTTATTATTGAGATATCGAAAAAATCCTATGTACTTCTTTAGATAATCTAGTTTTATTGATGCAGTCCAAATTTGAAGCCGATCGGATAAAAATTACTCGAGTTCTGCTGCGTGCCGCACTCAAAAAAGTGGTTTTGAGAAAAACGCGTTCAAAGTTTTAGGTTTGTTAATTTATGCGATAAACTGGAAAAAAAATGTTTACCGTTAATCAGCGATGCCGGCACCTATAGCTGGCCTTCAAGAAGCAAATCATTGTCCCTAGCATCTTTTCTCGAACTTGTAGAGGCTCTTCTTGCCTCTTTTGCAGCGTCTGTGAGCGAGCGCTCCGCCAGCTCGATCCGCGCTGCGTCGGTTTCAACGCAAAAATTGAAACAATTTGGGCCGATAGTTATCCCCAACGTCTCCAAAACTTTCATGAGGCTTCTCAGGCCATCATTGAATAGTAATACCGCGATATCAGCTGCAATATCGACGATTTTTTGCTCCCGGACTGACACTTGGGGGCTATTGCCCAAACTGATTTGTTGTAGCTTTCGTTGTTGTTTTGCGTGAAGCCGCCCAAACAACGCTGCAGCAAATCGTCTCTGCTCAAATTTTCGAAGACTGGCGTAATTGCCTCCAATACTTCTTCAGGAAGAGGCGGCTTATGGCGATATTCAGAAATATTACCGCTTGCGACCGCTCGCTGCCACGAACACCACGACTCTGGGCAATCGTCATGTTGTGGCTCACTATCTGTGGATATTTTATGTTTGATAGTTGCCCAAATTGCCTTCCTCATTTTTTCAACATCATCGCTGTTCCTCCGGATAGCCAAGCCGTAAAATATGCTCAACTCGTCAATCAATTTTCCAGTGAGCTTTCCTCTGCCAGACAATCCTTTTTGTTTCTTCACGATTTCGCGGAGGCGTGTCCCCATACGTTTTTGGACATGATCGATGCACTCTTTTTTTTTTATCTCGAAACCGTCGTATGGATCGCTATATGCCCAGAAATGTTTTAGAATCGCCGTCACCAATATAATATTTATATTTTATGCCATAGAGCTCTTCAGACCGTTGAAACATTTCGACAGCTGAGTCGACTTCCATTTTTCCGGAGGAGCCGCTATGGTTCGCCTGGCACTCATCGTCGTGGGTACTTTTCCATTCCCAGTACTCCGCGGTGCTTTCTTTTTTTTCCCAATGCTCGCAAGCTTTGCAATATTTCGATTTCACCATAACGTCGATCACTTTTTTAGTGTACCAGCCGATTAGCGATGTTATGCCGAAAAGCGAGCTGAAACCGCGCTTACTCCACGATATGTCGCCTGAAACAATAATTCCGTCCTCCACCCCATTTTCCAACGAAATTGTCTCCTCCTCAAGTGCAGCCTTTTGTTTGCTCACTGTGCTCACAGCTTTAGTGGCAATCGAAATCGAATTTAAGATTCGATCGTAGAAAGACTGAAATATGGGGCGCGGTAGGTCCATAAATGCACAAAACTTCATCAGGCCATTCAAACCGACGCCAAGAAGACGCATACTGAATAAGATCCGACGATTTATTTCGTATGCATTGTCAATCATAGGACACGAATTGATTTGCACTTTTTCACAATGGCCGCAATCGACCTCGATTTTGAATCCGAGTCCGCGCAAACTTTTTTCGGTAAACTTTATATCGCGATCACACACTTTGCACTTCACTAACGTCGATATAATGTTCAATGCATTGACGAGGTGTACTATACGATAACCAAAATCGTTAGTAACCCCGACCTCTAAATCGTCCGACGATTTTAACTTTTTCGCCGACGTGCTCACATACTCTGCAGAACTATTTTCGGAGGTATAACGGTTCGGAGGTATAACGGTTCGGAGGTTTTCGATTCGAAATTTTCGTTCGACTTCTCGTCACATAGCTCCGTTTTGTTCCCTTTTTCCCCGCGTACACTTTCGGATTATCCATTTCGATGTGCAAAGAATAATTCTGAGCGTTCGATATTTATAAACGAAACGATTCGGAGCGTTTAGACACGAGTAGCGTCGCTTCTATTCGCAAACTGACGCTATGACGCTATCCCTATACCTGCCTTGAAAATTTTTCAATTATCGCCACCTATGGCTTTTTTCGAAACTATATTTATAACAATAGCCGGTTTTTGTGAAGGGAGACAAAATAATACCTGGGAAAGACCCGCAGGACCGGGGAAAGGCCCGGTATACCTGTCGACCCTGAGGCGCGCAGCTGCAAGGGACCCCGAGCGTCACGGAGCGCTGCACCGCTCCACAAAATATTCAATATCTCCGAAAATAATTATTTTTTCGACCTGGGTCCAACGGCATCATAATCTTAAATGTAGTTTAGATTTTTCTAGGTGGTTTTCAAAAAATGGATTTTTTGAAGCTGTCACAGTGGTGTTGTCCCTTAAGAGGCTCATTTTTTTCATATTGAAATAGATTTTCTCTTAAAAGTTTCATGTGAACATTTAAAAATCAGCGAACAAAGTCGTTCAAAGTAGTATATTCTCACGACTGTTCTGTTGTGAAGTTAGAAGCTCCTCCGATCACTTTCACATCGTCGACCGATGTATTATGATATATAAAGGGGTCTGTTCGATCGATGCGCCATCCCTGTTATTCGCATTTGTGGGTATACTTTATTCGGCAGGGTGTCAGTTCTGCACAGTGCAGTTCGACACCGAGTCAGCCCGTCAGTTCAACTCTCCACTGTTCAATTCGACGAAGCGGGCAGTTCGACACAGAGCCAAGCCGACGGCCGTAGCAGCTCGACATTTCCCCGACGCTCGCGTATCCCCACTCTTCAGATTCGGGCCGGGCGATTCGCTGCCCTGTGTCAGTTCGACACCGAGTCCTCCCTACACAGCGTAGCGTGCTCAACTCACATTTTCTAGCGGCTGTACTTTTTTCGAATCACCCATCCCGGGAACGAGAAATATACGAGCAAAATGTTTCCGCATGTACCGACTACCCGCTCTGTCAGTTCTCTAGTTTATCGACTGATTTTGAATGGAAATTTCACGAGCGGCATTTTGTTATAACTTTAATCTCTAATAATGCCACGAACATATATTTAGTCTCTCAAAATTTTAATTCTTCTATAATTCGGGAAAAAGCGTCATTTTTGAGTACTTGAGAATAACGATAAGCAATACTAAGAGAACTGAAAACTTATATAATAATCGTGTGAAAGAAAAACTGCTGGCCTCGTACAGTTGGACAGTTTTTCGTTGCCGTTGAATATAGGATAATGTTCTTCAAGAGGGTGTTTAATTTTGTTCTGAATTTCGTTTCTTGTGGCTCTTGGTTTATTCGTAAAAATCATAGTGCAAAGTCTAAATTTTATAATCAACTTTTTAATCGTCAAAAATATCGCTGAAAAAAGCATATGCAGTAACAAAAAATTAATATCATGAACCGATTGGAAATAATATTGTTGTCAATATTCCTCATATATGTTCCTTTCATTACAGATTGAAACGTCAACATTATTATCCATGTTGTTCAAATACTTAATGCCAAAGAACAGTGCATGTCGGATATATTTATTGTTCATTAATGTGTGACATGTCGTCTACTATATATGAAAAAATTGAATCATCGTATAACATGAATACGCTGTGTTGAAAAACGCAGAATCATTAAGGTAGGGGGGTGGATGGAAGGTTAATTTGCTATAAAAAAGCATATTTTAGATATTTTTTGTTGACGTACTGTTTATATATATTTATTTATATAATTAGTATAAAATAAAAGGAAATTTGAAGAATATTCTGTGAAATTTTCGTTAATAATTGTGCAGAAATGAGCCAGTGACAGGAAATCTTCTCAGAGGCCACAAAAAAAAGTTACATTGCGGTGAACTGCATAACTCACCACTGGATCGCCCGAAAAAAAATTCAACAAGATCGTATTATTTAATAAGTTTCTCGAGGTAACGCTGTCGAGTTTTTATTTTTATTTTTATTTCTTTTCAATTTTTAGTCAGACTGAGAAGACAAAATAGCGATTTTTCATTTAAAAAATTGGAACCTTTATTATTGCAAAATGAATTAAAATGATAAAAAAAAATCGACAGCGTTACCTCAAGAAACTTATTAACTAATACAATCTTCTTGAATTTTTTTTCTCGGATGATCCAGTGATGAGTTATGCAGTTCACTGCAATTTTTTTGAGGTGTCTGCAAAGATGTGCTGTCAACGGCTCATTTCCGTATAATTATTAATGAAAATTTTACAGAATATTCTTCAAATGTCCTTTTATTATATACTTCTTACACAAATAAATATATATCAACTGTGTCGTAAAAAAAATTATCGTAAATATGCTTTTTCGTAGCGAAATACCCCCCGCCCCTTCCCCTTAACACGTCTAGCCACCCTGGGCACTCGAAAAATGGGTATTATTTTTTAAAAGTCATAACTCAACAGTATAAAATAATATATGTTAATTTTTTAACCTAAGGTAAGAGACAGCTTTGAAAATGCCTCAAATAAATATTATTTTAAAGTGTTATAGGACGAATATTATTATAAGATAAATTTCCGTTCCAGGCAAACAACGAAAAAGCATCTTCGTTGGCAGAATCCTGAAAAAAAAAGTTTTTTTTTTCATGTTGCCAAGTAACGAAGTAACTTGGCTCGGATTAGTACAGTAAATACTGAAGCGAAGGAACGGATTTATAAATAAAAGGATCATTGTCGAATTTTTGCCAATACTTGTGGTTTTATATATGTAACTCTTTAAAAAAATGCATAGCCGTTTCAGATATTTTTTTTATCCTACAATTCACATCCAACATTAATAACTGTTCATATAAACATCTGTATAACTATTTTCAGTTCTGTGACAATTGACAAATATTATATATTAGATTCCTTTTTATCACATCACATTATTTATCACATGTTGAATGCATTGTTTTCACATATTCGCAGTCATTCAAGTGTACATGTTTTTACAACTAATTAATATTATTAACGTTCGTGTCCATATTGGTGCATTTATATTTAGATACATTTTTTTGGGGGGTAAATATTGCACAGTGATTTAAAGCGCTGTCCGCCGAGTAACAAAGGCCATAGCCGGGTAAGTAGGGAAAAATGGCTCCCGCATTTTTGCCATCGAAATTTGGAGTATATTCTGAGGTATAAAAAAACAAATTTTCTGAAAATTTCATCCCCGTCAACGCAATGGTTTTAGAAAAATGATTTTTCTTAAATGTAAAAAAAAATTCCGGAAACGGTTCAGTGGATCGATTTGATTTTTTTTGGTCCTTGTTACGATCAAACGTGTTACGAAATAAAATGATAGAACATCTTGCGAAAGATTAAGGTTTAAAAAAAATGATGTTCCTTGTTTTATTTTTTTTTACTAAATCCACTTGGGGTACAATAACGAAATTTTTTTCATGTAATCTTTGGGCACCTCATTAGATTATATAATTTTTTTTAAATGATCGGTTTTGTACGCCACAGTGAAAAAAAAGAAACAGACTTTATTGATATATTTTCGTTATATATCTATATAACTAAAATATATCAATAAAGTGTGTTCCTTTTTTTTTCACTGTGGCGTACCAACCCGATCATTTAGTCACATATCGGCTACGTCACATCTGACCCGACGACAAAATATCCGCGACAAAATATCCGCGACAAAATATCCGAGGACAAAATATCCGAAAGACAAAATATCCGAAAGACAAAATATCCGAAAGATAAAATATCCGAAAGACAAAATATTCTCATGACAACACATCCGCGAGACAAAATCCTAAATCTCGTCCACCACATCAACGGGGTCGCGCGCAAAACACCTTTGTGGGGTGTGTGAGATAGTGGGGCGGGGGCTTAATACGAGCTTCTTCATTGCACTTATTTCTTTATTGTAAAGTTTTTGTATATAATATTAGTTTAATAAAATATTGTTAGCAATGCCACGCAAATATACTTGGATACTATAATAATAGTATGTACTATAATAATATTACATGAACGCTTCTTATGCTCAACACAACGCCAAGTTATGCTTGTTTTATTCACACTCTTTTTTGAATAAACATATCCGCCATATATTAATAATTTTGCTCTCTTCTTTAAACACTTTAAACTGTAGCACTACATACACACTTTAAGCTGTAGCACTACAACGTCATTCCTTCAAGAAACATTGATTGTCTCATGAAGCCAGTTGTCCTAGTTTAAGAGTATTAACGTTAATCATAGATTTAATTACCGACAGCGGATATAATATCGGCAGATATTTTGTCTTGCGGATATTTTGTCATGAGGATATTTTATCCTGCGGATATTGTGTCGTCGGATATTTTGTCGCGGATATTTTGTCGAGGATATTTTGTCGTCGGATCAAAACGCGTGTTACCCACATATCAGACTTTATTGATATATTTTAATTATATATCTATATAACTAAAATATATGAAAAAAGTGTGTTTCTTTTTATTCACTGTGGCGTACCAAACCGATCATTTTGAAAAAATTATATAATCTAATAAGGTACCCAAAGATGATATGAAAAAAATTTCGTTGTTCTACCCCAAGTGGATTACAGTAAAAAATAATAAAACAAGGAACATTATTTTTTTCAAATCGTAATCTTTCGCAAGATGTTCTATAATTTTATTTCGTAACACGTTTGATTGGAAGAAGTACCAAAAAAAATCAAATCGATCCACTGAACCGTTTCCGGAATTTTTTTACATTTAATAAAAACTCCTATTTCTAAAACCATTACGTTGACGGGGATGAAAGGCCATAGCCGGGTAAGTAGGGGAAAATTGCCCCCGCATTTTTTCCAGCGAAATTTGGAGTATATTCTAAGGTATAAAAAAACAAATTTTCTGAAAATGTCATCCCCGTCAACGCAATGGTTTTAGAAAAATGAATTTTTTTTTAAATATAAAAAAATTCCTGAAACGGTTCAGTGGATCAATTTGATTTTTTTGTCGGTACTTCTTCCAATCAAACGTGTTACGAAATAAAATTATAGAATATCTTGCGAAAGATTAAGATTTGAAAAAAAATAATGTTCCTTGTTTTATTATTTTTTACTATAATCCACTTGGGGTAGAACAACGAATTTTTTTTCATATCATCTTTGGGGACCTTATTAGATTATATACTTTTTTTCAAAATGATCGGTTTGGTATGCCACAGTGAATAAAAAGAAACACACTTTTTTCATATATTTTAGTTATATAGATATATAATTAAAATATATCAATAAAGTCTGATATGTGACTAAATGATCGGTTTGGTACGCCACAGTGAAAAAAAAGAAACACACTTTATTGATATATTTTAGTTATATAGATATATAACGAAAATATATCAATAAAGTCTGTTTCTTTTTTTTCACTGTGGCGTACAAAACCGATCATTTAAAAAAAATTATATAATCTAATGAGGTGCCCAAAGATTACATGAAAAAAATTTCGTTATTGTACCCCAAGTGGATTTAGTAAAAAAAAAAAATGAAACAAGGAACATAATTTTTTTTAAACCTTAATCTTTCACAAGATGTTCTATAATTTTATTTCGTAACACGTTTGATCGTAACAAGGACCAAAAAAAATCAAATCGATCCACTGAACCGTTTCCGGAATTTTTTTTTATTTAAAAAAAAATCATTTTTCTAAAACCATTGCGTTGACGGGGATGAAATTTTCAGAAAATTTGTTTTTTTATACCTCAGAATATACTCCAAATTTCGATGAAAAAAATGTATCTAAATATAAATGCACCAATATGTACACGAACGTTAATAATATTAATTAGTTGTAAAAACATGTACACTTGAATGACTGCGAATATGTGAAAACAATGCATTCAACATGTGATAAATAATCTGATGTGATAAAAAGGAATCTAATATATAATATTTGTCAATTGTCACAGAACTGAAAATAGTTATACAGATGTTTATATGAACAGTTTTTAATGTTGGATATGAATTGTAGCATAAAAAAATATCTGAAACGGCTGTGCATTTTTTTAAAGAGTTAAATATATAAAACCACAAGTATTGGCAAAAATTCGACAATGATCCTTTTATTTATAAATCCGTTCCTTCGCTTCAGTATTTACTGTACTGATCCGAGCCAAGTTACTTCGTTACTTGGTAACATGAAAAAAAAACTTTTTTTTCAGGATTCTGCCAACGAAGATGCTTTTTCGTTGTTTGCTTGGAACGGAAATTTATCTTATAATAATATTCGCCCTATAATACTTTAAAATAATATTTATTTGAGGCATTTTCAAAGCTGTCTCTTACCTTAGGTTAAAAAATTAACATATATTGTTTTATACTGTTGAGTTTATGACTTTTAAAAAATAATACCCATTTTACGAGTGGCCAGGGTGGCTAGACGTGTTAAGGGGAGGGGGCGGGGGGTATTTCGCTACGAAAAAAGCATATTTACGATAATTTTTTTTACGACACAGTTGATATATATTTATTTGTGTAAGAAGTATATAATAAAAGGACATTTGAAGAATATTCTGTAAAATTTTCATTAATAATTATGCGGAAATGAGCCGTTGACAGCACATCTTTGCAGACACCTCAAAAAAATTGCAGTGAACTGCATAACTCATCACTGGATCATCCGAGAAAAAGAATCCAAGAAGATTGTATTAGTTAATAAGTTTCTTGAGGTAACGCTGTCGATTTTTTTTATTATTTTAATTCATTTTGCAATAGTAAAGGTTCCAATTTTTTAAATGAAAAATCGCTATTTTGTCTTCTCAGTCTGACTAAAAATTGAAAAGAAATAAAAATAAAAATAAAAACTTGACAGCGTTACCTCGAGAAACTTATTAAATAATACGATCTTGTTGAATTTTTTTTCGGGCGATCCAGTGGTGAGTTATGCAGTTCACCGCAATGTAACTTTTTTTTGTGGCCTCTGAGAAGATTTCCTGTCACTGGCTCATTTCTGCACAATTATTAACGAAAATTTCACAGAATATTCTTCAAATTTCCTTTTATTTTATACTAATTATATAAATAAATATATATAAACAGTACGTCAACAAAAAATATCTAAAATATGCTTTTTTATAGCAAATTAACCTTCCATCCCCCCCCCCTACCTTAATGATTCTGCGTTTTTCAACACAGCGTATTCATGTTATACGATGATTCAATTTTTTCATATACAGTAGACGACATGTCACACATTAATGAACAATAAATATATCCGACATGCACTGTTCTTTGGCATTAAGTATTTGAACAACATGGATAATAATAATGTTGACGTTTCAATCTGTAATGAAAGGAACATATATGAGGAATATTGACAACAATATTATTTCCAATCGTTTCATGATATTAATTTTTTGTTACTGCATATGCTTTTTTCAGCGATATTTTTAACGATTAAAAAGTTGATTATAAAATTTAGACTTTGCACGATGATTTTTACGAATAAACCAAGAGCAACAAGAAACGAAATTCAGAACAAAATTAAACATCCTCTTGAAGAACATTATCCTATATTCAACGGCAACGAAAAACTGTCCAACTGTACGAGGCCACCAGTTTTTCTTTCACACGATTATTATATAAGTTTTCAGTTCTCTTAGTATTGCTTATCGTTATTCTCAAGTACTCAAAAATGGCGCTTTTTCCCGAATTATAGAAGAATTAAAGTTTTCAGAGACTAAATATATGTTCGTGGCATTATTAAAGAATAAAGTTATAACAAAATGCCGCTCGTGAAATGTCCATTCAAAATCAGTCGATAAACTAGAGAACTGACAGAGCGGGTAGTCGGTACATGCGAAAACATTTTGCTCGTGTATTTCTCGTTCCCGGGTATGGGTGATTCAAAAAAAGTACAGCCGCTAGAAAATGTAAGTTGAGCACGCTACGCTGTGTAGGGAGGACTCGGTGTCGAACTGACACAGGGCAGCGAATCGCCCGGCCCGAATCTGAAGAGTGGGGATACGCGAGCGTCGGGGAAATGTCGAGCTGCTACGGCCGTCGACTTGGCTGTATCGAACTGCCCGCTTCGTCGAATTGAACAGTGGAGAGTTGAACTGGCGGGCTGACTCGGTGTCGAACTGCACTGTGCAGAACTGACACCCTGCCGGCAGGGTCTCGTTTCCACAATGTTTATCTCTATAACGCTGCAAGTCCGTTTTTCAACTTTACAATAACTTTATCTCTCATCTGTATAAACTCGGAAATCCACCAACTGCACAACAGTCTCAAGTTTGCAATAGTACACATATTGCAAACACACACACACGCACGCGCGCGCGCGCGCGCGTGTGTGTGTGTGTGCGTGTGTGTGTGTATATCTGTTCTTTTTTCTTCAATGGAGAATACACCTGATATATCAGTTGTTGTAGAGTTAATACATTATAGAATTGATGCAATATTCCAAATCTGTATTGTGTAGTTGATGCAAATTCGAATAAATACGTTGTAGGGATAATCATAAGGCTAGATGGTTGTAGAGGTTCAATATTGCAAACTTGATATGTATATATATATGATATATATATATATATATATATATATATACATTGAAGATGTTTTACAGTCGCAAATGCTGTCTGAGCCAAATTCGTGAATTTTATACCAAAATAAGTAAGAATACGTTTTCTTAGCGATAGCAAATATTTTTCATACATTTGTCCACGTATGTTTTTATTGTACCCAGATTTTCAAGGTACCCCCCCCCCCCCCCCTTTGCCCCTTAGGAAGGGTCACAAGTCAAAGATAATGCCATAAATCGTAAGAACAGGCGATTTTACCTATAGGGTGGCATTATTTCTGCCGTAGACTGCAAAAAACATCCTGTTTCTCTCAAATCTTCAAACATAGTCGCTTGGGCGTTAATGGGCTAATATATCTCTTCTTCAATTCATACACCTGATATATCAGCTATTGTACAGTTAACTAGAATATTGCCCAGTTCGACGGTGAGTACACAAAGTTCTTGTAGAGTTGATACATTATAGAATTAATGCATGTTGCAAATCTGTTCTGTCGCATATGGAACGAGCGAGCAGTTCATTATTAATTTTATTGAAAATAAGAATTTAGCTAGTGTTAAAATTTTCTATATAATTATAAATATCCACATCGTCCTAAGGCACGACAGGGAAGAGTATTTCTCTCTTACCTGAAGTCCATAAAAAAGGGTCAATAGCCCACGCAGGGGTTTGCTCGACGACTCGCTCGCTCGGTGAACCACGTGCAGGGCAATTCAACATTTGGTTCGCAAATGTTACTTTTATTTTTCTAAGCTTTTATACGTGACTGCGTTCAAACTGCGCATATCGGCGCACCAATGTACCCCTAATAAAGAGATTTACCAAGCGTCCACGTGATGGTAGAGTGTTGCGAGGAAGTTTTTTTATTGTACCAAAGAGTTCGTAACTGGAACGCCCCGCTGGTCAAAACACGTGTGCGACAGGGCTGACCAGTATTTTCTATTCTCACACTTCTCATCAGTGATTGGTGACAGCTACAATCCACCCCCTCCTTTTTCTACATTTTTGGACCAATGAAATTAGTTGTTGTTCATCCAAGGGGTGACATCGCATCCCCCGTTTGTGAGACAGCTCTCATCACCAACCACGGATGTAAGATTCAAACTTCCTTTTGGTCAGTAATCATCAAACATTCGAAGAGATGTTTCATGATGTTTCAAGAGTCCAATCAGCGCGGAACTCTTGCCTCTCACGAATAAATTACTCAAAGATCTCCATAAGATAATTCTATCAACACCATCGTCATTACTACGCAGAAACAATGTGAATCAATAATCAGTACTTTAACTGATCGATGTAAATAATTGTGAATAAATTAAATTGTTTTTTAGTTTATCTCCAATTGTTTTCAACTCACCACCTTCACCACATTTGTTTGAGGTGCGGGAGTTCAATCACGGGATTGCAGTGTCGAATCTCACGCGTTCGGTATCAGGATTTACGACCCTGGTTGACTTGCATCAATAAGTCGAGTCGCACTGTGACCGTGAACGGAACAAAATCCGTCATTGTGTAGTTGATACAAATCAGAATAAATACGTTGTAGGGATAATCATAAGGCTAGATTGTTGTAGCGGTTCAATATTGCAAACTTGAGACTCTTGTACAGTTGGTGGATTTCCGAGTTTATACAGATGAGAGATAAAGTCATTCTAGGGTTGAAAAACGGACTTTCAACGTTGTAGAGATAAACATTGTGGAAACTTGGCCCTTCCCGTTTTTCAATATTGTAGTGGCCGCTAGAGTCGCCGTTGTAGGGTTACCTGCTTAGGCATGGGACGGCGGTTGCGGGTGGGGATCTCTGTCGCAGTCCCACCCGCGGACGTACCTCTATGTAAGAACACGTGTGGGACTAAGACGGAGACCCCCCACCCGGAACCGCCGTTCCAGGCCAATACGGGTAACCCAACCGCAGCGCCTCTAGTGGCTCTAAAATATATAAAAATGTGTACAAAACGCGACCTACCCCCACCACCGGAATTCGAGATAGTTTCCAAACCTGTATATAAGACCGTGGTGCTAACACAGCAGCCGATCTGATGCAAAGTGTAATAAAAACATCGTCCCTAGCCTGAGAAACGCAAAGTATTGCATATTTATAAATGTTTTAAGGATAAAAAGAAAAAACCTGTATTATTAGAGAGAGAATAAGGGATAAAATCCGCAATCCTCTCTTCCGATTCCTAATCGCTATCCCTAGGATTAAGAAAACAATAACTCCGTGGAAGAAAATAAAGAATTTCACGTGAAACATTTTTCAACAACTCGCGAGCGCTGAACAATTTGCCTGAAATCTGCCATCGGATACCGGAATAAGCCTCGTGCACCGTGTAAGTGGATTCCCTCGAATCTATGGCAGAGAAAATAGAAAGCAGAGTAGAAGCAAAATTTCTGGTCGTGAGATCGCCCGAAAATTCGGTTAAGGTGTCCCTTTCGCGGAGAGCCGTACTTTGTGGGGGCAAAAGCAAGGCCCTTCTGGTTCATTGGTAAATTCCAGTAGCACTTAATAAAAAGTAAGTCACCATCAATTATTATACCCAACGATAAACTGTAAAGAAATATTTCGGGATAATTAAGTAAGATTTTAACATTCTTACATTTTCTCGGAAAAGTGGCGGCTACGAAAATTCCTCTGCTAGTCACATTTTTCTAAGTTTCATCATCAATATTTTCTTCAAGCATTCGGCGACCGCCTGTTTTTTTTTTTCGTTACTGAATCTTTAGAATTGTTTACATACGTTGAGTAGTTTATATGAGGTATCTAGGGTTATTTAGTGTATAAGTTATTGAGTAATGTGGCCTGTGTGCCATCTCCATAAAGTGCCACATCGTTGAGACGATTTTTAGAGTCGGAATTTTTCGTGAAAGTTATGTAATTTACAAGGGGCTGTCGGCTACTTGTCATCACCGATTTCGTCCGGATTTACAGCATATGTAGGGCTTGACTAGAAATGGAAGTGACAGAAGTGGGAGCTCCAGATGACCAAGCGTTTAGGAAATAAATTTTGTGTCGCGGATTGGTCTATACATAAGGCTTTTATGTTAGTATGATTTTCAAGCAGTGATTGGCGCAGTGATAAGAGTTCGGATTCGTAATACGAGGGTCGCTTCAAGACCCCACGCGGAAACGTTTTTTTTCTTCGGCTTCTTTTAAATTTTTACGATAATTACGCTACAAATGAACCGGAATAATGCATAATGTATTTGTATTTATTTATATTTTCACAAAAGGCATAGGGCGTCATTCTTCTAATAGACGCATGAACGTGGAAAATTTGCGATTGCGAACGCATGGTTCGTTGCCTAACTGTGCGGTGAAAACGAATGTTTGATGAATGGAAATCAAGTTTGTTTTTCTATGGATAATTTAAAACAACCACGTAACTGTAAAATTGCCGCGTTTATAACGTGTGCAAGGTGCCGACACAATTACTGCTTCCCCTGTTTTTACGATGAATATCACCCAAGTACATGCAATTTATCAACTGTATAATAATAAAAGTACCTAATTTTATATATGAACTCGGGTATCCGATGTTCGGGTCGGGTCAGGTATCCGACGGGTTACGTTTTTGCACTACCCGTCACTATCGGTACCCGAATTTGGTAATCGGGTACTCTCAAATTTTTGGTACTCGTAAACGTTGAGTACTCTTAAACTTCGAAAATTCGTAAACGATTCGGAGATCCGTATCTATTGTTTATATTCATTTTTATTTTTTATTTAGGCGTATCCCGAGTCGAAATTTTCGAGCCGCATTCAACCCACAAAATGAAGGCGAGCAGAAATCGGCGTGAGCGGATTATTGGGTATCTAAAGGAGGGTACAATGTTTGAAAGTACCATGCGTTAGAGCCTCCGATGAACCTCCGGCATGGCAGAAAGTAGACTTTTTGACTCAAAGGAGGTCAGTGAGGTTCACAATTGAACCTACGGAACCTCAGGTCGGCCTACTTCGAGCGCTCGCGCAGAACCTACTTCCCCCTCTTTCCGCCTACTATATACTGCTAAACAACAAAATTAATTTATATAGAATCTATTTAAATAAAATAGGTTCTTTCCTTGTCTCACATTTATATATATTAATAAACATGAGATTCCAATTAATCTTTATTTGCTTACAATGTACACTGTAAAGCTAAGTGTATTATATGCATAAAATATTTCATAAATCGAAAATAAAATGAACTCCTTAATTGAGAGCTTTACCACAAGGATTTTTCATCGTAATTCGTCATTCCCTGGCCTATAGAAATGATTTTTTTCGAAGAAAATATTTGCCCTATATGCGCCTTGAACCTAGTCCTACCTATTCATAGCTACGCTCCGCTGCCCCTATGCTACCGAGTGCTTATAACATTTTGGTCGCTGATATGGCATAAGAGACCAAATGAATACCTCTAACTATTTGCTGTATCACATAAGCTATATGAATTAGTTAATATGATTGTGATAATTGGAGAGTTTCATCGAATAACATGCTATAGATTTTTCAAACAAACACACATATACATATATATAAAATTCCTCTCTCTCTCCACCTTCTCTGCCCCTCGCCCCTTTTATATGAGTGTTGCAATAAAGATGGACCATTAGTTCAATCAAATAGAAAAATGGTTAACTCTAAGAAAATTCTATTTAAGGTAAATTAAAAAAACAATAACTAGATCCATTCAGTGAACTTAACTAAATTGTTTTTTTTGAACAGATGAAGATGTTGAACTGATGAAACCGAATCACATATTTATTAGGATCAAATAAAATATGTAGTTATTGGACGATATTAAATAGATTCATTTTCTATAAATAAACATTTTTGAAATCAATCATTTTAATAATGGAATGCAATAGGAAAAATTTGGTTCTATGAAAAATCTAGTTAATTGAAATAAAAACAATCAAATAGACGCGGTTAGGTAATATCATAATTATTTAGCGGAAAAAAATAAACATATCCCGAGTCGAAATTTTTAGCCTCCTCTGAACCCTCGCAGGATCTATTTCTTTTGTAATACATAAGCCGCCAGCCTCCGTTGAACCTACGAAACCTCATTTGTCGAGTTCAGTGCCATGAAGAGACCTCCTCTTGGTCCAGGGTAGCCTCTGCCAGACCTCCCAAACCTTCTCTCGACCCCAGTTACAGTGAAACGTGCAGAGCACAGGCCTCCTTAACCTACTTTCAATCTCAAACTGTTGCCTCGACCCCACCTAACCTGCTTTCGGCCCAAATTCGATATCTCCTCCATCATCATTCCATTGTGGCCTGATCGATGACGAAAATAATACGAAATTAATAAAAATACATCGTCCCCTTATCAAATTATTAATGCAATATTAATATGCGAAAACAATCAAATTTTCTCAATATCGATTTATTATTATTTTATGGGCAATTCATAAAAAAATGCTTGTATATACAGTCTTACTCCAATTCTATCGGATTAATGGGCGTTTTCCTGTCAGAAAAAATCTCACAGGAAAATTCTTAAAAAATGCCAGTCTATCCAGTGTAAGCTTACGCGACGTTTTTTGTCCTTGAAATTTCTTCTTAAACCCTCTAGTTCTTGAGTTACATTGCATTATCTAGAATTAGTCTTTTTTAGCAAAAAATGAAATAACATTGCGAAAAAAATCGTACAAAACTTTATAAAAACGCAAATGGAGTTCTTGCTACTCCGTTCAAGTTTATCATGGACAAACGTAACAAATTTTTTTTCCATAAGTCATGCGCCCAATTCTCGATGGTCGAAAAAAAGCCGAAAATCAGTCACGTATAAAAGTGCGTACCGGGTCGAAAAGAAAATTATAAAAAAATATTTCCGAAAAGAAATATAAAGCTGAATTTATTCCCGTCAAAACGCCGTTCGGTAAATTTGGTTATCTTTTTTTTACGAAGCTATGTTCGTGCAGGAAGAAATATCGACTGGTGTATCCAAACTTTCAAGCGACGGTATATTATATATATATATATATATATATATATATATATATATATATATATATATATATATATTATACTCGAAATATGTGGTTGTATTAATATATTCTAATATACACTACCAGTCAAACGTATTCAGATGCTTCAGATAACTGCAAAACTTAATATCACTTTGGATCATTGCAAACTTATGGTAGAATAATAATTAGTTTACGAAGATATTATAAAGCTCTGTATAATTACTTAATTATATAGATCTTTACAGTATGTTCGTGAAATAATAAATGAAATGAATTATATTACTCTAACATTATTTGGCAATTATCCTGCGCTCAAAAGTTTTGCGATTATGTGGAGTGTCCGAAAACTTTTAGCTGGCAGTGTAGATCTAAATAACATATAATGTTGATATCTAGATGGAACGTTAGGAAGTTAATTATAGTCTATTTTTTGTTTTAAAGGATTGAAATTGTCGGTTTAGAATTCAACCTAATTCGATTTTTCTTTTTGTTTTTGTTCGTTTTGTTTTTTTGTTTATTCAATAATGAGTTGATAAATGGCGACGGCCGATCACCGTCAATTTTAAATAAAATGTTTGATTTTTCTTTGTTTTCATTTTTAGCACGTCGAAAATTTAAAAAATATTTCCACGTGTATGTATGAAGCATATGTTTATTTTTTTCCGCTAAATAATTATGATATTAACTAACCGCGTCTATTTGATTGTTTTTATTTTAATTACCTAGATTTTTCATAGAACCAAATTTTTCCTATTGCATTCCATTATTAAAATGATTGATTTCAAAAATGTTTATTTATAGAAAATGAATCTATTTAATATCGTCCAATAACTACATATTTTATTTGATCCTAATAAATATGTGATTCGGTTTCATCAGTTCAACATCTTCATCTGTTCAAAAAAAAACAATTTAGTTAAGTTCACTGAATGGATCTAGTTATTGTTTTTTTAATTTACCTTAAATAGAATTTTCTTAGAGTTAACCATTTTTCTATTTGATTGAACTAATGGTCCATCTTTATTGCAACACTCATATAAAAGGGGCGAGGGGCAGAGAAGGTGGAGAGAGAGAGGAATTTTATATATATGTATATGTGTGTTTGTTTGAAAAATCTATAGCATGTTATTCGATGAAACTCTCCAATTATCACAATCATATTAACTAATTCATATAGCTTATGTGATACAGCAAATAGTTAGAGGTATTCATTTGGTCTCTTATGCCATATCAGCGACCAAAACGTTATAAGCACTCGGTAGCATAGGGGCAGCGGAGCGTAGCTATGAATAGGTAGGACTAGGTTCAAGGCGCATATAGGGCAAATATTTTCTTCGAAAAAAATCATTTCTATAGGCCAGGGAATGACGAATTACGATGAAAAATCCTTGTGGTAAAGCTCTCAATTAAGGAGTTCATTTTATTTTCGATTTATGAAATATTTTATGCATATAATACACTTAGCTTTACAGTGTACATTGTAAGCAAATAAAGATTAATTGGAATCTCATGTTTATTAATATATATAAATGTGAGACAAGGAAAGAACCTATTTTATTTAAATAGATTCTATATAAATTAATTTTGTTGTTTAGCAGTATATAGTAGGCGGAAAGGGGGGGAAGTAGGTTCTGCGCGAGCGCTCGAAGTAGGCCGACCTGAGGTTCCGTAGGTTCAATTGTGAACCTCACTGACCTCCTTTGAGTCAAAAAGTCTACTTTCTGCCATGCCGGAGGTTCATCGGAGGCTCTAACGCATGGTACTTTCAAACATTGTACCCTCCTTTAGATACCCAATAATCCGCTCACGCCGATTTCTGCTCGCCTTCATTTTGTGGGTTGAATGCGGCTCGAATATTTCGACGCGGGATGCTTCATACATACACGTGGAAATATTTTTTAAATTTTCGACGTGCTAAAAATGAAAACAAAGAAAAATCAAACATTTTATTTAAAATTGACGGTGATCGGCCGTCGCCATTTATCAACTCATTATTGAATAAACAAAAAAAACAAAACGAACAAAAACAAAAAGAAAAAATCGAATTAGGTTGAATTCTAAACCGACAATTTCAATCCTTTAAAACAAAAAATAGACTATAATTAACTTCCTAACGTTCCATCTAGATATCAACATTATATGTTATTTAGATCTACACTGCCAGCTAAAAGTTTTCGGACACTCCACATAATCGCAAAACTTTTGAGCGCAGGATAATTGCCAAATAATGTTAGAGTAATATAATTCATTTCATTTATTATTTCACGAACATACTATAAAGATCTATATAATTAAGTAATTATACAGAGCTTTATAATATCTTCGTAAACTAATTATTATTCTACCATAAGTTTGCAATGATCCAAAGTGATATTAAGTTTTGCAGTTATCTGAAGCGTCTGAATACTTTTGACTGGTAGTGTATATTAGAATATATTAATACAACCACATATTTCGAGTATAATATATATATATATATATATATATATATATATATATATATATATATATATATATATATATAATATACCGTCGCTTGAAAGTTTGGATACACCAGTCGATATTTCTTCCTGCACGAACATAGCTTCGTAAAAAAAAGATAACCAAATTTACCGAACGGCGTTTTGACGGGAATAAATTCAGCTTTATATTGCTTTTCTGAAATATTTTTTTATAATTTTCTTTTCGACCCGGTACGCACTTTTATACGTGACTGATTTTCGGCTTTTTTTCGACCATCGAGAATTGGGCGCATGACTTATGGAAAAAAAATTTGTTACGTTTGTCCATGATAAACTTGAACGGAGTAGCAAGAACTCCATTTGCGTTTTTATAAAGTTTTGTACGATTTTTTTCGCAATGTTATTTCATTTTTTGCTAAAAAAGACTAATTCTAGATAATGCAATGTAACTCAAGAACTAGAGGGTTTAAGAAGAAATTTCAAGGACAAAAAACGTCGCGTAAGCTTATACTGGATAGACTGGCATTTTTTAAGATTTTTTCTTACAGGAAAACGCCCATTAATCCGATAGAATTGGAGTAAGACTGTATATACAAGCATTTTTTTATGAATTGCCTATAAAATAATAATAAATCGATATTGAGAAAATTTGATTGTTTTCGCATATTAATATTGCATTAATAATTTGATAAGGGGACGATGTATTTTTATTAATTTCGTATTATTTTCGTCATCGATCAGGCCACAATGGAATGATGATGGAGGAGATATCGAATTTGGGCCGAAAGCAGGTTAGGTGGGGTCGAGGCAACAGTTTGAGATTGAAAGCAGGTTAAGGAGGCCTGTGCTCTGCACGTTTCACTGTAACTGGGGTCGAGAGAAGGTTTGGGAGGTCTGGCAGAGGCTACCCTGGACCAAGAGGAGGTCTCTTCATGGCACTGAACTCGACAAATGAGGTTTCGTAGGTTCAACGGAGGCTGGCGGCTTATGTATTACAAAAGAAATAGGTCCTGCGAGGGTTCAGAGGAGGCTAAAAATTTCGACTCGGGAATACTGTAAAAAATATTTTTTCGTGTCACTTTTTTATCCTGTGTGTGTGTGTGTGCGCGTGCGTGCGTGCGTGCGTGCGTGTGTGTGCGTGCGTGCGTGCGTACGTGCGTGCGCGCGCGCGCGCGCGCGCGCGCGTGTGTGTGTGTGTGTGTGTGTGTGTGTGTGTGTGTGTGTGTGTGTGTGTGTGTGTGTGTTTTGGCATCACTAAAAAGTGTGCGAAAGGAAAAAGTGTACAATAAATATCTTCGGCTCCGGCGAATGCCTTAACGTTTTGAATTTTTTAACGTGGGTTTTAAATGGAGAGAAAGCCCAAAAAGACCAAGATTCAACGCCTTGCGTTTATTCGAAGCGAGACGAATGTAGCTTCCATTTAACATTTTAAAATTGAAAATATCTTAATTCGGTTCAGAGATATAAACGTTTGAAGAACAAATTTTACCTGGAAAACAATTTAAAAATGACAAAAAATTAAATTAAGAAGAACGAATAGTCCAAATTACCAGTTAGCACTAGACAGTATTAATGAAAATTCGACGAAGAATCTTGCTTTTATTCAGTTTTTCGACATTCAAATGCCTCGATATGTCCTGAAATGCGAGTGTCTAAAAAGAAGTTTGCCGGAAAAAAATTGTATATATGTACATAACAAAAATACAAAAATTATTAAATCAATTATATGTATTTCTTATGAACTGCAACCTATCGGCGACGGGTACAGAACATAAACCTGGAGTCTTTTTGTCCGTTTTGGTACGTTTTCGTGGCGCTATTTATATTATAAAACGAAATTTTGTTCTGGCAACACGACTTATTGAGTACCCGATGTGAGACGAGTACTCGAAAAACTCGGGTACTCGATAAAGTTCGAGTATACCCGTCCGATCACGGGTACCCGATCGGATCATAGTCTAATTACCCGACCCGACCCGACCCGACCAATTCTGCTACCCGCACACCCCTATTTATTTCCGAAACGATTGGCCGTCTGGACCTTCCACTTGCGTCACTTTTATTTCTAGTCAAGCCCTGCATATACTGTGAATCCGGACGAAATCAGTGAAAACAAGTAGCCGACCTCCCTTTGTTAACTTGAAATTTTACCAGTATACTGGGACGTATTTTTACTTGCTTATAGACGGAATTCAGTTAATTGTTAAATATTCGGGTTCGTGAAAGGAATAGCTTGAATTGATGACATCTCAGGATTGAGTGGACGGATCGAAAAATAACCTGAACAAAATCGGTAGGAAAAAATCACATTACATTGGTGAAACATCATTAGATTTCCAATTAATCGACGCGGTTTCGCGTAACTTCGATTCAAAGTTCAAAAGCGAGCAATAAAAGACCAACTTACCGATAAAGAGTACGCGGCATGTTTGTCAGGGGCGTCGAAATTTTCTTTTTCGTTATCCGGGGGGGTATTACGGTTTTCCGTTAGGGTGTAAATAGCAAAAGTAAGCAGCTCACCCTCATACGATTCTTTTCACCTAGTGAAAATGTGAGATTATCCGCGTGAGTTTACTGGGTACGAAATGTGGCGAAAATCGTAATGCGCTTGCGTGGGCGTCTCTTCCTAAAGCAGCGACAAGATTTTAATATAATACAAAACCTACTACAATAATATTTTTAATCGAACCAATAGACCGCAGTCTGGCTCGTGCTAATTATTCATGTTGTTTTATGGAATCTAATAACATTTGATTTCTCTTTCTGTAACGTTTTCGTTGCAATCTTATATACTATTTTCGCTTTATGTTTATCCGAGTAAAGGGGTTATGTTTTCATTGACACACATATACTTTTTTTTGGGTGGGGTTCGATTGGCCTGCTAGCGTGCCCCTTGTATGGCGACGTATAAATAAGAGATGCTGAGGCGAAAATAGTGTCCCACATTTCAACTCGACCGATCATTAATAACGTAACAAAATTCACTCAAGATGAAAGTGCGAAAGGAGAAGTGTTTACCCGAGAACAGTAATAGCCCCCCTGTAGCATGATTCTGTAACTCAGTAGCAACAGTGTTCGTTATCTTTACCTAGCAACAGCCAATAAGAGGCTCCCTGCGTTCAGTGATCGTGCATGCAATTGGCGGTCTCTAGCTGACGATAACGAAAACTGTCGCTATCGAGTCACAGAATCTCGCTACTGGCGTCAAGATGCTGTCGCATCCCTTGATCTACGATGTGACAGGAACGGGAAAAAATTTGTACACAGCGGATTAATTTAAGGATTAGGGTAAATAATAAAATCAATTACTTAAAATTTAGATGCGGCCGAAGTCCACAAAACAAACGAACAAATAATTGCAATAATTGAAAGACAAAAACGTCCAGACAGGCGCTGAAACAAAACTTAAAAATTCTGGAATCAGCTATAGAAATATTTTACCGAACCGCGAATCGCCTTCTTACAAACAAAAATTCCCTAGAAAGCATAGTAAAAAAATTACCACATGGTATGAATAATTTAGTGATGGATGTATTAACGAGACAAAAACTTGATGAAAAAAATAACTAGAATTAGGGTAATCGTCGAACCATTATCAAACGACATATGTCAACTAACAACATTTGGATCAGGATTACTAAAGAGAATAATCAATCCTACTATATCATCACCTAGTCAACTGACAGCATATTTAGAAGAAGCTCTACCTTGTTCGTCGCGAGGACTTATTTTATCGACGTCAGTTGAACGCGACGAAGTTAACGATTTACTAAAAGTCAAAGAAATAGGCTCTCATTGTAACAAAAGTACACTCGTTTTAGTCATGAGAATCCTATTAACTGAAAATTTCGGATTCACTGTCAACAAAGTACGTATCCTATGCCCGTATGAGTAGGACAAAACAATTGTTAATCCATATAAACGATCTCTTGCCATATAAACGTCTACGAAATTTATAGTAATGAATCGAGAACAGCGGGATTATTTATTGCTGACCGAAAATGAATTCTTAGCCTGTAAATGAAAGAACATCCAGTATTACCGTCATCCGAAATACACGAGACAAGTAAGACGATCCAAGGCATATGCGAAGTAACCACGTATAATGGAACAAATGTAGAAAATCTATACTGTACACACCATCTGGTGAAGATTTATAAAAATTAATGGTCATCGCCTTAGAGCGTGAAGTGCGTTGGTTGTACGTGGTACCTGCAACCGAAGCGCTTGCGATAAATTGTGAACAATTCGCCGTTGAGTATACAACAAATAAGGGGCACCGGTTTAATCGATTTTAACGGGAAAAGTTCTGTCACGGCCGTTGATTTCTAAATTGAAACATTGTGAGTAACGAAGGATAAAGTTCCGAAGAGCGAACACCGAATTTCGATCTGAAATTTGGCATGCATCTTCATTTTTATGTTTTGAGAGATTCCCTAAAAGGATGTTTGGCGACGCGCCATAGTTTTTGAGATATCGATTTTTGAAAGTTATTCTTCTACCGCGCTCCTACTTTATCTATAGCTAACGTGTTCAGATCTGGCTGTAGGGGAGACCGGGGACAAAAATAACTCCATGCCTGATTTCTCGTCAATTATAACATTTGTGATTAAATAAATATAGACATAATAAACTTTCGTTTATGGTCTAAACATGTGCTTTATAATTTTATTCAATATATCTCGGTTTCTGAATATTATAAAGCTGCAAAAAAAAATTGGAGATTGTTACTTTCGACCCCATGGTCAGGGCGAAAGTAACAAGGCGTGGGTCGAAAGTAACACCGTATTAGTTCTGCCCAATGCTATAAATACAATGGAAAAAAAACAAGATTATATCAAATTATTTATTCCAAAGTTATAGTACAAAAATAATAAGCTTCCTAATTAAGTTTAAATTGAGATTCATGTTTCTATTCAGTCGAAAATCAAGAAAAATGTACTTCTTGATGTTTATTTAATTAACAAAAAAAATCTTATGACAAAACAAAAAATACCTTCTTAACGATCAACAATACAAACAAAAAATGAATTGTTAATGAGTTTCAAACTCTTTAACAAAGTTAACAAAACCAAAATAACTTCTAAATTACAATCAACTACGAAAATAAGATCTATTCAAATGGCACAATATGTGAAATAGGATGACAGCGACATAATGGTGTCAATTCAAATGTCGCCAAAACTAAACTAATTTGACTGCACTAAAAATGTTGCCGTCCCTTTCATAACGATTAAATTAAAAATTCATTCATTCAGACTCACAATTATGGCACACATAAAATGCACTCTCGTCTTTGGTGCACTTCTCATTTGGTAAGCTATTGCTGAAATTTTCTAAGCAAACGAGACAATAGCAAGCTTCTTCATCAGAAGTGTTGCTGTTTGTTGCTGACATGTTTTCTTTGTCTGTTTGCTTCTCGTCTTTTTTCCCTTTCCTTTTCCTTTTGCAGATGCTAGTTTTGTCAGTGGTGCCTCTATTTTGTTTTCTTATCCGCTGCCGTGGCATTCTGTTAAGTCAAAAAAGAAAAAAAAAGTTTAATACAAATTACCATTCTACGGGGACGAAAGTAATACGTTACTTTTGTCCTTCCATGGGATGTTACTTTTGTACTCAACCTCGTTTTTGATATTTTATACAACCTAACCTTAAAACTGAATGTGTTACACAAAGACAAATTATAACATGCGAAAGACAATCTTAACGCAAATCAACGAACTAATATTCACATTATTATTAGCATCTTAATTCTACGTAAACACTTAATGAATAAAAAACAAAAAACTTACTTTTGGTGGTAAAAATCATAATACATCCACTGACACAACCTTGTCGCGCAGGCGCAGAGACTGAACTCATGCGCGAGGGGTGGTGCGGTGCAAGCTGACAACCAACGGTCGCGCGCATCGTTCTGGGCATTAGACAAGGCTACAGAGCGTTTGTTACTTTCGACCCGCCGTTACTTTAGTCCCCGGTCTCTCCTACCTATAAATGTTATTGCGCTCTCCGTTTTGAACAAATGTTGGGGTGCGTGGAACACTGGTGTGCGCGCAGGGCACCTCGGATGTGCGTGTGGAATGGCGGGGTGCGAAGAACACTGGGGTGGGCGCAGGGCACCTCGGATGTGTGCGTGGAATGGCGCAGTGCGTAGAACCCTGGCGTGGGCGCAGGACAATTCGGATGTGCATGCGGAATGGTGGGGTGCGTGAAAAACTAGTGTGGGCATGGGTCCCCTCGGATGTCTGCGGAATACTGAGGTAGACACAAAGCATCGTAGGATAATTATTTTGTTTTCCACAGTTCATTGTTTTGGCGGTGTAATAGAATCTTTTTGTGATTGTGTATATTTTTCGTTTCTCTAGTTTCTGTTTTTTTGTTTAAGGTCAGTTTTTAATTTTTGGGTTTTCTAAATGGTTTTTTCGTTTTTATTTTTTGTATTTTGCATGGCACCTCCCTATAATGCTTGGTAACCGGTCGTGGTAGCGATGGAGGGAGGGTTTTGCCGTCCAAACTTGACGAAGATCGACACAAAGCGAAGAGCGCGATAACATATATAGGTATAGCCAGAGTTGAGTTTTCGTAGCCACTTGAATTATACTTTGCCGCTCTCTAACGGTGAGTATCCTCGGTCGACCTGTTCGTGGCTTTTATCTGCAGTTTTTGTTGTCTCATGCTTCTTAACAATGTACTGGACTGTGGTAAAACTTGAATTTAGTTCTTTACAAATTTTTCGATATCTTTCACCGTCTTTCCGAAGAAAAATGCCCCTATCTTGCATTGACACGGATATTATTTCGCTTTTTTTTTGCTGTCATCTCTGGAAAGTGTTCGAAGATGTACTAACGGCATCGAAGAGGCCACTGTGTAAATGAATACTTGTTTTTAGACAGAGTTCAGATCACGCGCGATTGTGTATCAAAGTTTAGCAATCAAATTATAAGTGTACGAATCATTTTTGGTCTCACATTCTTGTATTTTTTGCATTACGCCTTGATTACGCCTGAAACAAAATTCTTCATTTGCAGATTATCGCCGTACCTGGTGGACTATTAAGCGAAATAGCTTTTGTTTGTGTATCACTTATGACCAAGGTATTGCGAAAAAACTAAGTGTACGATTACTTTTTTGACCCACTGTCGAACAATACAGAGGGAATTATATTAGTTAAAAAAATTGGAAAGTTAAGAAATTCCTTGGGAAAACCAATGTTAATCAGTTCGCGATCCCCAAAAGTTTTGGGGCCTCTCACGGCCTAAAGCAGCAGCTCTACTAGTATAACTAGTAGTCAACTTTGTCAAAACACATTGCCAACAATGGATAACATTTAAAAGCGAAAAATTACTCGGGATTCTGCTGTATATTGCACAAGGTGCAATACGGATAACAGAATTTAATTATCGTTTATAAGCCCCCTAAAGAAAAACTCTTTTTAAACAAGTGGTTGTTGGGATCGAGAATGACTCTCTCAAGGCGAGTTTGTAGTCAATCCACAAGATTTTGTCCTTCGAATTTTATATCTTTATAAACAATACATTGAACAATATTAAGAGTTATTTTTGTATATGAGGTATTCCACGTGAATCCGGTGGACTTTTTCTCTGAACCCCGCCAATTCGATTTAAAAAATCTGATTCCATTGAATCTAAAAGACACCTTGATTTTTTTTACATTTTTCGAAACAACCCTTAGGCAAGAAAAATATTCTTCCAAGAAAAATGCACCGATTTAAAACTCTGAAAAAATTCCCAATAATGCGTGATTATATGTAAAAAATTTCGAGCTATCACCCGCAGTGGAAGTATGATTTTTTTAAGTGCTTT
This sequence comes from Ophion obscuratus, assembly GCA_964007375.1. Classification (NCBI taxonomy): domain Eukaryota; kingdom Metazoa; phylum Arthropoda; class Insecta; order Hymenoptera; family Ichneumonidae; genus Ophion; species Ophion obscuratus. Next base: position 66,127,319 of record OZ023312.1, on the reverse strand, counting down.
CTAAGCGATTAACGTTAAAAAAAAATCTGAAAAAATCAAGAACCTCTTACTTCGGGCTTATACTTAAATATTTTGATGCCCACAATTAATTTTTCGGATTTTTTAATCGTTTATCGCTTAGAAAGCACAGAAAAAATCATACTTCCACTGCGAGTGACAGCTCGATTTTTATTCATATAATCACGCATTTTGAGGAATTTTTCAGATTTTTAAATCGGGGCCTTTTTCGGAGAATTATTTTTTTAATAAGGGTTGTTTTTAAAAATGTAAAAAATGCAGGGTGTCTTTTAGAGTCAATGGAATCAGATAAAAAAAATAAATTGAATTGGCGGGGGTCAGGGAAAAAGTCCACCGGATTCACGAGGAATACTTCATATACAATGAAGTATTCCACGTACAATGAAGTATTCCATCAATGTACATTGATCATTTCAGACGTTCATTATAGAAAGTATGCTCTGAAAAGTACAATCACTCCTTCCCGCAAACTACGAGTGAATCTCATGAATTTAAAAAATCTACATCTGGAGCTGATAGCTAAAAAAAGCGGAAAGTAAATGATTCGCTGTAGTAACATCTTTACAATCTAGCATGGAGGTAAATCCAATAGACAACTCGCAGGAAATCTCGAATGGAGTAATTGTCTACGTTTGAGGCCTTACATTGACCGGCCATATTGAGATATCGCTGCGCCACCTCTAGTACGTGAAAATCGCGAATGTTGTAACGCCTCATGAATACGCCTCACACACACACACACACACACACACACACACACACACACACACACACACACACACACACACACACACACACACACACGCGCGCGCGCGCGCGCGCACGCACGCACGCACGCACACACGCACGCACGCACGCACACACACACACACACACACACACACACACACACACACACACACACACACACACATCCGTAGAACAAGTTGTAAGCCAAGAGATGACCTGACAAAGAATGTGTTTCTTCTGCCTGCAGGCAGATTTCTTCTGCCTGAGGAGGAGGAATATTGTGCTCCGAACTTATTAAATATTCTAGTGAGCATAGCATTAGCAATATCGATGCAAAAAATTGTAAGCACGGATTCTCCTATGCAAACCACAGCACTTTGGTAAGCGCAGCCAAGCACCTTCAGAGATAACTTCGGCAGCTCGTATAGCTGAATCAGGATCCTACGTTTAGAATGTCCATCGAAAACCGAGCTAACAAATAGCGAAGCTCAATGACAAGATCGATCTTCGGTTGGCAACCGAGGCGGCTGGTCTCAAGGCAAAATGAAACAAACAACATTTGAACCCAATTATTGCCTCACTATAATAAATTCAATTTCGTATCAGTTCATATATCCCAATTCGGAGATTTACCCGTCATTGGAAAGATCCATCTAACGATTTTCGAGGGCAGAGCACGAATTTTAAAGTTTTGCAATTCGTGGCACCTTAGGTTTACACTTCTGCGTAGTCAGCCTCCCCGAACAAATATTTTGGGGGTTTTCATCTATGTTTCGGCATCCGGAACCCTGTTGCAAAGAACCGATACAAACCAATAAAAAAAGAAATACTATCGGAAAATGATGTTTTTGTCCTCGGAAACGCTTATGAATTCCGATAGGATCGACGACTTTTTGAAATATATGATTCTATCGGGTTTTGTACGTATCTACGGTGCCCATAGATTACCTATAAAATCCGAAAACGGTTCCGCGTAGTTCAATTTGTAAATGCAGATACCTTTTAAATTTCAATCGTAATTAATCTGCAACAGCAGATTACTTTAAAATGTCCATTACATTCTAACGGAATGAACTTGCACTCACAAACTGGAATTCTATTGGTACTAATCGGCAGAATCCAATTATAGTTCGTAAAGGAAGTTACATGCTACAATCGAAATTTGACAGCAATCAGTTTGTATGTGACTGTTCAGATCGAAAACTTATCTTTAGCTGTACGAGAATGTATACGTATTCGCAATTGTTTTTTGTCTGAACCTACTCGACTTTTCAGATCGAAAACTTACCTTTTACTGTAGGAGAATGTATTCGTATTTGGAGATTATTTGATATCCGCATCTATTTGCATATACTTGTATTATAAAAGATTCATCCTCAGAACGTGGCACGGTTTTTTATCAGTAAATACGGGTCTGGTATTTATAAGGGTGGGATCCATTCAATCGTTTGCTATATGGATTCTACAATCCAACAATAATCCTTTGTTGTATGAGAATGTATGTGTATCTCCAAATTATTTTTTATCCGCACCTATCGGAATGTACTAATATTGTAAATGTTTCACTCTCAAGAGGAGGCATCGGTTTTCATCAGTAAATACGGGCCAATCATTTAACTGTGTGGACCGGTTTTTTTTCCTATGCACATAACTCAGAGTGAGGATTCATTAAATCGGTTAACACTCAGTTACACTGTAGAGGCAGTATTGTGATTTTTTTTAGTTTTCGTATTACTCTTCGGATTAGTCTAGTCTTTAAATTTTTAATTGCATTTCCTAGCATGCACTGGATATTCAGTAGAAACAAAACGTTACAGTAAAAATCTTGAACGTGAAATGTAGCAACAAAAATCTGTGCAAAATTTTAGATAGACAAAGGATATTGGCTTTTCGGAAGTATACCCACGTACTAGTGTGGGCTGCCGTCTCTTTCTATTTTTTTAACATTTTTCAAAATGCAAAAAATGTAAACAAAATAATGAAAACCGTAAACGCTTTCTCTGTTTTGTGTAACAAAGAGGCTATTTCACGTAAAGCAGAGCCGATTCTGAGGCTGAATCTTTTACAATACAAATAAATACATATATGCACAAATAGACTAGTTTTGTACTTATGTATACATTACCATAGACGCAGATGCCATTTTTTTATTGGATATCCATATATAGACCAACCGCAGCATTATCACTCAAGTCTGCATAGGTTGGAAAGCACCAATTTAAAACAGATACAGGATTCGAACGGGTATAAGTTTGACTCATATTTGCATACAAGCACCCGAGCTTCATCATTAAGCTGAATCTTTGACTGTACGAATAAATGCCGAGATGGGCCGATACACCATAATCTGCATCAACATATGCATTCACATAGACTTAAAGATCAGTTTTGCATTAGATAATCCATATAGCGCCCTATCTGAAATAATCTCTCTTCACCCTGGATAAGTTTGGAAACTCTCATTAAAACATATACAGGTTAAACCCATATTTATCAATAAGATCGTTGAATCTGTATCAGTGTTGGGCAGCACTAATTACTTAGAGTAATTAATTACATTGAAATTACTAATTACACCTATAATTTGTAATTTAAAAAAAATACATTACTAATTGCATTGTAACTTGAAGTCATACAAATTTTAATTACAAATTACAAATGTAATTAGAATATTTTCTTCTTTCTAATTACAAATTACAAATGTAATTAGAATATTTTTTTCTTTCTAATTACAAATTACAAATATAATTAGAATATTTTTTTCTTTCTAATTACAAATTACAAATGTAATTAGATTTTCTTTCTAATTACAAATTACAAATGTAATTGGAATATGTTTTTTTTTTCTAATTACAAGTTATAAATGTAATCAGAATCGATTTTCTTTTCAATTACAAATTACAAATCTAATTAGAATTGATTTTTTTCTAATTACAAGTTCCAAGTGCAATTCGAATCGATTTTTCTGCTAACTACAATTTACAAATGTTAATAATATAGATTTTTCTTATGATTACAAATTACGAATGTCATTCAAATAAGACTTTGATCTGGCTTAAACAAAAATTTGAGATGAAACCAAGTCAAGACTGATTGTGAGTCTCGAAAAAAATTTGAGCCCAATCTATGGTCTCGGTCGCCTCCCGGTCTCGAATAGTCTTATCAGTTTTGTTGGTGTTGGCTGAATTCAAAATAGTGGGGCAAATATAGAGGATCGAAAATGAAAGTTCATTTAATTTTATTAAAAATCGGCTGTCGGGGGTTATCAAAATCATTTATTACGAATCTGTCTTTCAAATTCAGAATAAAAAACGGGGATCTAATGTGGCAGACCTAAATACAACAATTTATACGATTCCCAAAATAATTGGTATTAAGGGGTTTGCAAGGTCGCTTATTACGAATCTGCCCTACAAATTAAGAAATTCAAAATGGTGGATCCAATATGGCGTAACGAAATGCAAAAATTGACTACAATGGGATAAAACTCGGTACTAGGGGGGTTTTGGGACCGCTAGTTACTAGTTCAAACTCACGATACATACATTCAAAACAGTGTCTCCAATATCGCAGACCATGATGTAATAATGTATTCGATTCCCATGGGAATTTGTATTACAGGGTTTTGGAGGTCACTGAATATTCATAACCAGTGACCTCGAAAACCCCTTGATACTAACTATCGTGAGGATAGAGTAAATTATTGTATTGTAGTTCACCATGATCGACCCACAATTTTCAATTTACGCATTTTGAGGACAGGCTTGTAATCAGCAATCTCAAAAATTTCCGAGTGCTAATTTTCAGTCAAATTGAATCAATTTTCAGTGTTAAACCGCCATTTTGGATTCTCTATTTTTAATTTTGACCTTTAATTCATAATCAGCAGACTGCGGAAACCTCTGAGTACCAAATTTTGCTAAAGTCAAGTCTAACCAATCACGAAATACTCTATGTAGGCCATATGGCATCAATAAGCTGCATACGGGGTCCGTTGACCTGCCATTTTGGATTTATGAATTTGAGGATGGATTCATAACCGGCGACCTCGTACACCCCCTAATACCAATTATCGTGCGAATCGGGTAAATTTTTGTATTTCGATCCGCCATTTTGAATTCCTGAATTTTGAGGAATGTGAATTTTGTTAATTATGAAAAACAATTAATACCAATCACATTTGTCATTTGTAATAAGAACAAAAATCGATGCTGATTAGATTTGTAATTAGAAGAAAAAATAATTATAATTACGCTTGTCATTTTTAATTAGGAAAAAAATCGACTCTAATTACACTTGTGATTTGTAATTAGAAAGAAACAAATATTCCAATTACATTTGTAATTTGTAATTAGAAAAAAAACCGTTCCCAATTACATTTTTAATTTGTAATTAGAAAAAAACCGTTCCCAATTACATTTGTAATTTGTAATTAGAAATAAAACCGTTCCCAATTACATTTGTAATTTGTAATTCGAAAAAAAACCGTTCCCAATTACATTTGTAATTTGTATTTACAGTTTTTGTAATTATGAATTATAATAGTAATTTGTAACTAAATTTTTTCTAATTACAAATGACAATTGTTATTAGTAATTGTTTTCCTTCTAATTACAAAATGCCATTGTAATAAGCAATTTTTTTTTATTAATTACAAAATATCATTGTAATTAGCAATTTTTTATTTACTTATTACAAATTACATTTGTAATTTGTAATTAGAGTATCATCAATTTAAAAAACGCCCAACACTGATCTGTATATCCCCATTAAATGTTAATCAGTCAATACCAATTACTGCTGATGAAGTGACTTATCTGAAATATCTGATTCATTCATATTGAAAACGTACATTTTTATCGGAAAATGATGCGTTTTTGTCCATGGAATCACAATTTCTGTCCCATACAAAACTTGGTCCTAATATATCTGTCATTTCTCATAAGGCGAAATAAGTACAGTTTCATACGTATCAGTTTTTGCATTCGAGATCTGATAGCTAAAAATCGTGGACTTTCCCGTTTTATGCACATTCGCTTCCAAACGGTCAAGTCCATTTGAAACTTATAAATGTATAACTTGTGGAAATACAATTAGAAAAATATTCAAATCAAATCCGTAGCTGCTGATAAATGCACGTAGCTTGTCGATCAGTGTAAAATGCAGATTTGATGCAGTAGATCGCACATACGTTATTCCCTATAGATTCCGTCTTGCTCATAAAAACAATAGAATCTGATACATTCCATATCGGTTTATCCAAATAGAAACCGTATATGCGAACATTCCAATGAGTCCAGATAAATTACGAAAATCCGCTATATGTGCTGCCAATAGACCAAACAGCAATGTATCGGATTTGTATCGTTGGCTACAGGATCCTATCGGTCCTTTGCAACAGGGAAGTCAATGTAAGAACATCCTCTAAGTATCAAACCGTAATACTTTATCGTTACGGAGATATTCATATTTTATGTGCGGGTCCATAAAACTAAATGATTTCTTTTTAATAGTAGTACAATGGGTCTATTTTCAATCTAGCCCTTCCTAGATTTCAGGCTTCAGGAGGTTAAAAGTAAATAATATATGGTGATAGCTTCCGGATCATTAGAACTTCATGAAAATTTGCAGAGGACTCGTTCAACAGTAAATACATAATTTAGTGCAATGAAAGCGTTGGAATCTCGATTAATTTTTCCAGCACACTTTACGTGGGTATGGGAATCGTTTCTGAGAAGTAGATACCCGTGGAGTTACGGAGATTCCTGGATTAAATAGAATGTAGCAAAAATACTTTGTTTTGTGCCGCCTTGATGCTGGATCCTATGTACTTCCCCTGACGCCCCATGAGTTTCCTACATATTTATGATTTACGATGGAATTGAAGTATAGTATATGGAATGTATGATTATGGGAAAGGATGGCGAGTGGCCAGGTTCTGAATTAAATCATTAAAGGAATGTCGCTATCCCACGTAATTTGTAATTTGTTTTATGGTACCGCCCATTGCTAATTTGCCTACCGTTCTCACTATCCTAATTCAATGGGTTAAGGAGAACAACTCGAAGCTGTCCAAGTGTAGTTAAAAGTGAAGTGTACTATTTTTAAACTGATGGAACAAAATATGATTCAAAATCAAATGTTCACGCAGATGGACGACATTTACGCACGATTAGACAATCTAAACGCCATCGAGGATGAGATCACAGAACCGAGCGAGATTCAAGATTTTTTCACCGGTCAAAGTGTCTTCTTAACTGGCTGTACCGGATTCTTGGGCAAAGTATTTCTCGAAAAGCTGCTGAGGAGTTGCCAAAACGTCAAGAGAGTTTATGTATTGGTTAGGCCGAAGAACGTGCCTGCTGATGTCAGGATTAAGCAGCACTTCGACGATGTGGTTAGTAGTGCACAAGCGTTGATCGTTGCTTCATCGCCTACCATATATTTATAAAATTCGCTTTTCAGATATTCGATAGATTAAAGGTGGAACATCCAAATTTTCAATCAACAATATCGATTATAGAGGGTGATTTATTTGTGGAAAACCTCGGATTATCCGCAGAGGATAAAGCTACCCTTGTCAAAGAAACGACGTTAATGTATCATAACGCATCGAACGTGAAATTCGAAGAGAAAATAAATGTATCGATACGGGTGAACGTATTCGGTACAAAATACATGTTGGATTTGGCCAAAGAGTGTAAAAATCTTCTCGCTTTCGTGTATATCTCGACGGCCTATTCTCACTGTTATCAACAGCATATAGAGGAGAAATTTTATCGTCCTCCCGGGGATTTGAAAATGATGAAAGAAGTAATGGACCTTGGAGATTCTAGACCCGATGGCGTAACGAACGATGAATTAAAACGTATACTTGGGAAGTGGAAAAATGCATACGTCTTTACCAAATCGACTGCCGAAAGTCTCGTGGAAGAATGCGCAAAAGATGTATCTTTCACTTGTGTAGTTTTCAGACCAAGTATGGGTATGTATTGTTCGCGTGAGTTTTTAAAATAAGTATCTGTTCGACGTTCGCGAAGTAATGTATTTTGTTCATATTTACGGACGTGGGGACGGAGTTTACTGATTGCTTTAATAGGCCCATGTAGTATTGACAAAATCATTACCAGTAACAGTGTACTGAATACGCACGGTAAGCTGATGGGCGATTTAACGTGTCTGCATACACGTGGGGCACAAAAAAACAGGTCAATTCACAATATTTTTTTCGATGAGAGTATTGATATGACGAGGTCGGGATTTTGCACGCAAGTGATACATAGTCTTGTCACGTTTTGATTTTTCTCTAATTAAAAAATATTGATAAAGAATGAAGTTTGAACTTTGAAGAATTGTTGGAACAACGTGTTGCCGTTGCTATACGGCGATTCGGTGTTGGTGGGTCTGGCAACTAGGGTCATCTGCAATGGGAAATAACAAACTATAGTGTTAGTATAATCATAAACCTTTCGTAAAACGGGGTATTTTTTAAAATTTGGTATTTACGAAAATTGTAAAATGTAGAAAAGAAAGTTTGATTTTCGTGAAAAAATACAACTTTTATCGTTTGTTGTTAACAAATGGATAAACACATCTGGTCATACGATAGCAAATGTTATAAACTATGCTCTATCCGAATCTGAAGTGAATCGGATGAATAGATTTTGAGATGAGACTTACACCATTTCATAAAACATAGTCTTGAGTACAACGCAAAAGAAATACAAAAGACTCAATCTCAGTTAAGTGGTTCGCCGTAACGCAGTGGGTTTTGCGATCCTTCACAAAAATCGTTATAACTCGGTGAATTTTTTAAATTTTTGCACAATCTGTGGTGAAACTGAAAGTTAAGACTCTAGACTATAAAGTTACGCAATAAGAACGTATTTTTCAAATTTCAAGCTTTAGTAGACCCCTTGATGCATTGTTTTCGTCGATCTTGTCCCATTGCTTGGGTTGGTCCCAGCCGCTTTTGTGTGAAACTGAAGCGGATAGCCGGAATTTACGAAAAAAAAAGATGGAGAACTTAAATGAAAGCTAACTTCAGTGTTTTTATTTTGTTTTTGGCCAGCTGAAAATATGAAATTAGTGAAATAATTTTGTTGCCTTTTACGTATCCGCATACGTATATCTGAGCATAAAACTGAATTTCAATATAACTTGTTCGAATTTTTCTCAAAATAATTTAATGACAATTGTTGATTAATGAAAGTGGCCGAATGGAATCCAAAGTATATATTTAAACTGGAAGCAAAGAACATTTGGAAATAATAAGAGTTTTATTGTTTTTTTAATTCAGAGTTCATTTCAACTTGTTCAAGGTGTAAAGCCACCGAAATATTTGCAAAATTATCTACAGATATAGGGTGTCTCAACATGACCTGATATTTGTATTTATTAGTAAAACGTATTATTTATTTGAAAAGTACGGATATTTTTATTTTTATTGAAGGTACTAACATGGAGATTATGTGTGGAACACAATATTCGACCAATGCCTGCCGCGTTCCTATTTGCAAACGTTCACTCTTTTGATGAAATTTTCAATAACATTTTGGCATAATGACGAACTAATTTCATTAATGGTGCGTCCAATCCTTGAGTTCCGGAACGGTCTTCAAATCATTAGCATACAATTTTCCTTTCAGAAAACCCCAAAGATAGAAGTTCAATGGCGTCAAATCGCATCGATCTTGGTGGTCAATTCACATCGCCGCGGCGCGATTATGAAACTGACAAGGAACATCCTTGAGGTGTCCGCCTCCGATTTTGTTGAAACTCATATATGTGATAGAGCATCGAAAACTTTGAGCCACGTATTTTTTTTTATCGGCGGAAAAACGGATTTAAGGGGGGAAACCGCCCCTCAAAGAAAGACGTGTCGAGGGGAGATTTTGCAGTTTCACCCAAAAGCAATCCACCGATCTGAATGAAACAAAAAAAAAAATTCTTCTAATGAAAACCGATTAAAAATCCACTATGAAGATGTTAAGAAAAAATTAAATTAGGGGGTAAACCACCCCTCAATTTGCCTTTTTTCACCCCACACTTAAGGGGGTTGTATGCAAATTAATAAAACAGGTATCATTTTGAAGGGCAATTAAAATTAAAGTTGACAGGTTTTTGCGTTTTGGCGGCATAGCAAATTTAAGGGGGTAAACCATCCCTAACATAAATTTATTTATCATGGTAGTTTTTTCTGTGTTTAAAGTATATCCGCTGATGTTAAATATTTCTATAAGCTACAATTTAATATTTTACCATATGTCAAAATTATTACATTCGTCTTAAGGGGTAACTACCCCTCTGACGAGAAACATCATTGAAGTTTCCGCTTTCGATATCGTTGAAACTCATATATGGGGTAAAGCATTGCAAACTATTAAACATGTTTTTTGTGTATCGGCAGAAATACGGTGTTAGGGGATGAAACCACCCCTCAAAGTTTCTTCCACAAGCAGTCCACCGATCTGAATGAAACAAAATCGAAAATTCCTCTAATATTAAGCGATGAAAAATCCACTACAAGAGTGTTGATTAGAAATATAATTAAGGGGTAAACCACTCCTCCATTTGCCGTTTTTCACCCCACACTTAAAAGGGTTGTATGAAAATTAATAAAACATGTATCATTTTGAAGGGGAATCAAAATTCAAGTTGACGCGTTTTTGCGTTTCAGCGGGACAGCAAATTTAAGGGGGTAAACCACCCCTAATATAAATTTGTTCATCACCATCGTGTTTTCTGTGTTTAACATTTATTCGCGGATTCAAAATATTCTCCCGCGTTTTCAAATTATTACGTTTTTAAATTTTTACATTTTCAGGGTAAACTACCCCCTCTAATTGCCTTTCGTTTGAAGTTTCGCGAAAGGTTTCACGAATTTCGTTAAAACTGTTTTCATTCCATCGGTAATATCAATTTTATGTTTGTGTGTGCAGGCATATTCGTTTTGAGCTTTAGGAGCGGTACTTTGGGAGTGGGGACGTGGGGCTACCCCTTACTCATAAGACTGATATTTTCGTGTCGAAACGCTTCCGATTTTAATATGCACGTCCATTAAGCATCTCCATAGGAATAAACATACACTTCTACTATATCATTAATTATAATAATTTCCAGAATAAGTTACAAGGCTCACTTCGTATATTTCGGAACGATGATGCGCCTGGATCAAGCGACAATTTAGCCAGCGACGTAGTTTTGTGGAGGCATGTATATTTTTATTATTTTACCGTTTATTTAATTAAACATATTAATGAAACTGAGGGTTTTATAGTAGGTTAACGAACACGTTTTAAATATATTTTGACATATTTTATTTGGTAATCATTTTAGCTGATTTAATTAATAGTACTTGTGAAAAGTATTGCAGTCATATGCCGTCAAATCATTTTCTTGTGATATATACTTTTTTTCTAGTCTATCAACTATCAACCATCAACAATCATGGCTCATAATTCCTGCAATAATGATAATCGTCAAAAAAATGCTTTAAATACAACGATTTTTTGCACCATGCACATCTGATAATGGCCAAATTATTGCAACCGGGTATTTCACAATGTGTGTTCGATTCACCAAAACCAAAGGTAACAGGATTTTCAAAATCTTCTGATTTTTTTAATGAATGGAAATGAACAAATTTATGTTAGGGGTGGATTACCCCCTTAAATTTGCTGTCCCGCTGAAACACAACGCGTCAACTTGAATTCTGATTCCCGCGTCAACTTGAATTGTGATTCCCCTTCCGAATGATACCTGTTTTATTCATTTTTATACAACCCCCTTAAGCGTGGGGTGAAAAACGGCAAATGGAGGGGTGGTTTACCCCTTAATTATATTTCTAATCAACACTCTTGTAGTGGATTTTTCATCGCTTAATTTTAGAGGAATTTTCGATTTTGTTTCATTCAGATCGGTGGACTGCTTGTGGGAGAAACTTTGAGGGGTGGTTTCATCCCCTAACACCGTATTTCTGCCGATACAAAAAAAACATGTTTAATAGTTTGCAATGCGTATATGAGTTTCAACGATATCGAAAGCGGAAACTTCAATGATGTTTCTCGTCAGAGGGGTAGTTACCCCTTAAGACGAATGTAATAATTTTGACATATGGTAAAATATTAAATTGTCCCTTCTAGAAATATTTAAAATCAGCGGATATACTTTAAACACAGAAAAAACGACCATGATAAATAAATTTATGTTAGGGGTGGTTTACCCCCTTAAATTTGCTATGCCGCCAAAACGCACAAACCTGTCAACTTTAATTTTAATTGCCCTTCAAAATGATACGTGTTTTATTAATGTGCATACAACCCTCTTAAGTGTGGGGGCAAAAAAGGCAAATTGAAGGGTGGTTTACCCCCTAATTAAATTTTTTCTGAACATTTTCATAGTAAATTTTTCATCGCTTTTCATTAGAAGAATTTTCGTTTTTGTTTCATTCAGATCGGTGGATTGCTTCTGGGTGAAACTCACCCCTCTGGGCAAAATCACCCCTCGACACGCCTTTCTTTGAGAGGTGGTTTCCTCCCTTAAATCCGTTTTTCCGCCGATAAAAAAAAATACGTGTCTCAAAGTTTTCGATGCTCTATCACATGTATGAGTTTCAACAAAATCGGAGGCGGACACCTGAGGGATGTTCCTTGTGAGTTCATAGTCGAACATGACTATGAAGCTTCGCCTGCAATAACTATGCAGTAACAATGCAACAAATAACAATTTCTATCCGTTGCGCGATCGTGTAATTCTCCATGACTGAATATCAATACTTCCCGATGCCAGTTGTCAAAGATTGCTACCCTATAGCCGCCACAAAAAAATGGCGCGCCATTTGAAATGTCAGGTCATTTTGAGACACCCTTTATAAACATAAAAGCATGCATAGTCTAAAAATATAAAATAAATATATAAAATACAAATAGAACCCACTGATTTTTTTCTCAGAAATTCATTTTGACCATTGTTATCACTCTGGTGGTCATTTCTGGGATAAGATCTTTTACTCAGTAATAATTTAAATGCCGCTAAACGTAGTGTTAAATACGACCTTGACCCACCCCTCAAACCAGGTGATCGGCCGGAAATTCAATTTCTCAAAGAACGTAATCCTTCTTATCGTGTACAAAAATTCTTCGGATATTCGATTACCACAAATGAACTTAATGGATAGCTTATTATTTTGAGAAATCCGTGTGACGATTTAAGGGACACATAGGGCAGGCTCAAGAAAACATTTCAATATAGGTGAGTGTCGAAGCGAATAAGTGAATGTTTTTTGTTTGTTCGTCGAACAGTCATTTCAACATTCCTAGAACCGATCCGAAGTTGGTGCGGAAACATTAATGGGCCTGTAGGTATGATGGTAGGGAACGGCCTTGGGTTTGTCCACGCTCTTTATAAGGGGAATACTCCGATTGATTGTATTCCAGCAGACATGTGCGCAAATGCAATGATTTCTACCACTTGGGATGCGGTTGTCAATAATAAGTAAGGGCACTTTCATCATATGCATGTATGTGTGTGTGTGTGTGTGTGAGTGTGTGCGCGCGCGGGCGTTCGTGCGTGCGTGTGTGTATGTGTGCGCTCATGCGTGCGTGTGCGTGTGTGCGCGTGGGTGTGTGTGCGCGCGCGCCTGTGTGTTAATCGCCACTGGTTCGATCGATATAACAGGGAGCTTGAAAGGACCGGGATCGTCTACAATTTCGGGTCCAGCGTTGTGAATAAAATTACTACGGACGCACTGCAAGAGGAATGCTTCAGCAGAGGTAGCGATGCACCATCGGTTAATATGATGGGGCCCTATTATACTACGAAAACCAATTGTCTCTGGTACTTCTGGTTCCTTCAAACGACGGCGCCCTTGATTACCGCTCTTGTTGCGGACTTCGTACTGTTATGCAGAGGCAAAAAAAAACAGTGAGTAAACAAAAAATAATTCAGCTTATATTTTTCTCTCTAAGAGGCATGGCACCAATCAGCATTATTCAGCTATCGGTAATATAAAGGTTGATCAAGATTGAGGATTTTTATTTGAATATTAAACTAACAGTTATATTAGCCACAGCCCCAATAACAAAGGACGCAGGCATGCCTCTTCATTTTTTATGTGACTTTTCCCCGCTGTGAACAATTTCTCGAAGACTTCTGTGGAGGAAGTCAAAATCTAAGGCCATTACTTTGAGACCTTAAGGACATAGGCTACACGTCCGGTCAGTAAAATTCGTAGTCAAGTTTTCTCCGAGACCGATTACATTTCGGGCAAACGAAAGATAGAGGTTGTTCGTCTTTAAACAGAGCGGAAAGGGTTGCTTTTTTGCCGAACAACCAACCGCTTCGGAGAACACTGGGGAATCTGCAAATCAGCCATCGCTTGCGCGCTCATGATTGCTCGGTCGGTGCGACCACGGTCTTACATGCAGGTCTGGAAACTGAGCCAGATTTCAGTGGTGCCGTGAGGTCCTATAACGAGCTTCCCCGTGAAAAATGGACAGGGTCTCTATTCTTTGCGCTCGCCTCCACATGCGTCGCTGCGGTCGGAGTATGTCTCCCAACTTTCCTCGCCCGCCTCTTGTTATGTCCCATCTGGAAATGTGAAACACAACCTCAGTCTATCTATAATCTCGTTATTTGGAATACAGATCGTATATGTTTATCGAAGATGCTTGGGTTACACAGAATTCTGATAAGATACGCAGGTGACCTCAATTGCGATGGTGTTTATTAATCGCTTTGGTCTTCAATAAGCTTATTATTTATTTATTTGGTTTTTTAAATTCTTATCCCGAGAAAAAATGGACATATATAAACATAAATAATCATATATGATGTCATAAATTATCATGAACGAAATTTGTCTCTATATAATCATATATAGTAATATATAGCCATATATGATCACATGTAATATATGATTATAATGCGTTTATGCGTATATATAATCATGTATGATTATATACAGACAAATTTCGTTCATGATCATTTATGAAGATCATACATGATTATTTATGTTTATATATGTCCATTTTTTCCCGGGTATACAGATACAAATGTACAAATACTTTTTTTTATAATACAAGTGTAAAATATGATCATATGAAGAAGTAAAATATGTGTTGACCTATTTGTGATATTATGCTGGTAAATAAATAATACCGGAAAAAATATTTATAATTTGTATATATATTAACAATTATTTAAATCACCATTTTAGTACGTTTATAATAAAAAAATAAAATATCATCAGCATCACATGCTGATTTTGCCGCTTATAGACAGTATTATACGAAAAATGACACGCAGTATACATGATCCTATATGATATCAAAATAGTCTGTAGTGGTATTATATATGGAATAATATCCATGGTCATATATGTTTTCGTTATTATATACGTTCAAATATGGAGTTTGCGGATAATTACGATTACATATATGATTATATACGACACCAAAATAGTTTGTACATCATATATAGACTCATATACGTGGTCCCATATACAATTATATACGCTTATATGTGGGTTTTGGGGGGCAAATGCAATTATATATGATAAAATATAGTACATATTGTATCATATATGTCATGTTAAGACGGAATGACACCTTATCGCGGTCAGTATGGTAGAACAATTATAGATTCCCAAAAATCTCAGTAACGGCTCTTCAGATCCCGTCGAAACTTTTCCAAACGACGTCAAATAGACCCAGCTAACCACAAGGGTACCGTAAATGTACCCCTCATGTGAAGTGCGCCGTACCGGTACTGTTGCCACCTCGTACGTGCGTACGGCACTGGTACATTACCGGTATGCCGTACGGTACGCTGTACCGCCAATATACTAGTACAGTACCAGTACAGTATCACCACCGTGGAGCCACCGTGTACTACAGTACGGCGTAAGGGTGCGACCCCACGGAGACGCTCGACGCTGGTTTGTGGCGTCATATCGGGTCACGTGACCCTATTTCGAATTTCCCCCGCGGCCCCAAACTGTAGCGACAAGTCGCCGCATCGAACAGCAGCGTCAAGATGGCTGCTTACAGAAAATCGATTTTCTAACCTCTTTCAGTACCAGTCTTGGTGTGGTCGTGACAGTGTTGAAGTGAAAGAAATACGAGCGAATAAAAGTTGAAATATAATAAAAAGTGTTTTTTTTTCGGAAATCGGCGCGATGTCATTTGTGTACAGATATCAGAAGTGGGTGAATCAGTGCCAAGAGATTGCTCACAGAACACGTGTCACTTATTGTTTGTAAATTTGGACGCTCTCCTGTCGCAGCGACAAAGCTCAAATAGTTTCAGCTTTGTCGCTACTTGTCACGTGACCCGATATGACGCCACAAACCAGCGTCGAGCGTCTCCGTGAGGTCGCACCCTAAGGGTACGACCCCACGGAGACGCTCGACGCTGGTTTGTGGCGTCATATCGGGTCACGTGACCCTATTTCGAATTTCCCCCGCGGCCCCAAACTGTAGCGACAAGTCGCCGCATCGAACAGCAGCGTCAAGATGGCTGCTTACAGAAAATCGATTTTCTAACCTCTTTCAGTAGCAGTCTTGGTGTGGTCGTGACAGTGTTGACGTGAAAGAAATACGAGCGAATAAAAGTTGAAATATAATAAAAAGTGTTTTTTTTTTTCGGAAATCGGCGCGATGTCATTTGTGTACAGATATCAGAAGTGGGTGAATCAGTGCCAAGAGATTGCTCACAGAACACGTGTCACTTATTGTTTGTAAATTTGGACGCTCTCCTGTCGCAGCGACAAAGCTCAAATAGTTTCAGCTTTGTCGCTACTTGTCACGTGACCCGATATGACGCCACAAACCAGCGTCGAGCGTCTCCGTGAGGTCGCACCCTAATTCCACGGTAGCGATACCGTGGAGGTACGAGTGCGCTGGTATCCCGTAGCCGTACATTATCGGTACTGTAGGGTACGGCGTACTCCACATCTGCGGTACGCTGTACTAAGCAATGCCACGTAGTGCCGATAAATGTAAATATATGCCCAGCTAACCACGTATCGCAAATGTATCCCTCATGTGGAGTGCGCCGTACCGGTACTGTTACCACCTCGTACGTGCGAACGGTACTGGTACATGACCGATATGCCGTACGGTACGCTGTACCGCCAATGTACTAGTACAGTACCGATACAGTATCGCCACCGTGGAGCCACCGTAGACTGCAGTACGGGGTAACTCCACGGTAGCGATACCTTGGAGGTACGAGTACGCTGGTATCCCGTAGCCGTACATTACCGCTACTGTAGGGTACGGCGTACTCCACATTTGCGGTACGCTGTACTAATGGTACGCTTGGTTAACTGGGTGTGGATCGACTTAGTACCCAGCTAACCATGTACCGTAAATGTATCCCTCATGTGGAGTGCGCCGTACCGGTACTGTTACCACCTCGTACGTGCATACGGTACTAGTACATGACCGGTATGCCGTACGGTACGCTGTACCGCCAATGTACGAATACAGTACCGGTACAGTATCGCCACCGTGGAGCCACCGTAGACTGCAGTACGGTGTAACTCCACGGTAGCGATACCTTGGAGGTACGAGTACGCTGGTATCCCGCAGCTGTACATTACCGGTACTGTAGGGTACGGCGTACTCCACATTTGCGGTACGCTGTACTAATGGTACGCTTGGTTAACTGGGTACGTCTACCACAGGGGTATGGCGCCGCTGCGTATTTTCGCTATGCGAAATGTCCGGAATTATCAGTATCACACTCTGCTACTCGTTGCGCTACTTATCATCTGACAAACTTGCACGCCCGCGCAGAGATTAGTAGGGAGATGTACAACGCACCCCTTTTCGGCGTGCCTCGGAAATGGTGCTAAATCGCGGCGGCGAGTTCGGGAATATGATCCCAGCTAACCATGTACCGTAAATGTATCCCTCATGTGGAGTGCGCCGTACCGGTACTGTTACCACCTCGTACGTGCGTACGGAACTGGTACATGGCGGGTATGCCGTACGGTACGCTATACCGCCAATTTACTAGTACAGTACTGGTACAGTATCGCCACCGTGGAGCCACCGTAGACTGCAGTACGGTGTAACTCCACGGTAGGGACACCTTGGAGGTACGAGTACGCTGGTATCCCATAGCCGTACATTATCGGTACTGTAGGGTACGGCGTACTCCACATTTGCGGTACGCTGTACTAATGGTACGCTTGGTTAACTGGGATTTTGTGTGCATCGCCTCTGTCGAGGTTGCAGATTCCCTTGTAGCCGCGCGAGTCGTGAGCACCGCTCCAGTCGATATCGCAGTCACCGTGCACACGAATGGGTAGCTCGGTGGGGGAAAAGTCTCTGCCCCTCGCTCACTCGACAGGCGAACGGAGCGAGGTTTTCCATCCGATCGAGCTCGACATATGTATGGCCGTACTGCGGATTGGAATATGCATTAAATGAATTTCAAAGAGAAAAACATGTATCGAGAAAATTGTTTTCTCTCAGTTGGCCGTTTATGCCGAGAATGCGGGTTAAAAAAATTAACGACGAACCGTGTTGAAAAATAAAATGCCGAAACGACCGTACAAGGTTCAAAAACAAATCTCGAGCCTTTTCCGCGGTCGTTACGGCGTTTTTTTTCAACAGTAAACATTATGAATAAGCGTGTATCATAAATGTTTTTCTATCCTCAATGAGCGTCGTGGCTGAGTTGGCAGCGTGACGGATTGACGGTGCTTGCGGTCCGGGTTCGATCCCTGGTTAATCGACTTTTTTTAATCTATTTTTTTTTCTTCATTTTATATTCAAAAAATCTTGAACTTACTTTCGCTTTAGCTATTCTTGCCTGTCCAGGCAAGAATATTTAAAGCATTGAAACCATTATTTATGATATTTAATTCATATATGTGTAATTTAAAAAAAAACATTGGCTACCGTGGATCGAACCCGCGTCGTCTGCACTCAGAGCCCACACACGCTGATATATCAACCGCGAGGCTCTTGTGACTGCAAACCAAAAAATTATGGTGAGCCGAACAAAAAAAAATTGTATTTTTCACCGAAATTATGGCTCACCATAATTTTTTTAATGGTCGAAAAAAACCGCTACGCTACATTGTAGCGACACTACTCACGAAGGGGCTGATTTTTTTTCAGATGTGACATGACCGCGTAACAGCTGGGATAACGACCGCGCGTATAGTGCGGAGGACCTCCGCGGCAATATACATAATGGCGCCATTTTTTAATATTTTGAACGGAAATTTATTAACGTTATTCTTAAAGCCCTTTCTGACGTTATGTAAAAAATTAAAAATATTCTGGCCCGTACTTCCGAGTTCATTATTATTTTTTTTAATATACCCATTTTTCGATCGGCCAAGGTGGCCAGACGCCTTTAAAGAATCTCGGACGTCTTAGCGAAAACCGGCAGTAAATTATGAAGCAACTCGTCCACTTCTTTGATGTTCGCTATTTCAGTGTTCGCTATTTTGGACCATCGCTCGTTTGCCTATCTGAGATCTATACTTTCGAAGTTTGTATCCTCGATATATATATGTCTTTTTGCTATAGATGGTATTACCAATATTAGATACTCACGTCTTTCCATTTCGGAGATATGGATGTTCTAGATTGTTAGAATCTGTATTTGTATGGCTCAAACTGCAGACAATCTGAATACACGTTCTCGAATAAATGAGCTCTCGAATAAATAATCCTTTGGTGGAATAGTTATTCAATTTCGTCATCGGCCGAAGGATAACATTTTGAATAATTTACAGTTCATTACTTTGAGTTTATAATTCTGTCATTTCGAAATCTTTGTCGTTCTATATTTGGCCTTTCAAAGCTTTGACCCCCACACCAATGTGAAATGTGTTGAAAAAAATGCCGAAACACACTTATTCAATGTAAAATGTGTTTTGATAAAAATGCCGATTGAGAAAGACCCAAAGTTCTCTTCGAGCCTTTCTCGATCGTTTCGGCACTTTTCTTCAACAATTTTTTAAATTAATTTTCTAAGGGGGAAAGTCAAAACTCATTTCCGTATTGGAGGAAACATTTATTTTTTTGTCATATTCTCCAATACTGTTTGCACCAAAATTTGGAACGCCTGCTCGTTTTGAGCAACTTCAACATGCGTCCGGCGCGGCGAACGACTGCGGGTTCGGTCGCGTCGACGATACCCGCGGCGTCCTTGCTGCGGGCGCTCCCCTCGCTCGTGCCGCTGTTCTATCGATGGCCTGCCCTTCCCGCACCCTTGGGCTATCTCGGGTGCCTCTTGCCGCTGCGGCTGCTGCTGACGACTACTTTTCTTTTTGTTGCGGCGCCAAAATTTCTTCTTGTAACTGTAAAAAATAAATAATAAAATGTAAAAATAAAATACATTACTCACACAAATTAAGGGATATTTAAAAAATTCCGAATTTTTGGCTGATTTTCAATAACGGATAACTCGGAGAAAAATGGTCGTACAGAAAATAAAAAAAAGGAAATTATAGCTTCAAGTATCTAGTTTTCAGATCTGGACTGTAACATTTTTTAGCGTGGGTGGTTTTCTTGTAATCATCCGAAAACCAACGAAATGTTTTTCCAAATTTTTGCTTGTCTTTAAAATGGTCTGTCGACTTCAAATAATTTTTTTTATCACACGACTATAAAAGTCTTTTGGACAATTTAATCAGCTTCAATTTGACCTTTTAAGACCCCAGCTAACCATGTACCGTAAATGTATCCCTCATGTGGAGTGCGCCGTACCGGTACTGTTACCACCTCGTCCGTGCGTACGATACTGGTACATGACCGATATGCCGTACGGTACGCTGTACCGCCAATGTACTAGTACAGGACCGGTACAGTGCCGCCACCGTGGAGCCACCGTAGATGCAGTACGGTGTAACTCCACGGCTGCGATACGTTGGAGGTACGAGTACGCTGGTATCCCGTAGCCGTACATTATCGGTATTGTAGAGTACGGCGTACTCCATATTTGCGGTACCCTGTACTAATGTGGAATACGCCGTGGCCTACAGTACCGGTAATGTACGGGTACGGGATAGTAGCGTAATCGTACCTCCACGGTATCGCTACCGTGGAGTTACACCGTACTGCAGTGCACGGTGGCTCTACGGTGGCGATATTGTACCGGTACCGTACTAGTACATTGGCGGTACAGCGTACCATACGGCGTACCGGTTATATACCAGTACCGTACGCACGTACGAGGTGGTAACAGTACCGGTACGGCGCTCTCCACATGAGCGGTACATTTGCGATACTTGGTTAGCTGGGTAACTGGGACGGAATGACACGTCATCGCGGTCGGTATGGTAGAACAGTTATAGATACCCAAAAATCTCTGAAACGGCTCTTCAGATCCCGTCGAAACTTTGCCAAACGACGTCAAATAGATAGACGAACAGCAGTCTGCCCATCACATTTTCTGAATTTGAGAAAAAAAACGTAGATTGGCTTATCATACGCCAATCTACATATTTTTTCTCAAATTCAGAAAATGTGATGGGCAGACAGCTGTTCGTCTATCTATTTGACGTCGTTTGGCAAAGTTTCGACGGGATCTGAAGGGCCGTCTCAGAGATTTTTGGGTATCTATAATTGTTTTACTATACCGACCGCGATGGCGTGTCATTCCGTCTTAAGGAGGTACGGTGATTGGAGCGAGTCCAAGATAAAAGCCCGATTTTTTTTAATAACATTGTCGAGAGCTTCGTCCATGCGTATGCGGAGTTTCCGCGAGATTTACCGTACAGTTTCCGAGTTATTAATTGTTAAAGTTGGTCAATTAGTCACACGTAGACGACAAAATGTGCCTGTCCTCTCATATATCGATTTTTTTGTGCTACTTGGAGCCAAGACACGCGTAAAAAAAACTGACGGTTGCGTTCGTTGGTTCGTTGTAATCAATAAGGCAACTTGAATTGGAAAGCTCACCGCAGAACTAAGCAATAAATTTAGAAATAAAGTCGCGAAAAACCGAAGTATTCGGCGAGAGAGACGTCTCGTGACGTAACCGCAGCCATCTTGCTCGAAGTGTGGCAACGCCGGATATCCGCGCAAATTTGATTCTTCTATCGGATATTTTCAACGCGAATTAAAAATATGGTTGTGTGAATCCGTACGTTTTTTAATCGATTATAAAAGGCCTTTCGTCGATATTTACTCAAAGTTCTCTTATGTATAGCTAAGGCATCTCAATCTTTCTGGCGAGATGCATACAACGCATTTATATGTAAATTCAGCATGGAAAAACCGTCATATAAAATGAACGTTCGTTTTTATATTTGCAAATATTGTGAAAATTAGGAAAGAGAAAAATAACATAACAATAGATGAAATATGTTTTGACTTCGGACAAATTGGACATTGGATATTGAGGTTAACGTCAACGCGACGTTTTTCATTTGCATTCGCAATATCATCTTTTCACTCTCTAATTCTTGTCCGACAGAATCTACCTTTGTCTCTAAACTGGACTTCAGGTATAATCCTGTTACTCTCTTGATAAACTTCTACAGTACTTATTTTCATTCTCCATGTTTACCGGCTACCAAAAATAATAAGCCGAGCGCGTGGGACCGATGACAGCTATCGAAAATGCAACGATGCTAAACGTCGACGATATGGCGTACTACTGAAGTCGAGTAGTAGATTATTACGTTTGTTTTCATATTATAAAAATAATAAGTAGCTTGAAATTCAATACTTAAAAAATATTTCTCGAAATATAGGCCACACACATATGTCTAAAACGTAGCGGTATTATGGCGAAAAATAGACTCTTAGTTTACTAGCGTGGTCATCACCGTACCTCCTTAACGAGTACGATGATTTGGTGCGGAGTAATCGTCGATCAAAGCAAAAAAGTCCATTTTAAATTTGACAATCAATTACTCGAGAACTAATGATCGTACAGAAAATGAAAGTAGGGTTTTGGAAACTACAAAACATTCTCAATGACATGCAGTTAGAGGCTGTTGATAAAACATTTTTTTTCGGAGTAATGATGTTGACTGAAATAAAGTTGAAAATTTGCCAATTTAAGAATATTTGTAAAATTTGGTATAACTTTGGATATAACGCATGAACGAAGGATATCGTCGGTAATGTTTTAACCTCGAAGTGTCCCCAAAAAACCCTCAAAGTTGCAAAGCGCTGCGATTTTTTTTCTTAGTGCCCTGAAGGTTCAAATTTATCGTTTCTGTCGAAAAACACCGTAACAAGCAATTTTTCGATTTGTATTTATTTTTCCATCTTCAAAATATTTTTTTAGCAATAATGCGTAATTTATTTATTCAAAGACATCAATTACCCAGAAAAATTTCAAAAAAAATTTCAAAAAAATCATATTAAACAATTCCAATTTTTAGGGTAGTTTTGAAAAAAACTGTTTTTTGTGTTTGTTAAGAAAGTGTATTTCAACGATTGAAGCTGCAAAAAATTTAACGTTCAAGATTTGCGTGAAGAGAATCAGTCGACAATAGGGGGGTATATCAACAACAAAGGTGGTTAGACTGATAAAAAAAAATCGACTAAATTTTTTTTGACAAGAGGAGATCATCGTTAACACGTGAAAAAAAATTGAATTTTTTTTTATTTGAAAAAAAATGTTAATACATTTTTTTTATTTCGAAATTTTTTTATATTTTTTTTTCAAATGTAAAAAAATATTTAATTTCAAAAAATTTCTTTTCGCGTGTTAACGATAATCTCCTCTTGTCAAAAAAAATTTGGTCGATTTTTTTTACCAGTCTAACCACCTTCGTTGTTGATATACCCCCCCCCCCCCCCCCCCCGCCCCTACTGTCGACGATTCTCTTCACACAAATCTTGAACTTTTAATTTTTTTGCAGCTTCAATCGTTGAAATACACTTTCTTAACAAACACAAAAAACAGTTTTTTTTTTTTTCAAAACTACCCTAAAAATTTGAATTTTTTTTAATATGATTTTTTTTGAAATTTTTTCTTGGTAATTGATGTCTTTGAATAAATACATTACGCATTATTGCTAAAAAAACACATTTTGAAAATGGAAAAATAAATAAAAATCGAAAAATTGCTTGTTACGGTGATTTTTGACCGAAACGATAAATTTGAACCTTCGGGGCACTAAGAAAAAAAAATCGCAGCGCTTTGCAATTTTGAGGGTTTTTTGAGGACACTTCGAGGTTAAAACATTACCGACAATATCCTTCGTTCATGCGTTATTTCCAAAGTTATACCAAGTTTTCTAAATATTCTTAAATTGGCAAATTTTCAACTTTTTTTCAGTCAACATCATTACTCCGAAAAAACTTGTTTTGTATTCTGTACGACCATTTTTCTCCGAGTTATCTCTTGTTGAAAATCAGCCAAAAATTCGGAATTTTTTAAATATCCCTTAATTTGTGTGAGTAGTGTATTTTATTTTTACATTTTATTATTTATTTTTTACAGTTACAAAGAAGAAATTTTGGCGCCGCAACAAAAAGAAAAGTGGTCGTCAGCAGCAGCCGGAGCGGCAAGAGGTACCCGAGGGCGCAAGAAGGGCAAGCCATCGAAGGAACAGGGGCACGAGCGAGGGGAGCGGCCGCAGCAAGGACGTCACGGGTATCGTCGACGCGACCGAACCCGCAGTCGTTCGCCCCGCCGGACGCATGTTGACGTTGCTCAAAACGAGCGGGCGTTCCAAATTTTGGAGCAAACAGTATTGAAAAATATGACAAAAAAATTGGTGTTTCCCCCAATACGTAAATGAGTTTTTACTTTTCCCCTTAGAAAATTAATTTAAAACATTGTTGAAGAAAAGTGCCGAAACGATCGAGAAAGGCTCGAAGAGAACTTTGAGTCTTTCTCGGTTGGCGTTTTTTTCAAAACACATTTCACATTGGATAAGTGTGTTTCGGCATTTTTTACAACACATTTCACATTGGGATGGGGGTCAAAACTTTGAAAGGCCAAATATAGAACGACAAAGATTTCGAAATGACAGAATTATAAACTCAATGTAACGAACTGTAAATTATTTGAAATGTTATCCTTCGACCGATGACGAAATTGAATAACTATTACACCAAAGGATTATTCATTCGAGAGCTCATTTATTCGAGAACGTTTATTCAGATTGTCTGCAGTTTGAGTCATACAAATACAGATTCAAATAATCTAGAACATCCATATCTCCGAAATGGAAAGACGTGAGTATCTAATATTTATAATACCATCTATAGGAAAAAGACATATATATCGAGGATACAAACTTCGAAAGTGTAGACCTCAGATAGCAAACGAGCGATGGTCCAAAATAGCGAACATCAAAGAAATGGACGAGTTGCCTCATAATTTTCTACCGGTTTTCGCTAACACGTACAAGATTCTTTTGAGGCGTCTGGCCACCTTGGCCGATCGAAAAATGGGTATTAAAAAAAAATAATGAACTCGAAAGTATGGGCCGGAATATTTTTATTTTTTTACATAATGTCAGAAAGGGCGTTAGGCATAATGTTAATAAATTTCCGTTAAAAATATTAAAAAATGGCGCCGTTATGCACATTGCTGCAGAGGCCCTCCGCATGATACGCGCGGTCGTTGTCCCAGCTGTTAACCCGTCATGTCACATCTGAAAAAAAAAATCAGCTCATTCGTGAGTAGTGTCGCTACAATGTAACGTAGCGGTTTTTTTCGACAATTAAAAAAATTATAGTGAGCCATAATTTCGGTGAAAAATACAAATTTTTTTCTTCGGCTCACCATAACTTTTTAAATGGTCGAAAAAAAAAACCGCTACGCTACATTGTAGCGACACTACTCACGAATGAGCTGATTTTTTTTGCAGATGTGACATGACCGGGTAACAGCTGGGATAACGACCGCGCGTATCTTGCGAAGGGCCTCCGCACTGTGCATAACGGCGCCATTTTTTAATATTTTGACCGGAAATTTATTAACGTTATTCTTAAAGCCCTTTCTGACGTTGTGTAAAAAAAATGAAAATATTCCGGCCCATACTTTCGAGTTTATTATTTTTTTTAAATATACCCATGTTTCGATCGGCCAAGGTGGCCAGACGCTTTAAAGTCTTTAAGAGGGGATATACATTTACAACGATCAAAAAATCAATTTCTTTTCTTTAAGGGATAACACCACTCTAGGAATTTGGAAATATCGTTTTCATTTGTCTTCAATAATACTTTGGGGTCATAAAAACAATATGCAATTGGTATGCAGCGAATTTTTCTTTAAGGTTGGAGAAGTGTGTACGTAAGGCAGGTTTGCAATCACAAGAGCCTCGCGGTTGATATATCAGCGTGTGGGCTCTGAGTGCAG
Organism: Ophion obscuratus; assembly: GCA_964007375.1. NCBI lineage: Eukaryota > Metazoa > Arthropoda > Insecta > Hymenoptera > Ichneumonidae > Ophion > Ophion obscuratus. The sequence goes on along the minus strand of OZ023312.1, from coordinate 66,101,268 downwards.
ATGACGCGGGCTCGATCCGCGGTAGCCAATGTCTTTTTTAAAATTAAACATATATTAATTAAATATCATAAATATTGCCTGCACAGGCGAGAATAGCCAAAGCGAGAGTAAGTTCAAAATTTTTTGAATATAAAATGAAGAAAAAAAATACATTAAAAAAAGTCGATTAACCAGGGATTGAGCCGGACCGCAAGCATCGTCAACCCGTCACGCTGCCAACTCAGCCACGACGCTCATTGAGGATAGAAAAACATTTATGATACACGCTTATTCATAATGTTTACTGTTGAAAAAAAAACGCCGTAACGACCGCGGCAAAGGCTCAAGATTTCTTTTTGAACCTTCCACGGTCGTTTCGGCGTTTTATTTTTCAACGCGGTTCGTCGTTAATTTTTTTAACCCGCATTCTCGGCATAAACGGGCAACCGAGAGAAAACACTTTTCTCGATACATGTTTTTTTTTTTTGATATACATTTAAGACGGAATGACACCTCATCGCGGTCGGTATGGTAGAACAATTATAGATACCCAAAAATCTCTGAAACGGCTCTTCAGATCCCGTCGAAACTTTGCCAAACGACGTCAAATAGATAGACGAACAGCTGTCTGCCCCTCAAATGTTCTGAATTTAAGGAAAAAACGTAGATTGGCTTATGATACGCCAATCTACCGTTTTTTTTTCAAATTCAGAAAATTTGAGGGGCAGACAGCTGTTTATCTATATGACGGCGGAATGGGTAGCTCGGTAGGGGAAAAGTCTCTGCCCCTCGCTCACTCGACAGGCGAACGGAGCGAGGTTTTCCGTCCGATCGAGCTCGACATATGTGTGGCCGTACTGCGAATTGGAATATGAACTAAATGAATATCAAAGAGAAAAACATGTATCGAGAAAATTGTTTTCTGTCGGTTGGCCGTTTATGCCGAGAATGCGGGTTTAAAAAATTAACGACGAACCGCGTTGAAAAATAAAACGCCGAAACGACCGTCGAAGGTTCAAAAAGAAATCTTCAGTCTTTGCCGCGGTCGGTACGGCGTTTTTTTTCAACAGTAAACATTATGAATAAGCGTGTATCATAAATGTTTTTCTATCCACAATGAGCGTCGTGGCTGAGTTGGCAGCGTGACGGATTGACGATGCTTGCGGTCCGGGTCAATCCCTGGTTAATCGACTTTTTTTAATGTATTTTTTTTTTTTTTTTTTTTTCATTTTATATTCCAAAAATTTCGAACTTACTCTCGCTTTGGCTATTCTCGCCTGTGCAACCAATATTTATGATATTTAATTAATATATGTTTAATTTTAAAAAAGACATTGGCTACCGCGGATCGAGCCCGCGTCATCTGCACTCAGAGCCTACACGCTGATATATCAACCGCGAGGCTCTTGTGATTGCAAACCTGCCTTACGTATACACACTTCTCCAACCTTAAAGAAAAATTCGCTGCATACCAATTACATATTGTTTTTATGACCCCAAAGTAGTTTTAAACAAAGTTTAATTTTAAAAAATACATTGGCTACCGGGAATCGAACCCGCGTCGTCTGCACTCAGAGCCCGCACGCTTACATATCAACCGCGAGGCTCTTGTGACTGCAAACCTGCCTTACGTATACACACTTATCCGACCTTGACAAAAATTCGCTGCATACCAATTGCATATTGTTTTTCTGACCCCAAAGTATTATTGAAGACAAATGAAAGCGATTTTTCTAAATGTCTAGAGTGGTGTTATCCCTTAAAAAAAAAGACATTTTTTTTTATCATTGTAAATGTATATCCCCTCTTAAAGACTTTAAGGCGTCTGGCCACCTTGGCCGATCGAAAAATGGGTATATTTAAAAAAAATAATAAACTCGAAAGTATGGGTCGGAATAATTTTATTTTTTTACACGTCAGAAAGGGCTTTACGAATAACGTTAATAAATTTCCGTTCAAAATATTAAAAAATGGTGCCGTTATGCACATTGCCGAGGAGACCCTCCGCACGATACCCGCGGTCGTTGTCCCAGCTGTTACCCGGTCATGTCACATCTGCAAAAAAAATCAGCTCATTCGTGAGTAGTGTCGCTACAATGTAGCGTAGCGGTTTTTTTTCGACCATTAAAAAAATTATGGTGAGCCGAAGAAAAAAATTTGTATTTTTCACCGAAATTATGGCTCACTATAATTCTTTTAATGGTCGAAAAAAACCACTTCGTTACATTGTAGCGACACTACTCACGAATGAGCTGATTTTTTTTCAGATGTGACATGACCGGGTAACAGCTGGGACAACGGCCGCGCGTATCGTGCGCAGGGTCTCCGCGGCAATGTGCATAACGGCGCCATTTTTTAATATTTTGAAAGAAAATTTATTAACGTTATTCTTAAAGCCCTTTCTGACGTTATGTAAAAAAATAAAAATATTCCGGCCCATACTTTCGAGTTAATTTTTTTTTTTAATATACCCATTTTTCGATCAGCCAAGGTCGCCAGACGCCTTTAAAGGATCTCGTACGTGTTAGCGAAAACCGGCAGAAAATTATGAGGCAACTCGTCCACTTCTTTGATGTTCGCTATTTTGGACCATCGCTCGTTTGCCTATCTGAGGTCTACACTTTCGAAGTTTGTATCCTCGATATATATGTCTTTTTCCTATAGATGGTATTACCAATATTAGATACTCACGTCTTTCCATTTCGGAGATATGGTTGTTCTAGATTGTTAGAATCTGTATTTGTATGACTCAAACTGCAGACAATCTGAATACACATTCTCGAATAAATGAGCTCTCGAATAAATAATCCTTTTGTGTAATAGTTATTCAATTTCGTCATCGGTCGAAGGATAACATTTCGAATAATTTACAGTTCGTTATATTGAGTTTATAATTCTGTCATTTCGAAATCTTTGTCGTTCTATATTTGGCCGTTCAAAGTTTTCACCCCCATCCCAATGTGAAATGTGTTGAAAAAAATGCCGAAACACACTTATCCAATGTGAAATGTGTTTTGAAAAAAATGCCGATCGAGAAAGACTCACTTCGAGCCATTCTCGATCGTTTCGGCACTTTTCTTCAACAATTTTTTAAATTAATTTTCTAAGGGGAAAAGTAAAAACTCATTTACGTATTGGGGGAAACATTAATTTTTTTGTCATATTTTTCAATACTGTTTGCACCAAAATTTGGAACGCCTGCTCGTTTTGAGCAACTTCATCATGCGTCCGGCGGGGCGAACGACTGCGGGTTCGGTCGCGTCGACGATACCCGCGGCGTCCTTGCTGCGGGCGCTCCCCTCGCTCGTACCGCTGTTCTATCGATGGCCTGCCCTTCTCGCCCCTTGGGCTCCCTCGGGTGCCTCTTGCCGCTGCAGCTGCTGCTGACGACCACTTTTGTTTTTGTTGCGACGCCAAAATTTCTTCTTTGTAACTGTAAAAAATAAATAATAAAATGTACAAATAAAATACACTACTCACACAAATTAAGGGATATTTGAAAAATTCCGAATTTTTGGCTGATTTTCAACAAGGGATAACTCGGAGAAAAATGGTCGCACAGAAAATAAAAAAAGGAAATTATAGCTTCAAGTATCTAGTTGTCAGATATGGACTGTACATTTTTTTAGCGTGGGTGGTTTTCTTGTAATCATCCGAAAACCAATGAATTTTTTTTCCAAATTTTTTCCAAAGGCCACCTTGGCGGATCGAAAAATGGGTATATTAAAAAAATAATAATAAACTCGAAAGTATGGGCCGGAATATTTTTATTTGTTTCCATAACGTCAGAAAGGGCTTTAAGAATAAAGTTAATAAATTTCCGTTCAAAATATTAAAAAATGGCGCCGTTATGCACATTGCCGCGGAGGCCCTCCGCACGATACACGCGGTCGTTGCCCCAGCTGATACGCGGTCATGCCACATCTGAAAAAAAATCAGCTCCTTCGTGAGTAGTGTTGCTACAATGTAGCGTAGCGGTTTTTTTCGATCATTAAAAAAATTATGGTGAACCATAATTTCGGTGAAAAATACAAACTTTTTTCTTCGGCTCACCATAATTTTTTTTAATGGTCGAGAAAAAAACCGCTACGCTACATTGTAGCGACACTACTCACGGATGACCTGATTTTTTTTGCAGATGTGACATGACCTGGTAACGGCTGGGACAACGACCGCGCGTATCGTGCAGAGGGCCTCCGCGGCAATGTGCATAACGGCGCCATTTTTTAATATTTTGAACGGAAATTTATTAACGTTATTCTGACCCCTTTTTATTCTAGCCCTTTTTCCCACGTTATTCTAGCCCTTTCTGACGTTGTATAAAAAAATAAAAATATTCCGGCCCATACTTTAGAGTTTATTCTTTTTTTTAAATACCCATTTTCGATCGGCCAAGGTGGCCAGACGCCTTAAAGTCTTTAAGAGGGGATATACATTTACAACAATCAAAAAATCAATTTCTATTCTTTAAGGGATAACACCACTCTAAGAATTTGGAAAAATCGTTTTCATTTGTCTTCAATAATACTTTGGGGTCATAAAAACAATATGCAATTGGTATGCAGCGAATTTTTTTTAAGGTTGGATAAGTGTGTATACGTAAGGCAGGTTTGCAATCACAAGAGCCTCGCGGTTGATTATCAGCGTGCGGGCTCTGAGTGCAGACGACGCTGGATCGATCCTCGGTAGCCAACTTCTTTTTTTAAATTAAACATATATGAATTAAATATCATAAATAATGCCTGGACAGGCAAGAATAGCTAAAGCGAAAGTAAGTTTACAATTTTTTGAATATAAAATGAAGAAAAAAATAGATTAAAAAAAGTTGATTAACCAGCGATCGAACCCGGACCGCAAGCATCGTCAATCCGTCACGCTGCCAACTCAGCCACGACGCTCATTGAGGATAGAAAAACATTTATGATACACGCTTATTCATAATGTTTACTGCTGAAAAAAAAAACGCCGTAACGACCGCGGCAAAGGCTCGAGATTTCTTTTTGAACCTTCCACGGTCGTTTCGGCGTTTTATTTTTCAACGCGGTTCGTCGTTAATTTTTTAAACCCGCATTCTCGGCATAAACGGCCAACCGAGAGAAAACAATTTTCTCGATACATGTTTTTCTCTTTGAAATTCATTTAATGCATATTCCAATCCGCAGTACGGCCACACATATGTCGAGATCGATCGGACGGAAAACCTCGCTCCGTTGGCCTGTCGAGTGAGCGAGGGGCAGAGACGTTTCCCCCACCGAGCTACCCATTCGTGTGCACGCTGACTGCGATATCGATTGGAGCGGTGCTCACGACTCGCGCGGCTACAAGGAAATCTGCAACCTCGACAGAGGCGATGCACACAAAATCATATTCCCGAACTCGCCACCGCGATTTAGCGCCATTCGCGAGGCACGCCGAAAAGGGGAGCGTTGTACATCTCCCTACTAATCTCTGCCAAAAAGGGGAGCGTTGTACATCTCCCTACTAATCTCTGCCAAAAAGGGGAGCGTTGTACATCTTCTTCCTAATCTCTGGCCCGCGCCCTGCGGCCGTATATACAGTGAACTCTCATCTATTTTCCCGCCAGCTATTTTGCGCCACCGGTTATTCTGCGAAAATGCGACCAGCTATTTGTCCGACGCGGCGTTCCCCAAATCCGCACTCTATGACCGTAGCTATGCTCTTAACTGCAGTTGCCATGGTCGTCGCTGCTATCGACCTTATAGGCCTCCGAAGTAACTTTCGTGATGGCGCCCCGTAACGGCTGCCGGTGGCAAAACTTGGATTGGCGCATGGCGGTTAAGTCAAAACGGCACAAACACGAAAGAGCTAGGCTTGAGCAAGCATCATCGATTGGACACCTGATTTAAATGGCGACCGGCATACTGCACTAGCAGACGAAAACCAATCCAAGTTTTGCCAAAACTCGCCGCAAGGGTGCGCCACAAGAGTTACTTCGGAGGCCTATAGTCGAGCGCACGGTCTCACATACAAGTCTGGAAACTCAACTGTAGCGCGATTCTGTAACTCGTTACAACTCGGTAGCGACAGTTTTGTTATACAAAACTGTAGTTATACAAAATAGTTATTATACACTTGTAGCTATACAAAAAAGGTGAAAAGAAAATGTTAACCTCCAAATGCTCCAAATGTCGAAGTTCGAAATGCGTGCTTTGCGCTTGCGGTAGTCGCGCCGGCGCAAAATAATATTCTTAGGTCATAAGTAGCGCCACGTACAGGTCAAGGATGGAGTCAAGAAATCCGGACGAAGCGCATAGCGTTTTAATGCATAGGATTAGTGCGGCGTATCATTCCCACGGTCTGACATACAGGTCTTGAAACAAAGGCCAATTGCAGTGATGGGTGTAGGCACGGTTGGTGTCCAAGGCGCTGCAGTCGAGGGTTGTCCTTCCCCTGCACCGCGATTCTGTAATTCGTTATAACTCGATAGCGACAGCTTTCGTCATCGTTAGTTAGTGACAGCGAATAATAGGCCCCCTTCCTTTTGTGATCGTGCACGTGATTGGCTGCAGCTATTTATCGATAACGAAAACTGCCGTTACCGAGTTAAAACGAGTTACAGAATCGCGCTACTGGCCCCTTAACCTACCGCATCCATGATTGTTAAATATAACCTATGATTTAAGATAACCAAAACTTTATAGTTAAGAACGTGTTCGTGTTTTGCTGTAAAAGGGGAGTACTTAGTGATAATTTTTTTGTAAGTCGTCGTGTTCGTTTTTAGTCCGAGAGTTCAGCTTACGAGATTGCTATATTCCTTCTCTGTCGCACACGACAGTGTTATAATAAAATTTAAGATTACGTGATACGCTAATTAATATGAATACAGTATTGATGAAGCAGTAAACATTTTTCAGTGATGCACGTAGTTGCGTAGTTTTCTATATTGATTTTTTTTCTCGTACGTAATTTATCGGAGTGCAAAGACGAGTATGTTTTGCAAAACTTTTGAAGGGTCCCTTTTTTGCGTTCGAAGTAGTATACCTTACGACCGGTTTGTTGTGAGGTTTGAACTTGGTCCGATCATTTTAACCTCTCCGACTGATATATTAGTATATAAATGGGTCTTTTCGATCGACGCGCCTTATCATTCGCATTTTCGGGTACACTTTATTCACCGTCTCCTCATTGGAGTTTGGTCACCGGTATCTAGTCTCCATGCCTGTGTGTAAAGTCGCGAGCACGGTCTTATATACAGCTTTGCAGCTTTAGTGGTGGGAGTCAGTTTTAACCACGGTGTTGCTCACAGGTCTTGAAACGATGGTGGTAGGGGTAGGCCCGCCTCGTGTCCAAGGTTCGTAAATTCTGATTTGTCGTGAGCTGAACTCTCGGACTACAAACGAACATGACTTACAAAAAATTATAACCAAGTACTTTCCTTTCACAGCAACACACGAACACGTTCTTGACTATAAAGTTTAAGTTATGTTAGGTTTTTGGCAGCCCCGGATCTAAGGGGGGCAGGGGATACCTGCCCCGGGCGGCAATTTCAGGGAGCGCCAAATTTTTGTGTTTGAAAAAAGCTTGTTTCACTAAAGCGCCGAACATTCAGGGCGCTTTAGTGAGTTTCAATGGTCTCGTGATCCTAGCCATCGAAAACAAAAGTGCCTATGAGACAAACTTTCATGAGGTATTCCTTTAGGCGTATTTTGAAAAACTGCTCATGTTATAGCTCAACGAGTTATCGATCGATCTGACTGAAATTTTGGCAGGTCTCTCACGTTAAGATTCTTGGAAGGATATACCTAAAATATTAAGGTTATCGCGAAAATAAATTACTTTTTTGGGGTAAAAATTATCGAGAAAATAGTAAAAAATATGAAAAGTTGATTACAAAGCCTACTTCATTTATAATTTTATACTCTTAAAAATATTTTTATAGGTATATCCTTTCAATAATGTTATACTGAGAAACCTCCCAAAATTGCAGCCAGATCGATGAATAACTTTTTGAGCTATAACATGAGCAGTTTTTCAAAAGACGCCTAAAGGAATACCTTATAACGCCGCCATTTTGTTTTGTTTAAAAAATAAATGAAAATGAACACTTGAAAGTTGTAATAAGATAGTGTAAAAATTTAAAAATGATGCGATCATTTCATCACCTTTAAAAAAATGTATGAAAAATGACTCCTTTTCGGGCATCTAAAGAGATTTCCCCCCTTAATCTCAAATGCTGGAGGGGAGGGGCGCCAATGTCAAGTTTTTGCCCCGGCTCGGAAAAATCGTTCATTCGGGGCTGGTTATTGGTTGTGTTTAACAATCATGTACGGAGCAGGTTAAGGGGCCAGGGAAAGGATGCCCCTCGACAGCAGTGCCTTGGACATCAAGCGTGCCTACCCCCACCACTGAAATTCGCCTTCGTTTCCTCCTGTATTTAAGACTGTGGTGTTGGCGAAGCCAAAAGTGTATAACTCATAAACTGACGAGTATAAATAACAAATATCTATCCAGTAAGTAATTGGCGCATGGTCCATAAACCTTACAACTGAAATCTAAACGAGTTTATTATGGATAAATCAATTTTGTTCTCTTATTTATATAATACATTCTAGCTGAAGGGGGTGATGGCTGGTAGAAATCTGTTATCTTCGGTTCAATTTCCGTTCACTGGTTTTTTTAAATACATATATAGCTGCAGAAAGATAACGCAAATTTTACTAACACGAATAATTGAGGTTACTGCTTCAAATATTTCTATGTACACGTATACATCTACTGCTATTTTCTCGAATAATAAATATGGAGATATCACCTAATACTTTGCACGCAAGAATTATTTCGATTGGACAAATCCTATAAAAACAATTCTCTATCCCTTCAAATTCAACATGGTGGCGAAATGAAAGATATTTTCTAATTGCTGTTGTGCAGGTACAATATAATCGCAAACAAAACGTACAATATAGCGAAATAACCACCATTTTATTGCTTTGCCAATTTAGACCATGTTTGGTGTAATTTCAAATTTTTGTGGAGTGAATTTTGCCTCATGTGCAATCTAATCTAATAAACAAACACGTAGGATAGAACATCCAAGCCATGTTCTTCGCATGGAAAAGTAAAATGATATGTCGCTAGAACCTATTCGAGAGTTAAATCAAACATATAAAAATTGGAGGTATGCTTCGCATAACACGATTCCACGTAGCGTATACGACGAAAGAACTGTAAATTGGCATGCATCAACCCGCCACGATATAAAACAACATCCTTCGATACTAGCGACAGCAAAAACGTCTTCAATATGCAAGTCATCCCCACCATTGAATTTCTATCAAGTTGCAAGACCTGAATGGAAGACAGGCCTTGAGGCTATGTATCAAACGCTCCAACTGCTTAGCATTTTTTACCCACAATTGCGACCAAACGATACAATCAATTGCAATAAAATGGATCATGTACATGTAGTATTGCAGAAAGAACCTGGCGGTCGTCATTTTGGCAGTTGTGAAAAAAATAATACAGATATTAGTTACCATAGGATGAATAGTGAATTACTGAGGCCCACTTCTACAACTCTCGGTTAACTGACTAAACTCGAGTTCAGCTTGCTAAGTCTAGGCCTCCTTAGTCCACTCGCTCCTAAACTTCGGATAACTCGGTTAACCGTGAGTTTTGGAACCGGGCCTAACTGACTCACCGAATTCATGCACATTTTGAGACCATCAGGCTTTTGACAGTGAAATAACACACATTTTGAACGTTGTTTTAACTGATCTTATGGAATGACGGAGAAATTGGTATTCAGACCTTTTTTGAACTAGAAAAATCGTATTAACGAATCTCCAAATATTAAAGACAATCTGAAGATTTAATGCATCAGTTTTCCCAGTAGCGGCGACTCCGCATCGTGACATGACACCTGCACACGCATACGCACAGCTCACAGCAATCGTAGCGGCAGGGTGCCAAGTGTACGCCGTGCAACTGTCCCCTGTGTCAACTCTCCGCGTTCAACTGTACGCCTGTTCAACCGTCCCCTGTGTCAACTCTCCGCAAACCCAAGTGTACACCGCAGCAGCCCGCCATTTCCCCGACGCTCGCGTATCCCCACTCTTCAGATTCGAGCCGGGCATTTCTTGCTACCTTTTTGAACTCGCACGGTGTCTCAACTCGCCACGCGTAGTGTGTGCTCAACTTACGTTTCCATACCCGGGAACGAGAAATATACAAGCAAAATGTTTTCACATTTACCGACTACCCGCTCTGTCAGTTCTCTAGTTTATCGACTGATTTTGAATGGAAATTTCACGAGCGGCATTTTCTTATATCTTTAATCTTTAATAATGCCACGAACATATATGTAGTCTCCTAAAATTTTAATTCTTCCATAATTCGCGGAAAAAAGCGTCATTTTTGAGTACTTGAGAATAACGATAAGCAATACTAAGAGAACTGAAAACTCATATAATAATCGTGTGAAAGAAAAACTGGTGGCCTCGTACAGTTGGACAGATTTTCGTTGCCGTCGAGAGGTGGATTTTCGTTGCGGTTGAAGAGGATGTTTAATATTGTTCTGAATTTCATTTCTTGTGGCTCTTGATTTATTCTTAAAAATCATTGTGCACAGTCTACATTTTATAATCAACTTTTTAATCATCAAAAATATCGATGAAAAAATCATATGCATTTACAAGAAATTAATATCATGAAAAGAGTCCTTTCATTACAGATTGAAACGTCCACATTATTATTACCCATGTTGTTCATATACTTAATGCCAAAGAACAGTGCATGTCGGATATATTTATTATTCATTAATGTGTAACATATCGGCTACTATGTATGAAAAAATTGAATCATCGTATAACATGAATACGCTGTGTTGAAAAGCGCAGAATCATTAGGGGGGGGGGGGGGGGGGGTAAGGATAATTTGCTATAAAAAAAGCATATTTTCGATATTTTTTGTTGAAGACACTGTTTATATATATTTATTTATATAATTAGTATAAAATAAAAGGACATTTGAAGAGTATTCTGTGAAATTTTCGTTAATAATTGTGCAGAAATGAGCCAGTGACAGCAAATCTTCTCAGACGCCACAAAAAAAAAGTTACATTGCGGTGAACTGCATAACTCACCACTGGATTATCCGAAAAAAAATCCAAGAAGATTGTATTAGTTCGTAAGTTTCTTGAGGTAACGCTGTCGAGTTTTTATTTTTATTTTTTTTGTTTTCAATTTTTATTCACACCTAGAAGACAAAATATCGAATTAAAATGATGAAAACAAAAACTCGACAGCGTTACCTCAAGAAACTTATTAACTAATACAATCTTCTTGGATTTTTTTTTCTCGGATGATCCAATGATGAGTTATGCAGTTCACTGCAATTTTTTGGAGGTGTCTGCAAAGATGTGCTGTCAATGGCTCCTTTCCGCATAATTGTTAATGACAATTTTACAGAATTTTCGTCAAATGTCGTTTTATTATATGCTTCTCACAAAAAATAAATATATATCAACTGTGTCGTAAAAAAAAATATCCTAAATATGCTTTTTTCCGCAGGGAAAAAACCTTACCCCCCCCCCCCCCCCCCCCTCCCCCCGGCCCCTTAACACGTCGGGCCACCCTGGCCACTCGAAAAAAGGGTATTATTTTCTAAAAGTCACAAACTCAACAGTATAAAACAATATATGTTAGTTTTTTAACCTAAGGTAAGAAACAGCTTTGAAAATGCCTCAAATAAATTTTATTTTAAAGTATTATAAGACCAATATTCACCAACATAAGAATCATGAAAAAAAAAAGTTTTTTTTTTCACGTCGCCAAGTAACGAAGTAACTTGGCTCGGATCAGTACAGTAAATACTGAAGCGAAGGAACGGATTTATAGATAAAAGGATCATTGTCGAATTTTTGTCAATACTTGTGGTTTTATTTATTTAACTCTTTAAAATAATGCGCAGCCGTTTCAGATTTTTTTTATGCTACGATTCACATCCTACATATAGGATAAAATAAATATATAGAACTAAATAAAATTGTAGAACATCTTGCGAAAGATTAAGGTTTAAAAAAAATGTTTCTTATTTTATTTTTTTTACTATAATCCACTTGGGGTACAATAACGAATTTGTTTTCATATAATCTTTGGGCACCTTATTAGATTATATAATTTTTTCAAAATGATCGGTTTGGTACGCCAGAGTGAAAAAAAAAGAAACACACTTTATTGATATATTTTCGTTATATATCTATATAACTAAAATATATCAATAAAGTGTGTTTCTTTTTTGTTCACTGTCACGTACCAAACCGATCATTTAGTCACATATCAGACTTTATTGGTATATTTTAGTTATATATCTATATAACTAAAATATATCAATAAAGTGTGTTTCTTTTTTTTCACTGTGGCGTACGAAACCGATCGTTTTGAAAAAATTATATAACCCAATAAGGTGCCCAAAGATTATATGAAAAAAATTTCGTTATTGTACCCCAAGTGGATTATGGTAAAAAATAATAAAACAAGGAACATTACTTTTTTTTCAAATCTTAATCTTTCGCAAGATGTTCTATAATTTTATTTCGTAATACGTTTGATGGGAACATGTACCAAAAAAAAATCAAATCAATCCACTGAACCGTTTCCGGAATTTTTTATATCTAAAAAAAATTCACTTTTCTAAAACCATTACGTTGATGGGGATGAAAGGCCATAGCCGGGTAAGTAGGGAAAAATTGCCCTCGCATTTTTTCCAGCGAAATTCGGAGTATAGTCTTAGGTATAAAAAAACACAAATTTTCTGAAAATGTCATCTCCATCAACGCAATGGTTTTAGAAAAATGAATTTTTTCTAATTATAAAAAATTCCGGAAACGGTTCAGTGGATTGATTTGATTATTTTTTGGTACATGTTCCCATCAAACGTATTACGAAATAAAATTATAGAACATCTTGCGAAAGATTAAGATTTGAAAAAAAAGTAATGTTCCTTGTTTTATTATTTTTTACCATAATCCACTTGGGGTACAATAACGAAATTTTTTTCATATAATCTTTGGGCACCTTATTGGGTTATATAATTTTTTTCAAAATGATCGGTTTCGTACGCCACAGTGAAAAAAAATAAAGACACTTTATTGATACATTTTAGTTATATAGATATATAACTAAAATATTTCAATAAACTCTGATATGTGACTCAATGATCGGTTTGGTACGCCACAGTGAACAAAAAAGAAACACACTTTATTGATATATTTTAGCTGTATAGATATATAACGAAAGTATATCAACAAAGTCTGTTTCTTTTTTTTTCACTGTGGCGTACCTAACCGATCATTTTGAAAAAGTTGTATAATCTAATAAGATGCCCAAAGATTATATGAAAAAAATTTCGTCATTGTACCCCAAGTGGATTATAGTAAAAAATAATACAACATGGACAATGGTTTTAGAAAAATGTTTTTTTTTAAATATAGAAAATTAAATATAGAACATGTAGAAAAAGAAAATAATAATAATAATAACAATAATGTTTCAAACGGGAGATATATAAAGGCCATAGCCGGGTAAGTAGGGAAAAATTGCCCCCGATTTTTTTCCAGCGAAATTTGGAGTATATTCTAAGGTATAAAGAAAACAAATTTTCTGAAAATGTCATCCCCGTCAACGCAACGGTTTTAGAAAAATGAATTTTTTTTAAATATACAAAAATTCCGCAAACGGTTCAGTAGATCGATTTGAATTTTTGTTTGTACTTGTTACGATCAAACGTGCTACGAAATAAAGTTATACAACATCTTGCGAAAGATTAAGGTTAAAGAAAAGTAATGTTCCTTGTTTTATTATTTTTTACTATAATCCACTTGGGCTACAATAACGAAATTTTTCCCCACTTGAGGTACAATAATGAATTTGTTTTCATATAATCTTTGGGCACCTTATTAGATTATATAATTTTTTCAAAATGATCCTTTTGGTACGCCACAGTAAAAAGAAAGAAACACTTTATTGATATATTTTAGTTATATAGATATATAATTAAATACATCAATAAAGTCTGATATGTGACACAATGATCGGTTTGGTACGCCACAGTGAACAAAAAAGAAACACACTTTATTCATATATTTTAGTTATATAGATATATAACGAAAATATATCAATAAAGTGTGTTTCTTTTTTTTTCACTCAGGCGTACCAAACCGATCATTTTGAAAAAATTATATAATCTAATAAGGTGCCCAAAGATTATATGAAAACAAATTCGTTATTGTACCCCAAGTGGATTATAGTAAAAAAAATAAAACAAGGAACATTTTTTTAAAACCTTTATTGATATATTTTAGTTATATAGATATATAATTAAATATATCAATAAAGTCTGATATGTGACACAATGATCGGTTTGGTATGCCACAGTGAACAAAAAAGAAACACACTTTATTCATATATTTTAGTTATATAGATATATAACGAAAATATATCAATAAAGTGTGTTTCTTTTTTTTTCACTCAGGCGTACCAAACCGATCATTTTGAAAAAATTATATAATCTAATAAGGTGCCCAAAGATTATATGAAAACAAATTCGTTATTGTACCCCAAGTGGATTATAGTAAAAAAAATAAAACAAGGAACATTTTTTTTAAACCTTAATCTTTCGCAAGATGTTCTACAATTTTATTTAGTTCTATATATTTATTTTATCCTATATGTAGGATGTGAATCGTAGCGTAAAAAAAATCTGAAACGGCTGCGCATTATTTTAAAGAGTTAAATAAATAAAACCACAAGTATTGACAAAAATTCGACAATGATCCTTTTATCTATAAATCCGTTCCTTCGCTTCAGTATTTACTGTACTGATCCGAGCCAAGTTACTTCGTAACTTGGCGACGTGAAAAAAAAAACTGTTTTTTTTTCATGATTCTTATGTTGGTGAATATTGGTCTTATAATACTTTAAAATAAAATTTATTTGAGGCATTTTCAAAGCTGTTTCTTACCTTAGGTTAAAAAACTAACATATATTGTTTTATACTGTTGAGTTTGTGACTTTTAGAAAATAATACCCATTTTTCGAGTGGCCAGGGTGGCCCGACGTGTTAAGGGGCCGGGGGAGGGGGGGGGGGGTAAGGTTTTTTCCCTGCGGAAAAAAGCATATTTAGGATATTTTTTTTTACGACACAGTTGATATATATTTATTTTTTGTGAGAAGCATATAATAAAACGACATTTGACGAAAATTCTGTAAAATTGTCATTAACAATTATGCGGAAAGGAGCCATTGACAGCACATCTTTGCAGACACCTCCAAAAAATTGCAGTGAACTGCATAACTCATCATTGGATCATCCGAGAAAAAAAAATCCAAGAAAATTGTATTAGTTAATAAGTTTCTTGAGGTAACGCTGTCGAGTTTTTGTTTTCATCATTTTAATTCGCTATTTTGTCTTCTAGGTGTGAATAAAAATTGAAAACAAAAAAAATAAAAATAAAAACTCGACAGCGTTACCTCAAGAAACTTACGAATTAATACAATCTTCTTGGATTTTTTTTCGGATAATCCAGTGGTGAGTTATGCAGTTCACCGCAATGTAACTTTTTTTTTGTGGCGTCTGAGAAGATTTGCTGTCACTGGCTCATTTCTGCACAATTATTAACGAAAATTTCACAGAATACTCTTCAAATGTCCTTTTATTTTATACTAATTATATAAATAAATATATATAAACAGTGTCTTCAACAAAAAATATCGAAAATATGCTTTTTTTATAGCAAATTATCCTTACCCCCCCCCCCCCCCCTAATGATTCTGCGCTTTTCAACACAGCGTTTTCATGTTATACGATGATTCAATTTTTTCATACATAGTAGCCGATATGTTACACATTAATCAATAATAAATATATCCGACATGCACTGTTCTTTGGCATTAAGTATATGAACAACATGGGTAATAATAATGTGGACGTTTCAATCTGTAATGAAAGGACTCTTTTCATGATATTAATTTCTTGTAAATGCATATGATTTTTTCATCGATATTTTTGATGATTAAAAAGTTGATTATAAAATGTAGACTGTGCACAATGATTTTTAAGAATAAATCAAGAGCCACAAGAAATGAAATTCAGAACAATATTAAACATCCTCTTCAACCGCAACGAAAATCCACCTCTCGACGGCAACGAAAATCTGTCCAACTGTACGAGGCCACCAGTTTTTCTTTCACACGATTATTATATGAGTTTTCAGTTCTCTTAGTATTGCTTATCGTTATTCTCAAGTACTCAAAAATGACGCTTTTTTCCGCGAATTATGGAAGAATTAAAATTTTAGGAGACTACATATATGTTCGTGGCATTATTAAAGATTAAAGCTATAAGAAAATGCCGCTCGTGAAATTTCCATTCAAAATCAGTCGGTAAACTAGAGAACTGACAGAGCGGGTAGTCGGTAAATGTGAAAACATTTTGCTTGTATATTTCTCGTTCCCGGGTATGGAAACGTAAGTTGAGCACACACTACGCGTGGCAAGTTGAGACACCGTGCGAGTTCAAAAAGGTAGCAAGAAATGCCCGGCTCGAATCTGAAGAGTGGGGATACGCGAGCGTCGGGGAAATGGCGGGCTGCTGCGGTGTACACTTGGGTTTGCGGAGAGTTGACACAGGGGACGGTTGAACAGGCGTACAGTTGAACGCGGAGAGTTGACACAGGGGACAGTTGCACGGCGTACACTTGGCACCCTGCCATCGTAGCCAACCGGGCCACGAGTCATTGCTGTAGGTGAGTAGCAACCGGTTGCTGCGACATTCGGCGGGTACTTAGCACAGCGCCTCGTAGCCGAACCTACGGGATCTACAATACCGTCGTAACCGCGCCGAAATTTTGCAGCGTGTTTTGCATGGCCTTAAGGTCATGGATCACACGGTGCGAAATTGCGATGCACTTTCGCCACGAGAGATCACCGCCAGTGGAAAAACTGTTCCAATAAATTTTCGGGATTGCCGATAATATTTTTAGCTTCATTGGTTCAACTTTGCTAGTTTTATGTACAAAAATTCTAAGTTCCAATTTCGCTGTCATTTTTTTCATAAAATTAGTCGAAACATCGCTACAAATGTGTTTTTTCACTGTCAAAAGCCCAATGGTGCTGAAATGTGCATGAATTCAGTGCGTCGGTAGTAGTTCACAAGTCATCGTATAGTAACTACAATCTGTACATTTTCTCTCCAAATGTGACAAAATGTCCACCGTTAGACTGTTTCTGCAACAATATTGCATGATCGATATTTCGACGCGGTCACGATAATAATTTAAAACTCGTAGTTTTTGGCTACGGCCCGCTGCAAACTACCAACAGGTGTCACAGCAACCGTCTGCTACTCACACTCATGGTCGTATATACTCTTAGGTCTCTATCCAAAGTGTGTCTCTATCCGAAGCTCTTTCTTCCAAGATTGGCCGCAAAAGCGTGGAGCGCTGCAATCTCGGCGGCCTATGCGTAACAGAGGCGAACCGAGGTTATGCCAAAACTCCGCGCATGCCGTGCCCCGTAAGCACGGATTAAGGTATTCGCGTCACGAACCCGAATATTTAATAATTAACTGATTTTCGTCTATAATTAAGTAAAAATACATCCCAGAACACTGGTAAAATTTCAAGCCAAGTTACCGAACTTTCAACGAAAAATGACGACTGTAAAAGTCGTCTCATTTGTTCGGCACTTTATGGTGATGATACGCTGGCGACATGTCGATCTAATCATTTATACACTAAATAACTCTAGATACCAGACTTATCCATGACTAAATCTCAATACTTACCGATGCCAGTTGTGGAAGATTAGTACTGTATGTTCGACACAAAAAAATGGCGCGCAATTTAAAATGTCAGGTCATTTTAAGACACCCTTTATATATATATATATATATATATATATATATATATATATATATATATATATATACACATACGAGGGTGGGGTGAAAAGTTGCCAGCCTGACCAAGAGATGGTGCAACTAGGTCTAGTTTTGGAGCGGCGTCCTACAGTACCATTCCTACCGAGCTTGTATGTACAGTTTCAGCTCAATCGCTACGTTAGTTTGCGTTTGAGAGCACATTGCAGTGAGAAAAATTGAATTATAAGCTTTTATTCATAAATCGTATATTTACATTTTCAAAATGCTACACTTATATTAGCTTCAAACTCATTTATATTTCTTCCCAGCCACTGTACATAAAATCGCGCATACCACTGCGCAAGTCACTGCACATCCGTGGCGCCATTTTGTATTGGCGCAGCGCATTTGTAAGTGGTGTTGTTTTTTTTTCAATGTGGCTCAAGTACAGACAATTTTAAACAATGGCTCGGAAAAACGAAGACAACATAACTTGGCTAATCGGCAAGGAAATTCCGAAAATAAGTACCCGTCATTTACCGTCAAATCGGAAAGTTTTCAGTTTGTTCTTTTACAAACATAAGAGAGAAAAACTGACCATACGTCGAAGTGCACACGAAACAATGAAAGAATTTTTCGAACAATGGAAATGTGCTGAAATTCCAACGCGTAGATTGAATAACGCAATCGTGAAATTAATAAAACTCCATCTAGTCTGGGAAAAACTTTTTAAAAATCGGGTTAAAAAGAATTTGCCCTCACAAATATTGAAGGAGCGTAAATTTAAGAGAGATTTGGACAAACTGTTCAACGTTGCACATTTTCGTTCTGCCCAAAATGTTAACGAACTTGAGCGGTTATTTTTGCTATCACACGTTTCGATTATTTCTCCATTGTGACGGCAACTTCTTTTAAACCCGATTTTTTTTAAGTTTTTTCCAGACTAGATGGAGTTTTATTAATTTCAAGATTGCGTTATTCAATCGACGTGTTGGAATTTCAGCACATTTCCATTGTTCGAAAACTTCATTCATCGTTTCGTGTGCACTTCGACGTATGGTCAGTTTTTCTCTGTTATGTTTGTAAAAGAACAAACTCAAAACTTTCCGATTTGATGGTAAATGACGGGTACTTATTTTCGGAATTTCCTTGCCGATTAGCCAAATTGTCTTGTCTTCATTTTTCCGAGCCATTGTTTAAAATTGTCTTTAATTGAGTCACATTGAAAAAAAAACAACACCACGATGCGCGATGTTATGCACAGTGGCTGGGAAGAAATATAAATGAGTTTGAAGATAATATAAGTGTAGCATTTTTAAAATGTAAATACATGATTTATGAATAAAAGCTTATAATTTAATTTTTCGTAAAAAGTGCGAAATGTTAGAGTTTATTTTTGTTACGAAATAGCTGCTGGATGTGATTTTTATCCGTAACCCGAAGCCGTGACTATGCTTAAATGCAATACGTTCGTTAAAAACAATTCAAATACAAAAAAGTCGAGATAGCCACCTCTAAAAATTGAGTGACCGCGCCCATCTTTTTAGACAAATTTTCTTTTATTAGTGCCCAACAATAGCACGAGAATCCCGAAGGACAAAAAAATATTTTTTTTTTTTGAATCAGTCTAATATATATATATATATATATATATATGTATATATATACGTATGTTATTTTGACAGGAACATAACCGTAATTTGTCTTCGATATTAATTGGAAGTATGCAATATGAATACGCGTATAATGCAAATTATAAAGAGTGTATAAAAATGAAAACTTACCCAGATCACGTCCTTACACGTGCTGTAAAAATTGACATGTCAGCATCATAGCTACAAAGTGACAACATTGGACGGCACACCATGGTACCATTACGTTGTATTGTTCTTCATATATAGGCTGCAAATTTGCGATACAGTACATAGTTTGGCGAAACAAATTCTTAATGCCAATATAGCAAGTTGACAGCAAAATAACCCAACTGTAACCTTCTCCCATAACGGTATTGATGCAGCAAGCTCCAAATTTGGAGTGATATTATCTTTATAGAACCTTTGAGTCATAAATTAACCACGTTGTGGCCCTCCAATGCGGGTTCAAACGAGACAGGTTATTGGAGCATTGCGACAGAGAATTTCGAATACGTCGTTTCGGCAATGTGAGGACACAGTGAAAGCACGCCGTGACGCTCCCTTGCCGGTACAAATGAGGCGGGTTATCGTAGCATTGAGATAGAAAATTCGGAATACGATATTCCGGCGAGGTGAGGGCACATTAGAGGCATGCTCTGACGTTCCGTTGACAGCAAAAACTAGATACGTGATTATATCATAGACAGTTATTCGCTACACACTGCATCGACAAATGTTTGTCATATTTGGAGCATGCTGTGGAGCACGCTCCCTCGCCGGTATATTTGGAACACGCTGTAACGCTCCCCTTTTCAGCATGAACGAGGCACGTATTACGGTGGTGTGACAGTGTTTACATATGGCTCAATTATATTTTTTTCAGGAGAAAATTACCTTTAAATTACGTGTTCAACAAAATTAATTACTTAAATACTTTCCAGCGATCGATGCATTTTTTCATTGCTCATCATGTTAGCACCACGCTAACATTTTTAAGTGAGTCCCGGAAAATACGCTCGTATTTTATTTTGTGCAACCCTTATATTAATTTGTATATTTGCTGTTTGCACTGTTAACTGATTCATCATCCTAAAATTAGCTTTGTAAGTTTTTTTTATGAATATAACACTATATTTTATTTTTTATTTGAAGTATAATGCCATGGATTAAATTTTTTTTTACAAATTTTAATATAAGTTCTTTATTGCGTAATTTGTGAGACGTTTTATTATATAAAGGTTCGGTCTTGAAAATGGTAAAATATTGATTATAAAGAATATGTATTGATTTTTTTTAATCAAATTTTTTACGCACAAATTATTTCTCCCTCCTTTAATTACCTAAGTTACCTGACGAAAAAAATCGTATTAGAGTCATATTCGAACAAATACGCAAATGTGCTGTTATTTTAAACGCGGGACATTACATTGCTGTCCAGCTACCGGTTATGCAGAATACAATTTAGCCGTCACAACATCGCAATAGCGTGCCGTGTTTATGCCGACGAGGGCGTGTTACAGCGTGTTCCAAATATATCGGCAAGGGGCGTTGCAGCATGCTCCAAATATGCCAGACATTTGTCGAAGCAGTGCGTAGCGAACAATTATGTCGATGATATAATCCCGTACCGTGTTTTAGCCGGTAACGGAACGTCACGGCGTGCCTCCAATGTGCTCTCACCTTGCTGAAACGCCGTATTCGAAGTTGTCTGTCGCAATGCTGCGATAATCTGTCTCGTTTGTACCAGCAACGGAGCGCCACAACGTACTTCAAATGTACCCTTAATATTTTCTCCTTTCGTACTGCAATATTAATACTGGCATTCACGCGAGGATACTAGTACAGTCGTGCTGTCGTTGAAAAAACCCGGAATCGGAGAAAATTAGAAGAAGGTTAGTTTTTTGACAGGTGATTTTGTAGGTGCCGCGGGTGCTAAATCCAAGTTTGCCTAAAAATCGGGGTGTAGGGTTCTTTTTTAGGGGATGAAAAGAGATGGGGGCGGATTAATGCCAAACTACAACCTCTACGAGGTCGGCGCCGTGAGACAAAATGTTCAGAAAAATCCGGGCTTTAGTTTTGACCACAGCGCCGAAGTCGTGCAAGTTCGTTTTGAGGGTGAAAAGTGGGGAGAAATTTTGAAAAATCGGTTTTAATTCAATAACTCTTTAGCAAAAAATCGTACGTTTTTTGTTCAAATGGGAACGTTGTAGCCCTTGAAAAGACGCGTCGATTGAGTATTCGATCATCACTCTCTGATAATATCTTCGCCTCCAAAAAATGGTTAAAAAACAAAAAAAAAATAGTTCATTGAATAACTCAAAAACAATCGGTTTTTCGAGTATGATTCAAATGTACGAAATGTAGAGAATAATTTTCTCCATATTTTCGTTGCTATGGACCACTCTTGAATTTGGATTTTCCAACCCCTCTCGGGGGTTGAACATTCAAAATGAAATTCTGGGAAAATTATTGACGGCACGAATTCGCCGCCGTGGAAGAATTTGTAGCTTGAACCCTCAGCTACATTTTTGTCCACAGCGCCAAACTCGTATCTCTTTAGTTTCGGTTAATAGTTTTCCCAGTATTTCATTTTGAATTTTCAACCCCTGAGAGGGATTCGAAAAAGCAAAATTCAAAAGTTGTGAATAGGAACGAAAATATAGAGAAAATTATTCCCTACATTTCGTATATTTGATCCATCTCCGAAAAATCGATTGTTTTTGAGTTATTTAATAAACAATTTTTTTGTTAATGCTTCAACAATTCTTTTGGGGGTGAAGATATTATTGGAGACGGTTGATCGAACACTCGATCGACGCATCTTTTCAAGGGCTACAACGTTTCCATTTGAATAAAAATTGTATGAATTTGTCCTAAAGAGTTATCGAATGAAAACTGATTTTTCAAAATTTCATCCCCAAAATGAACTTCCACGATTTCGGCGCTATGGACAAAAATAAAACCCGGATTTTTCTGAACATTTTGCCGGCGCCGACCTCGTGGGGGTTGTAGTTTGGCATTAATCCACCCTCATTCCCTAAAAAAATCCTACCCCCGATTTTTAGGTAAACTTGGTTTTAGCACCCGTGGCACCTACAAAATCACCTGTCAAAAAACTAGCCTTCTTCTAATTTTTTCCGATTCCAATATACAGCACGAGTGTACTATACATAATAGTGTGTTTCTAAAACACACCTTAATGTGGCTGTAAAATATGCCCCTTTGCCGTCGAAACTTGCATAGCATAGTCGCATGGCATAGTGTTGGCAACGCGTTGTCGAAAAATGTCTATTTGGGTATTAATATTTTTTTGAGGAAACTCCGAATCATGTATTATAATATCATTTTATAATACTTTTCAAGTGTCTTTTATCATCTACACATGTACAATACAAATTACTGTATTCTTTAAAAAGTACCATTCTCAATGCTAATTGTTTCCATCGGTGAAGGATTTTCTGAGTTTTTAAGGAACTTATGATTTGCGTGCTCCGGTTTCCCGTATTACAGAAATTCGTTTACGAAAAATGTTTTTAGGTTGAATTTTATAGATGAATTACAGTCGTATTTCTCAAGTAAGTAACATCGTTTGTCTTTTAATTTTCTCCCTTTATGGGGTTAATCGGAGTGTCGCGGTCATTTTCACTTTCTGATCGGACTATTACTATATTGGTAGCTCTCGTACGAAGCGATGCCGGTGTTGAAATTTTGTACCTGTTTTTGCAACCTCGCGGACGCTTTTTTTAGAGCTTCCCTTATGGAGTGTTGGCTACTGTACTCCAACCTCCACAGGTGGCGGTACGTATTCCAATCGGAATGTACAGAAATTCGTCCGACATATTCTCGGTGGCCAGCACGTCGCAATTTTTTTATAGGTTCTTTTGATTACCAGGAATGTACCCTAAAGATTCTCACATAAAAAATGGTGTTGGGTGACAACCAGATATTGTTTTAAAAAACTCGTTTTGTTAATGATATATTGTTTGGAATTGGTTTTATCGAAAAAGGCTTCCTACAAACGTTGTGCGGAATGATGTCACCTATAAAATAACTCGTACATAAAAATCACGTAGGTTAGTTTAATGGCAAATCACCAGTGGACGGAAAAAAACGAAACAAAAAATTTTGCGTGTACTTCGTTTATTAATAAACTTAGTGTTTTGAAACGCATTCAGCATCAGGAGAAATCTATCCCCAAAATATACCTCTAAATTTTATTGCGCTTCGTCATATAGTTAACGAGTAATTATCGATTTACGTAATTTCGGCACCCTCTTATAGCAAGTGCTTTCGAAGGGTCATATGGGAAAAAAAATTTACGTGATGGGTCATTAGCGTGGACATTCTCTTAAATATCCACGCTAATGACCATTCGAAAAAGTGATTTTTTTCATTAAAAATATTTCTTTTCGAAAATTTAAAATGTTTGCTTATTAACAAATTCAATTATGTACTTGAATTTTGAGCCTACTTGAAGTATTCTTTTAGATTGTTGTAGGTCTCTGTGAGACGTGCAATTTCCAAAAAAAAAAAAAATTACTTGACATTTTCATTACAAGAGGGGGATATAGTCATTTTTACGTTTCTTCAATTCATTATGTTGTTATCAACATTTAACCCGGCTTAGTTAACTATTTCGATATCTCCCTTAACCCTCTGGTCACCACCTGGGTCACCAGTGACTTGACGGCCCCCTAAAAGTAACGCTTCTGGGAAGGGAATTCCCGGTGTGGGGATTTATTGCGCTGAAAAATAGGAGAAAAATAGATCCTTCCAGAAAGGCATTGTGGCGCCGTCGGTTTCAGCTTTGCTTTCGAGCAGTGCGCACGAAACTGCTTTTTTGCGTCTTATATGACCCAGGGTATACACAAACGGTTGAAATTGTCAAAAAATAAAAGTGTTCTTTAAAAATAATTGTTCGTTGTATTCTGAAGGTGTTCTAGAGAGGAAAAAAAAATTACATGGAATAGGAGGGAAGGGACGTTTTGGAGCAGGTAAGGCTATCTCTATTCCCTTACGCCTAAACATTTTCAAATCTGATGAATAATTGAATATTAAGAAACGATAACGGTTTCTGCATAATTTTGTGTTGTTTCCAATGCGGAAAATTACGATATGACGTTTTACATCTGACAATTTCAACCACAACCTCCTGGTGGGGCCATCTTTTGTCAAACGGCGGAGACTTATTTGTACTCCCAATACGAGACACTAAAAGAGCCCACTCCGCATTGCGTCGAGCACCCTCCGTATCACGAGATGATAATTTCTCTTTTTATTTCGTTTTAGTTTAAAAACTGAGTGTTCCCCTGCTGCAAATTCCCGTACGGGCTTTAGTGTGGGAATGTGTGGGAAAGCATGGGACAGCGAAGGGAAGTGCGGGATCCCATACGGTTTTCTGTACAGGATGAACATTTCTGTACAGGAGCATGCATGGGAACCTGTGTGGGGCAACGTGGAAAGCTGAATCCTGTACGGGATCCTGTACGGGAGAACGCAGGAAATAAATTCCTGTACGGGATCCTGTACGGGAAAACACAGGAAATAAATTCCTGTACGGGAACCTGCATGGCATGTTGCCCCACACAGGTACGTGGGAAGCTGAATCCTGTACGGGATCCTGTACGGAAAAACACAGGAAATAAATTCCTGTACGGGAACCTGCATGGCACGTTGCCCCACACAGGTACGTGGGAAGCTGAATCCTGTACGGCATCCTGTACGGGAAAACGTAGAAAATAAATTCCTGTACGGGAACCTGCATGGGAACCTGTGTGGGGCAACGTGGGAAGCTGAATCCTGTACGGGATCCTGTACGGGAGAACGCAGGAAATAAATTCCTGTACGGTAACCTGCATGGAAACCTGTGTGGGGCACTGTGGGAAGCTGAATCCTCTACGGGATCCTGTACAGGAGAACGCAGGAAATAAATTCCTGTGCGGGAACCTGCAAGGTAACCTGTGTGGGGCAACATGGGAAGCTGAATCCTGTACGGGATTCTGTATGGAAGAATGCAGAAAATAAATTCCTGTTCAGGAACCTACATGGAACCCTGTGTGGGGCAATGTGGGTAGCTGAATTTTTGAGACAGCGCTTAATAACTAATCACGATTGAATCAAAACAAATGTGAAACTCCTAATTTTTTTTCTAGGTTGTGTCTTGTTCCTAATCTGTGTCTACACTTTCGTGATAAAATAAATCATTAATCACCATTGTCAACGTTTTTTTGAATTTTTTTTATCTCAAGTCAAAAGTATTGTTTTTCAAGGTGGGTCCCGGTCTCGCAAAATGGCGTGAAATATTTAATACACAGTTCTTAGTTAAACTCAATTAAACGCAATATCTTAATGTTTTTTTTATTAAACTTTCTTATTATGTTATCATTTTATGTCTTACAAAAATGTGTTTACAGAAAATTGCAATAATATTATATGATTAATTTACTATTACAATGGCTATTAATAGAAATACAAGTTCGGTAGCGGTGCAATACATTCATCGTCGTGTACCTTAGTGTGGAAACCTAAACACCCTAAAAATGTTGGCAGTGGGGACTGCAATTAAATTTCTCTTCATCTCAACAATTCTTCGTAACACCGAAATACGGGTTCCCTGTACGAAAACACCACGTGGGATGCCGTACGGGATTTCATACAGATTCCTGTGTGGGAATTTGCAGCAGGGTCGAAATTTGTAGGTCGGCCACGTGGTAGACCCCGAAGCCGCAGTAGAGGTCCAAGTCGAGGACGACCGACGAGGCTTAGTGTTTCCAGATCTCGCTATCAATGGAATACTGTAGCACCATCAAGATCAAGGTTCACTAGGATTAATCTGTATTTGCCGCATTTCACTGGTGAAGCGAAAGAGGTAAGGATGGCAATAGAAGCCTGGTCGCTTCTTTTCTCAAATAGTCTGATGGAGAAAATTGTACTGCACACAAATGAAGAAATAAGTGCTAAAATAGTAGACTTATCAAATAAAAAATTCTACCATACTACTTCACTAGATGAGGTGACAGCTCTTTTGGCTTGTTCTACTTCGGCGGCATTTACAAAGCGTCGAAATGCAATCTCGAGGATCTCTGGTCCCAAGCGGGGATGATTCAGTTTTGGAGAACGGTGTCATTCAATCGATTTGGATTCCTAGCATCTTGCCTCCGCTTTGATAGCCAACTTGGGAGGAAAGAAGACGTGGAGATCGGTTCACACCAATTCGCGAAGTGTGGGACGAATTAATAGAGAATTGTAATAGATATTATTCGTCCTCGCAATGGTGCACAATTATCGAACAATTGCTCAGTTTTCGTGGTCGCTGTCCTATCAGAATTTTTACGAGAAGTAAGCCGAAAAATAAGGCATAAACTAGTTAAGATGAATGATGCAAAAACGGAATACATGCTAAATGTAATTCCATGCACGGGACTTGTCGCAAAAGAACATTTACACCCGTATTCATAGTCGTTCCATAAGAAATAATGGCTCCTTGTTCTTTGTTCTGAACAAAGAATAAGGATTCCTCGAGGAACGACTGTGAATACGGGTCTTGGAGAGTATCCCTGATTTTTGTGTGCGGAAACATTCTGAACCGATTCATGGGGGCAGAATAAATGTGACCACTGACAATTGGTTCACTTCCGTTCCGTTTGTTGAAAAGATGTTGAAAGAATATTTATTAACAATGTTAGGAACACGCTGAAAGATCGAGCGTGAGACTCCCGAGCCATTGAAAACCGCAAGAAAGCCTGGCACAGCTGACGTTGTTTATGATCATAGCAAAATGTTACTTTCATACGTTCCTAAAAAGAATAACATTGTTTTGTTGTTGTTTACACTCAACCAAAGTTGTGGCATGGATGATGAAACTGGTAAACCTGTTGCAATTCTTGATTACAACCGAAGAAAGGGTGGGACCGATTTATTTGAACAATTTTGTCATCGTCACACAACTGCGAGACAAATCTATCGATGACCACTTCGCGTATTTTACGGTATGCCCGACCAAAGTGCGATCAACAGTTGTACGTTGTGTAACTTTAATTGTGTGAATCAATCACTTGCGCATCGTCAGTTCCTGATCCAATCGAGCACTGCCTTGATTAAACCTCACCTCAGTTTGAGAGTAACAAATCTCGCATTGCAAAAACGTTTGAAGGCCTTCATAGTAGAGATCTTGTCAATTGATATTTCTCCACCTCAGGAAAGTTCTGACGAGCTGCCCAGCGGTTGCGTTGCTTCTATTGTTGTCAGAGTGCACGGTTAATTAAAAGAAACGGAAACTCGGAGAGAACAAAAACATAGTGATTTATTTACGATGACAAAAAGTAGCGAGAGCGGTTCTTGCCGCGCGTTTTTCTAGATAGCATAAAATACGAAGAAGGGGAGGCGGTAGTGTGCCAACGTTAGCAGAGAAGCGACAGGATGGCCAACGTGTTTTTGGGCCCGTCGGTGTCGCCCTCTGTGTGACCGTCGGAGCATCGTTATTAGTCCGGTGACTTTCCAATACTACCCCCCTCGAAGTTCCGACCGGGAATGACGAAGATTTCTTCACACGTCGATTCCCAATAGCCTTAGGCATTTCTCGTGTTTCGGTCATGGTAGACCTTTCGTGAGGATGTCTGCCGCCATGCCGTTCGTTCCAACGTGTTCGATCGTCACGATGCCGTTGTTGAGCGTGTCTCGCACATAGTGATAACGGACATCTATGTGTTTCGTTCGAGAATGGTATACCGCATTTTCGGCCAACTTTTTCGTTCCGGTATTGTCGCAGAAAATCTTTATTTCGGCCTTTTCGGGACATCCGAGCTCTGACAGGAAGCGCTTGAGGTGAGTAGCCGCCTGGGCAGCTTCCGCAAGAGCCATATACTCTGCCCCGACTGATGATAGGGCCGTCGTTCTCTGTTTCCTCGATGTCCAGGTGATCAGGCAGCCACCGAGAGTGAAGACATATCCAGTGTAGGATCTTCTGTCTAGAACGCAGTTCGCCCAGTCTGCGTCAAAGAATCCGAGAACAGGTTTTTCCTTTTTTCCTGTACGTGAGCCCTAGTCCTTGAGTTCCCTTCAGGTATCTCCGGACGCGTTTTGCGGCTGACCAGTGAACTGAACCGTGATCGTTGTTGAACTGGCTGAGATAATTTACTGCGTGGGCCATATCGGGCCTTGTGCAAGTAGCCAGGTACATCAGCGAGCCGATGAGTTCCTGGTAAGGGAAGACATCGTGTTCCTAATCCGTCGTGTCGGGCCTGTGCAATTTCGAATTCGGTTCGAGTGGGGTCCTGACGGGATTGGCCTCCGACATCCCAAATCGCTTCAACAGACTGGAGACGTATCCCTTTTGAGAGATCGTGATTTTTGACTCCTCCTGTGTAAACTCCAAGCCTAGGCAGTGTTTTATTCGTCCTAGGTTCCTCGTTTCGAACTTGTTGTAAAGGAAATTATATAGCGCGGAAATCCTGGGTTTCCTTTTGCACGTGACTAATATGTTGTCCACGTATGTAAGGATCAGCATCATGTCCTGACCTTGTCCCTGGTAGAAGACGCACATGTCCGAAAAACATTATTTCGCTCCATATTCTAGCAGGACTTTCTTCAGCTCGACGTGCCAGCAACGTCCCGCCTGTTTTAGTCCGTAGATTGCCTTGCTCAAAAGCAGGACCTTGTCCTCGCCTTCCAAGTCGTGGAGCATTTTCGTCGTCTTTTTGTATATATCGCCGGTCCGTGATTCGACTCGCATCAAACCTTCCAATCCTTAGTGAATGAATTTTGGGACTTACATGTAGGTCTTTTTTCAAGTTTGTCATTCAAAAAGGCGGTCGTCACGTCAAACTGCTCGATTTCCATTCCGAGTTCGGCAGCAAGTGCCGTCATTATTCGTACCGATTCTATTCGGGACACAGGAGCGAAGGCATCGTCGTAGTCCACGCCGGGGCGCTGTGCGAGTCCCTTCGCGACGACTCGTGCTTTCCTTCTTTGCAGATTTCCGTCGCCGTCGAATTTGCTTCGGAGGATGAGACGGCGCCAAGGACCTTTTTGTTCCGAGGGCGAGATACGACGGTCCAGGTGTCATTCTTTAAGATTGACCTGACCTCGTCTGCGATGGCGTCCAACCATTCTTCGGCATCGGGCCCCTCAGTTGTTTCGACGATGGAGATTTCGCCCAGCATTGCCGCGTCTGTAAAAGTTTCGGCAAGGTTAGCATCGTGAAAGAGCTTTCGGGGTCTTCCCCTGCGACCAGTTCGTTCGAGACGCGATCTTCTTCTGCCGTGCCCGACTGTTTCCCCGATTCTTAGTCCTCATTCTGATTCTTCTGGCTCGGATTAGTTGCTGGCTTCGGATTCGTTGCTGGCTCCGGGTTCGTGATTTTCCCTTGGCGTTTCCTCCGCGACTTTCGTTGGGGTTTCAATCATTTCTTCTTCTCCTTCGGCTTCTATCGCCATTGGATACTCGTCGCATTTCCTTTTCGGTGGAAACTGTTCGGGCGTTTCGTGCAAGACTACGAAGTTTCTGGAAATCTCGATTTTCCGTTCTTCCGGAATAAAGATTCTGGACCTCTTGGATACTTCTGAGTAGCCCACGAACATATCTTCACGAGATTTTGCATTCCATTTGTCGGCATTCGGCTGCTGATTCATGACCATGACTGGACGCCCGAACACTTCAAACGCGCTTACGTCGGGACGTGCTCCAGACCATTTCTCGAACGCCGTTTTTGCATTCAAGGAGCTCGAAGGCCACTTGTTTCGTATGAAGTTCGCCGTGTGGATTGCCCCTGCCCACAGGAAGTTTGGAGACATCGATTCGAGCAGTAGGCAGCGTGCCGTTTTACGTAAGGTGCGATTTTTTCGCTCCGCGACCCCGTTCTGCTCGGGTGTATACGAAATTGTCAGGCGGAGACGGATCCCGTTCTTCCTCAGGAGCGCGTCGAAGGAAGAATTGACGTACTCGGTACCGTTGTCCGACTGTAACGACTTAATTTTTCTTCCAGTGAGGTTTTCGACGTGAGCCTTGTAGTCTTTGAACACTTCGAACACGTTGCTTTTCTTTCTCAAAAATCTCACCTCGCACCATCTGAACGAATCGTCAATGAATGTAGCGAAGTATTTCGACTTACCGATCGATTCTGTGCGCATTGGTCTAGCAGCTCTGTTTTACGTTCGGACATCTTGGGGAATGGCTTTTTCGCCATCTTGCCCTTCGCGCAAGTCTCGCAAGAGTTTTCGGTGAGGATCTTTCCAATTTTTAATCCTTTTACCGTACCTTGCTGTGCGCATTTTGCCAAGTCCTTGAAGTTGAGATGGCCCAGTTTTCCATGCCAAATCATTGTCGAGCGAACGTCCGCGTTTGTTTCGTTTTTCCATTCCGCGTTAGCGATTCTCTCGGTCGATTTCGCCTTCAGACAATACAATCCGCCGCTCGTGCGTTCAGCCTTGAGAATTTCATTGCAGTTTGGATCGATTATGGAGGCTGATTCCTTTTCGAAAATTACCGTGAGGCCTTGATCGCATATTTTTCCTACAGATAACAAATTTGTGCGGAGATCTAGAACATATAGAGTTTCGCTGAGATCCACGTTTGTCTCTTTTCCGTCATACCTTGTTTTGAAGCTGATCGGCCTCGTTCCCTTCACATCTGCACACGCGTCGTTCGCAAGGTGAACTTGACTCGTTTCGCGAGGATTCGCTTTGTTTTTAAAGTGATTCTCGCAGCACATGAGTGACGTACATCCGCTATCGATGCACCAGGACAATTGAGGATTAGAGTCCAGGGACTGAAGGGCGCGCTCCTTACGCACGACCCTCTCGTCGCTTGTTGCGCACAGACAAATGTTCTCTGATGCATTGGCGTTCTCGTTTGTTTTGGTGTTCTTCGTACACTCGAATGCTTTGTGGTCTGGCTTGCCACATTTGTGACACTTGAACTTAAATGGTTGTTCCCTCCTTTGTTGAGGCGGATTTCCCGTCTCGCCTTTTCCGTCTTTTTCAGGTTTCTTCGACATGGGCTTCCTCCTGTGGTGGAACTTCTTCGCAAACATCGCCGTTAAAGTGTTTTCGCGTGCATCGCTTTTCTTCGAGTCCTTTTCGTCCAGAATTTTGATCCGTAAGGCTTCTGGAGAGGGTAGCGTATCCCTCGATTCAATAGCGCAGCGAAAATTGGTGAAAGACTCGGGCAAGCTGTGTAGTAGCATTATCGAGAGCAAATCGGGGTTTATCTGAATGTCCAGTTCGTTGAGCTTATCTATTGTGTCGAAAAACGCAAGCATGTGTTCGCCGACGTCCTCACCTTCGGTCATTCGGTGATACGTCAGCTGCTTGACCAGTTTCGATTTTCGAGCGGATCCAGTGGACTGATAAATGTTTTGTAATTTCGTCCATAATTCGTGGGACATATTGCAGCTCTTTACCTGTTTCAATTCAGATGGTTTGATGCTCAAGATGATATCACCTTTCGCCTTTTCGTCCTTCTTCGCCCATGTTTTTGCCTGTGCTCTCGTTTCGACGTTAACGAATTCTGGCTTCACTTTTGCACCATTCACAAAATCCCAGGCATCATTTTTATTAGAATCGCCTGCATCTGGATTTTCCAGGTATCGTAGTTCTCACGATTAAGTTGTTCAATCCGCACGACGTTCGTTCCAGTCATTGTGTCGATCGCATGGCGAATCTAACCTCGTTCGTGGTTCCGAAGGTTTTTTCTCGTTCGCGCACACGTCGTGAGTTTTTCTTTTCTAATCACTTGGGTACTGGGCCCATAACCTGTCAGAGTGCACGATTAAAAGAAAGGGAAACTCGGAGAGAACAAAAACGTAGTGATTTATTTACGATAAGAAAAAGTTGCGAGAGCGGTTCTTGCCGCGCGTTTTTCTAGATAGCATAAAATACGAAGAAGGGGAGGCGGTAGTGTGCCAACATTAGCAGAGAAACGGCAGGATGGCCAATGTGTTTCTGGGCCGGCCTTTGTGGGGTGCCGATATGCCCCGAGCACCGTCTTGTAGTATGTCGCGCTTGCACCGAATAATGAATGATAAGTTCAACGCTATTTTTGTAATTTTGTAATAATTTTTCCCTAATATATGTATATGAGTTTTGCAAAAAAAAATACATTTATCACAGTTTTTCTTCTTTTTGCTCTATTTCAAAAACTTCCCATTAACGACAAATGTTTTCACGCATTATTATTGCATAGCTGACATAATAAACTTCCAACTATTCTCATATTATGTCGAAAAAGTTTTACTCTGTTGGACATGTAGATATGAATTTTTACTCTGTTTTACCCCATGTAGATATCGCATTCATATTTGCATATTCTTTCTTGCTCGGGACATTCTGACGATTCCATTTCATTACTAACACTATAAAAACGAATGCTCTGAATCAGTTCTATAAAGTATCCTTTATTCTTTCGGGTCACTGGTGACTCCGAGTGTGTTTTAACGTGGCGACAGAATATGGTGTAGACCAGAAGGTTAAAAATGGTCGTAGGAAGATGTTTTTTTTTGTCTGTGTATTTTTTTCTCACACATTCGACGATGCTCTGGAAAAAAAAAGATTTTTCAGTATTCAACTGAATAATTGTTGTTTACCAGTAATTTTCACGAAAACGGGCTACAAATGATCTTGGATCTGGAATGTACACGTTAATGGCCATCACGAACATGTTTATTTCCCATATGGCCGTTCCGGATCTCTTGCTGGAAGTGCCGAATTTACATACGACGGTAATTTTTCGTTAACTACATGACCAAGCTTAATAAAACTCAGATATCTTTTGGGGATCAAGAGACGCAGCAGCGTCTTGACGCCAAGTAATAATTTAAAAAATCGACACCACTGAGCACCACTGACACTGACGAACACGCCGCGATTCTTTATACAGTAAGATGGGCTTTAGCAGACGATTTTTTTACTTTGGATCAACATTACGCGAAAACACGGCGACGAATCGAAAATCTAATGACAATTTACCAATGAAATATGATTTTTTCCTATCGATTTCGTTTGGGTCATATTTCGATCCGTCTACTCAATCTTGAGATCTCATAACATTCGGTCGAATTTCCGAACTTTTTTTTTACCACGAAAATTATTCCACATTCGTCCATTTGTTGAACCGAATAAAGTCATTCGGTCGTATTGTAAACATACTACATACCTCCTTTTACGTATCACTTTAAACTATTTCTCAACAGCTCAGTAGGAGCGTTTTATGTTACACGCTCTGCGCAGCCTCAAGTCAGGGCTACACATACGCAGCGCGCTTTGCGGAAAGTTTGTCGAAAAACGATTGCCCGAACGACAATCTCCCAAATAAACAATTGGTCAAATACAATTTCCTGGAAGAACAATTCGCCGAAAACAATTTCCAAAATGATACATTTCTCGAATACAATATCCCGTCTGGACAATTACACGGATGAACAATTCCTCGAATAATGTTTCCTAAAAAAAATCCCAAACAAGCCCAATTTTCATTTAATAATTAATTGAATAACTTCATAATTTTATAATAGTTAAAATATTCAGTTATTATTAAATTAGTATATTAACTAACATGTACACTTTTCTAATCGAAAGTATAAATGAACGTTTTCTGAAGTTTTTTTTCAGCGAGTGAAACTGAAAAAAACGCAAGATTTTTCATGCAAAATGATACACCGAAATATATCTTACGATTGACCAACGTAAAAAATGAGTTCCACGAAGTATTTGCCTCGATTAATGATGCAATATTAATGCAAATATTAATTATTCAAAATTGAAGTTATTCAATTTAATTATGATTTAATCGTTCACCCTGAAAAAAATTCCATTCGGGAAATTGTCCATTCAGGAAATTGTCCTTTCGTAAAATTGTTCATTCGGCAAATAATTCTTTCGGGAAATTGATTAGAGAAATTGTCATTCGGGCAATAGTTTTTGAAGAACTTTCCGCAAACGACGCAGGGCTCCCACTTTCTCGTAGCACCTGGAAGCTGACGGGCTTGCGATATACAGGGTAAGGGACATAAAGTGTTACAGAGCAATAGCACTCAAACTATTGATTATATCCAAAAATGTTTCAGACAAAAGATTCAGTGTTCGAGAAGGCCGTCATAATGGGCCACCCTATTTTTTTATCCGGGGAGGCGCTGAAGCTACGTTAAGGTCAACTCCACTTTTTAAAATGGAATGGTACATTTTTTCTTGAACCGTCTTGTGAAGCACCTCAAGCTACATAAAAAAACATTAGGGGGTCAAAGTCGTTCAAGGTCATTCAGTATCAATGATACAAGTCATTCAGTATCGATGATACTGTCTAAATCTAAATATCTCGGATCACTACCAAATATTTGGTTTTGTATTTCATTTTAATGGGTGACCTTGAATGACCTTGAACTACTTTGACCCCCTAATGTTTTTTATGTGGCGTGAGATGCTCTACAAGATGGTTGAAGGAAAAATGTACCATTCCATTTAAAAAAGTGGAGTTGACCTTGGCGTAGCATCCGCACCTCCGCCGATGAAAAAAAGTAGAGTGGTCCAGTGTGACGGCCTTCTCGAACACTGAAACTTTTGTCTGAAACATTTTTGGATATGATCAATAGTTTGAGTGCTATTGCTCTGTAACACTTTATGTGCCTCACCCTGTATATCACAAGCCCATCAGCTGCCAGGTGGTACGAGAAAGCGGGGGCCCTGCGTCGTTTGCGGAAAGTTCTTCGAAAACTATTGCCCGAATGACAATTTCTCTAATCAATTTCCCGAAAGAATTATTTGCCGAATGAACAATTTCACGAATACAATATCCCGAATAGACAGTTCCCCGGAGGGACAATTTCACGAGTAGACAATTTCCTGAATGGACAATTTCACGAATGGAATTTTTTTTTCAGGGTGAACGATTAAATTATAATTAAATTGAATAACTTCAATTTTGAATAATTAATATTTGCATTAATATTGCATCATTAATCGAGGCAAATACTTCGTGGAACTTATTTTTTACGTTGGTCAATCGTAAGATGTATTTCAGTGTATCATTTTTCATTAAAAATCTTGCGTCTTTTTCAGTTCCACACGCTGAAAAAAAAATCATAAAACGTTAAATTATACTTGCGATTAGAGAAGTGTACATGTTACTTAATATACTCATTTAATAATAACTGAATATTTAAACTATTATAAAATTATGAAGTTATTCAATTAATTATTAAATTAAAATTGGGTTTCTTCGGGTTTGTTTGGGGTTTTTTAGGAAACATTCATTCGAGGAATTGTCCATTCGGGAAATTGTCCAGACGGGATATTGTATTCGAGAAATGTTCCATTTTGGTAAGTGATTTCAGCGAATTGTTCTTCCAGGAAATTGTATTTGAGCAATTGTTTATTTGGGAGATTGTGATTCGGGCAATTTTTTTTCGACAAACTTTCCGCCTCGCCCGATATATACATTTTATTAATATAAACAGTTTTACAATGGTGTTTACGGTTCTAACCTCTTACGAGAGTTAGATCGTTAGTGCAATATAAAACAAACGGCCCTTTTTAGTGCTAAAGCCAATTTTACAGAGGATCTCAGTCTCGTTTGTGTTAATCTAAAAAAATTCTTTAAGTATGTCAAACAAACGGCCCTTTTCATAGCCAAAAATTAATTTGACGAAGGTTCCTTGTCTAATATACGTAACGAAAAAAATCTTAGAGCTTTAAGTGTTGAAAGGATACAAATATTGATGTCTCTTAAATCCTTCAGACAAAAAATATACATCTTGAAGTATTGCGAACTAGAAATTTGGAGACAGTAGAAATTTCATATCCCTTTCAACGGCCCCAAGCAGGGTCAATGAGATCTATTATCTAAATGAATCCAATGTATGAGTATTAAAGAAATGTATTGCACTAATTGGCGTTAGTGAATCACTCTAGATAGACCCTAGAATAGACTTTGGTGTAATGGTTAGAGTATCCGTCTCCAAGCCTCAGCATCGGCAAGTTTAAGGATCGAATTGCGGTGCTGTCATTTTGCTGGTGGAACAAGAAATATCTCTGTATTACTGCTGACCCTTATTGCGCTATATTCGATGGTTCGTCCAAGTACAGTCGAATATTTATCAGTAGTGGACATAACGTAGCTCTGACACGGTAATGCGAATTGTATGGACCGATGTATACACCGATAAGACTATCAATGTTATCCCGTTCGAATCACACCGATGTTACAATTAGAAAGAACTCAGCCGTAAAAGTTGTTTATGCAGGCAGTGGGAACGGACTTTTGTGTACCGTCCCGAGCTTTTTTTCTTAATCACACGCTAACTCGTTGCACGGCATTTCCAGTGTACTTGTATGGTACATACGTTGTACAGTTATATAATGGTGCTATCAATTTTATGTTATAATAGTAATATAATTTAATGAAAATAAAATATTTGGTCAAATAGTATTCCTAAGGTTTAATAATTTTGTGTACAACATTACTAGTAAACTTGCTGGGCTATTTTATAAAAAATTATTTCACTTTTTTGTACATTTTGCGTTGAATCAGATTTTTTTTATACAGTGATAGATTCTTCTAGATGCTGATTGAGTTTCAGAATAATCAAACTCAATTGATTAATCATAAACAAACAAAGTACATGCAAAAAAAATGTTCTTCCTCCGATGATTTGCCGTTAAACTAACAATCCGATGTGATTTTTGTTTAGGAGTTATTTTATAGGTGACATCATTCCGCACAACTTTTGTGGGAAGCTTTTTTTGATAAAACCGGTTCCAAAAAAGATATAATTAAAGAACCGAGTTTTTTAAAACAATCTCTGTTGGCCGCAAAACACCATTTTTCATGGAAGATACTTTAGGATACATTCCTGGCAACCCAAAGAACCTACAAAGAAATTGGCGACGTGCTGGCCTCCGAGAGTAGGTCGCATGTACATACCGACTGGACCACGGTCTGAGATACAGGTGTGGAAACGCAGCCCGATTTCAATGGAACCGGGTGGTACCGTTGAGCGATCCGCGTTTTATTCCTCTAGCCGCCACATGCGTCGCTGCTATCGGAGGGTACGCCCCACCCACGGTCTTCTGTGATCTCACCCTTCCCCGCTTGCCGCTTATTATTTCCCGTATTGCCAAGTGAAACATAACCTCGGTCTGTGTGTCATCTCATGCTCTTGAAGTATTTCTTTAACAAAATAGAATATTTAACAGTTAATTGATTTTCGTCTATAATCAAGTAAAAATACATCGCCGTATACTGGTAAAATTGAAGAAGGTGATGACCCGATTAATACCATTTTTACTAATGCAAAAAAACCCAAAACAAAATAAGTCAATAATTACAAAACAAATACAACCGTTGTGCTGGTCTAGTGGTTAGCGTGCTTGCCTCTGAAATCAGCACATCGGGAGGTCGCGGGTTCGAATCGCCGTCTCGTAGTTTCGGAGAAAAATAAAAACACGGAAGCGACTTGGAAGCAAACTCGGGACCGGCTGTATTGGTATAGGTTTTCCGAAGTTTCCCTATACCCATGGCAGAAATGTCCTGGTGAATGCGATACAGAGGGGGAAGTCCTTGGCGCAAAATGTAAAGAAACGTGGATCGGCCAAGCGTACCTACCAAATCGTGGCCGTTTCCAGATCTGTATAAGGCCGTGGACTGGACTAACGGGCCACTGCCGTCACTCTGTGCCAGTGTTGACAGATGGTTCTGGCGGCTTCCCCCCAGACCATCGCTGGGCCCCCCTAAAAATCTCCTGAATAGCTCCTACCGAGCCACTGGCCTGAACAGTGCTGTAAATGAAGGGTAATTTTCGCGATTGGTCAAATGTCGTCAAATAGTATAAAATAAAATACATTTCCTAATTGTGTATTGAGTACTTTGTTTTGAAACTTGATTGCTGCGATCTGTGGAAATTATAGATGAAGATGAATACTTTTTTTATGGAAATAACTGTTGTAGTAAGGTGAAACGTACGGTCGGTAAAAACATTTATCGTGGTATGGTAATCTGTCGTTGAGCCTTGGAGAGGATTTATTTCTTCTTGAATTAGTATATTACAAGAATCCCGCTTTTATATTTATCTATATGTTTGTTTATTATTACCATTTTTACCTCTTACATTAGCCGAGTATATAATTTGAACTATTCTATACCGTAACTTATACTCATTGAAGACGGTCCCATGCCAAGTCCATTTTACGTATTTTTGCCCCCTGAATACAAGTGCGCTATTAATTCCCCCGAAACCCTCAATTTTTGTTGAAAAAATGTGGAAAAATTTGCTAAAATCAATGGTCCCTCTTTGAAATTCTGCCAAAAATCGAAAAATATCCGCAGCACGATGGACGAAGCAGCATTTAAAATCGAAAACGATAACGAATAGAATGAGAACAGAGTACATTCCCCATCAGATTGATACTTATTGTAATGAAGAATTCACTGATGCATGAATAGCTAAATTTCGGCCCTAATTTTCAGGAAATATATCGAGGGTAACAACATCGCTGTCATTTATATTATTATAAATATTCCCAGAGCTGAAACGCTTCAAAATACGCGCTGTCGACTTAAAGTCACAGCAATCAACGCTGAGCGCGAGTCGAACGTGCATTCCTCGGCCATTGCGACCGACGTTTTGTTTCGTAGTTTGTATCGGTTAGGTTTGAATGATTGTTTTCGTTTCTTTGGGCTTACTTGTTTGTTTGCGTTCACTCGGAATTGGTGCACTTGTGGTTCATTTTTTAAATTATTTTGAGAAAAAAGACGTCGGAAGTTTATAATCCCCTAAAAATACCCTCACGCTTCAGAATTCTCCTAAAAAATCTCCTACAAATTTGGTCCCCCTATTTCTCTCCTAACCCAGGTAAAATACCCCTAAATCTAGGAGGAAATCTTGCAACCTGGCAACACTGCTCCGTGCATATTCCACGTTACTGCCATGCGGAATAGCAATCTGCAGTATCAGCCGAGTTTTATGTGCCGATGTTGCCATCTGTATGATGATGTATAAGCTGATGTATCAACGTACTTGCTCGGTCGAAAACCAGCTAACTTAATCTGACACCTGGTGGCGAAAATAGTAACTCCGTTCTCCGTAAATATTTCAGAGTCTTGGCTGCCTGGATCCTAATGATGAAAAATATGAACGCGTTGACCTTCTTCGGCGCCGGCAATTGGCGTATTCACGTTCACAGAACGCAAACCGTGTGGGATCGAATGAGTCGTCAAGATTCCAAATTATTTTTTTGTGACCTGAGGAAACTCGACTGGACGGAATACGCTTACTCGTTTTGGGCGGGTCTTAGAGTCTACATACTCAAAGATCCCATGACCACAATGCAAGCGGGCTCAAAGCTACGTAGGACCATTGAGTTACCGTTCGCAATTTTGACCTACGTCTTTCGAATTCTGTTCCTGTTTTACGTTGGCCGATGGCTACTGAACAGACTTTTCTCTACTTTACTGTGATTGAACGCGACATCGGTCTATCCCGTTATTCGTTGCATGAAATGAAAATGAATCATGACAAATGGAGTACGCGATATTACGTTTCTCATGTAACCGCGGCTTCAGGGCTCGCTTACACTAGGTCGATTGCCGAAAGCAGCAGTCGACATGGCATTGTCGAAAGTACGCCGACATGGCATCGTTGAAAGTGCGCCGACGCCGACTGCTGCCTTCGGCAGTCGACCTAGTGTAAGCGAGCCCTTATTTACTTCTGTATAACGATATATGAAGGAATCTTGTAACGTCTTTTCAGCACCAACTTTCTCACATCGTTCGACGTTGTTTTTCTCCGTTGTGTATGGATTTATTGTAATTTTTCTAGCACACATTAGAGGAGACTAGCAGTCTAGAGCCCGGGAAAACGGTGAATGTCAATGATTGTTTATGGATACCCAGTTGATAGATTGAAAATTCAGCTTATTCAGGCCTTCATCCTGCATATTTTCGAGTATCTGCAAATTTTACCACAACATTTTGTAATCAAATGGCGGCGCAGAAGCTGGATTTAAGCAAGGCACCTTTGTCTGATAGTGTCCTGCGGCCGACGAGAGTTCTCCAATTTTTAAGCTGTCACGAAAATTCAAGATAATTTGAGTTGTTGATAAGATTCGCCGTCTGGTGAGACTGGTAGTCTCCCTTAATTTGAACGTTCAAATAATTTTAATTGCATGCTACTTCTTGACGTAGGATATCGAAAATGTAGATTGAAGATGGTTGAATCGTCGTACGCAAGAATGTCAACATCGAGGTTTTTTTAATCCCATTTGCCCGAAACACCTCTGCCTGTACTTTCACGCACAGTGATTTTCGGTCGCTAATTTTGTACGTTGTGGACCATCACACATTTATAGATGGGCTACAACATCGATTATTTAACGGTATATTGTCTAAATGGTAGAAAATATGTAATTTTACGAATTGCA
The DNA here is from genome assembly GCA_964007375.1 of Ophion obscuratus. Lineage (NCBI taxonomy): Eukaryota > Metazoa > Arthropoda > Insecta > Hymenoptera > Ichneumonidae > Ophion > Ophion obscuratus. Next base: position 66,060,371 of record OZ023312.1, on the reverse strand, counting down.
CATTACGAGATATTGATTAATAAAAATCTTTGTTGGGATCTACAAATCTATTGTTATTATTTCGACTCGACGCATCGCCGGTACTCGACCGCATTTATCAAACGTTCCTCGACCGGATTGGTTCTTGATGGAGCACGGAAATCTGGGGTGCTCATTCATATCCTCGACAATACTTTTAATTGGTCATTTTGACGGTAGGCAGTAACTATCATTGAATAATCTCTTTGTATCGACCGATTTCTCGTCTGTGTAAACCAATTTCAAATAAAGCACGATGAATTTTCCGACTTATTTAAATTATTCAAATTCTACGAACCGTGCCAAGAGTCCTTCTATTACCTTGGACAGTGCTGTCCATTTTCCAAGCGATTTCCAAACGGTCGTTGTAAATTTAGCATTATGGCGAAAAACATGAGATCTTTAATTTTTGGTTTCCTTGCCAGCGCAAAGAGAGCGGATAATAAAAAAAAACAATTATTATAGTCAAGTAAAATGAATTATAAATAAAATAATTAATTTAATTATAGTTCCTCAATACACTTGAAAAATAAAAGACCTCTTCGCTTTTCCCCTTTCCATCGCGGAAGAATGAATATGCGATAAGCTCATCGTAGGGAAGTGTCACTTCACTTTGCGTAATGTATTTATCATTCAAAAAGAATAATCAATAATACTATTGTTTCGAAAAACATGACAGATTGATCATATTTGTTCGCGCATTTCGATTATCTCGATACACTGATAACAAAGATTTACCGGAATCAACCAAATGCGTTCAATTGACCCCTTTTCATTTGCATTTACTTAAATTTTTGTGACATGAATGTTTTTTTTAAATTTGATTTTACTATTTCAGACATTCAATTCAAATATATGTATCTATCCCTTATTTAAATGAAGATCTATTTAACACGGTCGAAAAATGAAAAATGTACACGCTTTTAATAATTTTGGTATTTGGTATTATGTACTTAAAGAAGTATTTAGTCGTATAGACTAATTAGGTCTATTTGGATTTTTTTTAGTTATCTAGCATATTTATAGCCGTAGTGACTAGTAGGCTCCATGGGCGGTGTGTGGCGCAGGGCTCGGGCTTGTCCCGCAACGCATTTGTATACTCTGAGCGAGCATATAAACCGAGTCGGCGGAACTCATCGACGCACCACGAATTTTACGCATTGCCGCTCGTGATCGGCCGAGGGTATTCTGAAAGACGTGATGAGGGTTTACATAACACGCGATACCTTCGGAAGAGGTAAATCCTCTCGTATACCAAGATGGTGGTAATACAAAGCATTTTATTCCAATTTTGCATCATTTAGGATTGCTAACAACGGCGATAATATGTATTGTATATGAGAAAATACGGTAAAGTTTCTGGTTGCAAATAAAAATACAAGTAATTCCAATTCAATTTCTTATTCATTCGAAATTACAATATATTTGAATTTGAGACACATTTACTGTATTCAGATAAAGATATTTTTAATACAAATATATCGCTCATACGCTTGAATTAACAATTTATTTTCATCATATATCATTTATTGAATTTCCTACATCAAATAATGCTCGAAATAAATGAAACAATATATTCGAAAAAAATAGAATCGCAGTGGGTCGTGAGACAACGAAAACTATTATTTCACGTAAATAGATGCTAGTTAAATCAAATAAACATTTTTTGCAGTGTAGGGATGGTTGAACGCGTTCGGATGTAGAAGGAATCTTCGTCAGTGATGCGAATTAAAGTGAGGTAGGGGCAAATGATTGGATAACATCAATAAAACATTGTTGTATATAGAATAATACTCTTTATTGTTTTTTTTGATACTTGTTCTTGTCCATATCGTGTCGAGTTTTTTTCCCAGTATTCTCATCTCGTTCTCCCGTGGTTAGTATTTTGGGAAAACGACATAACGTGGTACACAAATTCACCGCTAAAAAACGCTTTCGACCACTCGCTAGCATGCCGTATCTTCAGACCGCTTACGACTAGATTTATTGTTGTCAATTTTCAATGTTCTTCGATCGTTCGATGAGGACGCGCTAATGGGACAAATCCTTCGTTTCCGTATCGATTAGACTTTCTTCTTTCATTGCTTCATATTGTGGCCCAGTGGCGTTTCTTTTTCGGATTTTTAACACAATCGTGATTCATGGGTATGCAAATCAAAAATAGTGTTTTTCTTTACGCGGTCGGAAAACAAAGCACGAATTTAGAGTGATCGATTCGCTTTTTAGATACACACTGTGCATCTTACGTTTGCTTTCTATTGTTTCTTTTTTTTTCGTTCATCTGTTAAAAGATTACGCCGCGATTCGAAGCGATCCGACGATGAACTCTCGAACGAACGCGTGTTTCTTTTATCTCGCATTCTCATTTTTTTTAAATCATCTTTCAAACTTTTTCGCTCCAATAAGCCTCGCCCCCGTATTCGCAATTAAATAAATTACTATTTTGTATCTGTCACGATGAATATGTTCGATTTTTTTTTCATTTCATCCGTAGCTCATATTGTTTGGATCGTTCCAACATCACGGCGCAGATTTTTCAATGCAACTTTAACTCTGTCTGTCTGTAAACACCTCGTCCTCTGTGCTACTTTTTTCATATGTATTTACAATGTACATTGTTGTCTTTCCAGCCCTAGGTTTTTCGGTGTTGCTGGGACGAGCTCGACTATACCGATAAAAAAGTCTACTCGGGAAAAAAAACTTGAAAAAAGGACATGATATTGAAAATTCTCTCAATCGATCGCGTCACATAGACGTCGTCTTTTCGTAATTGATAAATACGGTAATTCGGAGATGCAGAATTGCAAAATGCATGGGTAACGTTCGGAACTTGGGCTGAAACTTGAACTTCCCTTGAAACCGAACAACGGCTAACTAATTCTTGAATATCGTAATAGGAACTTAATCGTACATTTTTGCATCACCCCTTCATAAGAATTTGCTACGTTTCAATTTAAACGGATGAATTTATCAAGATCGACACTCCATTTATTCGTCAATTTCCATTACGTTAATTTTCTTCCAAATGAAAATTAAAGTAAAGCAAATTTACACAACAAAAAAAATAGGTTGCGGTACTCGATTTTTTGCGCATATACCCTCGAGTCCTCTATCAGGAATAAATATTCATTTTCAAGTGTTTTTATAAATCCATTTATGAAATTATAAATAAATGTATAAAAACGGAAATTTTAAATTATAAACATAAATAAATAAAACTTTTTGACAGTAAAATTATTTTTAATAATTTTTATTTTTATATTTTCGAAGGATTGGTGAGAGACGGCCACATAAAAAACAACTGAAATGCTGAGCCACAAATATGATCGCCGGGATGTTGTTTGGTGTAAATAAATCGAAGTAAATCGAAAACCACGCAAATTATCGAGTCTCCGTTTCCTCTTCGACATTTCGAAAACCTGTTTGGTGAACTGTCAAAAAATTATTTTTTACTGTACAAATTGCAATGGTATTGCCGAATACGCGGCGTCGACTCACAGTAAACAAAATGCACCTCATTTATGAAAATCCTTCTATCGTGTATTCCGATCATTTCACTCTCAGATAATCCACGACCTGCGTGAACAAACCCAAGAATCGTGCGGTACTCGATCAGCGGTCGAACAGAAACACCAACGTTATTGGCAATTCAGACGGATTGTGAAATTTTCCATCCAGATCACTAATAAATGGAAGATCGGGTCTCTTGCTAAATAAAAATGTACGAAAAAAAATTCCGGTAATGTAATGTTAGATCAATAGTGAACATACCGTGAAACTGTGCTGAGACACAACAACAAAAACGTTTTGAAAACAGAATTTTGCCAAGCTTGAGTAAGAAGCCGCCTCAAAATTTAATTGCAACAGGGAGCTTCCGCATTGTTAATGAATAATGGAATTTAAGAAAAAAAGGTAGACTGAATAATCGGTAGTCGAACGAGACCCTGCAATCGCCTTATCACTTAACAAGGTAAATATATATATATAATAATCTTATGTATATTCAATTCTTGTGAGTATATATATATATATATATATATATATATATATATATATATATATATATATATACACACACATACATACATATGCACACACATGTATATATTTAATATAATATAATATCTTATGTATATTTTATTTTATCCCTATTTCTTCATCGCTTAAACGTCAATGCTCTCTCCCTCCCTCCCTCCCTCTCTCTCTCTCTCTCTCTCTCTCTCTCTCTCTCTCTCTCTCTCTCTCTCTTTATCCGGTTTATTATTTATACTATTTACAAATTTTCTTCGGTAGTTACCGAATGTATAATCCTTTTTTTTTCACGATAACTTATTGATACAGTTCGCACCGCGCAGCCATGGCTATTATTATTTTTTCCAATATCTCAAAATCTCTAACCTCGCACTCACGTTTTTCTTGCGATAAATGGTTCGTGCATCGTTTGCACAAACTGCATGATCCAGCGTTTAAATGCAAATCCTTTCTTTGTGCTAGTTAACACAATTTTTCGGCGTTCATCCGTACGTATATATGTACGCGTGCATGTGCGTGTGAAAACGCGTGCGTGTTCGTGCCAACGTAAACAAAAAAGAATGACAAAAACCAACGTTCGGTAGATCCGTGGATTTCTTGAGTTCTATTTTTCTTTCTTTTTTTTTTGACATCGTCTTTACCGCAAATTGTCAAATTTTTCGAGTACCATTATCTTGGGCATTGTTTCCATTACAAATTGGACGAATCAGGAGAACGGAGAGATTGTTAAGTAAGCCTTTTGCTCCGCATTTTCCACTTAAAAAAAACATTGCGCATAGGCTTTTGTTAGCCGTTCAACTGAAAACATTGGATCGAGAGTTTTATTTGATAGTAATTCATCGACGTGTAATTTCCACCAGTTTAAAGTGAACGTTTGCAATGGACAAAATATCTGTCTTCCTTCGATTCGAATTCCTCAATCTTCCTTGTTAAACCTCTAGTTGCGAGTAATATCTAAGGCGCAAGTCATCGACGTGCGAATTTGACCGTGGGACACAATGAAGAGAAAGAACAATTCTTTCGCTCGCCTTGACCCTTCCGGTCGTTTTTTTCCATCCCCGTTGCGACAAACAGAACTTAGCCGCGTACGGAAGAAACGTACAAATTTTTTTCTTAACGCCCCGCTAAAAGTAATATTGCTCTTTCATTCCGATAAAAAGTAATGAAAAAAAATACATTTTTGTCGTTATCTATGTTGTTTTTTTATAATGAACATTGGTTTACTCTGGGGAAGAAAATTCTGAGACACCGGAAGACATAACGAGTAACGTAGGAATTGTCTTTTTTCACAACTTTGATCATTCATTCTTCGGGCCGTTTTCGGTTTTTGAGTAATCATTGTAGTCTATTAATTATCTTTTTTTTATCCACGCGTGTACGATGTTCATTTTTTAACTCAAAAGTTTCCACGTTTCCTCTCGTGTTTGCATTTCACGTGAAATTTTCGTACCATTTTCACGACCATCAAATCGTTGGTCACATCCAAGGTAATTGAAAATCATCGCGGAGAGGCAGGAACGTTTCTTCGCATGGCAATGAACAATCGCCGGTACAAACATATGTTATTTTTCTCTTCTTTTCCAACGCAATGTCTCTTGGTCGCAGGTTTAAACTATAAGAGATCATAAGTTTTCGTAACAATGATAATTCCATCTGTCACAACGAAATGTATATTTCCCCACCCCCCGTCGATATTTGCTGAATTTCTAAATGATTAATTCGACTTCTAAAGATCCAGGTACTTGTTGACGTGTTTTTTCTTTTACAAAACGCAAGGAAACGCAATGACACGTGTCCCCGAAGCATTGGCTCTCTATTCTCGTCTATTACTTGGCTCTTTTTCCGATTTTCCACTCGATTCCTAATCATTCTTTCGGATTTTCGTTTGCTTTTTTTCAATAGCACATTTCCCGTTTCTCATATTCCGACGATTTCACGCGATGTTTCGCGCCCACACACGCACGTACATTCAATTAGGAGAAAAAAGAGTCTTTGGAAATATACAAAATACCGGAAGTGGTCTCGTGTTGATCGTCAACGGAATCGCGAAAAGATCAGAAACGCAGAAAGATATCGTTTATCGCAGATGCAACGTTTCGCAGACGAGCGTGCAGAGGAAAGGTTTAAGGGATCTCGATCCGTCGAAAATCGATGAGTGAAAAAAATTAGCCAAGATTTAATATGTTCAATCGTGTTTTGGAATTGCAAAAAAACACGATTTTGCGGAGCCAAAATCGACGGTGAGGATCCTTAATTTTGAGTGCTTGGACTCCTCACGACGGTGAGGAGTTGGCATCAATTTTGAGTGCTGATTACGGATGGGAGGAGCAGCATACAAAAAGGAACCATTGACAGTAATGGTGTCTCGAGAAATGGCTGACTTTCTTTCAGCGGCTACTTGCTATAAGATTTTAAAGGATGAGGAGGAGGACCGCCTCGTGCCAGTTGCTTGAGGGAGCCGGTGAAGAAGGAGACGAAAAAGCACCAGGTTTTAGGCATCCTAGCACCATGGTAGGTAATAGTGACGAGTTCTCGCATCGCGTCCACTTTTGTACTCGTAATCGTGAGTGTAGGCTTCGGCGGTAATTTCCGCAGATGATCGCCGTCGCTCAAGTACCAGACGCGTTTCTTTCTCTTTTTTTTCTATTCATAGCATTTTTTACTACAAATCAATTGCGCGGAACCTCGAGGGCTGGGATCTTTCGGACCAATGACGTAATATGTTTTCGAAGTGCCTCAACAATGGTGAGCTAGGCAGACGATGTCAGTTTGTAAAAGCCTCCTTGAAAGAGGTTTTCATTCAGAAAAGTAATGAGAATAAAAACGTAAAAAAGGGGAAATGTAAAATTTAGATACCGAGATCCTTGGGTCTGCTCGGTCGTTAACGCATTGGCGCATCGCCGGCCCGGGTTACCAATGACACGTTGAAACCTTCGAAACATTTACTCTCTCTCTCTCTCTCTCTCTCTCTCTCTCTCTCTCTCTCTCTCTCTCTCTCTCTCTCTCTCTCTCTCTCTCTCTCTCGCCCTCTCTCTTTCGCTCTCAACTGTTTCTCCGTCACTCTCTGGCCCTCTTGAGTTCAGGACATAGTCCAATTGTTGTGGATCGACAATTATCACGTAAGAATGTCCGACATGCGTGTAAGTTTGCAAATCGACAGAGAGAGAGAGAGAGAGAGAGAGAGAGAGAGAGAGAGAGAGAGAGAGAGAGAGAGAGAGAGAGAGAGAGAGAGAGAGAGAGAGAGAGAGAGAGAGAGAGACAGACAGCGAGAGAGAGAGTGTGGAGGGAGTGAAGCTTGAAATGTACAATGCTGAAGAACTATCATCTCAATCGAGTGGCATGTAAATGACACGAACCGCGTGTTAATAAATAGAAGAACAAAAAAATGCCGACAACGACGAAAAAACGTTCCAGACGTAGTTCGAAAACAAAACGGCTGTGCGATTGAGTAAACCTTGTCTAAGACAAGGGATCGACGGTTCGCTTGCGCTATCGCGTTAGCCAGCCATTGTTGTTTGTTTCTAATGTCGTTACTGTGAAGTTTGACATTTCCGGTCGTCCGTGGATGATTCCGTCAAATGTGCTGAGTCTCGGGATGCAGAACTTATTTTCCCTGGGACGCCAGTGGATAAAAGTCGATGAGGTGGCTCAGCGACGTGAGGATCGGTGGCTATGAGCCGACGCACATCAACGATTCGACGTGTGTAGTACTCGCGGTGTTTGTCACTCCGGGGCTAGTGCCGTTACAGCTGCTGGAGATCGGACTGTTGATGATGGTAGAGCCGTTGGGCGACAACTGATGATGGTGGTGATGGTGATGAAGATGATGAAGGTGATAATGATTGTGGTGATGATTGCTCTCCTGGGCGGCGGCCGCTGCGACAGCGGCGTTTGTACTTCTCAGTATATCGTCGGCGGACAAAGGCGTCAATTTCCATCCCGGCATGAAGTCAAGATCGAGCTCGGGTCCGATGTCAACATCGAGGAGCTCGTTGTTGTTGAGCGGGTCCAAGGGCGATTGACTGGAGAGCGAGAGGACGCTGCCCCAGTTGATCGAGCGACTATCGTCGCTATCGCCGATCCCGGAATCGCCGTCGTTTCCGCCGCTCGATGAGCTCGGTGGAATTGGGAAAGGTGTTAGTCTTCCTTGCTCGGTCGGTTGCAGGTGCACCATGGGCGCTTGTGCCACGGGTTCCATGGGGGGCGGACTTCGGTCCCTCTCCATTTCTCTCTCAAGGTGCCTGAGGGTGTTGCATATGAGTACGGAACGGTGAAGACTCGGGTCGGGATATTGTCGGTACCTTGCGAGCTTGCACATGGAAATATTAAGCACGGCCAATCTTCGCTGACGGTAGCACGCCCTACCGCGTCTGCACCAGCTCGATCTCGAGCCCTCGCAGCATCTGTCGTTCGTCCGATAACTCGAACCAAGCTCGAGATAACTCTTGCCGTTCTCCTCTCTTCGTATCATCGGCGGCTCGTAATGATGAGGCGCGCCACCCCACTGTGGCTGGGGTCTTGACAATTGATGGCCGTAGACGTTGTTGTTGCCCACACCACCTCCACTGGCACCGTTCACTACGCCATTCGCGTTGCCACGTTGATGGTGATGATGATAATAGTGCTGCTGCTGCTGATGCTGCTGCTGCTGCTGCTGCTGCTGCTGATGTTGCTGCTGCGACGGTGTCTGATTCAACGTCGACGCAGCTGGCGGCGGCGGCGGCGGCGGCGGTAACGACGACGGTTGACAAGGATTAGCCTGTGGACAGGATCCGCTCACCTCCATGTCGTAGTACGAACCCGTTGTCTGATTCAACTGCGGCGTATAACTGTCCTCCACCGCCCACCAGCTACCCTCGACTCTTCCGAGCTTCGCAGGGCTCTCGCCCATTTCCATGTCAAAGTCCATACAGCCCACACCTCCCTCAAGTTTACGTTTTCCTGCCGTGGCCTGCAGACCCATCATTGCACAACTCTGCAAATACACGAAAAACAACAAATTTAGTTTTTGCGATTCTTTTATCGCGTTTGATTCATCGACATTAACATTTTTTTAAATTTCCATTACACGTGTGATGTACAATCGCATTGTGCTGACGGTCGAATCAACAACTCGTGTTAGTGAACGAGCACAATGGTAAGAAAAAAGCTGATCAACAAGGATGCCTAGAGGGATGAAGGACATATGTGGTGTAGTTTATACGCATTTTACACAAAGCATTTCAATCCATCCGGTTGCAAAGATAAACTATTTGAAGTGAATGAAACAAGGAGGTGTTACAAAAGCTAAAACGAAGATACGTCACCGGTTTTTTGCATTCGTCTGATTCGATTTTGCACCAACCTTGGATACAAAATGGACTCGGGTTCCACTATTTTACCTTACATGCATTTTCCAACGAGTCCATAGTCCCTAACTTCAACTGTGAGATTATCAGGGTGCCTCAAAGTCATACCAATATAAATGGGTGAATACAAATTTCGTAGTCGAAGAAGTCACAATCTTCGGCATACATAAAATGACAAAAAAGCGACCATGAACGATATCAATGTTGATAACTGTACCGTCACTTTAAAAGAAGGAAAGGATCATCATATCGGTGGTTCTTTAACGACGACCACGTTTGTACGAACATAGTCAAACCCCAATCAGAGAGATCACTTTGTTCTATTACCAGACTAGAGACTGAGAAGGGCAGGGTGAAAACGTTTACCCTCCATGTCTGGAAAACGAACGTCCGCTACGGAGAAGAGAGAGTCCCGTGACTCAGAGGTTCGGCTCGTTCACGAGACCATGCTCGTATAATGACCACGGAATTTCTTTTCCTCGCGTCTGCAAGAAGTCATCTATGGAATGAGTATTAGTTCCGCGGGGAGGGGGGGGGGGGTATATACACACGTACATGGCCGTGTACATGTGTAACTCCGTCCATGGACTTCATGATTTGGCTACGTATCACAATCAAAATCGCAAGGCTAAATCTCTGAGTCTAAAATAATCGCAGTATACAATATTTTTCACACATTTCGAATGTATCGGACCTAATGAGGTACGAGAGAATACAAGTTTGGATTTAACGAAACCATAGCGCGATGTAAAATACATGTAGCGCAACCTACTGTACAATTATAGTACCATGTGATAATACACCATAAACTCCTGAGTCCCGACCTTTTATGCTATATGTAAATCTAACGACCGATTGTGTTAATTATAGCACATTCTTAGTATTGGTTCACAAAGTCAGGACTACATATGCGAGTTTGCTATTAATTTAGTACGTTAGGACTTACGAGGTTAATGAAACGTTAAGAAGTGCATGTTAAATTTAAATTTCGTAACCGATCGAAATAAAAAGTATCCTATATGTCAATCCGCGGTATGAGTTATATCGGGTACGTTACGGGCAACGTTACATCGCCAATTCTTTACGGATTGATTTGAATTTTTTTCCAAACCCGATAACAACATTCTACATCGGAATACGTGGAGATTCTTGATATATTGAAACCTTTTTCCGAAAAATTATTGATCGCCGACTTTTTTAACGGAAACAATTATTGTTTTTCAAACACGCCCCATTAAATAAAAAATCGATATTTTCCGATGTTTCTACGCACTGTGAAGGCAAATCTTATATAGAATTTAAATTATCTTGGATTTTCGTTGCAGGTAAAAAATTGGAGTACTATGGTCGACCACAGGACACTATCAGACAGAGGTGACTCGCTCAATTTAGCTTCAGCACCGCCACTTTGCTACAAAATCTGTTGAATAAAATGTATAAACATACTTAAAGAACGATATATAGGTTTACTTGGCGTCAAGGTACTGCCGCGTCTCTTGATAAATGCCACTAAACGGAATTTTCATTCTATCAACTGGGTATCCATACAAAATTGTCGTGTTTCACCTTTTTCCGGGATCTAGACTGGTAGACTCCGTTAAATGTCTATATACATACATGTGTGTGTGTGTGTGTGCATATAAGTGTTCATAGAGAATACACGCGAGACTTTTGCATAAACCGATTATTTCTTGGAACATTGTAGCATGTGAAATGCGCCTCCCAAAAAATGAGTGAGATACCGTTAACTTTTTCTTTCTGCTCGTGTCGGAACGAACAACCCACGAATTATTGCAACGCCTTCCAAGCGATTTTGTAAACGCAAATATAGCGGCAAGTACTGAAGGTTGTAGGAAACGAGGCGTCTTTGCACCTCGGCAACGCACTTCTGCTATGCTATGATGCAAAGCAGTCGCGTTTGTACGAACGTCGATGGGTAAAGCCCGCACGAGGAGTTGGACAGGCGGATTTTCGGGTCTTCCGCGACAATGCATATCCAATCGTATAAATGTGGGCGCGTGTGTATAAGGCACTCGAGCACTTGTTGAATGAAGGGAACGTAGTAGGCCCTCCCGGCCGACGCCACGTTGTTGATGCGGATAAAGCAGCTTCAGATAGCAAGCGAAAGCAGGGATAATGGCATAACAGGATTGTGAATGTGAGAAAGAGAGAGAGCGAGAGCATTTTTGTTATTATAACTCAATCCAACTATGGTGTAAATTAGTGATAAAAATGTCGAGGTAAAGCAAGAGGTATATTAGTATGAGGGATTCGCCGCAGCAGGATGTGCACCGTCCTTCCAACCGTCCATAAATCAAAGTCAAGGCTGCTGCAATCGATATATGGGGAAGCAAATAGTGGAGATATAAGGATGGATTCACGTGTACGTGCATCTGTCAATGGGTCAGAATGACTAAGCCGGTTCACTGACATTCACGATGAAGAATATTTCATATTATTGGCAGTGACACATTTTATAGACAAAAAGATCCGTCCAGTTTGGAGACAGCACATATTTGATAGATTTTTGACAGCAAGACGGAATCCACTGCATACGGAATATCGATTTCGTAACTGGAAGGCTCTCGGATTGCAACCTTTCTTCGCTACAGTACTTCTTCGTTTTATAGATTCGAAGGTAGGGCGTTAGAAGCCAAAAATAATATGCCTCGAAAAAGTCATAGCGCAGAAATGTTGCTACCGGGTGAAGTTGTGGTGCATTGGTGTTTGGAGAGATTTTGCTATTGACAGAAGGCACTGATACCATCTTGCAATTGAATGATTGCCATGGGCCGAATATCCATAAATTTCTATGTACAGGATACTCTCAACGATTTTCAACTTATTTGTCAATAAATATAAGATAAAGATCTTTGATTACATAATCATTGGAATAATTTATAATGAAAAGAAATGCCTGTGATTACTTGAACTGCGGATAAATTATACCAATTTCGTAATGCTATTTTCCCATTATTTGGCTAATCGAAAAATTATTTTCCATCAACAGTTGGATAATTGGAAATATATATTTTTACCAATTATCCACTTTTCTGGTAATAAAAAATACAATTATGATTAATTTCATATTGTATGTGTAATTGCAAATATTTGGAAACTGGATTTGGAAATTATTCATTATTTGAGTGGCTGAAAATATATGTGGACCAATTATTCATTAATGGAGCAATTGAAAATACATTTCTGTACAATTACCCATTATTTAGGAAATGGCTAATATAATTTCGAAAGATATTCATCTTTTCAATAATTCGGGATTTATTTTGTGTCATTATTATCGGATAATTGATAATGTAATTACGATAGTAATGACTTTGTTCTTAAAATTGAAGATATCTCATTTTAAATGCAGCTTTTCGTTTGGTCAGCGAGAGCTACGAGATGCGGGTCGGAGCTAAGTGTTTTCATCGATAAAGGCAATGTGAAAATTACATTCGGGCCTGCGACATCACCCTCATCGTACTCATTAACGAAATTTCATCACTACGAACTGAAATAATAAAAAATGTAAGTATCACAACTCCTGTTTCCATGCTAAAGTGGTGATTTTTATTAATTAGGTTCCCTTCAAAAACACCGATTTTGAGGAAAAACAAAATCGGCAAGTTCGATTCACGGCGTATTTTCTACGCGCGTTTTTCAGTCCAAAAAGCGTGTGGATCAAGTGTGTATCGCGTTTGTATTGTGTCGTCTGAGCGTAGAAAATACGCCGTGTGCAGAGGCCCTTCGAATCCAAAAGTTATCGCAGCTCTCGTGGACAGATCGACAATTTCTCAACAACATCGTGCGTCCTCGAAGCTAAATTACTGAGTCAAACACATGAAATTGTGACAATTTCCAGATTCGCAATTTCGCAATCGCGCAACGACAATGATCAGGTCCGAGTTAAAAGGTGTCGAGGCCCTGGGGCAACGAAAAAGTGGAAGGCCCCTAATTATTTTTCAAAGATGATAATTATTTTGATGGTGTTAACATAATTCATTGCGAAAAAATTAGATCCCTTCAAACAATGTATGGTGTTTGAAGTTGAGGACAGAGACGTTTTCTGACATCAGCTAAATTCAATTGTAATTTTCATGTGTTTTCATTTTTCAATGCACGTGAATTTATTTTCTTAATACGTAATTGGACTTCATAGTGTAATCTAGTGTAATTTTATACTGTACCGTCAAACTACACATCTATGGTCCAGATTCGTCAGGTTTCATATTTGTGTTCCTCCCACTAAAGCCTAGATTTATATATTTAATACTTCGCTTTTTATATAATCGCAGCCAATGCTATTTTGTTTAAAGCGGTAGCTGGACTATAGTTGAGGTCCTGAGTTGAACTTACCATATTCAAAGTTGTTTTCTCTTCTCATTGATAGAATTTAAAAGTAAACTGTTTTTCGGTAAATTGCATATACTGACCGCTAAAAGGGTCTGGTGCTAACGACTAAAACGTTCATAGGCGCATTTTAGCAGTTGTAAAAAACAGAATAAGTGGACAAATTTTTTTTTCTGGTTACACCGTCAAATTTTGAGAAACGAATTATTTGCTCAATCGACGCGAAATTTTCGAAATTATAATCCATGGAATATATTCTTTCATAGAAGATTCACAGTGTTTGGCGTTTTTCATGATTTTTTACAACAAAAAAATACTTCGACATTTTATTTAAAAAAGTGCTTCATAAAGGTTCGATAACTTTTTTTTTCACCCAAATTTTGGATTTTACCTAAAAATATGAATTGTTGAAGCCCCAGAGCTATATACCCCCCCCCCCCCCTCCTCCGCCCGCCAATCCAGCCCTGATAATAATCTACACCAATCTCTCTACTCTTCCCTACTACAAAGTCAATTTTATTCCCGTAACGCGGAGTACACAAAAATTATCATCTACTCTACAAAATGAAAATAATTCCCTCCGCAAAGACTGGCTCCCCCAATGGAATTTTCCACCTTTCCGTTCAAACTATCATCGCGACCACCTTGTGTTTTCGTAAAATTCGTGTCAAAATTTCGCCATCCAACAGATGGGTATATGTCCCGACTGGTTGGCTCTCCTCTGATTGAGAAGCTTCACGTCGTGTCTATCGTCGAGACTGCGCAAGTTAGTTTGATTTTGCGATGGTGAACGTGGCTCACGGTTTCGACGTTAGCCAGGCTGCCGAGAGGCGAGCATATAACAGCGGCCTCGCAACGACGTCGGCAGTGCCTCATGACGGAATGACGTCAGCCTTGCGGAGTATTATTTTCGAAAGGGGACTCGCGCAGCTCTGGGCTTCACGTACACTCCCTCGCGCGCGCGCGCGCACGCACACACACACACACACACACACACACACATTATGATATGGCCTCGCTCAGTACACCTATATATATATATATATATATATATATATATATATATATATATATATATATATATATATAACTACGTTCCGGGGAGTTGCTGAGCGATAGCGCAGCGACGCATTTATTCAAGATGTGTCGTTGAATGCAGAAATTTCAAGACGAATTGTCCCAGTGCGAAGAGGTGAAAAAAACGTAATAATCGCAAGGAATTTCTTATGAGATTTTCTTTATTGATTTGATGTAAGATGTTTGGGAGTTCGTGCAATCGAAGTTTTATGACGGAGGAGTTTACTACCTCCGACGAATCGGCGTTACGGTGTAAAGTCCGCGTGCGCGCGAAGATTACAGTCGAGTCCTATCTACGCCGCGGTGGATAAGATATTGGCAGGAAAAAAAGCGCATGCGGGTACAACCGCGGCACAATGCCAACGGAAACCAAAAAGACTACGGGAGTTTTGCAGACGGCTCCCCTCAGTCAGGCCTACCTGAGCGCACGTGTAGGTATATATGTGAGATGTACGTACTGTAGAAGAAGTTTGATTCAACCAGCATCTATCGACATCAAATCATTGTTTCGTTGCCTCATGACCTACTACCATTCTATTTATTTCGATTGTTTTAATTTTTTTATTTTAAGCTTCCCTTTATGTAGACAATTAAATAAATACCTATGTGATGAAAATAAATAGTTGATTTAAACGTATAAGATATATAATTAACTAAAAAAAAGTATTTTTATTTGCAAGCAGAACATTTACCATAGTTTCTCGTATACTATACATATTTATCCGTGTTGTTAACGATCCTTAATGGTGAAAAATAATCAAAAAAATTTGTATTACTACGATTTCGGTATATACGAGAGTATGTTTCTCTTACATGGTTATGACGAAATGGGTAATCTCCACATCTTTGGAAATACACTTAATCCATCTCGAGCGACAATGCGCAAATTTCGTGTTGCGTTGATTCTTTTCGCGGACTCGGTTATATGCACGCTCAGAGTATACCAATTAATGGCTTGCGAGAGAAGCACACGAGAGTGTGGCCCTGTGCCACAGAGCGTACTACTACGTCTATGAATTTGCTAATTAATTGGAATGAACAAATATAAATAGACTCATTTACTCTATACGAGTGAACATTTTTTTCCGCGGATAATACCAAATACTAAGATTATTAGAAGCATGCGCATTTTATATTACTCTACGGTGTTAACTAGATCTATATTTCAATTAATAAATATATTTGAAATGAATCTCTGAAATAGTAAAACAAAATTGAAAAAATATTCATTTTAGTTCATTCAAATAAACACTACCAAATAACGCATTTGCTTGATTTCAATCAATCTGTCCGATCAGTGTAGAGCTTTAGGTGTTTCGCATGTATACACGCGACACGTAAGATACTCGATGGCGTTTCGATCGAGCTTTGGTATGGATTTTTAAAGAAAAGGGTGTTCTTTTTTTAAAACTGAATTGCGGGGACATAGGGATCGGATGACTAATGCACAAATTGAGTAAAATTACACCAGGTAGCTTGGGACGAACCGCTCTCGCGTAAGTAAGATATCGTGCTTGGCCGACGATAAGATTTCGACTCGTTCTACACTGCGCACATGAAAATTACAAACTCCGAGCGTGAACTGATATTTATTTAATTTTTTGCGAGATTCAATTTAATCGAAATCTGCGTTCTCTGAGCACATTCTAGACTTGCTGTATTTAACTTCATTCATGGATTTGGGCTTTAACACTTCGGCAATGGGGTTGTCTCGTTCTCCCATCTTTTCTTCATCGAATACTCATCGAATTGCAGAATATTACTATACTTTTACATTGGTCATATAACGTACGGATTTTACTTGTGATTTTTACAGTGCTCGTATGGAAAAATGGGATCTTAGTCAGAGTTGAAAGTAGGGATATTTATCGAATATCCGATAGAATTACTGGAGCACATTTTGGACATGATTATACTACAACGGAAAAGTTCTTGTACATTGTTTGGTTGTTTCATTTTCACACGGAAAAGGAAAAAAAACATGATTTATTTCAAGTTGACCGCGATCGATTGATTATGAGAAATTTAAAAATGATCTAATCACAGATTCTCACTTTTAAGGTATGATATATAGCGGTACTATCGATGCGTTAACGGATTGAAATTCTGAGTCGGTTGATATAAGCATGAATTATTATTAATTTTTAAAGGCGGGCCAATTAGGTGCGTTCGATGAGCCGGCGTATGTTTGTGAGCGATACGTGCGTGTTGTGGTGCCTGGCGGGAGCACCGCACCTACAGGCACCTCTACACGCGCATCAATCGACTCAGAATTTCACTCCCAACCCCCCCCCCCCCCCCCTCCTTTCAGGGAACGCATTCAGTTCTGGGACACCCTGTATATATGCTGGTACGCGCGCGCACGTGTGTGTGTCGTAGTCGACGGAATTTTAATAGTTTTTCACCGACGGTTTTTATGAAAATGTTGTATTAAATATCTAATTTTATTTTTTAAATATTCCGAGACAATTAAACAATGCTGGCAGATGATAGTGGGGAACTACTTTTTTTCTATTCCTTAAATGTAATTATTAGTTCTGAACATTATCGTATGTAACAATTCGTTCAATGAAATTAAAGTTAAAGATAACTTGTTTTTGCGTCGGAGCATCTACGTATAACTTAATAAGTACCATAAGAAAAACATTCTTCTATTTTTATCTGTCTTTTTCGTATTTTTTATAATTCGACGAGATTCTGAGTTCTCCGATTGATAGAATCTTTTTATACGCCGTCCTATCAAAATCTCGTCTCTTATCTACAGTAACCTTCGAAAAAGTGAGAAATCGAAAAATAAAATGTATTCATCGTCATGCCGCACGGATCACAACGCGTAGATGGTTTATCACGGGACTCATAAAATTCGAATACTTATCAACAATTTGATTGATCAAGGAACATCTCTTGGGAAGGTACAAAACCATAGAAGGAAAAGATTCAGATCTGCCGAAATTGAAGCATACCAGAAGTGTAGAGTTCGGAAAAAAGGTGATGATCAACATTTATTTATGGATACCCATTTGATAGAATAAAGTCTCCATTCAGTAGCCTTCATGCTACATATGTGTAAGTGCCTTTACAATTTTTTTCACGAGTTTTGTCACAAAATGGCGGCGCTCGACGACCCGAATAACCTTTGGGGCTGTACGCAAATTACGTAACGCAATGAGGGGGGGGGGGGTGCAAGGTTTGCGCTACGTCACGATTCTAAAACTACCAGAAATAGCAAAATTTCTGCATGTTCAAGTTTTTAATTTAAACCTCACGTGCAATTTTACCGTAGACAGCTCACAGCTTTCTATACACAATGTCAGTTAAGGGGGAAAGTCACTGTGCAAGAACGAGCACAGTAGCTTTCCCACATCCCCCAAGCAAAATTTAAAGGAATTTTTTTTTTTTATAATTCTTGAAAGTACATGCATTGAAAAACATGTTGGCAACATTTTTATTCACAAGTCCGAAAATTGAGGGGGCTATGGTCACTTTAGTGAGAACAGGTAGCGCGACCGGTTAGTGACCTCAATTCCGACAGGTGTGGCATCAGTTACAATAGATTAAGTAAAGGCTCTAATTATTTTGTGAACTATAAAGAAGATAAAGAACCGTCATATCGCCCGCGACTAGATCTTCAATGAAATAGAAATCAATATTTGAGATAAAACATAAATTTATATCAAGAAACACGGAACGAAAACTTTGAACGCCTTTTTCTCGAAACTAGTTTCTTCGACCTTGTCTGAGCAAATGCTGTAAAACTTATCAACCGATTTTCAATTTTTTAATAGCAGTGACTAAGGTTGTACGTATGCGCGTCTTGAACATTTGATAATTACTATTTTCAAAGAATGCTTGAATACAGAAAAAGGGCGTTGAAAATAGAAAAAAATGTCCAAACTGTCGACATTTTGTAAAAAAAAAACCAAAGAAAAAATGGCTACGCATAACGATAGCTACATTTGTATAGATATCGATAAATTGTTGACTTTCAATTTACCGATAACCTTTCATAAAGATATCGATGGGACAATGAAGAGAATTTTTTTTTCGTCGTCACATCAAGGCACATATCTCGGTAATGTTCAAGATTTAGTCATAAAAATCGGTATAAAACTAGATGAATATATACTTCATTAAATGGGTATGAACCCGACGGAGTCATAATTAGTTAGGTCTATGAAAAAAATCGCAATTATTGACGACAAAGCACCCGTTACGTAACGGAATAGGAAGGGGGTTCTGGCCAAGCGTTACGGTCCCGTTACGGGAGGGGGGGGGGGGGGTAAAAAATTGGAAAATGTTGCGTTCCGCCATTTGTGTACGCCCCCTTTGCCTGATAGTGTTCCGCGGCCGGCAACATTACATCTCCAGTTCTTCACCGATTGACTTGAACTTTCTTTGGAATCTTGTAACAAAATTTTCCATCGCAGTACGTAGGGGATTTTGAATATGTTGAAAACGTTTTCAGAACAAGTTATGTCCGACGGTGTTTTTTTGCTGAAAACAATGTTTTTTTTTACAAACAAGCACCGTTTAATGAAAAATCCTGATTCTTCGATTTCCTCACGTACTTCGAAAGCTAATCTTATCTAGAACTTAAGTTGTTTCGAATTTTCGTTTGATTTAGAACAATGGAGGAGAACTCTTGACGGTTGCAGAATACTATCAGACAAAGGTGGCTCCCTTCATCTAGCTCCTGTATCTCGGTTACATAATCTTTTGAAATAATTTGTAAAGATACTTGAAGATATGTAGAATAGAAGCCACTAAACGGAATGTTTATTCTATCAACTCGAAATCTCTAAGAAAAATAAAGAGATGACTATTTGCACCGTCGACCCCCTACATAGTGAGAGAGATGGTCGTTTTTTCGTTAGATTCATTCTAATAGCACGTATTTTTTAAGCAATTAGAAGCTACACGGCCTTATTTCTTTCTTTTCCAAAATCGCCATCAAATGTACCCTTCGAAACCGTAAATCTTTTGTATCAAGCTTTGCACGTTCGGACTTGGCCATTTAATTGGTGTGTGCCAATTGAGTACACGTTAATTCGAAATCGCAGATAAATCAATGGCCAAATTGTACACGAGCAGAAAAGGAATTCTGATCTTCGGAAAATGTTTGGTCTCCCCAATGTCAGCAAGTATTTCAGAATCCTCTGATACCGATATAACGTGACTGGTATCAGAGGATAGTTTACTTTGCAGAATCTAATTTTTCCAACTTAATTTTTTTTTAAATGGACGCAAATTGCGTACTGTATGGAGAGAACAGGTTGTGAACGTTCGAGATGAGTATTTTTTGATGCATATCCGATGTTACGGAGTTCAGTTTGTCCAACGTCAAACGGCGTATGTGTAAGGGGGTGAAACTTGCCAGCTCCCCAGTTCGTTCGTTATAAGGGTGGGTTGTGGAAAAAGGGAGAACAAGAGAGTGGCAGGCGGAGAAAGGGAGAATGGCAGAGTAAGAGGAAAAAAGGCCATATGGCAGACAAAGAAGGACAAGCGTCCCTTGAGCGTGGGAGACGAAGGGAGAATTGGTACTCGGGCTCGGCGTCAACCTTCCCTTCTCCCCCATACGCATCAGCTAAGGGAAAAAGCGAACTCTGCTACGTATGATACATAAGGGAAAAAGAACTGGTGATCCAGATTATTTTTTCATTTTTTTCTTTTCCGTTTCTTTGAAAAAATCCCGGACAAAGCATAAGTTATTTCTATATTCATAAATCGAGTTGCTCGGTACTCTTGCCTCTTCCTTACGGAACGGAGAAAAAATATGAAATATATCGGATATATAATCATTCCGCGATTATTCTATAACTTACACAAGACCATAGACCTCTTGCTCGTAATTCGTTTTTTAACGTAGCCTCTTACGCGATGAAAGATGCAATAAATTAAAGTTTAAGGAATTGTCAATTAATGATGGACAATGTACAGGTACTTCGCCACCAAAACGATCACACGAATCCTCTGACATAATCCTCGAAAGCGTGTAAAATCACATTGGACTAACGATAATTCTCTCAGTGTCTGTTGTTTTTTCCAGGTCGAATGATGTGTTTTTCCAAGTTTTCCAATGTTAATCGCAAAGGCAGAAGCAGAGAAAAAAGTTACGCAGCGGCTGCAAAAGTATCTTCAGCTTTCACATATGAAGCTGTTTGTATCATTTCTACCTGGACTTCCAAGGCCTTTTAGATCGTCGCTCGCAGGTACGGACGAACCGAAGCAGGAGCGAGAAACGTCTTTCCTGAAGCCGACGAATTTATTTTTGACGAGGGTACACGACACAGTCGGGAAGCCCGTATACAAACCGGCGGACGGACCCTCAACCGTTCGTGTATTTCTATTTCGGGAGATCCGGGGCCCCTTTGAAACACTCGTTTTCAGGCCAGTGGTTCTCCGTTAAGGCCGGCATTTTTCACGCTAACTCGCACCCTGTGTGTACGTCTTTTCAGCCACCTTAACAGTGTAGGGCCAAAATTTGAACTCGCACCCGCAAGCCTCGATTCCGAATCGTTGGCGAAACGTTTCCTTGCCCAAGTTTGTAAATAATAACAACGTTGGCGTTGACATTTCCACCTTCATTTTCGACGTGTCAATGATGAAGAAAAAAAAACGCCAATCGAAAAGTATCCGCGATTCGTAATAAAAAAAAGTCCAAAATGTAAATTTTGATTGTGTACGTAATGCTTTGTTGCGTCTACGTAACGTGTGGATGTAACATTTCTAATGAGATCGCGCCATTTCAATCCATTGAGAATACACTCAAATTTTTTCGCAAACTCTAGCTACGGAACTCCGTTAATCATTTTTCCAATGTGCCAAAAAATATTCAACATAATACTGAAAATAAGGAAATGAAAATTCAAAAGAGAACTTTCGTTACATTCGAAACTCGTAAGTAATTCAAAGATGACAGAGTTTTTTGTTCGTTTGCCAAAACGATCGTTTGAAGAAGAAAAAAAATCAGCATACGAAAAAATACTTATTGGTGCAAGAAAGGATGTGAAAATAGGGCAGAAAATTTGAAAAATGCGGTCTTCTTAGGCGCGCGACATTGAAAGTTCGAAAAATCGTCGCTGAACATCAGCTGGAGTTTGAGGGTACCCGGCGTGTACGATTTTTTGAAAGCTGTCGGCGCGAGAGAAAGAAGGCAGTGAGTGACCAAAGTGTATTCTAGGTAGCCCAAATCATTTCGGAGTTAGAGATTGCGAGTGCGACGTGAGTATTCGAGAGAAGCGCACTATTGTGGAGACTAGGGGTAGCATGCTATGCCAGTAGTCGCTCAGGCTGAAGCGAAAAGACGAAACAGCCTGGGGTTTGCGCGCGTCCACTTAGGGACCCCTGGTTGTTATATCCTGGACAGGGTATGCGAGTGCTGCGTTGCCCGCGAGGAGGGTTGCTCAGGGTTGCTGCAGTTGCCAGTCTAACCTTTTATATGCTGCACGTACATGTGCGCGCGTGTCTGTAGAACGAGAGTTAGGGAAGGGTCGACCAATTCGGCGGCTGTCGACGACTTGGTTCCCTTTTGTCTGATCTGGTCTGGTTGCTGCTGCTGGCGTTTCGGCGCAAACGTTCAGCGTCCCCTTTCGCAGCAATACGCAAAATTCGTATTTTTAAGGGGCCTCCCCAGGTAGGAAATCAAAAGGCTGACGATGGAAACAAGCTTGTGCGAGCCTTGTTTCACCGAGCCTGAGTGAGACAGACCTGGGCCTGGTTTCATTGCATCGTTTGGAGCAGCCTGGAACCAAGACCAAGCTTTATTCAGCCGGTGGATTTTAAGGCTAGAAAATCAACGCTGGATGCAGGCTTGTTTCAGGTTGTGATAAAATAAAATAAGTTTAATATAATATTTTTTCTGTACTTCTATGAAAAAAAATTGAGCAAAAAATTTGTCGGCTGCAAAGACACGAAAAACGAAAGCGAAGGAGGCAGCTCGGAACATTTGAACATATGCTCTTATCGATATTTATGAGGTACACAAAAAAGTTTTTTTCTCGTCACGCACAGATTTCGTATATACTCACTCTCTGGAGTTTGCGTACACTCTGTGTATTACGTGTCCCGTAAACAGCAAATAAAATAAAGTATTGTTTTTTTTAAATTTATATATATTTTTTAACCAATAATATAATGAATAATAAATATATATAATAAATCAAATGAATTCTTTACAAATTTATTGAATTTGCCCCAATGTAGAATATAGAAAACTAAAAACAGGCCTCATATAGCCTCGAGAAGAGTTTGGGATAAGCCTGGTCATAAGAATGCTCGTGAAGGCTTCATTAAGGCTCGTTTTGAGCCTTGTTGTTTCGTCGTTTCAGGCTTTTCTACCAGCCTTTGGTCAAGCCTGTGTGCAAGAGCCTGAAACCGCATTATCATTCAGAGGTTCAGCTAGGCCTGAAATCAGGCTGGTGCTCAGCCTGAATTAAAAAATGTGAGCCTTGTTTCAGAGCTTGGCCAGCCCTTTTTTCATCGTCAATTCCTACCTGGGTCGGAAACGCATTTTCCGTACTAGTGCGTAAAATAGTAGGGACACTAGTACGTTAAGTACCCAAAAATGGCAAAATAGCGGCAAATGCACCTGGTGCACAGTGGAAAAGGCACACCCCTCTTTTCATCGCGTTGGCGCTTTCCGTTGGATACGAATGTGCAGTAGGTTCGTACCCGAATCTGTAGGCCGTTCGCATGTATAGGCGAAGGGCCTGCAAAATTTGCGCCTCCGACAAGACGGCGAAACTGCCAAGCTCAAGACGGATAACACGCCCGATAAGTAAGGATGTTACCATCCGCAGGTATGCCGTAGATGGTAACAGCTCCGTAGAACGAGGTGGTAATGGGCACTTGATGCGATTTCGATGACGGATGCCGCCCTTGCGTTAGGCGTTGAGCGAGAAATCTATAATCGAAAGGACAATTTTCATCGATGGGTCGTTCCTGATTTTCCTATGGTTTCCAGCGGTATTGCAACTGTGTAATATCAGGGAAGATGGTGAGGGAAGAAACGGAGGTGTAAATGAAGATGTATCATAATAGAAAATGCAGCACACAGGTGGTTATCCACATGAGTACGTGTACACGCCTAAAGAGTCCCTGGCGAATGGATAATGCTAGGTGCATACACGTGTCGCAAGGGGGAATCAACGAGAGGAAGCGTCGTGATAGCTCCAAAGATATCGGCCCTCTTCTTCGTCTATTACAGTTCTCTGGTTTCACAGTCTTCTTACGTCCTCATTCTACTCGTATCGACTCTCATAACGCTACAAAACGAATAATAGCAATGTACTGTTGCGCGCTACGTGGGACAGTTTACTGTTACTTTATTGCGTGCATTCCGCACGCCAAACTTTACTCTCGGCGAGCCGATGCTGGGAGTCGGAGCATAATCCTGAGCGGCGTCATCAATGTGGAGAACGTATACAACGAATGCGAGGACGGTCGATCAGCCGAAGAATCAAACTTCTAACGTAGTTAAGAAGCCTGAGCGTTTGATGGCACACACCTCAAGGAGGCAAAACAGCAACGACAGCAACGCTAACAGTTATCCTGGATGGCTAGAAACAGCTCGGCGCAGATTAAGCTGGCTGAACTCTGAGCCTGCTAGGTTGGGTGTTGGTGAAAGGTGTGGTTGGATATACAAGAAACAAGAATGCAATGTCTCATGCCTTGGATATGTACGTATGTCCGATGCATCCAATACATGTATGTGCGTCCGTAGCTCGTAATCTACAAGTACGGCGTGTAAATAGAGATACTGTACTTGTTTGGCGTAAGAAGGCAAGTATTCTCCTCGGGCCGTACTTATTGATCGCGAGCGCTTCTGACGATTTGTTCCAACAGGGTTTCGATTTTCTTACATTTTTGTGCTCCTTAAGTGAAATGGAGTTAATATTTTTGGTAGGTTCAAGCGACAGGTTGGTCTTTTTCATGCCAGTTCAAGACCGATGGTGATGATGTCGCATTCGTTAACTCGGTTAATCAATGTAATATCCGGTTATCCAAACGAATCCCTCAGAACAGGCTTTGGGTCCGATAATCGAACGAATTCAATATTCAGGAAGATTCCTAAGGAAGAGCCTCATAGAACTGAAAACCAGGTTTCGCAGGCCTGATATTCGATCCTGTGATATATGTATATGTGTGTGTGAATGTGTATGCATATACATTTGTATGCATGTGTGTATATCCAGTACTGGAGAAAATGAGGAACGCAAAGGACAATGCAAAGTAAACAGCAAGTTATGTACTTCATTCTGTCTAGTTTGGTAGAGTATATGAATGTGAATCTCTTTTAGTGTACCGCGCCATCATAGTACGAAAATAGAGTTCGTGAGTGAAGGAGAGTAGACGGCAAAAAAGTCCGCGATGGCGACGAGAGGAGTTGCAAGGTTAAGCGCGTCTCACGTGAAAGTCGTGGGGCGCGGGAACAGTGTGACGAATTTCGCCATTTAGGTGAAGCGCAGTGATCAATGCAGACATTTTGTCAAAAGTCCAACTGGATGCTAAATCAGCATCCCTCTTTACATTCCGGGCTTTAGTTTGGATCGGTAATCGGAACTCAATGATAAATGTAACACTACCAAATTGGATTATCATGGGACCATCCATTTTTTTTTCGAAATAAAAAATGCATATGAAAAATGAAAGAAAAGAATGAAAGAACAGAACTGTGCATGAACAGTTCTGTTCTGTGCAGAACAGAAGAACAGAACTGTGCATGGTTCGAGTAGTTAGCCGCACTCTAAAAAGTACGTAACAACTACGCTGGACAGCGGACACGTTTTTGCAGACCAAATTAACACCACAATATTCTGATTTTCCATTGCAAAAAATAATATTTCGAAAATTGTAGTTTTCATATAATTTTGCGGTAAATATATGACTTGTCCAACTCCAAATGCCGTTCTATTTGCTTGAGCAAGTAAGATACTACTAAGTACGGTGGGTCACTTGGGAGAGAGAGAGTGGGAGAGAGAGAGAGAGAGGCATCAGTCTTGTGAACGATAGAGGATGAGTGGGGGGAATAATGAAAATGTGATGGGAGACTATATTTAGGGAGAATAATTCTCCCGATTTTTAAGAAATCGGGATAATCATTTTTATCATTGAAGAAAACAGAAAACCGTTTAAGTATAATTTCGATTTTTTTTCTTTAAAGGTGTTGCTTGGAAATAAGGTTATGTCGAACCCCATATAAAATTATGGACTTTATTTGACCGCCTATTACAAATGAAACAATATTTTTTAATAAACTGCCTGATAGTATGTTCCCAGTGATGAAAATAAATTTGTTGGAGCAAATTAAATTCCTTTTTTTTTAAACCAAAGAACGATAAAAATGACGGATATACCTACAAGCCAGGCTCAAAAGTCATGTTGGCCGGTGTTATCAGCACACGCTGTAAGCCTTTCGTTTTCGTGCGTCGTACGCAGAATCAGTCCAAGTATTTTCTTGTAAACAGTATCGCAGTTGGGAGAGAGCAGCGCTTGACGTCAAGCCACCTGGTGGATTAGTTACCCCGTCTTAGACCACGTCTGGACCGCGGGTCACCAGGCACATGAGTAGCGCCATCGTTGCAAAACCCCGCTATCGCCATAATCTATATCGCAATGTCGAAGCAATCTGCATTCCAATAGGGACATCCGTTTTAAGGAATCCACCGCCATGTTTTTTCATCAGATGTTGGATGTCGCTAACGAAATTTCTGCGAAGGGGACATATAATCGTTAATTTTTTTTAAATCGGTTCGAACAGTTTATGGCTGAGTGGTTAGCGCAAGTGATCTTCTCGGTCGATCCAAGGATCAGCTGATGTTCGACATTCATTTTTTATTTAAGGATGTCTCGACGACATTCGAGCGCAGGGGTTAGCTCCAAAATGTTGGACGGAGTGAATTTTGTGCTGGTTGTATATTCAGGACACCGCCAACGACGCCAACAGAGTCGACGAAGACGAAGACAGAACCGAATGGTTGGCCGGCTATGCTGTTATATTTTTAACTCGACTCTGACGCGCCAGTCCACAGTCTAAAATTGTACACCGTGACCCTTCTCCTCTCCCGATCGACTGACTCTCGCCCGCTTCTCTTTCCTCGAATGTTCCTGTCTCGCGCCGTGCGACCTCGGTCCTCTCCAGCCGCGCTGCTGCCTCACGACCATCCGCGGTGACGATGACTGTCGTTGGTGCGAGCGAGAGAATCCTGCACGATGTCGCTTCGTCGATGCCTATTTTCAAAGTTGCCATCTCTTCCATTTTCAAATATAAACTTCGCGCCAAGGCGTTTCCCAGTCAGCACGCTGAGCTGACTATATCTCATTTGACCTATTAGTCCAAGCAACGGAGGAAAAAATGGCGGCCTGCGATGCAACATTTTCTGGAAGCTATATCCCTTTTGGAATTATTTCGGGCATCATCCCTGAGCTCAAGACCAAATGCGTGCAACTGTGGGCGTTATGCTGCAGCCAGCATTGGAAATGCAGCGAATCTGTTTTTGTGTCGACATGATGGATCCTATGAAAAAATTTCATAACCATATTTGTATTCTAATGTTTGTCGAATTACAGCGCAACGAAGTCTTATTCTAATGGTTTTTTACAAATATTTTTTAACATATCTCTTCAACAGCTTGACCAACCTTGAAAATAATTATTATCAATCTTGTAGAGCACAAAATTGTCTATAAATTATGCATTTTACCTTTTTTGTCAGATTAATATTTAAGGATCTACAAAACAGCAAACTTTGTCGCGCAGGACAAGAGCCGAAGACACTTTTGCATCCGACTTTCCTTCTGCAACTTGTTCAGGAACTGTACTGTGAGTGTGAAACGAAGTTGGCGATGGGGGGGGGGGGGGGTCAGGTGGGACTGAAGCCTGCCATTTTGGCATTTCCTTTTTGCTACATATCTTCGGAAGGGCGTATTGTTATGGATATTTTCTCTTGCGACGAAAATATCCATAACAATTTTTCCAGAGTCAAACGTATCTTGCTCAATTCTTATTATAATTTGATATTTAACGTGGTAGGATTGATAGTCTCTGAAAGGCTTCGAACTATGATCGTAGAGAACATCGTACACTATTGATTCTATGACAGAGTAAAATATGGTAAAATATCTATGCTATACAAAACTGACAAGAACAACGTAGAGGGTACGATCAACTGTTTAAGAGATATTTGCCAAAAACAGTTTGTGGAAAGCTTTCGCACACTCAAAGGTTCGAAATAAATTCTGATAGGTAAATTGTAGGTAACTTTATTCTTTAGAAAAGTGCTGATGATTATTTTTTCCATGAGATTAACCGCTTACGCGATATTAAGCTAAAAAAACTGAATTCCAAGATAGCGCCTCAAGCACGCCTCTAACCCGCCATGACGATTCGGTTTTACACTCGGAGTACATTTCTGACAAATTTCAAAAGGAAAATCGAATAAAAAGAGGAGTTGACAGCAAAATATCTGGCTTTTGACCTATATGGTGAAGTTTACTGCACTATGGATCCGCAACTGTTAATTCTGCGAAAAAAGTCAAATATCAAATTAAAAGAGAATTTTCAAGTTCACAAGATTGATAAAAAAACTATGTTTAGTTTGTAGTAAATCGTTGAGGACATTATCGAAAAATCGTATTCAGAAAACATCTACGGACCGTAGACGATAAATAAGAACCCAACGGAAAGAAATGTTTATATGTAAATGATAGGTAATTTTATTCTGTACAAAGACGATTCGCGCCATTGTTGTTTTAGGGTTAACCAATACCCTTGGAATACGCAATACTGAATTCCAAGATGGCGGCGGAAGCACAACGCCTCGTTTTTCGGCTATTCTTCCGGCACTAACCCGATAAAGTCGAATTGTGTGACGAAGGAATCTCATTTGAGGTGTTACATTTCTCCATTATTCGTGTTCTACATCTTTAAAAAATAACTTTCAAAATGGTTCCGGGCTGAAACTCGAAAATTATTAATCCCACAGAAAATATGCCAATATGTGAAAGAATAGTTAATTGCCTGTTCTGAAAAAAATGATTACGGCCGTTTTTGGCGTAATATCAACCGGCATTTAGTAGACTGAATTCCAAGATGGCGGCTGAAGCATAACGCCTCGCATTCGGCTATTCTCCGACTAACGCCGAGCACTGACGTCACATTGTAGTCCGAAGAAATCGTAATTGAGGTATGGAAATTCAACTTGAGAATGACATACGATTGACGCACGATCAACTTGAGAACGAATTGTCCCTGAAGTAGTATGAGCATGTACTTGATTATCAGATAGCTGCTCAATCTGTTTTCACATGCTACAGTTAATGCACAATGAAATCTAAAGTTGGCAGATCCAGCGTCGTGGTTTCTTAATGAAAGAGAACGGCCCCCTTGGCCGTTCTCTTATTAACTTTTATTTCTATTTTGCATTTACATGAATATAGGAGAAAAATAATAGTGTTATAAAGCTTCGAGCACTGCTATCGGAAAAAGTAGGCATTAATAATGTCTGCTCGAAAAATCGGCTCTGTGCGTTGAATCCGATTTATTTGAATTTTGTTATCGGAAGTGCAATTTTGTACTCAAAGCAATGAAATATTGATGCCAAATACCCCAACCGGATCAGCATAGTACATCGATATTATCGATAAAAATGTAAGCTATGGGCCCCAGTTACCATAATGAAGAAAATAATTGCCATGTGAATTGTCACGTGTGTTTCTCGGATCATAATCGTAACATGGAGCCGCGTGAATGGGCGACTGCCGCTGGATCGGAGCGCGATCGCCAAGGAATAGCGCATACGATGGAGAGAAACTCGAATAGACCGCCGTGAGTCGGGTGCTTCGGAGGAGGAGGAGGAGGAGGGGAAAGCGCGCGCGAGAGAGAGAGAGAGAGAGAGAGAGAGAGAGAGAGAGAGAGAGAGAGAGAGAGAGAGAGAGAGAGAGAGAGAGTGAGAGAGAGAGAGTGAGAGAGAGAGAGAGAGAGAGAGAGGGAGGGAGAGAGAGAGAGGGAGAGAGAGGGAGAGAGAGACAGAGAGAGAGAGAGAGAGCGAGAAAGAGTCTCAGTTCCGTGCGGATACCCACGCTCTCGGCAGCGACTACGACGTTGTTCTCGGTTCTCCGTATGCCTGGCTTTTCGCCTGACTTGCTCGTCCGCCTGGCGCGCTCAACTCGATACTGTACTACAACGCTACGGTGGCGGTGGCGGCGGCGTCCCTATTGCTTCGACAGACTTTCTACTGTGAGCGCTCGTCCTCGCGAGCCCAATCTCGAGAGAAATGGGGTTGCGTCACCACTCTGTGGCCTAGACCGCAGGATTACGCGTCTGCCTTCTTGTCCCCCGACATCTCTAATTCGTGCCCATATACTACTATCGATCCCCCATTATCGACCGCTGGCAAGAGAAAAATCGGACTTTGTACGTCTAGTCGCGTGGACGGGCCTGTAGAGAAATAATAATTACAATTCCTTTTCCATAGTAGCATTGGCGATTAGCGGTAAAAATGCAAGTTCTCTTCTTTCAGAGCTAGAGACAAATTGCATCGTGGGCTATACGTATCCTACGGACAATAGAGCGTTGCAAAGCCTAAGTACTAGATTCGGCTGCATTTGCGAAACTGTTTTATCGGTGGTTATAACGGTACAAGGTTAACACGACCTCACCAATTTTCGAACATTTTTTTTTCATAGACGGTTAAGTTGTTCGTTATGAAAAACTTTAGGCTCCATGCAGTAGAGCTTGACGATTTTCTTTCCTTCTAAATATTATTCAACTACGTGAAATATCCAAAAATATCATCTCATGGGTACAGCCTTTACCTAACGAAAAAACTATAATTCTAATATATTATTTTTACATACAAAGGAATACAAACACACGCGCCTGCACGTACTCATACGTAGACACGAGCGGTTACAATTCGAAAGGATTCTAGCCGCGTGCAGCACACCATGCTTCTTTAGTGTCGCTAGAGTCTGGCGCAACTTTCTACTTTAATTTACGCGCGCGCCTGTGTTTGTGTGTAATGTTTCTGGGTGTGTGTGTGTGTGTTACGTGCTTCTTTCGTGGGCTGACAGCGCTTCGCGTCCGTTGTATGCGCCAGAACGGTATACGATGCCAACGATACTTTTTCTTTGCTTCTTTATGCACGCACACACAACGCACGCTTATATAAAATGTATGGAGGACGTAGAGGGGGCACTACTCGCACGCGCATGCGCCCATGTTTGTGTGGGAGACGTACAATCTCTCAGCTGGCACGAAGCGAGCGGAAGCGAGAGAATCGAGAGAAGGTATCATCAGCACACACGCGTAAATCCACACGGACACAGGCACGGATGTGTTCTTCGCTTCTCTTGGGCAAACGATCGTTCGTGTGAAGGAAAACTGGTTCCAGGAGTATAGAGAAATTGCGCTGTGTAGCGCGGAGACGCCGAGACGACGACAACGACAACGGGGACAACGGAAACAACGGGGACAACTGGGACAACGGGGAAAACGGACACAACGACGACAACGATGATAACGACGACAACGACGACAACGACAACACGACGACAACGACAACAACGACAACGACGACGACAACGACGACAACGACGACGACAACGACGACAACGACGACAACGACGACAACGACGACAACGACGACGGGAATACGCGAGTACACTGTTCTGAAGGACTGAAAGAGATGAAGAGGCAGCCAGAAAGCCTAAAATTATATATAGATATCGAACATTTATAGGCGTAGATTTCTATAAAACATACGGCCACGACTAACTGCAGCCTTCGAGCTATTTGCGATAACTAAGCAAAAATGTTAATTTTCCACTTCAAAATATACAATTATGTGGTATAAAATTATTAACACTTATGGTATCGAAGTTTGCGTCATTGAAACTTAGCGGAAATTCTTTTCTTTCTTGAATGATTCGTCTTTTCTTTAGTTAATTTTTGCCAGGATTGATTATTAAAGTAAAAAAAAATTTGAATACTTTTTAAAATTAATCTAATTTCGTTGTTTACTTTTTTTTTAAACTTTTTCAACGATTAATTTTTTCATCGTTCGAAATAATTTGTCCATTTTCAGTTGTGAATCTCGGGTAAGAATTCTGTAAAAAAAATCCGCGTAATGTTCGTAGCCTGAAGCTGCCCAAAAACATTTAACCTGTTGAAATAAATGCCGTGTCTATTTTTTATACGAATGTCTTGTTTCCGAAAAAAGAGTAAATGAAAGAAATAAAAACGTTGCAAAGTAAACAGTTTTTTCGTTGAGTTTCCATTTTGAGGATTTTCATTCACATACCGTGTAAGTTCGATCGCGTCGTACGTAAAAATTTCCGAATCAAGCGAGCGAGAGAGAGAGAGAGAGAGAGAGAGAGAGAGAGAGAGCGTTACTTTTATAGGGATTGTCATTTTCCACGCAAAATTTCTCGGATACTTTTCGCGCAAGAGCTTCACGTAAGAATGTTCAGATTCAGTTCGGATGGCAATTTTCCACGACGATAATGTGATATCCGAAGCAAATTTCGTGTCCTGCCCAAACATACGGTCCCGGAAAAGCCCGTAATCCGTTCTATTCTAAATTATTTCGTTCGTCAAATTGCGTCTTCATTTGCGAAGGCAAAAGATGCACAATTTTGTATTCGTAAAACATTTTTCGTATACTTAAAATATCCCTTCGTTCCTTCATTCCTGTTGCAGGGTTCCCTCCAGCGTAAAGCAACACTGAGAGAATTATCGTTTTTCTCCATAATTTGCAAGCTCAGAGAGAATCAACGGAGAGAATCAACCATTACGAGCACCCCGCGAACAATAAATAAAGCCAATCCAAAATGGTTTGCGCAATTGATATCGCGCTGCATGACGCCTTCGGCAAATTTTCCGCAGTTTGCCCGTACTTAAAAACAAAACAAACGAAAAAAGCCGATGCTCGATCCAAGCGTTTCCGTGTGCTCTCGGAATATATCGACTGACGAAATACGTGGAGGTCATCGTTGTATTCTCTCTGGGTCTTTCCATCAAATGGAATTGCTCGCGTTTGTTTCGCAATCAAACAAAAAAGACATACGCGTGCTGCTTTACCAACCGAGCTTTCTCGTACGTGTTTCCGTGCGTCGAGTCGCCAGATGATGCGGCTGCGGGGGGGGGGGGGGGTGATAAGACTGTTTTACCGATATCGTCTCGTTACCAGTGAGCCCGGCGTCTAATCTCTTGTAATTCTGCAAGATCTCAGCCTTTTTTTTCTCCCCCTTTTATTCTCGTCGCTTTTTCCGTTCCTCTCGATTGTCGATAGATATACGCCATTGCGCGCTCTCACCACAGCCCGAGCGACCTCGTACACGAGGCAAGCTCGTTTTCTCTACGATCCGGAGTGGTTCTAACAGTGTGTGTGTGCGCGCGGGCGGCGTACGCGTAGCAGTCGCGCACGCGCACACATTCACGCGCAGTCTTTTCAGGGTAGCTCAACCCTCGCGACGTGCAACGGGTTGATTGCACTGGCACTGTGAGTTCTCTTGCTCTCCCTCGCTCATAGACATTCTATGTCGATGCGTCATTCTCTTTCTCTCGCCGTCGCACAGCGCACACTCGTCGTCTACACGGAATGGTTCTCCATCTCCTCTCTCGTTTCTCACTCTACCTCGCTCTTTTCCCCTCCGCTGCGCAACGGCCCCTCTCGACGGATTTTGACAGAGGCTCACACCCACACACAGAGGCTACGCTGTCTCCCTCTCTCATTATAACATCCAACGATTCCTCCCACTCTACGACCACGTTCGTTCCTCGGCAGTCCCACTACAGTACTTATCCCTATTTCCCTCATTCTCTCATCTTTCTTTATTTCTGTCTCTCTATCTCTCCCGTTCGCTCGACAAGCAGTCGTTGCTCGCCCGCTCGCCCTTTTTTATCTCGCTCTCTGCTCGATAAGTTGGAGCGAGTTGCTGCTCGCTCTCTCAAGCCCGTGTCGACTGCCGAGCAAATGGAGAGGGGCCGAGGACGTGGTAGGGGTTGCCATGGCAACGCCCCACGAGCGCGTATAATATTCGCTCTCCTCGTCCCGTACATTCGTTACGGCCAATAGCTATTGCTTTTTCCCTTCCTCGCTCGCTCGATTTCTCGCCCTCTCGCTCCCTCTCAATCTAGTGCCGATGGGTGCAGAATGCTCTGTATCCACCGCCACATTGACCCCCCCCCCCCCCCCACCGCCCCTCCCGGCTCACCTCACCCAACGACCATCCAGACCATGCTGCCGCGTCAACGAATATACAGGCTGATTCACAACACACCGATAACGCTAAGATTCAAAGTTCTTTGACAAGGTTGTCGCAATAGTGACAGAGAAAAAAGTTGGAGGAGACTGCTGAGATTCTGACGCCCATTGGTGTTATTGCAAGGCCTTACGTAGGTCCAGGCGCGTTTCAGCTTGAGACAAAGTCAAAACTGTACATCGTGACGTACGAGCACGAGATAGTTGACATTTTTTGAGTTTCGAAGAGATTAATCGTATTCGTGGAAATCGCCAGGCTCTGAGTCGGTGAATTCTACAGGGCGTGACGATCTTATACATACTCTTGAAGCCGCACAGGAGTCTTTGCAACTCTTGTTTAGAGTTACCGAACATTCTATCGATTATAGGAGATATCTTGTCAAGTTTCGAAATAATGCCGTTCGTATTTTTCAAATTCACTCTCCTGAGTTGTTCCTCTTGTGCCGCGGCAAACGTCAGTAAGATTAGCTAGTGCGCGAAATAAATGTAGAAAAAAGCATCAAATTTTAAAATACCTACCCGGGATACATTTATTAACGCCGGTTATTGCCGTCACGAGAAAAACGAAATTTCGTGGTCACATTATCATTAGAAAGAAGACGAAATGCTAAATGTGGCTAAAAATAAGAGTTTAAAACAAAAAATCACCTATTTGGTGAAAACGCTGCGGAGAAATTGCCGCAGCAGCGTAGTCGGTGACTCGAGCGGCACCGCGCCTGCTACGAGTAGAGTTCGCTCTCCCGCCCTCTCTCCACGCTCGCTCGCTCTCCCGCCCTCTCTCCACGTTCGCTCGCTCCCTCGCTCTCTCTTCCCCCCCCCCTCTCTCACTCTCTCTCTCTCTCTCTCTCTATCTGGCTCACCCTCTTCCTCCTCTCGCGCTTCTCAGCGTATAGATTTTCCGTTGGCGCTAAGGGATGGTTGGTTGCGAGGGGGCCAGAGAGTGAGAGAGTGAGAGAGAGAGAGAGAGAGAGAGAGAGAAGATTTAGTTTCAGCATCGCGGCAGTGGCAGGGAATGGGCGGGGAAGATGCGAGGAAAGGGTCTGAAAAACGTACCTCTTCTCATCCAGCCTCGTGGAGGAGGGGGTGAAGAGAAAGAGCTCAGAGCGGTAATGGAGAAACGAGCGAGGTCGGGGATAGGGGATCGTAGGATTTTTGAGCGAGAAAAAGGAGAATGTCGGGAGAAATGGGAGAATGAGACGACGGGGGTAGAGTAAGCGCGGAGAGAAATGAGAGAGACCGTGCGGAAAATGAAAAGAGACAAGAACGAAGGACGAAATGAGGGAGACGATGGACGACGGAAAAATTTCAAGCTTACTAAAAAAGTACAAGAAATATATATATTTTATCTTTTTTGGCCAAATACTTATTTTTTTTTCGATGAGATTTACGCAAGGATCAATTTCATAAAAACTTCACAGACGACGTGTCCTTGACAAGGCATATTACACGTTAGAGCGTAAAATAATAGCGAAAATTCATGGTATTTAAGTTTGCATCTCTGGAGCGTAGGGGAAATTACGAAAATCACCAATACGTTTTTCAGAATCCTTATTTTGGGAACAACAGCATAAACTGGCTAGATAATATTTTGAATACACACTCAGAAAATATTTATGGAAACCAGCTGAATGCATTTCATTGGAATTAACTGAAAGTTTCATAACATCAATGTTTTTTTTTAATTCTCCTATTCCCGAGATCTATTTTGAATATATTTATTTATTTGAGTTCAGATTTCTCCACCGTCCAGTAATATGAAATATATATGCTTGTAATAATTTTGGTGTTTGGTAATGATTGCGTGAAAAAATATCTAGTCGAATAGACCAAACGGGGCTATTTCGATTTTTTATTTGGATTCAGTAGCAAATTCATAGACGTAGTAGTACACTCTGTGGCCAGAGTGTGGCGCAGGACTCGCGGCTTCTCCTGCAAGTTATGTGTACTCCGAGCGAGCATATAACCGAGTCCGCGAAAGATATTGCGCACCACGAATTTTTATGCCAATGAAGTTAGCATCGTTCGAATACAATGAAAATATTTTTTTTCGTATTTGCGTATTTTATTCCGTTCAGTAGGCTACGAAAATCACTGAAACATTTTTAGGGATTTTTATTTATAAGCTATAGTCAACATTTTCGATAACGAAAAGGAGAAATCGAAAAAAAATGAAGCAGAATATTCGTTGTTTTTCAACGTTGCAAACCTCAACAATTGGTCGACCAAGTGTATTCCCGAAGACGTGGGAATTATGCATCTCGTGATACCCATGCAAGAGAAACATTCTCTCATACATAGCGGTAATATTAATATACATAAAAATACTTTTAAAAAATTTCGCTATTGAGGATTACCAAGATCAAGGTTAAATATATATTGTAAAGGGTGTCTCAAAGTGATCTGACCTTTTTATTTATTAATAAAACGTATTATTTATTCGAAACGTTCGAATATTTTTATTGTAATATAAGGTACAAACATGAAGGTTATATGTGGAACACAATATCCGATAAATGGCATAAACGGGATGGACTTGGAAGACATATTCTGCCAATAAGATGGCACAACCTGCCACACTGCGGGGGAAACAATGCAGTTATTACAGACGAAGTTACATGGTCGTGTTAACCTCGCGCCGCGGCGATCTGAATTGGCCATTAAGATCGTGCGATTTGACGCCATTGGACTTCTTTCTTTGGGGTTTTCTGAAAGGAAAAATGTATGCCAGTGATCCACACAGAATTCCGGAGCTCAAGCAAGCAATTGGACGCACGGTTAATTAAATTAGTCCGCTATTATGCCAAATTGTTATCGAACATTTCGTAAAAAGAGTACACGTTTGCAAAAAGGGACGTGGTGGTCATTTATCGGATATTGTATTCCACACATAACATCCATGTTTGTACCTTATATTAAGTGGTCATCTCACTTTAGACGCTAAAAAAGGCTATTTTTATGAATTTTTTTGATAGCTTTATATTATAGGTATTGATATAAAAGTTGTTAGACTTAATAAACACACTTTCGAAATACATAATTTTTTTTTTAATGTTATGTAACCCAACCAAACTTTAAACGCGTTTTTCTCGAATCAACGTTTTCTGACGGCTTGTTGATAAAATCTTTGAGACTATTCAACCGATCCTTATGAATTTTAACCACATATTCTTTACAACTATACCTATAGCGCATATGAAGGATTTTTCTTAAATTTTGATATTTACTACTTTTTTTGCTAAAAACGGTGAAAAACACGTTTTTTTTTGTTTTTTCGAAAAATGTCCGCCATTTTGTTATTTTTACATATATCAAAAATCGTATATTATGCGCTATAGCCATCAACATACTGAATCTGAAACGGTTTAATTATTTGTTTCGGATGATCCATCTCCGAGATTTCATCAACAGCGCAGAACTAGAATTATTTAAGGACCTTTTTACTACCATTTTCGTCTGCAAATAGTGACTTAAATAAATTAATTAATCTTAGTTTATTTCTAATGGGTATTTATTAAGTGTAACAACTTATATATCAATCTTTATAATACAAACCTATGAAAAAAAAAACACGAGAATAGCCTCTTTAGCGTCTAAAGTGAGAAGACCCCTTAAAATCAAAATATTTGTACTTTCTTAACAAATAACACGTTTTATTGATAAATTTTAATGTCAGGTCACTTTAAGACACCCGGTATATAAAAAAGTATAGTAAATGTTGCCTAAAAGCAACATTGCCTTCATGCGAATGAGGATATATTTGATTTAAATGTGTCTCTCATACGTTGAAATCAACAATGAATTTTCGCCTACGCATCTATTGAATCGTCTACATCGCGAAATGCTTGAAAAAATCTATATACTTTAAACAAATAGCATTGTAGTAGGCCGTAAGGCATTGGCAACCCAAACAAATTATTTGACTTGAATGAAGCCTAGATAAAAGAAATAAACATTTTCAACATTGTACCGAAAATAAGGAAATAACAAAAGAATTTTCGTTGCACTCCAACGATGCACATTTCGACTCAGTAAAAGTTCCAGAATAATAATAAATATTAAACAATGTCTGGTGAATAAGATTATCATGCCACGCGACGTGTTTAACCGGTTTGCGCAATCCCGTGAAAAATTTGCCGGCCCTTAAGATGCGGCCGACGCTTGGTACGATTCTCAGCACCAACCACTAATACCCAGTGTTGGCCCTTTATAAGGGCCAATGATTTAGCAATGATTCTGCCAGTGCTCATTTGAAGCATGGCAAACCAATGAACACCCAACCTTGGTCCAAATATCGATTACCAACTGTCAGCCAACTATCGGCTCCCACTGTTGGCCCCGAACATGGGCCAATCGGTTGATCATGGGTGTGCCAGTCTCGAATTGAAGCTCGGCACACCATCGAAAAGCCAACGCTGGGCCAGTACTAATTAATGACCGTCGGCCAATTGTCGGGGCGAGCGCAGGCCCTGAGTCTGAGCCAATCGGTTGACCGTGGTTTTGCCAATGCTTATTTTTAACATGGCAAACTGACGAATTGCCAATCCTGGCCCAACACTGGCTTTGAACGGTATACCGTTCAAAGCCAGTTCATACCGCATACCAGCGATACCGTTCATACCGCATGCCAGCGTTGGGCCGAAGAGATCACTCCTACCGTGGCGCAACACTAAGCCGGTAGTGCTGCCGTTCATCGGCCAATGATAGGATGTGATTGGCGAGACGCTGGCTCGAGGTTCGGTCGGTTGCTTCGTTTTTCACGGGGCATTTTTCCCGCGCGATAGATAACGTATCGTCTGCACGTGTATAGCCTCAACTAACGTCACGCGGAGACGTAGAACGTAGGAAAGTACGAAAACGTAGAAAAGTAAAAAAAGTAGCGGGCTCAGCTCTAGAATAAGAAGGCATAGGTTCAATCGCGAGGGTAGGTAAAAACTTTAACCAGGCAGAATACGTTTTAATTCAATTATCATATAGGCAGGAACATAAATAAGGTATATGGAAACAAAAATACTAACAGAATTTTTGTATTCATCATTTTTGGATTGTTTTTATTTGTCATTTCAGGCATCGATACGGCAGCCAGATCAGTAGCGTAGCATGGTTTTTTGCCGCCCGGGGCTAACCCTAAATTTGCCGCCCCCCCCCCCCCCCTATCTTCGCAACTAAGTGCCGCCCCCCGCAGCCGTTCCACACCTGCGCCGCCCGGGGCCATGGCCCCCTCTGCTCCCCCCAAGATACGCCACTGAGCCAGAGCAGAGCCTGCAAATGTATACTGATCAGGTCCGTAACCGGCATCCGCATCAGGGCCAGATGCAAAAAGCGTTTCACGCCTCTTAAAGCCCTGATACGGCGACCTGTTGTAAAGTGTTGTGATACGGAATACGGCATGCCAGATACGGCCCTAGTGTGCCTCGTAGCAAAATTCCTAGTCGGGTATTTAAACAAAGCACCGGCAGTGCTGCATGGCCAATCCTTGTAGGTGGTTCTGGCGACTAGGGTAATTGGACTAGAAAACATTTACTTTTCGTATAATCATAAGATTTTCGTACGACAGAATAGTTTGTTAACATTTTGAAAATTACTACAATAGCAAGATGTAGAAAAAAATGGTCGATTTTCTACTTAAAAAGACAACTTCAATCGTATGTTATTAACAAATGGATAATAACATCCAAAAGCCATCCAGTCATACGGTAGAAAATGTCATAATCTACGCTCTGTCCGAATGTGTAGTGAATCGGACGAATAGATTTTGAGCTACGACTTACATCGTTTCATAAAACATAGTTTCGATAAAAGCGCAAAAAAAAATAGTGAAGTCTATATTTTTTGTGTACATTTTTTTGATGAATTTAGAGGTTTGTTAAATATCTTTGTGATTTTTTCGTTTTTGACTACAAAAAAAAACGATTACAAAAGTTATTTTTTTCGCCAATTTTTTTTTTCTAAAATTAGCGCAGTGGGTGCTCTAACCTTAGCGCAGTGGGAGCTCTAACCCTTAACAAAAATAGTCATAACTCGGCCAATTTTTGAATCATCACAAAATCTTTGTTGAACATTGAAAATAAGACTCCCGGTTATGAAAGGATGCAATAAAGAGATCGTATTCCTGAAATTTTCAGCTCAAGCAGATCCCGGACGATAATTATTTTAAAAAGATGGTACTTTCTTCGGTTCGTGTCATCATTGACAGTAAAATAGTGCGTGCCTCGGATATTTTTTCAACCTCCATGCACCGACACTCTTCGTCTCTCGTGCATCTCTTGCTTCTCCCTCGTTCTCTCTGTGTTGTTTCGATTGCCGCTCTTCATTGACGGATCCGTAAAATTGCTTAGTCCAAAAGTTTGCATCGGACACATGCTCGAGTACCTTAATTTGACGAATTTATCAGAACCGAGCGATTACGCAGGGACGACACTCGGCGAATAACGTAGTATTTGCGCGGCCGCTGTTAAGAAACGCCGTATTACGATTCAAGAAACACTTCTTTGTAGGCGACGCTGAATCGTCTGCCACGTTAGGGGCCGTCCATAAATTACGTGACGCAAAATTTCCCAATTTTTTTCTAATGTCAAGGCCCTTTTTTGTATTCAAGCAGTCTTTAAAAATAGTAATTATCAAATGTTGAAAACACGGATACGTACAGCCTGACTCACTGCGATTACAAAAATGTTTTAAAAAAAATGAAAATCGGTTGATAAGTTTTTAAGTATTCGCTCGGACAAGGTCGAAAAAACCAGTATCGAGAAAAACGCTTTCAAAGTTTTCGTTCCGTGTTTCTCGATATAAAGTTACGATTTTTTCTAGAATATTGATACTTATATTGAAGTATCTAGTCGCGGGCGATACGACGGTTCTTCATTCTTATGATAGTTTACAAAATAATAAGAGCCTGTACTTTATCTATTGTAATGATGCCCCATCTGTAGGGACTGAGTCCACTAACCAGTCGCGCTACCTGTTCTCACTAAAGTGACTATAGCTCCGTCAATTTTCGCACTTGTGAATAAAAATGTTGCCAACATATTTTTCAATACATGTACTTTCAAGAATTATAAAAAAAAAATGTCCTTCAAATTTTGCTTGAGGGATGTGGGAAGGCTATTGTGCAAGTTCTGGCACAGTGATTTTCCCCCTTAATTGATATTGCGTATAGACAGCTGTGAGCTGTCCATGATAAAATTTCACTCGAGGTTCAAACTAAAAACTTCAACATGCAGAAATTTTGCTATTTCTGGCAGTTTTAAAATCGTGACGTATCACAAACCTTAACCTTAACATTGCGTTACGTAATTTATGGTCGGCCCCTTAAGCCAAAGAAGTTAGATCGGTTGAGGGCATCTAAATTTTTGTAAAATCAAGTTTCTAGTCTGATATTCTAGTAGTTCTACGAGAGGATATTCCTCCTTCCCGCATGCGTATCACGAGATGTGTAATTCTCACGTCTTTCGGAATACATTTGGCCGACCACGAGCAACGAGGCAAAAAATTCATCGTATCATTGAAGTTTGCATCGTTGAATCACAACGAAAATTCTTCTTGATTTGTTCATTTCTTTATTTTTATCATCGAGAATCTTTTTTGCACCTCGTTTTGGCTATTGATTTTAATTAAGAAATCAATCAAGAAAAAAATGCGGCAATATGAAAAAAAAATTGATTTACGTTACATTTCAACGATGCTAACATCAATAGCATAAAAAATCGTGGTTCATCGATACATTTCGCCGACTCTGTTATATGTTCGCTCAGAGTACGAATGGCTTGCGGAAGAAGCTTCGTGCCCTGCGTCACACTCCGGCCACAGAGCGTACTACTACTTCTATTGATATGTTAGTGAATTTTTATTAAAAGATTTACACAGACCTATTTCGTTTACACTGCTAAATATTTTTCCCAGTAGATAATACCAAATACCAACATTAGTAGAAGGATAGACATTTTTTATAACTCAACG
Source organism: Ophion obscuratus (assembly GCA_964007375.1). Lineage (NCBI taxonomy): Eukaryota > Metazoa > Arthropoda > Insecta > Hymenoptera > Ichneumonidae > Ophion > Ophion obscuratus. Next base: position 66,018,329 of record OZ023312.1, on the reverse strand, counting down.
GTGTTAAATAGATGTTGATCCAAATAAATAAATATATTTGAAATAAATCTCTAGCATAGTCGAATCAAATTAAAAAAAAAACATTAATTTTACGAAAATTTTAGTTAGAGCAAATGATAAAGTATGTAAGCAATACATTCAGTTGATTTCGATAAATCGTTTTAATCAGTGTACCCCACACAAATCACTCTACTATTTCTAGGTGCTGTAGGATACCTCAGAGTGTGGTCCGGGGCCACGCTTTCCCATGCACAGCCATCACACACGAGGGCACCGGGAAACTGTGAATAACCTATAGTGATTCGGATGGCCCTATTTGACTAGCTTTCAACTGAGTTACTATCGAAAACCCCTTCAAATTGCAAGCCACTTGGCACTTTTGTAAATTCGAAACGTAGCTGAATTAATACCGAACTCCACATAACATCTTTAAGCATTTTATTAATGTCTCTTCCAACTTCGCTGGCTCTTTTTTTTATAGTATTTTTATATATTTTTTCGTGCTTTCTGGTAGGATCGTGACGACAAAAGCACGATGCCCGTGGGCGGTCAAGGGGGAGGTAGATTCGGACCAAAAGGTGGCAAGGATATAGGGGCAAGGGGGAGAGAGAGAGAGAGAGAGAGAGAGAGAGAGAGAGAGAGAAGTAAAAAAAACGAGTACGAAGAAAGAAGAGAAATCGTCGGTTCTCGCGGAGCAACAAGGAGTGTATCCGTTCTCATCCGTGTGAAACTGGTTTGGAAGGATGTGACGCATACACGTTAGCGCGCATCCCTATGTACATACCTCTAGAGCGAAGATGGAAATATAACTTGGGAATTTCTGAGTCGAGTTTGAAGGAAATCGGAAGAGGAGAACAACACAAGAAGAAACCGAGTATTTCAGGACACGCATTTGACTAAACGTAGATCGAAAAATGTCATCGAGTTCGAACTTATTGTCACGGCCACAATGATATTTTTTACAGGTGGAAACAGGACGTAATTTTATCGATTCTATGCAATTAGGGGTCTGCATAAGCTTGAAATTTCGAAAGCTCGATTTATTTGCATATCAAATGATGTAAGTCGTATCTCAAAATCTGTTTGTTCGATTCACATCGGACTCGGACAGAGCATAGTTTATAACATTTTCTATCGTATGACCGCATGTTTTATGTGTGTGTGTGTGTGTGTGTGTGTGTGTGTGTGTGTGTGTGTGTGTATCTATTTGTTAAAAACAGATTATTAAGGTTGGTTTTTTCGTCGAAAATCGAAGGTTTTTTCGACCGCTTGCCATTATTGTAATTTTCAAAATATCAATAAAGTTTCTGGTCGTATGAAAGTTTTTTATTATACTAAAAGTACATTTTCTTTTTCATTTCAGTTGACCCTAAAGTTGCCAGAATCGCCTATACTGGTTGGCCATGCAGCTATGGCGGCACTTTATTTCAATAATAATAACTTTACCGTTTGTCAATATTTTTCAAAGTAAACCAAACTCCAACTTCGCAAGACTATGTATTAATTATATGTAAAATCCCGACCTCGCCCTCCCAATACGCCCAGTAAAAACAAATATTGAAAATCGAAGTGTTTTTTGGGCCGCAAGCTTACGCGGATTCGTCAACTATTTATGCTTGTGTCACGGAAAAAGGGGCTTACAGAGGAATGCGTGGTTTTATGCTGTGGCTCAGTTCAGCGGCAAAAAAGTTTTTCCGGACATGATTTTTCAATCGATCGAACCGCATCAAAACAAGTTACAATGAAAAAATGCAAATTGGAGAGCCGGGGAAATTTCAAAAGTGAAAATGAGCATAGTTTGAGATTGAGGGTGGATCACTATTGAGAGAATGATAACGCATAAAGCCTTGTGTAAATGGTTCTTTTCAAACAATAAACTTACGCCGATCATCGAAAAAAAACCCGTTAATTATTGTTATTTTCTATGAAACTTCTCATAAGCTTTCACAAATTTAATTTCAATAAAAGTAAAGTCACAGGAGTCAAGACTGGTGCGCAACTAAGTATCCGGCTCTGAGGTGACAAAAACGAGGTGTGCTAGTTTTTTTTTGTTCACTATATCTGTCGTATATGGCTTATTGAAATAATCGAGGGAAAGGGGAAAGAAAACTGTTAAACTTTCATTGCCAAAGCTACACACAAGTGCTCGCCTGACGATCTAATTAGAATTGTAAATATGATTGGAGCATATAGAATCCTTACGTAAAAAGAATTGTGTTACTCGAAAATATTTGATGATTTTTCTTCGTCTCTTGCACTTTATCAGAGTGATCGGGAATGAATAAAGATTTGACTTGTATTTTAGCTGGTTCCAACCCAGATTCTTGCTGGGCTCCGAATTTCGTGATCTTGAACTATTAGGATATCGTGCTTACGAGATTAATTGGCATTTTCTAATTAGGAAACTCCGCTTCCCCTTAATTATTTTATCAATAAACTATGCACGACAGCTATTGTGGAATGAATTGGCGCATAAAGTTTTCGTCACCTCAGAATACTACTTCTTCGTCCCCGTGAATTCGCTTTTATTGAAATTAATTTTATAAAGCATTGGTTACAGTTAAAAAAAACAATCATACGTACCTGTTACGTGGGTTAGTTGCTTAAAAAAGTAAAATACTAAAGTGTCTTTTGTGTTTCGCTTTTTCATAAAATCCGGTGAATAAACAGTTGTCGACATGTTTAGTGGGTAAACCCATGAGTATTGCAAAAGACGAATCCGAGGCGTGGATTCTGGACTAGAGACTGGATAATATTTAAAAAGTTTTAATACTCCCTTAAATCAGTGGATTGTTATGTACGTTTTTTTGTCCTTGATCAATTTGAGCAAAACCCATCGATATTATGTTTTTAACTTCTCGATTCCCAAGAACGTGAATTTCGCATCGTCTTCGATTGCTACGAGAAAAAAAACCAAATTTTTGGCTTTCGATTGCCAAAGGTACTAAGTTCTCGCTGCGTTTGATTGATAAACGGAAAGCGTAAATTTGTTGCTATACTTGGTATCTAATGATATTCATTTTTCAATGCCTCCATCGATGAAAGAATAACTCATGTTTTCAGCCTCACGATACCAAAAGTTATAAATTGTTGCTTGTCTTCGAGCGATTAAAAAATAACTCCATATTTCTGCTTTGCAATAGCAATCGCGTTTCTGTATACACGAAAAGAAAGAAAAAAAAGTCGCGAATACTTTTGAAAACGTTCGATTACGACGAACGGCTAAGCAGATGAGGCAAGGGAGAAAGAGCGAAATGAGAGATGAGATCGAAGAGAAGGGATAGAGAATAGAGAATTGTGTAGTGGACACATGATGCGACTGGCTGGAGTTTTAGGAAACCAGGGGCTGCAGAAAGCTCAGGCTGAACTCCAGCATGCGTAGGCCGCGGGCTAGTATGCTTTAACTGTACGTACAAAATCATATAAGGTACATACGAGCATTGGTAATGACATAAATCTACAAGGTATATACGTACGCGGAGAGGAGCGGAGAGGTGAGAGAGAATCGACAGGGAGAGAGAGAGAGTACGCACGCTCTCTCTCTTGCTCTTTCATTCTGAAATTCAACCGTAAAGAACTCTCGATCTCTCATGTCATGCTGGCCCAATATGCCCGCAATAGACATGTACATACGTCTGAAGTTTGTACATACGACATGTACATACGACGTAGCAGTACATGCGCATATATGCTGCTATATGTGTATAACATTACGAACTGGCATCGTGGAGTGTACGTATATTCTCTAAGGTGTATGCGCCGTTCGTGTGTGTAGATACACGAACGAGACACATTGGCATTGGATCCGTGTGTGTATGTGATACATGCCACGTCATAGTTCAGCGCGATATATATAGTAGGTTCACAAGGAGACGGTTGATTGGCGGGGCG